>CAOKZL010000562.1:0-593174 GCA_948472985.1 Iguana delicatissima | reverse complement strand
TAAACCTGTCCATGTACTCTGATGCGCAAAAGAAACCTCAGGGATGCATAGGGTGCCTGCCCTGTTCATTTTCAATGGCAAGAGCAAAACCATTACAAAAGAGTGTATCTGTAGGGATGGCCTCTATTGAAATGAAGGGAGCAGCTGTCCTAGGAGGGAGAGCTCTGTTGGCTGTCAGTTGCTGGGTCTGGAGATGCATAGAAAGTTTCATTTGATGGGTAGCCTTAAAAACACACACACACACACACACACACACACACACACACACACACACACACACACACACACACACACCAGATAGGTTTCACTGCTATACTGATTAAAATTGTCATCTTCTCTGTACAAGTTATACGTTGGTGTCCTCTACATGTTTGTGTTCTCAATGTTAATCACAGTTTTCTTGATAGCAACAGGGCATGCTGCTTCTTAAAGCAGACAGTTCTGAAACCTATCTCTAACCCCATGTGAGTCATATCTGACTTGCCTTTCTTTCTATCTTTTGTTACTGATTTTCCTTCTTTTTATCCAGCTGACTGAATCTTCTGAGGAGGTAACTAGATTTTTCCCTCATCCTCTAGTCATCTGCCTAGCTTCATGTAGGTGCACAGGAATGAATGCTGCAGCAGCATAGCATAATGGCTTGATTTGGGTACTTCTGATCATTTGCATATTCACACCATAAGTCCCCCCCCATATTTCCAGCTTCTAACATGGTTTTATAAAATCACAAGTTTTGAAACTAGTTAGGGAGAAACTTGTGATTGAAAAACTGGAGCTTAATATGAAACAGAGAACTTTTTAGATGAAAGAGAGTATAAACAAACTGGTAAACATTTTGAAGACCAAAAGCATGTTTGGAAATACAGTTGTTGTCTTGACTTCTTACTGGGTTATATCTGGATTTTGACTAGCAAGGATCAATCATACATAATGTCAAGAAATTAAAACACTGCAGTGAAACTATTGCAGAAATATGTAGAGGCCTTCATTGTAGAAATGGAATGCAGCGTGTTCCTTTACTGATACAGTCTTTTGATTTCCCCAAATAGGTTTACCTTGGTTAGTTGTAAACTCTCCCAGCCATCATTTCCTTTGGTGCCGGGGGGGGGGGGCTTTTAAGTCATTTTGTGGAAGGGGTATAATATAGGGAGGGGGTTACTTTTGGAGTGTTTTGTGGTATCAGTTTTCAACCAAGACTGTTAATTTGAAAGATTGTTGATAGCTAAGTGTAGAACACATACTATGTTTGCTGGAGTGCAGATGGAATTTCCAGTGTAATCTAGATTAGCCATTTTATGTTAATCTCAGGATTATAATTCTGTGTGTATCACCTACTTAGTAACTAGGTAACCTCTCTTGGCCTTCCCCCTCCCCAAAAAACAGCTGATGGAAACGTCTTTCACCCATGCTTTGCTCACCAGTGGAATGGGCCTTCTTCGCCATGTATTTGATGTGTAGTAAAGGAGGGGGGAGGGAGTTACAGTCAGGGCAAAGGTGTCACAACGTTGACTAAGTAGTGATTGTGAATATGGAACAGTTATTGGGTGAATACATTTAGGTAACTGTTCCATATTCATGAATGCTGCTTAAGTAGAATTATGACATTATTGCCATGCTCATAACCCTCTTCCCCATTTTATCAGACATCAATTGCATGGGGAGGAGGTCCATTCTGCCAGTGATTGGAGCATGATGTTTCTCTTAGGCCATGAGAAGCTACTTAAGGAAGTAGCTGATAGGGAATACTGGCCAGTATTTGACATTTCAAAATTGGTGTGGAGATCAGATCAGTGTGAAGCCATTCAAGGTCCACTTTCATGCTTGACTGACACAGTAGTCTTGTGAAGTGTGCTCCCTTGTTTGATACTCAAGGTTGAGCTTTTAATGCTTTGATATTACAAATAATGTGTAGTAGAAACACAACAAACTCCAGAATTAAGGAGTAGGTGCTTTTACCAGAACTTAGTAACACAGTTGTGTTAACATTGTGCTTTCTCTGTCATGTTCATTTGTTGGGCTCATGTTTTTGTGTAGTGCTGCTTGTAAACATCCAACTCTCATGTTTACCTATACAGTACTTTTGTCTAAAATTATTTATGAAGCAAGCATAATCTCTCAAGTGAAAGGTTTCTGTTTTTTAGGTTGCCACAATGATGCCCCTTGATGATGAACTCAAGAGATCTGGCTTCGTGGATGACAAACGTCTGAACACTGGAACATCCTCAGACTTTCCACCCCCAGCAGGGCGCGAGGTCATTTTACGCACCACTGTTCCACGGCCTGCTCCTTACTCTAAGGCTCTGCCTCAGCGAATGTACAGTGTTCTTACAAAAGAAGATTTCCGACTAGCTGGTGCCTTCTCATCTGATACAACATTCTTCTAATGTCATCCTCTGTTGAACTTGTATCTTGTGCTAGTGGTGTTTTTCCATAGAATTGTGTATCTGTCCAGTCCTTTCAGGATGAGGATTATACTTTTGTAAATTAGTGATCAAGCAATTCTTATAAGAATAATTAAAATGCCAAACATTTTCCTCATGAGATGTTTGTAGGATTTTAGAGTATTTGTTATTGCTCAATTTCTGTGGAAACTCCTCATCTAGCTGTAGGTGTTAGAGGGCTTTTGTAGGATGTTGAACAGGATTATTAATCTTCAATCACATAATCTAATCCACTTCAGCTGATCTGATTACAGTAGAAATCAAAATATTGGAGAACTATGTTAATATTGTATAAAATCTAAATATGGTAGTACTTGTAGAATTTTGTGGCCTTCTGTGAATGCTTGTTCTGTTCAATTTTAAGGTAAGCATTACATATAATACTGCCAAATATTGGTTCTAGCTGTTTAAACATGTATATCAGGCTTAATAAAATGCACCTTATTTGTGGCTCTTGATTGCTGTATACCTTACTGAAAGATGAACAAAATCTTGTTTTGTACAGTGTGATCAAGATAGCATACCACAACACACCAATAGCATTCTTGCCATGGGGATATAAGTTTTGAATGTTAAATATAATAATCTTGTTTATACATGTACTGAAAAGAAAGAGTAAAGGATTATTTTAAATGGCTGACTTATAATTGCTTTAGTCTTCTAAATGAGGAACAAGTAATGTCTATTTAATATTGAAGTGTCAAGATCTGGATTGCAGCAGTATGTACCTTTATTTAAGAATGCTGACAGTTACTTTATGAGAAATGGCAAAAAGTGAGAAGCCACTTTACAAAAAAAGCCATCGATTTATCATCTATAACCTAAATCTATTGGTTAGGCCCAACAAGAAGTGACCCATTGAACTTGGTAATCTTGGTCAGCTGTTACGCAAGTTCTGCTGATTCATTCTAGTTAGGACTACCAACTGGATTTAGGTCTCAGTGTAACTAAACCTCTAATGCTCTTCTCCAGTTGTCTGGCAGAGTTAATACAGCACTAGTTGAAACATAATTTTTAAAAATATGGCACTAGACAAAAAAAAAGAGTACATAGGTCACATCCAAGTTCTAGTTCCTTCAATGAATGCTGCAACTACAGGTGCTACAGCTTTATTTTTCAAGTGGTATTTATACTATTCAGAATTGTATACTAACTTCTAAGAGATGTTAGAGGCTAAGTAGTGGCCTACACTAAATATGAAGAGAAAAATGTAGCAGCCATAAGAAACAAATCAGTTGTAGGATTTCAGAAAAAATGTTTGCCATGAGGAATTTAGTTTTTTCCAGCACCAGGAAGGAAAACTATAGGTGCATGCAGGTATTATTTTCCTTTTCTAACGCATGTCACATAACCCTTCAGTAGCTATCACTAATAAAAGCTGGATAATATAGCCATTGGGAACTGTTAAACCCTAATAGTGGCATTTCCTTACAAAAACTGACATATTACTACTTGATTAATAGGAACAATTTCATAATTTCACAAGAAATTTAGTAATATCAGATCCATATTTTGAAGCTATACACTGTCTCTTCATTTGGCTTCTTTCCTTAGCTTGCTTTGCTGTTCTCTGTAAAGAAGTAACAGTACACCAAATCAGATTTAAAATGCATTTCACAGCGCGTATCCAGAGTAAGTAAGAGCACAGATTACAACACTAGCCCAGCATCTGGTGTTAAATAACTTTATATGGGTTGGGAAGGTGTTACCCTCAAGTTATTGGACCACAACTCTTTATCAGTCTTAGGCAGCAAAGCCAATGGTGAGGAATACCGTGAGCTGTAATTCATCAACATACAGATAGCCACACTTGGCTCAAACATGCTTCATTGAGTAGTAGTTGCTGTTTCAAGCAGGTACTGCATTAAAAGAAGACAGCTGGAATCCTGTATCACTGTTATGTAACACAACTTTTCATATGCTTAACTACGTAGCAGAGGTGCTACAGAATCCTGTTACTGAATTGCTAAGATACGTAACATGACATTGGCAAGAGCATCCGATGCATATTGGTAGAGCTTAGTACACACTGGAACCCCTTCATTGGTGTTCCATAACACATTAAAAGAGTTTACCACATCAGTCACTTTGCCAGTTGTCCTAGGTAGTAACGTAACGGTGGCCCTCTTGAATACTGATGTTACAGAACTATCTAATTGCCTGCATACATAAGTCTACTTATGGAGATGTAACTCCCATGAAGGATTTTAGCCAACAATCTAGACTGAGGTTAAGATCAAGATGAAAGAATTTACAGTTATTTGGTAGGCAAACAGTTCTCTTTGTTTGTACTGAGCTAAAATCAGTGTTTAAAAAGCCAGAAAACATGTAGAGAGAAAAGGTGGCCTTGTGTGCGGTGAAATGTATATTACAAGTACTCACCTCCTTGTGACAAACCGTACACAGTGTTTGAAGATTTTCTAAAGAACACTGTCCACCGCCACTATAAACTGGCTTGATATGATCCACTTGCCAGAAGTGACCTTCCATGGGATTCAGTATAATTTCATTTAACTGAAATCAAACAGAGTAAGACAGGCTGTTCAATCTTTTTCTACAAGGACAATAGCTGCATTTAAATGCCACATTCCTCAATTGGAAATGAGCTGTGTGTACAGTTTTGTCCCCTCGTGCAATGAGCTTAACAACAAGACCCTAAAATGGATAGCCAGGCTATATTTTCATGACATGGAAAATGAAGATTTGAGTGATCCCCACAATCCTGGTTTGAAGACATCAGATGTTGTAACAAGCTCTGATTCTACTAAGCGAGAGCACGTGAGGAAGAAATAGCCTGCTGCTGATTATCCAAATCATTGTTTAGAAGACCTGTGAACATGGCAGCTGAAAGAAGCCTGCACAAGCACGTTGAAGTGTCTGGCCCAAAACTCTCAGATCTCTAAGCATGAAATAAAGAACTATACCTTCAGGTCTGCACATAAGAAGGCAACAACGTACACACTGATTCATGTGTGTTGGACTCTAGCCCTATTCAGGCATTATTCAAATATGTCAATGGGAGGAGGAGGAAATGATAGGTTCCATACCTTCCATCACCATTTCTGCTACCAACTATTCATGGATAGCATTCAGTCAACAGATCTGAAACAGTTCACAATTCAGGCTCACTCTATGGAATGTGTGTGTGCTGTGTGCCTTCAAGTCAACTTACAGTATCCCCATGAATTTCATTAGATTTTCTTAGCCAAGGAGTACTCAGAGGTGGCTTTGCCAGTTCCTTCCTCTGAAGTAAAGCCTACAGCAGCTGATATTCAGTGGCTTTCTCCCATCCAAATACTAACCAGTGCTGACCCTACATAGCTTCCAAAATCAGATAGGATCTGGTGCCTCCAATTAAAATGGAGTTGGCAGGGCTAGCACACATTCCCCTCTTGCATGTGGTACTACTCACATCTGAATAATACCTGAATGGGACTCTTTTTTTAGGCAGTTGAAAGCTGTGAAATAGCTTGCAATCTAGACTGTGCACAAGATTACATCAAATCCAGTGATAACTTTTAGTGTTTTCTATGCTTTTGGGGAAGAAAGGCACAGTGAGGTAGAGAGAATCTAGAAAATCAAACAGCCTGAAAATGTGATTTCTGAAGGTTTTCTAGCTTGAAAAGCTTAACAAATTCACCTTTCCATAGAATTTCTCTTTATGAATAAGCTGAAATAATACTGTATGTGCTATATAGCCGTAAAAAAACATAATTATCATCTACCTTTTTCAAACCAGAGTTGATTTTTTATCCTACATATCATGTGTATGAGAAGCTCTAATTTGATGGAATTAACAGCTTTACTGCATTCTTCTGCAACCTACTCATTTTGCACTTCTAGATTTTCACTCTAGTGAAGTTCAAAACTGTTAGTAAAGAAACACTCAACTCTTTCAAAGGCAGACATCAGATGAATGCAGAATCATAAAAACTCTCCAATACCATAATCTAGCACAGGGCAGATCTGCATCTATCAGATTTTTGGATGATCTCCTGTATGTCAGCAAGGATTTCTTACTCCCCAATGATTTAAAAACAGCAACTATAAAATTATTCCCCGCAATTATACTGCTGAAATGAGAGACCCTGAGGTAACTAAGAATTAATATTCTCAAGGAAGCACTATGAGTCTCATTCAGTTTCATTATTAAAAACATCATATAGGCTCAAAATCTTTTCATTGTTAAGTTTTATGTCTTACACCATGATGTGATCAGTAGATCTTAGAGTTATAGTTAAAAAAAAAACACATCTCACAAATTTGCCCATGTATACCTTCAAATGCATATGAAGAGTAAGTCTTCTCAATGAATGAACCGTTTGAACACAGCAAACCTGTACTCTGTTTAGTAATAGTTTTGCAAATGCGTTTACCACTGCTTGTTTGTAGAGCATTGTTATTTGTTCCTTTACTCAAAACTAATGAATGTGAAGACAAGTAGCCACCTAGAGAATGAAAATGGCCTGCGTTCAGCAGCTTGTCTTACCTGTGTTAAAGGAAGCTTGGACATCCAAGAACTCTCCAGAAGACTCTTGCGTTTATTCTTTGGGGCATCTCTGATGCAGAGGTAGAGTTCCTGAGCATTCAGACCACACGTCTGGCAAACTCCATGCTCAATTTCAAAAACTTTACTTCTCAGGTAACTTTGGCTAGTGTGGAATAGGAAGTCATCCTGGCACTTATGAGAACAAAACCGAATGTCCCAGGCAGAAGAGGTGGCCACTTGGCCAATCTGGACTGATGGCTTCTGGCAGTTAAGACAAAGTGGATTCCCTTCATTATCCACAGCTTGCACGTAGCCTTCGTTCAGAGGAGGTTCCTTGAGATCATCACTCTGACCAGAGTCTGAGCTGGAGACTGGGCAGTTATCATCAGAAGCCAGCCTATAATAAAGATGAAAAGATAGGAATTGACCATTTCTTTAGAGTGAAAAGAGAGTTCATACGTTTTCCTTATATTCTGTGCATCTGTATTTTGTTTGTCAATTTCCAGAGAATAATTTCAATAGAACAAAATAAAATAAAAAATCAAGAATTTTAGCAGCATAAGACATTAATCAGTTAATATTGTGAAACAGGTTAAAACACCGTGTGTGCATGCGCACCCCCCACAATTGGCATGGTTTAACTGGCAGTATTATTTAATTGCCACTATATTAACTGACACTGATATAAATAATACCTGGAAGGTCAAGCTGGAAGAGGCAGATTACTGACTGTAAACATGAGATAGCAAGGCAGGTCAGCCATGCCCACTTCCTAGGCAAATGCCAAAGTCACTGCCAGGCTAACAATGCAGCTACTCTCAAGACAATAGGCTTACGCTAAAGAGCTGGACATCTCAGAGCAGAAAGGAGAAATCCCCACCAAACTGCAATTGTCTTAACCCTGATCCTGCACACCTGGACACTTCCCTGTTGCACTTCCCTGTTGTCTACCCAACCTCTTCACAATACTGGGCTCTTACAACAGCCATTACCCTTCTGTCACCTAAACACTAAAGCCGTTAACTCTGTCCAGACTTCACTGTTTATGTGGCAACTCCCATTGTCCACTTGGTTGGGAGAGCGATTCATACCCACAGGACATTTTTTTGGGTATAAGAACCCCCAATTTTGAGCAGTTGAGTGCAGTATGTTGACTTCCCAAATGCCACGCTATCTGTTTGATTCTCGAATGAGAGCTGTCCTTAGATGCCTACCTAAGTCATGTCACTGTTTTCCTCAGTGCCACTGGACTGGTTAATATCACCTCAACCTTGCAAGTCCTCTTTCCACACTTTTCTCCCTTTACCTTCAGTTAGTTCTTGTCTGAGTGTGTGAGTGTTTGGATCTTTGCATGCTTGTGTTAATTTCTTTCAATAAGAACATATTTTATTTTACATTTAGAATCGCTGTTTGGTTCTTTCCTGCAAGGACCCCATAAACATAGGTGATAGATTTTGTTAAGTTACCCCGCCCCTCGCAGGCCTCCTAATTTTGAGCTAATTAATTTCCCTTTGTCACATGGAGGTACTGGCATCATGGGTGGATCCCTGAGTCACCCTCGTTTTGGGATAACAGTAACTTATGACAGTCCCAGGAAATTCAGATGTTTTCTTAGGCAAGGAGCACTCAGAGGTGGTTTTGCCAGTTCCTTTCTCTCAAATATAGCCTATAGCACCTGATATTCATTGGCGGAATCCAACCCAAGTATTAATCAGGGTTGATCCTGTTTAGCTTCCAAGACCAGACCAGGTCTGGTGCCTCAAGATATTTATGCATTATCAGAATTTAAAAGGCTGGGTTCTTGAAAAAACAAAACAAAAACAAAACACCTTAATGTCACTAAAAGATAACAGACTAGGTGCTAAGGAAGACTCCATGGAAAAGTACTACAAGTATAAGTATTAGAAACTAAGAAAATGCTCTCTCTACTTGTCCTCTTCCTCACTGTAGACAGCTGGGACACCTGGAGGGCTTCTGAAGAAGGTGTATGAGCATGGTGACATGGAAACAGGTGTTCAAACACTCCCAAACATTTCCTCTCCAAGCACAGAGTTATGAGTAACAGCACACAATGCTTCTGAACCAAGATGAGACAATATTCTGTGAAGTAACCACTGCAAAGGTTATAATCCTAAGCATCTTTGCAAGAGAGGACAGGGAGAAAACTGATCAAGTTCTTTCCACTTATCTATTGCTCTGCTTTCTATTAGCTGTCCCACCAGCTACCATTTGAAGTAGGTGATAGTTAAATTCTGAACAATTATTTGAAAGTGAGTGACAAAAAACTATAATCTAAATATTTAATATGTCAATAATTACAGACTTTTGTTTTGTTTTTGTGTGCCTTCAAGTAATTTCCAACTCATGGTGACCCTATGATAAATCTACAATGAAGTTTTCTTGCAATGATTTGTTCAGAAGGGGTTTGCCTTTGTCTTCTTCTGAGACTGAACGGGACCTGCCCAAGCTCACCCAGTGGCTCTCCTCGGCCAAGGCGGGAGTCGAATCCTGGTCTCCAGAGTCCTAGTCTAATGTTCAAATTACTATACCACACTGGCGTGTGTGTGTGTGTGTGTGTGTGTGTGTGTGTGTGTGTGTGTCTTAGAGAACCAACATGGTGCGGTCATTTGAACCTTGGAGTATGACCCTGAAGGGCAGGGTTTAATTCCCCATTTGGTCATGGAAAGCTACTTGGCTGACCTTGGGCACATCATACACACTCAACTCTCAGTTCAAAAAACAAAACAACATGATAGGTTCTCCTTAGGGTCACCATGGAAATGACTTGAAGGGACATAATATAATTTATTGACAGAACAGTTTAGAATATAAGAAGAGAACAGCCAGAGAATAAAATCACAGTAAAATCAACCGCAGTGAAAAGTCTCAAATGCAGAAACATATTTTTAAAACCTGGAGGATAAAAAGGGTCTTTAGCTGGAGCTGTGAAGGAAAAGACAAACCTCTTTAGGGACAGCATTTCATAACTAGTGCACCATCCCAGGAAAAATCACCTTCTACATCTGGTTTGATAGGAGTACCCAGAGAAAGGCCCCAGAAAATGTTCTCCAAGTCCAGCTATATATCGGAGGAGCTTGAAGGCTTTCAGGGTCCTTAAATGTCAGATAGGAATTGCCATCAACAATCTCTTTCTGGCACTGCCAAACTTACTTTGTACAATGTTTCTCCTTTTCTTCAGCAGAGATAGTAGGGATTTTTAAGGCAACTGTAGATTTTTTGGTGACCATATGGACACTGCCCCCAATGATGCCAGCTTTCTCTAAAGAAGCTTTTGTGATATCCTCTTTTGTCATGTACCTAGAATAACATCAAACATTAACTTTTTTAGCCCACAGCTGAACCAAAAAGTTGAAGCTTAGAATTCCTGAACACAGATCTGTCCCTGTCTTCAACATTACATTACAGTTTGGAAAATTAGATAACTTTCAGTGGCTACTTCTATTTATTTTATAAATAAATAAATAAGGTCAACTTATTCATCACTGAATTGCAATGGTATGAAAACTGTCATAGAGTGATGAATTACTGGTTGTTCTATCTTAAGAACACAAGACTTCAAGAATGTTGAATTCTTTTATCACTGCTTTTGACAAGACTTTTTCTATTACTATTTCTCTACCCATCCCAAATTTTATCACACAAAAACATTAAATGAGATTAAATCTGTAACATGTTTGAGTTAGGGATGGGCCACCCAAATCCTCGAATTTTTGGCAGGGATTCAAGATTCGGGAAACCTAATCCCTGTGCCAAAATAGGCAAACAGAAACTTTCGAATCCACCAAACAGTTTGTTGGAGACTGGGACACCTGAAAACTTGGGACCAGGACAGGATCCCACTCCTCATGTGTTTCCTCACCCAACATGGGCATGGGTGATTGACGGGCAAACCAATATAAAGCCTCGCATGCCCTGAAGGCCATTTCTCCCTCCTGCTGCCTGCGCCCCTAGTGCTGCCTCCCTCTGCTGCTGCCTCCCTCTGCAAGGTAATTTTGGGACAGAGATTGGGAGGTGAGGGACAGAGGAGAAAAACTGAGTTTGTGTGGGGGTCTAGGAGCTTGTGGGAATGTCCCAGGGGGTTCCAAAGACTGCGAAAAAAGGCTTCAGGATTCCATCCAAGCCATTCCAGCCATACCTTCCCCTTCACCAGCTTTCTTTGGTTAATTCTGGGACTAAGACTGTCATGATGCCACTTCCTCTCTTAGTTCCTGTGTCTTGAATACATGAATACTTCAGTTAACCTGTTTTGAAGCTCCCTTTTAGAAAGTCTTTTGATGCTTCTCAACCCCTTGTCCTCTTTTTCCTCTGTCTAGCTGCAAGTTTATAAGCAGCATTGCCATTGGAAGGGTTGCAAAGGAGAGCTGCAGAAACACAGACTTTTGGTCTTGTGTTGCAGCAGCATGTCTATGGTATACAATGAATGCCAAAAAACCTGAGCTGGGAAAGAATGGGATTCTACTCTAGCTGATTCTATAGGAGGAGTGTGTGCTGCCTACAACAAACAAGGTGAACAGTAGCTGTCTCCAGAATTGTTTATTGAGCATGCATTAATCTGTATTATTTTTTAATTTGAGACTGGAGGGCAGGGATTGGGAATTGTTGAGACAGGCCTAGAGATCTGACTTGAGTGTCCCTTGCAGGACTTGAGGGTAGAGAATTGACTGGACTAGAGGCTTGTTTATGTGTATGTATGTATATGTGTGTGCGTGTATGTGTGTTTTTAAGTGCTTTCTTTGTTGCAGGACATGAGACTTGGCTCTTGAGACTGCAGGGTGCAGAACTGAGATTGGACTAGAGGCTGTTTATGTGTTTTAAGTGCCTTCCTTGTTGCAGGACTTGAGACTTGACTGGAAGGTACAGTCTTCTTGAGATTTCAAGGACAGTTGAACATTTCTTTGCATCATTCCCTTGCAAAGCTCTTTCAGACATAATTCTGGGATTTATAGTTATACAAGGTGTCACAGCCTTCTCTGCCAAAGTGTACTGATGCATCATCAAACTACAAACCTCAGGATGCCAGAAGGAGCTATGCAAAAAAAAGCTAGTTTTGACCTGGATTATTTCTATACTGTAATATGTGGCCCTGTTTACACAGGCAGGAAAATGTGGGGTTAATCCACATTTTCCTGCCTGTGTAGAAAGGGCCTTCATGTCATTTTCAATCTGGGGAGATCCTGAGGCAAAACTATGACAATTGTCCTGGCCAGATTTCTTCAGAGAGAGGTTTGCCTCTGCCTAGGCTTTTTCTAAGGCTGAGAGAGTATGTCTTGCCCAAGATTATCCTCCTTTCCCTTGCTTTTTAAACCCTTTTTTAAAAAACCATTCAAAAGATTCAAGATTCGTGAGATTCCAGGGATTCAGAATCCCTTCCAGGGATCCAGATCCAGATTTGGATTCCAAAAATTCTGGATTCGTCTCATCCCTAGTTTGAGTATTATTCATTTCTTCACATAGTTTCCTCAATCTGAAACACAGTATCATGAAAGAACTCCTGCATCCACCAGCTTTGCAATGCATCTTTTAAATGTGTTGATATAGTAACTGTTATGTTTGCTAAGTGTGATTCATGGGGCAACCCAAAGCAGCCCATGTGGGCAGAAGATATTAGGCCTTATCTGCTTGGGAGCAATTATAAATTCAGCAATGGAAGCCTGTCTAGAAGGAGTTTAAATGGCCTATTTCAGCCAGAAACACAATGACCAGCAGATAAGACTGGCTGAAAAAACCAAAGCACAGTTTGCTTTTAGTCTGGGTGGCAACTTTTTCCACCTAGGAAGGGTTGTTGTGCTTTTCACAGTCAAGTGTTAAGCAGGAATCTGGCAATGCTATGCTTTCCCAGTCACTGTGTATGCATGCTGGGAAACAGCATCACCGTTTCAGTTTTGACTTTTCTTACATTGAACACCTAGGAGAACTCCCTTTTTTAAGAAGCACCAGCCATGACATGTTGGCTCGTCCCCCACTTTACTGGGGACAAGCAACTTTGCACCTTGTCCTACAGCCATGTTTCCTAAGCTCTTTCACGTGCAGGACCATCAATTTTTCCCCCCTATGTTCCAGGAACTGGTACCATATTTATGCCAATTGGCTATAACAGTTTCTTTCTCTCCTAGAAATTCACCAAGAACTGGCAGCCAATGGCTCATGGGCCACCATTATCAGCAGCACTAATTCTGTATTTTGCTGCACTGCACTGTGGGTTGGAGCATGGATCCTTTGGACAAGGAACGGCATCTTATGACTTTTTCTACATTGTACATGGAAGCATTTTAAAAGCACCATTAAATCTAGCTTTTCAATAAACCACCATACCATGGAAACATGTCTTCATACTTTCTGGCATAACACATAGGAAAGCTGACTTCCACTGAATCAGGGCACTGTCCCATCCATCTCAGTAGTTCCTGAACTTTTTTGCTTGTGTACCCCTTGGCAGTCCATTTCCCTGAATTGTACCCTTCATATTAGCAGTATGTTTGCAATTAATGTAGCTGCTGTTATCTTAAATGTATATGTTTCAACGGTAAATAAATAGCCCGATAATGGCTTTAAAAAGCAATGGACAGTGAACAGACAGTTCATATATATTTACTGACTGACTGAAGTGCCTGCTTATATATCCACTGGTACTGGTGCAACTGCACTTGAATGTTTGTGAAGTGTGGGAGAGTGAAAGCTGAGCCTGTGATGGGCGCACTGCACACTGTTCAGGAAGGAACTCCCCACCATTTGCCAAAATAACAAAGCAAGAGAACAGGGCTTTCTTCAAGGTTAAATAATCAAGGAAACTCACTCTGCCACTCGTCATAATGTTTAATTAATTTCACAGCCTTTGACATGTATCTCTCAGGTAGATACCAGATGGTGATGCTTGGGGACAGCTGCTCCTTGAAAAAGGAGCTTAAATCTGGCGTCCCTCAGGGCGCTTTCCTGTCCCCAATGCTATTTAACATCTACATGAAACCGCTGGGAGAGATCATCAGGAGGCATGGAGCAAGGTGCTACCAGTATGCTGATGACACCCAGATATATCTCTCCATGCCTCGGATAATAGCATCAACTAAGGGTGGCATCTCGCCTCTGAACGAATGTCTTGAAGCAGTAATGGACTGGATGAGGAAAAACAGACTGAAGCTGAATCAAGATAAGACAGAAGTACTCGCTGTTAAGGGCCCTAGCCCAGGTATGGAGGTTTGTCAACCAGTTCTAGACAGGGTCACGCTTCCCCTGAAAGAGTGTGTCCACAGCTTGAGGGTGCTCCTGGACTCACCCCTTCAGATGACAGCTCAAATAGATGCGGTGGCCAGGATACGCCAGCTGCGCCCCTTCCTGGACCTGGAACACCTAAAAACAGTAGTGTATGCGCTGGTAACTTCACGGCTTGACTTCTGTAATGCGCTCTACATAGGGCTATCCATGTGCTTAGTCCGGAAACTTCAGCTAGTTCAGAATATGGCAGCCAGGTTGGTCACTGGTAGACCTAAAACTGACCACATAACACCAATTCTGAAGTCTTTACATTGGCTGCCTATTAGTTTCCGGGTACAGTACAAGGTGTTGGTTATTACCTTTAAAGCCCTTCATGGCTTGGGGCCAGCCTACCTGCGGGATCGCCTTCTCCCATATAATCTGCCCCGCACACTAAGGTCCTCTGGGAGGAATTTACTGCAGCCGGTCAGAACTAGGTTGGTTGCAGTTACCCAGAGGACCTTCTCTTCTATTGCTCCCAAGTTATGGAATGGCCTGCCGGAGGACACCTGGCATATTACCTGTCTTGACTGCTTTAAAAGAGCAGTCAAGACTGCTCTCTTCCAACAGGCCTTCCCAGACTAGTACTTCCACCGCTTCCCACCAACTGTCTTGCTGTTCTTTTAATAGTCAGTTGATTGTTGTTAATTGTTAACTGTTGTGTGTTTTAGGGGGTTGGTTTTAGGTGGGTTGGTGAGTGGGGAGGATTGGGTATGTTTTTTAATGTAATTAATGTATTATTGTTGTTCGCCGCCTCGATCCATGGGGAGAGGCGGGATAGAAATAAATATCATCATCGTCATTGTCATCATCATCATCTTGCTTTACACCGTTCACATATGTACCTTTTCCTGCCATTATTTAATTTTCTTTCATATACCCTTAAATGTCCTAGTTTGTACCACTGGCAGTATGTGTACTCTAGGTTGGGAATCAGTGATGTAGCCAAAGACCACTCTGACCACCAGCAATTTTTCAGGGTTTCCAGTGAGCTTCTTTCCTAGCCAAACTTGGAAATATCAGGGAATAACCTTGTGACCTTCTGTAGGCAAAGCAGGTGCTCTCCCACTGAGCTAGGACGTCTCCCTTCCTCTCCAGCAAAGCAGATGGATGGCTGTTGCCACATACCGTTTGGTACTGTTGAGCTTGGCCTGTTGCTTAGATAATACCTCTTCAGCAGCAAGTACGGGGCTGGAAAATAATTGACCACTTCTCCTAATAATTTTTTGCTTCATGGATGTTAGACCACTCCATTCTCTTACAAATTTCAGTATCTGAAGGAAGAAACACAATATGTAAAACTATATTCTGAAATGGTATAGAGTTCACATGTGAACAAACAGCCAACAGACAACAGATTTGGGTTTCGACCTGAGACTTGATTCAATGATCTCTTCAATCTATCAAGCTCAGTATGTGGTCAACAAATTACTGTTTCTGAAACTAGTTTTCCTGACTGGATTGTTTTAAGGACACACTGGATGGTAGTGAATCAAAATCTGAACATTAAGCTCCCTCACCCCAAAACAAAACCCACTGCTTTGAAATACTGAAGGTCAGCAACAGCTATATAGACAGTTTATTTCTGTTAACTCTTGTTTTCTGGTATAACGTAGTTTGCTTCACTGGTGGCTGGAAATGCTAACTGAGGGCCAGATCACACAAGGCAGGTAAATTGCAATTACATCAGGATAATAGCACCTTCTATTAGGGCTTCCTGCATGATGTCATTGTTCTTCTGTTGTTGTCACATGGGAGACCATTTTAAAAGCAATTCTTTTGACTAACACAAAAAAATCATCAACGACCTCCTTTCCCTTTTCTGTCATGCTATGATTTCCTGTGTGAAAGTTCGACTGCACTTTTATTCCAATTTTGGGTGGTCTGTGGGCATGCTTTGGGTGAGAAAACTACTGATCATGGGGAGATGCAGCCCCATTCTGGAGTCTGCCACCACAGCGCTACAATGCCATGGTGTGCCTCATTCTCTCTCTTTCTCTCTCTCACACACAGACTCCTGGAAAGGTAAGATGAAAGGCTTACAGTTTAAAAAAGCATTTATTTCCTTAGCCCTTTGTCTCTTATTTGCTGTTTCTTCCTTTAGACAAGCTAACTGCTGCCACATGAAAGCCAGGGATAGATCAGTGGCTGTTGACTTTCCTCCGTAAGAAATTAGTTAAGTCTGGAATTTCTCCCAATCAGAATTCCACTACCCCCTCCAATAGGAAAAGGGCCTTTTTAAAGATAAGCCTAAATTCACTTATATTTATGCATTGGGGGGGATATAATCTGTATGTGTGTGTGCATCAAACAATGAAAAGGGGCAGAGATTATGTCTTGGAGGAGTTAGTGGGTGTGCACTCCAAAATACTGGGTGCAATATGGTTTTAGCTCAAATGGATGCAATAATCCTGGAATGGTTCTGAAGGAACACAAAGAAAAAGAGCAATATCAATTAAGCAGCATTGTTACAGACAAGGTCATTGTAGTGGGAGAGGAGCCTTGTGTGATAAGGTCCTGAATCTCTTCCACCATGACCACAGAGACATATTCATTGGCTTTTCTTTTTCCAAATTTCATGACTCTAAAAGTTTTACTGCTTACTGTTAAGCAAGAACAGAAGTGGGAACATTCAGGCCACAGATTTGTTGGACTCCAACTCCCACCAGTATCAGACTTAATGTTCACTGGCCAGGAATGAGGAGTGTTGGGGATGATCAACATCTGAAGGACAACAGATCTACCAACCTCATCAAGGAGTCAGTGTGTTCATGTACATCTTGCAAAAACTTCAAAAGCCAGAAACTGGGAACTGCCTAATACAGATCTTGCCTCTGCCATCAGGATACCTTATAAAAATGCACCCACTTTCAGCCCCAGCCTTCCACACAGTAACATAGGAGTAAGATTGATAAACTTTTCTTGGATGCTTATTATTTACTAGTAATAATGATAGCCCCTCAACTTCCAATAAGGTCAAGGCAGTCTACATGGATATCCTACCCTCTTTATTCTCACAACATTCCTGAAAGTCACATCAGGTAGAACAAAGCAATTGCCTTAGTTTAGCCAATGAGAGCCTCATGGCTCAGTGTGGACTAGATCCTGGACCTTTTAAATGCCAGTCCATTATCCTAATCAGTGGACCACACTGCTGTAACACTGGTTCTGGATTGTAACTCAGTGATTCATATGAACCATTTTCCACACTCAAAAGTGCTAGCTGATATTAAACATTATATAAAATGTGCAGGAATTACAGATATTTCTAGTCTTCATATTTCCCCTTCTCTCTAAAATAAATATATGGATATCGCTTTTGGAATTCAATCCTTCTGTGATACTGGCACATATTTTCACATTTTTATGTTAATATATTAGAAAGTTAATGTGTTGTTTTTCCTGTCTTATTTTACAGTTTGAGCTACAGTACTAAAACTGACAATTCATTGGGAAAGGAAACCATGTTATCAGATAACTAGAGTTAAGTACCCTATTATTTTGGAGGACAAAAACTACAGCTGGGGAAAAAAAATCATGGTACCATGTTGTCAGTATTCAACAGCTTAAGCAGTACAAAAGTAAGAACAAAAATGTTCTTACTGGAATTTGCAAATGCATCCTCTGAATTCTACCTGTTTGGTTTTTAAAATTTATCTCCCAACATATTGGTAAGACATTACTCTTCTAAAAATGTTTCTGGCAACAGAATTCAATTACTCATTACTACAGATGAGCAGTTTATGTAGCTGACTGTATGTACCCACAAGGGAAGTGTGATTTTTTTAAAAAAATACTAAAAATAGCAATTAAGATCTTTAAATGTCCAGCTAGTAATTAATAAAACCTTTGATATCAAGACAATCTTCTAATTAAATGGAAAAAGCACAAGCATGTACCCTGGACATTATTTATAGCTACATCAAGAATGGCTAAATATAGCTTACCAATGAACGGTTCTGCTTTTGTTGAAAACACTCTGGTAAATCTTCCCAGTTATCTAATTTTATATCCAATGGAATGAAGTTACAATTCAAGGGCTCTCCATCCTGAGTGATTCAGAGAAACATTCTTTTTAAATTTGTAAAGTAAGAAGGCATTCTGTTCTTTGAACATTTCAAGAAAGGTGTATTTGTGGGGGGGTGTTCCTACTACAGTGGACTCTCCTTATCTGTGACCTCTGTATCTGTGACTTCCAGCAACTGCAGGGTGTTGTGTCCTGTACGTAAAATGGTGGTGATACAAATGCAGGTGTGCTGAAGCATCTGTACGCATATTACTGTTATTAAATAATATGGGACATGAATATTCACATTTTTTGCCATTTGCGGGGGGTCCTGGAACCATGTCATTGAAGCTCTGGAGGGTCCACTGTATTTGTTTATCTTCAGTGACCAACGGTGTTGTTTTTTAGAGTAATTGCAAGTACAAAATACTTGCACTTTTCATTTTCCTCATAAAAGTTGCACAGTTCAGCAACACTACTTTGCCAATTCTTCCACATCCTCATCAGTAGAAGTGGTTACTCCTGTGACATTAAAGATGGCAAGACAACTGATACCACTCTCTTGTGGGACTCGGACCATTGTTAACTACTGCAAGGTATACTAACAGTATTTTTTAATAAAACGCTCCCTTTTTCAAGTCACATGAAAAATATGAAATAGACCAAAGAAACCAAGAACAAGACTATAACGTCAAGCCACTAACAAGACTTAGGAATGTTCTGCAGGAACAAAATCAGATAATTAAATAATAAACACAATTGCCTTGTTAGT
This sequence comes from Iguana delicatissima, assembly GCA_948472985.1. Taxonomy (NCBI): domain Eukaryota; kingdom Metazoa; phylum Chordata; class Lepidosauria; order Squamata; family Iguanidae; genus Iguana; species Iguana delicatissima. Next base: position 574,197 of record CAOKZL010000562.1, on the reverse strand, counting down.
TCTTCTAAATACTAAATGTTAACTTACCAAAGTAAAAGCACTACTCAATCTGCTTGTTGTTCACAAGAACCATGCAAGTGTGCACTGCCTGATCTGTTACACTTGTAGTGCGAGTGACTAAATGGACTAAAAGGACTGTGGTTTGTTTAGCATGACTTCCAAATATAGAAGAAGTTGATGCTTTGGTTGGTTTTGTTTTCTCTCCTAGCAAGTCAGAGAAACAACCTAAGAACAAACCATTTGGGGCTGCTCTTCTGCTGGTCCTTGTCAGAGGAAAACCAAGGCGCTATTGGTGATGTCATGTCCATGGTTTGCTTAGCTGCTACCACTGCCAAGCTAGAGCAACATGCATCCATAAGCTGCCTCATCTGCAACAAGTTTTGATCATGGCTGTATCATCACCCTCTTTCCCATGCAAAGGAGTGGCAGTGTTTGAGCATGATATGTACCAGCAGAAATGATCCTGTATGGACATGAGTGTCCTCTCACCCTTCTACTCATCCTTTCATGCTGCTGGGGAAAGGAATAAATTGGGCTGCTTTCACATCAGTCAAATGATGAATTCTTACATAAAAGCCAGAAATACAGTACGTATGGAGCCTTAACAGCGCCCAGGGCAAGGGGGTGGGGCAACCAGAGGGGGCAGGGTGACCAGTGGACAGAAGTGGGCGGGGCAAGTGGGGGTGGGAGGAGGGCTAAGTGGTGGGTGGAAGTGGGTGGGTCGAGCAGCAGAAATGGGCAGGGCAAGTGGCAGTGGGTGGGGGAGGAGAGAGGGGTGGTGTGCGGAGTGAACAGCAGCAGGGACAGGGTGAATGGCAGGTGGAGGTGGGTGGGGCGAGCAGTGGCAGGTGGAGGTGGGTGGGGCGAGCAGTGGCAGGAGGAGGTGGGAAGATTTCTCTTTTTTGTGCCCCCCTGACACTGGAGCCCGGGGCAGGCACCCTAGTTGCCTCACCCTAGATCTGTCTCTGTAGAAATGGTATCAAATATATGTTAACTTATAATAAGCCTGCTAAACAGGGCTGGGTGGTTTATAGTGTTGGCTTATTTAGCAATTAACTAGTTTTTGTTTCTCAAACCATGATTTCTGGGTCTGCATGAAATTATAAGCCAGGGAAAAAAAACTGGAATTAAATCCAGGCTATTTGTTTCCTTTGGCTGCATGGGAGGAACAGGGAGGACAGCATTACACTTGAATACTTGGAACAACATTCAGTACTTTAACAACTACATAAAAAAATAGCAAACACTTAAGGAGACACTCCGTATGTAACTCGTAATCACCACTTTTGGTCCATGATGCGTACAAGAACGGAAAGGACAGCAGCTCCCAAGATGCATACATAAAGTGACTTGCATCAAACAGTGTCTTATGTGAGCAACAAAGTCATTCCTGCTTATGAGGCATCATCCTGATTTCCATCGTTTCCAATTCCCATCCCAGTGCAGCCTTCCCACAATATCCCACACTGTTGTGGAGAAGCTCTTAACCCTCAGGAACAGCTACAGAAGAAGGAAAATAGAGCAGAAATTTTTCTGCAGAAATGGAGTCCCACTTACACTTCTTTAGATCTAAGCCAAAAAAAAAAATTTTTACCTACCTTTGTGTAGACATGAATTCGGTCAGTGTTAACACTTGCACAGAACATCAGGCCAGAATAGGCTGGAAAGGAATGTGAATCCTCTAAATGATCTAAAAATGAAAGTTAAGAGGCTTCAGCTATACTTCAGATCATTTCACTTTCATCCCCTTAAAGCGGATTACATTATACTCTAGAAAGGGACAAAGGTGCAGCTATCCAGCTGTCCCATAATTCCTCACCACTGGTTACATTGGCTGGCAGGATCTGCAGTCCAGTAACCTCTGGAGGGCTATAAAACTTTGATCACCTCATTCCTCTGCATGTATGACCGCAGCATAAGCATGTTCTACTTCACTACAAAGAAACCTCAGCATCAGGGGTGGAGGCAAGGTCCAGGGCCCAGTCTTCACTCTTCCCCAAAAAGCAAGAAGCAGCTGGAAAGAACAGGTTGCTTACCTGTAACTGTGTTTCTTCAAGTAGTCATCTGTGCCCTCACACAATGGGATCTTCGCGCATGAGCAGTTACATTTCAGAAAGTTTCAGAGCTGAGTAGCTTGGTAGGAACCCCTCCCCCATTTGGTACTGAGCATGCTCAGTCCCGCCAAGCTAACAGTCTCTCCTTAGTTTCGAGGTCCGCCGATGAAGGGACATGAAAGAGGGGAGGCTGAGCGGGTGTGTGCGAGGGTGCAGATGACCACTCGAAGAACCCCAGTTACAGGTAAGCAACCTGTTCTTCTTCTTTGTGGTCTCTGTGCCTCACACAATGGGAGATGAAGTAGCTTACCGTTGGACGGCAGGTCAGGTCCTAGATGATGAGTGCACAGCACGACCAGAGCGAGCATCACGGAAGGCTCTACAGTCAAGGCAGTAGTGCCGAATGAAGGGTGAGGGCTGTGACCAGGTAGCCACTTGACAAAGTTTCCGCAGATCAACTCCTTTAAGGAGCGCTGCCAAGGAGGCCATAGCCCTAGTAGAGTGAGAGTGGAGAGGAGAAGAAGAAGGAGGCGGTTGTTTAGCAAGTTCATAGGAGAGGCGAATTGGTTCGACAACCCACTTGGAGAAGCGCTGAGTGGAGATTTTGTGGCCTTTCCACCTTCCACCATAGCAGACAAAAAGGTGAGGAGTGAGATGAAAAGGCGAAGTTCATTGCAGACAAAAGGCCAGTACCTGGCAGATATCCAATGAATGGAGGGAACACTCAAGAGGCATGGATCAGGATAGAAGGTTGGAAGGATGGTATCCTGGTTCAGATGGAATTCGGAGACCACCTTAGGTAGAAAGGACAAATTAGCGCGGAGAAGCACCTTGTCCTTATGGAACACCAGAAAGGGTTCATCGGCCCAAAGCACAGTCAGCATTCCCGCTCTCCTGCCCAAAGTCACCGCTACAAGGAACACTGTCTTCAGAGTAAGAAGGTGGTCATTCGATGTGGCCATGGGTTCAAAGGGGTGACTGTCATACTGGAGTTCAAAGGACCAATGATAATTACCACAGCGGAAGAGGCAGAGAGGTCGGAGGATAGAAATGCTGGAGGCCTTTAAGGAACTGTTTGAGTGTAGGGTTCCTGAAAAAAGCTGCAGAGGGAGAATTGTGTGGTTGGTAGGCAGTGATCGCAGAGAGGTATACCTTGAGAGAAGAGAAGGCAAGCCCTTGTTCCTTGAGAGATAGAAGGAAGTGGAGGATGGTTGACAGAGAGGCGAGTGAAGAAATCTCCGATTGGGTGTCCGTGAAGGCAGTGAACCTACACCACTTGTAGTCATAGGACCTACGAGTAGACTCCTTCCTAGAGGCTGTAAGAACCACAAAAATCCTAGGGCCGTCTAGTACATTATCCTCCATGCATGCAGGTTGAGATGAGGGAAATCTGGGTGAAGCACCCAACCATATGAATGAGAGAGGAGGTCTGGGGTGTGCGGAAGGGGCATCCAACAACCCTGGGAGATGGTGAGGAGGCGACTGAACCAGTGCTGTCCCGGCCAATATGGGGCTATGAAAACCACGTCCACTTTGACTGCAGCAATCTTGGCCACCACTCAGCCAAGGAGTGGAAAGGGGGGGGGGGAAATGTAGAGGAGACCCTTGTTCCACAGGAACTGAAAGCTGTCTCCGAGAGAATGGTGACCCATGCCGGCTCTGGAGCAATAGCGAGGACATTTCTTGTTGGGGTAGGTGGCAAACAGATTGATGGATGGGGTGCCCCAGACAGACACTATCCGACAAAAAGCCAAATCAGAGAGGGACCACTCGTGGTGGCAGGGAGTGTCCCTGCTCACAGTGTCCGCTGTAGTATTGTCCCATCCAGCTAGGTGTACAGCGATTGGGTGAATTTGAAGTAGAACACACCAGTCCTATATTTGGAGGGCGAGGTGGAGAAGTAGTGAGGAATGTGTGCCTCTTTGGTGGTTTATGTAGCAGACAGCTGTTGTGTTGTTGGACAGGACCTGCACCGTCCATCCGGGAAGGAGTTTCCAGAAGGCTCGGAGAGCTTTGAAGATTGCCAGAAGCTATAGGGCATTGATATATAGATGCTTCTCCAGCCCAGTCCAGTGGTCCTGGATGGAGAGGCAACCACAGTGGGCTTCCCAGCTGAGGAGGGACGCACTGGTGATGGTAGTGATGGACAGATGGAGTTCAGTAAATGGCATCCCACAGAGTAGATGATATAGGGAAAGCCAGCAGATGAGAGTCCTTGACTGGACATGGGACATGTAACCTCTGACACTGATCGTCAAGAAGGGGATCAAAGTGTCTGAGGAACCAGTGTTGCAGAGGGCGGGCATACAGGTGGGACAGGTAAGTGACGGAGGTTGTGACCACCATGTAACTGAGGAGGAGTTGGATTTGGTGAGCGGAGACAGTACGACTGCGAAGGGTCATGGAGATGGATCTATGAGGACCCTCATCCATTTTTCTGGGAGGAAGGCCCTCGCGGAAACAGAGTCCACAGTAGCCCTGATGAAGTAGAGGGTACGTGTAGGTTCTATGTGAGATTTCTTGGGATTGAACTTGAGGCCAAGGTCGGAGTAGCGAGAGAGTGAGATGAATGTCCCTGAACAGTTTTTGCCTGCAGGATGCCACCAATAGCCAATCGTCGAGGTAGGGATACACCATCAAGTGCTTTGTACGAAGGTGAGATACCACAGGGGTGAGGCACTTGGTGAAAACTCTGAGCACTGTGGATAGGCCAAAGGGAAGAACCTTGTACTGGTAACATGTCTCCTTGACGGCGAATCGGAGGTACCGCCTGTGCTGAGGATGGATGGCAATATGTAAGTGGGCATCTTGTAGATCTATGGTGTCAGCGGTGGCCGGGGGTCAAGCAGAGGCCGTACACAGGGCTGAGGGGAGACAGCGTTTATTGCTGCCCGCACACAAAGGTTCACAGTAAACAAACTGTCCTTAACTGAAGACACGCCTTAAACAGCAGGCTCCAACAGAAAGTAAAGGAGGGTTACCTCACCCAGAACACAAAGGAGGTTACTTCACCTAAACGCAGGGGGTTGGTCCTTGGCTGGCCAAGCGGCTGGACGCGGACACAGGCTGGGTTGGAATTGGGCATGGGTGGCAGACACACGGTAGGCTGCCGGTTGTTGCTCCGTGCTCTTCCCAGCCCAGCGCCCACCCTAAATAGTCCCCTTGGACCGGCAGCGGCCAATCCAGCACGAGCACACAGCTGAGGGTGCTCTCAGCCCGCAGGTGTTTTTCATGTAACCGCCGGGACTGGCGGTTTGCTCCCTTGTACTGCTGCCGCTGCCGGAACGTGGGCGGCGGGGCGGAGGCCTCAGCCTCCTCTGGGTCGGAGCTGCGGGTGGGCAGAGCCCCGAGATCAGGCCCAGGACCCGCCTCCCCTGGCAAGTCACCGCCCACCACGCCCACTGGCGTGGAAGCCGGGACAGCGGCCTCCGCAGCGTCCGGGCGATCCCCGTCAGCAGCGGCGGCCTCCGCAGCGTCCGGGCGATCTCTGTCAGCAGCGGCGGTCTCTGCAGCGTCCGGGCAACCCCTGTCAGTGGCGGCGGCCTCCGCAGCGTCCAGGTGAACCCCGGTGGCGGCCTCCGCGGCACCCAGGCCCCCTTCCTCCTCGTCGGAGGCAGCCTCCGCGGGGGCCTCGGGGACGCCCGCAGGCGCGACCACACCCGAGCCTCTGACATATGGACACAAACCAGTCCCAGTGCTTGAGGAGAGAAAGGATGGATGAAAGCATGACCATCTTGAACTTCCGAGGCGGGATGAAAGAACTGACTCCTCGGACGTAGAAAATAGGCTGAAGGGTGCCGTCCCTTTTCAGAACCGTAAGTATCGAGAGAAGAAACCGGTGTGCTTGGCAGAGGGGGACAATTCTTCTATGGCTCCTTTTTGAAGAAGTGAATCTATCTCCTCGAGAAGAGTGGGACTGGAAGGTGTGGAGTAGAAGATGCCAACAGGTGGAATATTTAAAACTCGATGGCGTACCCAAGACGGACAATGGTCAGCACCCAAGAGTCTGAGGTGATGGTATGCCAGGTGTTGTAGTGGCAAGAAAGGTTGGGGGCCTAAGAAGACAGTCGGCCCACGAGATGAAAAGTTGGCAGAGGTGGCAACCTGCTGGTGCAGTTAAAACCTCGACTTAGCAGCAGAAAAAGACTTCTTAGAGGAGGCCTGTCAGTGTCAGAAAGAGCGACGGGATGAGGAGGCCAGAGCAGAGGAATGCTGTGAAGACCGCCATGGAGACCGAGATTGGTAAGAGTAGGAGATGCGTCTCCAGAAAGAACAGAATGAGGGGGGCTTTCTAGACTGAGCAGAAGGGTGAAGACCTTTGCCATGAGGCAGGCTTTCATGAGATGATCCACAGCATCATTCATGGTGGCATGGTAGAGACCTTGACCATCAAAGGGAAGGTCTTCAGTTCTCTTCCGATTATCCTTGGTCAGGCCGGCAGAGCGGAGCCAGGCAAAGCGACAAAGGGCAATCGTGCCAACCATGACCCACGCTGAACCCTCCACTGAGTGACAAGAAGACTGGATTTCCTGATTAGTAAGAGCCACTGACTCAGTGTAATATTGCAGGGCCATGGCCTGGTGATCATCAGGGAGACGGGAAAACAGGAGAAGAAGCCTGTTTCAGATGTTACATTGGTAGGCTCCTAGACAAGCTTGAGTGTTAGAAACCCTGGCGATTAAGGGGGCAGAGTAGAAACGGCAACCGAAGATGTCCAGATGGTGTCCCTCGCGATCAGGAGAGGTAGTATGGGCTTTCTTACGTCCCTTAGTTTGAGAGAACTCAACGATGATGGAGTTGAGAGTGGGGTGGTTGAAAAGGAACTCCACATCCTTACGCTGAGTGCAATAGAGGCGTTCCAGACGATGAGGGATTGGCTGAAAGGAAGCCGGCTGAGTCCATGGGTGTTTTATGACTTCTTGCAGAGCTGGTAGAATGGAATTGGTGCTGTAGTAGTAGGACGAGAGCCAACATAGTGAAACACTGGGTCTTGCAACACAGGAGAGGGTCCAGAAATGTTGAGGCCGAGGGCATTGGCCATGTGAACGAGCATGTCATAAAATTGCTTGACATCCTCAGGCACCATATCAGGGATGGGTTCCCTGAAGGTAAGTGGGGGGAACTGTGAAACGGAGGAGTGGAGTCAGAAGAATCCTTGTCGGAATCATAGGATGCTGAAGATGGAGAAGTTAGAGGTGGGCGAGATTCCGGAGGGGCCGAAGGCAAAGCAACCAAAGCTGGGACCGATGTCAGTACAGAGAGAGTCATACCCAATATTGGTACCAAGACCAGTATCAAGGCTGACGAAATTAGGAGGATGGTCGGGAATGGAGTGACAAACGACTGTTTTGGGAGCAACACAATTGAAGCAGGCTGAGCGTTCCGTTGGTGGAGGCCTGGAAATAGTAGCTGTCACAGGCGGAGATGGAAAGATGGTGCGGTATTGAGAGGTGTGATCCTGGGAGCTGGGGTGAGGACAAGATGGTGGAAAACGCCGGTAGTAGTCAGAGTGGGATTGAGAACGGGACCGGGAGTGACAGTACTGAGATGAGTGGTGGTAGCGTAGTCAAGACGGACAGCATGACAGTGATCAAGAACGGCAAGGTCTATAGGGAGACCAACAATGGGCGCCAGTGATTGAGGTATGCTGGTGAGTAAGAGTAGTAGGAGCTGGGCTGTTTCTTCTACAAATGCTCGTGACTACAGCGAGCTATGTAAGAGGCTGAGGAAAATGGTGAATCTTCCCTGGCCGGGGGAAGATCATAGGGACCGAGGCACCCACGAACCTGGTGATGAGGGAACCTACTGTGGTCCTGACAACTTGGAGAGCGGACCATGCTAAAGTCAGACTGGTTGAGAGAGGTAGCCTGAGGAGCATCCAGAGTCAGTGGATGGTCCACAGCAGGTGGATGAGAGGCTGTGGTCAGAGTAGACAGGTCATGTATATGCCTTTGAATAACCAAGTCCTGTGACAAAGGATCCTGTGGCAAAGGAGAGGCTGCTGGAGAAGGTTGGCACTCCTGCTACAAAGTAAGGTTGGTCAGTACTGCGAGGGCAGAACTGGGCGTTGGAGAGCCTCCAGCGCTGGAGAGAGGATGGGAGCCTGTCTGTCCTCAAGAGTGGTCGGTACAGGCTCATTTTGCATTGGCAGCGGAGTGGGTAAGGGCCCGAGAGAGACAACTTGAGTGGTTGGCAGATGAGCAGCTGGTGAGGGAGAACAGTGTTTCTCCTTCTCTTTCTTTTCTTTGGGGCCACTGAGGAATGACGCAAGGAAAGCCACTTCTGCTTGGCCAGAGTGGGAACGGTCCAAGGCTGTTGGGTTGTTTGAGAAGTAGAAGGCGTGGCGTCACCAGAGCTGGAAGACTGAGGTAGCACCAGCACCGTGGAAAGCTTTGCAACCCTCAGGAGCAAGGCGATGGACAGCAGAGCCAAGGAAGAGGCTGACATCGATACCGAGGACGTCGGTATAGAGGCCGAGGTCAGTACTGAGATGTGGAGGAAGATTTCGATACAGATGGGCCTTGAATGGATGAGTCGAAATCGAAGCAGCAAAGAGAACTGTGTTGGAGGCCGCTTGATCCTTTAGGCGAAGGGCTTGCTCCCAGCAATAGGATTTCAAGAGGGAGACCCTGTTCTTCAAAGTTCGCAAAGTGAACTCTTCACAAATGGGACAGGCTCGAATGTTATGGGCTTCTCCTAGGCAGAACAAACACTCTGAATGAGCATTGGAGAGCGAAACCTTGCAGCCGCAAGTTACGCAAAGATTGAAAAGTGAAGAAGACATAAGAAGAAGGGATTCTTACAGTTTCCGTATGAAAAGAAGTAAAAACCAAAGGAAGACGAGAGAATGCTACTCCGCAGAGGAAGCTTTCCAAGCTATGAACTGGTCAGCGGACGAAAGAAACTGAGAAGAGACTGTTAGCTTGGTGCACCTGAGCATGCTCAGTAACAAATGGGTGAGGGGTTCCCGCCAAGCTACTCAGCTCTGGAACTTTCCAAAATGTAACTGCGCATACACGAAGATCCCATTGTGTGAGGCACAGAGACCACAAAGAAGAAGTATACCAAAATGGGAATAATGCCATTTTAGGGGAGCTGGGGGGAACAAAACAAAGAGTCTTGTTGCCCATGCATTAGGAATGGCAATTTATGTGGGAGTTGATTTTTCTGGTGGCTTGGTAGGGGGAATGATTCTCAGAGGGGCCTAAAGGGTTGAAGAAAGAGCCCTGATCCCCTGTTCTACACCCTTCTTTATTTTTGCATTTGTCTCAAATATTACAGCTTTTATCAGGTGATAAGGATGACGATATGCTCTCTCAAATACCATGAAGAGATTTGTGTAGGACTGCTGTACCAGACATGAGTGGGAAGTGAAACATCAACTCAGCAGTGTTCAAGGCAATTGGTGCCAGTCCTAGTCTCAGTAGTGCCATATGGAAATGTGGATGGCACAGGTTCTCTGCACTATTATTAAGGGCCTTGTGCAGGACAAGTCCTGGCAAAGTGCATCTGCTCACAAAACAAAGGTGTGAAAGACCAGTTCTATTTCAAATTTCAGGTTCAGAAACAGAAAAAGAGAGTAATTTGTTTTCAGTACTGAAGACTGAACCGAAAAGGCCTAGGCTCAAATTCTTGTTGGGTGAGGATGTTGCACAGAGTTAGAAGTAAACCATGCATGCATTTTAGCTCCTCTTTTGTACTAAACAACTATTTATATATGCTACCTCACAAGACTGTTCTGAGGTTTTGCAAACTAATTAATGCTACTATAATCTAAGTACAGGTATACCTCAGTTAACAAATTAGATGTGTTCTTGAGTATTACTTCTTTAATGGAAAATTTGATACCAGAGGTAGAAATAACAGAGAAGGAATAGGCATAGGTTTCTAGACCACACAAACAAGAAGAGTAGTTCCACATTTTCATTCAAAACTAACAAGATGCACAAATGGAATTAAATAACCAGATCTAGACATTTTGGAAAAAAACATTTGAACTACTAGAAACCACACTGATTCTACCAGTGACTTCTGCTCTGCTGGATACATCACATTACTATTTAGGGTATTGCAAACTTTACACATACACTGATCTCTTGTGGGTGGGAAAGCACAATATTCATTCATCTACATCTACTGAAAATTTTAATTATCTTAATTCTCACATCAAAACTGAAAATAATTTCTCCCAGACAGATATATGAAAGGCCAGAAAAAAGCAGAAAAAATTTCTAGTACTTCCTTCTCCCTTTTTGTGGAAGCCTTTTTTCTGGAAAACTTGTGATAAAATGAAAATGGAAAAAAATGGATGAAATAATCTTTCAATTTCCTTAAGAATGATGAATACAATGTTTAAGACAGTGTATTCATATATTTATTCCCCTACAATTATTTCTGAAAACGATGTAACAGGAAGATTTTTATGTAAGGCAATGTAAAAAATCAGGTCTCTGCAATTCCTGGTCTCAATTTCCTCTTTGATCTTGCTGGTTTTTTTTTTTAAACTTCCTTTTTAAATTAGCTTTTTATTTATTTTGATAGACTGAAGAACTTATAAATAAATAAGTAAATAGAGGAAACAAAATAATATTCTCTATTGACAGTTACTTCTGCTTTTTATTGATTTCTGCTTAATAAACTGGTAAAAACAAAGAGGTTCCTTACAGTTCAGGACCTCGTAGCTCTATTTGTTGTTGGTTTTTTTAAAGCAAATTCAATTTGCAATTATTAACAATTTGATAATCATAAACAACATATTTATATGTACAGGGTAATAATATCACCATTTTTCAATTATTCCAAACATCTAATTTATTTTTCTGGAAAAAATTCTCTCTCATTGGTTTCTGAAAATTTCTGAGAATTTTACATCTCTAGCTACAAAAGGAAGTAAGCTTTCCCTTACTTTCTCCGAGCTCTTGCTCAAAACAATCCAGCTGCCGTTTTGCACCACTTCCAGCTTCTTCTTTCCTTCTTTCAGAAGTCTCAGTCACTCCTGTATTTCTTCTTTGGTTAGCATTACAGGCTTCCTCTACCCCATTTTGACTGATGATGTCTTGAACTATATTTTCCTTTTCCCTCTGAGCAGATGGAGAGCTGATCTGAGTTTTATTCTGTGTAACTGTGGAGGTTAAAACAACAGTGATAGCAGTTAGATCTTCTTTCTGTACCAACAGGATAAAATAACAGTGTCGTGTAGTGGTTTCAGTTGGGCTGTGACCTTGGAGACCAGGTTTCCCACTCAGCTATGGAAACCCACTGGATGATCTTGGGTGTGTCACACACACACACATACACACACACACACACAGTCCCAGAAAACCCTGTGATAAGTTCACCTTAGGGTCACCATAAGTCAGAAATGACTTGAAGGCACACAACAATAACAAAATAATAAAATTCTGCTCTCAAAAATGCATTTTTAAAACAAAACAAATCCTACACTGCACTACTACATTACCAGTTCTTAAGAGAATCAGTTTGTAAGGGAATTGCTGTTAATATAACTGATTCCTGAGATAATTCACAAAGTAGAAACTAGGCCAGAGCATGTGCTTGCCAGTTCCTTCCCTTCTTGTATAAACAGTGGCTTTGGGTATGACAGCGCTATGCTGTTCTACAAATTAACAGGTAATAACTTATATGTCTGGCTGCTTGTGAGGTCTATTTACACAAGCTGTCTATGTAATCATGACAATGAAGACAATGGCTGGCATCCTGTTCAGTAATTATGATGCTGCAAGCCTGACTTACGATTTTATAATTATTCCAATTCACATTTACAATTTTTGCACTAGGGTAACGATCAAGTGTTCCTAAAATGTTATTTTTTGATAAATAAAGATGATGATGATGATGATAACTTTGCTGCTTCACAGCCTGCACTCAACATATCCATTTCTAAGGGGTTGGAGAGTGGGGCAGTGAGTAAGGATGTACCCAGCCTTCTCCTATTTATAGGGTGTGCTGAGACAGGTTGCTGTGACAGGATCTGTGAGGAGGGAGGCATGAGGCTTCAAAGGTAGCATTCCAGAGGATTGCATCAGGGGACTACATCTCCATAGATACATACCCTGATGCAGAATCTCAGCTAATATTTTATTCATTTGCCCAGCGTGTTATGCTCTTTTTTTGTTCACTTTGTTTTGCCTCTATATTTTGTATTTTATCTCTCTATAACAATAATGTTAAAAAAAATGCTTTCCTGCTTTCACTTCTTCATGAGAAGGTGAAAATCCTAGCGTAATGCCCAGGACTGTCATACTGTAATAAAGGATCCTCGCTCTCCTCATTAAAGAATGCTTTTGTTTCTAAAGAGACTTCCAACAGCCACCATCTCTTCAACTGCAAGCTTTGCGTACTTAAAGAACAGATACAGTAAAGTAAACTAAGTAAACTCCTATATTGGGATTTTCATCTAACACCATCGTCTTAATCTTTTCAATCTATTGAAACAAAGCAAGCTTATAAGTCATAGTTTGAACTTTATTTCAGTAAACTATAGTTCATATTAACCTGTTTAAGGAGAGTGTAATACTAAACAGTGCTCAATTCAAACCAGAAGCAAAGGATTCTGACCTCTTTATGGCCAAGCTTGATCATACATGTAACACTAAACTGCAGTTTGACATTATGCCTGAATGAGGACTATTTCAATTAAAAAGTAACAAAATCCAAAGTGAATTTCATTTTATTGTGGGTCCTAAGGTTATCAGACATCCTTTCTAAATATAAAGCATCTTGGCTTTACCTACCAAATTCACAGACATTCATGTACTTGCTAAAATACTTGTCTGATCAAGAACAGCAACAGAAAAATATGCATGTCATGAATTTGTGGAAAAGCAATGATGTGGTTTTTTGTTTTGTTTTTTGAACGAAACCAGAACAAGAGCTCCTACGGGACAGCATCATTGAAACTGAATTTTTATTATGAACCATGATTTTTTTCCTGATGACAAGAGACAACCAATAGCAACAAATTTATGAGACGTTAGACTTTCTGATCAAAGTAAAGATTTTAAGATGTTTATCTAGAAAATGAATGTCTTCCACATTTTCCTTCAAATACTTCGTATTTCATAATGTTCTTTCATATCATTTTAAAAAATGGCTGAGCTTTTATTACAAATAAGAAAGTTCTTGACTGTAGCACAAAGGTTGACTTACTGTTCCTTCTCCGTGGAGATTCACACATTTCACAATAAGGCAGCAGTGAATTATTACTGTAAGTGCACAGACTGCAATGCCATATTGCTTCAGAAGCAGATCCTTTACTTGTATGAGATAATGGAGTACCAAAGTCCTCTTCCATAACTTCTTTTTTAAATAAACAGTTTGATTTTTGAAAAAGAGATTTCCTTCCTTCGTTAGGAGGAGAATGCTTTGGTGTACTTGGTTCTAAGGCTCTTGGTCTCTTTGCTTCTTTACAAGGTACACCTGATTCATTCAATGCCTCAGAGTCCAAAGAATCACCATTCTCTACGCTCTTTTCCTCCAAACCTTGAGAAGGGTTATCACAAGAACCTTTCTTCCGCTTTCGCTCTGTATTTGACTTTGGTGAAAGGAAAGTACGGATATCATGTTGCTTTTCCTTTTCAAACTAGGGGAGAGGATAAACAAACATACATTAACATATAGGGACATATCTTTCATTACACGTTATTGTCCTGCTCCATTCATCTATTCTTATATTTTTCAAATTCAGCCTTATACCAATAGCCAATCTTCTTTTAGTAATGGAAATGGGTTTTAACAGACAAATCACATATTACAAAACGGGAGGGACTATATTATTAAGCCTATTTTTTTCTGACCAGTTTAAGCTCACAAACGACCAATACAGGTTTCACAAAAATATGTGCATGGACTGTCATTTTTACATTTCATGTATAAGCAACTTTAAGTCAAAAATTTCATAGAGAGTTATACGGCTCTACACCATTATCAGGTGCTCCAGTGAAACCAGTGTTCCTTGCTTATCTAAAGCCCCATTATATTTGCAAATACTGGGCTAAATTCAATGTTAGTCCCTCTCAACTCAAGAAGATCCATTTAGTTACCAGTTATGTAAGTCCCATTTATTTCAACAGGCCTACTTTAGCTGAGACTAAAATTAGATTTAACCTCCAAATATACACTTGATTCATAAGATAATATAGTTTTTCACAACCAGCACAATACAAACTATTTATATGATGAGACATGTCAAATGAATCACATAGTAAGCTTCTTACTGGCATCAAATGGCATCAATCTAACTTTGGTCATCATAGCCGACTTTTTTCTGTCACTGTGGAGGTTTGAATTGTTCTGACCATGCAATGACCCCCATCCAAAGCCCACTTTTTCAGTGTGGCAGGCCACCTTAGACAACCATTTCCATCTCAGTGAAGTGGTAGAGAAGTTATTGAGGTATTTTCCTACAGCAATGACATTCTTCTCAGCGACTGCTGGAGATCACTGGGAAGTCCAGAAGAATGCATATTGCAGTGTGTCCAGCTAAAGGAAAACAGCTGGCTATGTCTCCCCATGCTCCCAACCACCACAGGAAATGGTCATCTTGGGTAGGTCCCCACAGTGCAAAGGTGGGTTGGGGGGGCTGCACCAGGAGATGCATTGTAGTTCTGTGCCAGAGCTATACCTCTTGATGCAAGATCTCAGCCTTGATCTTCTTTATGGTTCAAATAACATAGCTGGAACTGTATTATCACTGTTGTTGCTGTTACTACTAAAGTCAGCCCTCCACATTTGCGGGTTTCGCTTTTGCGGATTTGATTGTTCACGGATTATTTGCTGTCAACTCTGCTGCCTCCCTATGCTATTTTTAATAGGGACTGCAAGCCTCATGAGACTGAGAAACTGTGAATGAGGCTATTAAAAATGGTGTGGGGCAGCAGTGGAGGTGGCAGTAAACCCCACTAGCCAGCCACTTTTGCCTTGTGAAGGAACCCTGATGCCTCAAAGGAATCCATAGTGAATATGATGAACATACTTTTTGTGTGTGTTAAATATGGTTTGGAAGGGCCTAGAGTTATTCACAGTTATTTTTTACTTTCACTTGAGTCCTGTGTCCCTAACCCTAGCAAATGTGGTGAGATTACTGTATTACTGAATTTGGATGTGCTCTTAGGCCTCAGAACTTGAAACTTACAAAATAATCTTTCTATTCTAATATTACAGAAGATCGGCCCTGTAGTTAACAAAAAAATCTTTTTTGTGCATTAGAGAAATTAGGCTGGACATACAATGTCAGTTTCATATTACCATTCATTTATGCAATGAATATGCAGCACTATTCTAAAGCCAAAAGATATGTATCTGATTCTGGCTGTGTGCCTGCATGCTGCTGTTCAGTACTTAAAGTTAACCTAGCTGCTTTTTAAAGCCACAGGCTACTAGCAGCCTCGTTCCAACAACATGCTGAGCACTCGGATTAGTCTGGCTCAGAGCAGCGAATGGTACGGGTCACATCCAATCTCAATTTGTGCAATTTATCCTCCAAACTTTTCCATGCTACCTGAAATTGTGGGACCCTGTCTGGTAGGTGGATCCTACTAAATCACATCATTTGATGTTCATTTCAATGAAACTGATGCCATGAAAAGTAAAGCAGTGAATTTTAGAAGCAATTGAGACCAAAGCTGACAATCCATTTATTTGCTAGAACATCCTTCCAAAATCTAAATAGGTATTAGCATAACACTTATTGCTAGAGAGCTACCAAACCAATCCTGATCAATTTTTAAAACTTAAGTTTGAACAATCTAGACATGTGGAAAATTCAGATACTACAAAAAAGTTCAAAGCTCAAGATTTAATAGCGAAATAACCAGAGGAGCTCAGCACCAAAGCAACAAGCTGTCTGTCCTGTTGTCTTTTTGTTTCCTACCAGCAGAGGGTCCCTGTCACACCAACAAGAATAGCTACTCCTGCAACAGATTAAGAGGCTTTTAGGCTGGTAATAGGGGATAAAAAAAGACTTTGTGGGAGATAAGACTACCTCTGGGGGCATTACTGTGGCTCAAGAGAGAAATGAAAAGCTCAGAAAAGATATCTTCAGAGTGACATTGCATGTGTCAGTTTCTGAGGCTGGCTGTCCATGTGTTTGAAAGCTGGTGAGGTACCTACATATGTAGGTGAGTGACTGGAGGAAAGTATTCTGTGCATGGATGTGGGTAAAATGTGGAAAAATTTTGTAAAAATGAAAAAAGTGGGGTAGAGATAGAGAGAGGCAAGGATGGCTGGAGAACAAAAGGGAGGTAAACAGAACCTACTACTTCTGCACTGCAGCTTCCTGCATTTACAGGAAAACACGTATGTGATAATGGGGCTTCCCATTATCTAAGCTTATCAAAGGGAGATACTTCCCTCTTCAGGTAAACCAAGGGTTAATGAGATGCTGGGATTACATCAAGGGTCACAGGGTGAGAGTTGACCAACCAAAAGGAAAAGAGGTGGGCATCTTGGAGATGCTTCCAGATCCTTCCAAGGAGGAAAATATAAAACTTCTGAGAGGCCATGAGACAGAGAGAGAGAGAGAAAGAGAGGAGAGCTGGGCCAGTCGAGCTGGTAGCATGCCGTGTCTCTTGGACCCCCCCCTTCTCCTTTTGACCATCTACGCCTATAACCTAATTGTGAGTAACTAGAAATAAGTAGTTAGTCGCGTTAGGGATGTTGTTATTTTGGGAATTGGCTGATCTTAAGAATGTATCTGTGCTGTTATATCTGTTTTGTAAATTCTTGTAACTAAGTGTACCTGGGAGAGGGGGAGTCTCCCAAGTGTGATATTGTTTATTTGCATGCCTTGATTAAAACACTTTTATAAACCTCCATTTCTCTCCATTTCCACGCCAGGGTTGGCACACGCTACATAGGACCTCTCACTCAGGGGAAGGGGGAGGTGGAAGTTCCTTATGCTTAGAGATTGGGCAGGGTCCCTCCTGTCCTGTCCAAATGATTCTTAATTCAGGGGGGTGGTGGCAGCATACCTGATAGAGCTGGGAGATTGCCAGTCATTCCATGCGTGGAAGTCAGCTTTGGAAGGCTGGCAAGAACCCTAGTAAAACACTGGGAGGGAATTTCCAGTCTTGCAAGGCTGGAAGTCAACTTAAGAGACTGGAAATAAACCTACAGTATCACAAGGTATAAGAAGTGAACCAGGGTGATGTAGTGGTTTGACTAGGACACTGGGGGACCAGGGTTTGATGCTCTGCTCAGCCATGGAAACCTAATGGGTGACCTTGGGCAAGTCATACTCTCTCAATCTCAGAAGAAGGCAAAGGCAACCCTCCTTGCCAAGAAAACCCTGTGATATGTTCACTTTAAGTGAGAAATGACTTGAAGCACACAACAATAAGTTCTCAGAAAGATCACTGAGACTTATTTCTAATTAAGCACATACAGGGTGATGGTGTAAAGAGACACTGGCCGAGATCCTGCACTGGCAATGGAGCTCCATTGTTGTAGCTATTTCAGCTAATGCCATTCCAGTAAAACACTTGCCACTTAAGCCAGGCAGCATTTCAACTAAAGACCTTCCAAGGTGTTGCCGACCAGGGCAGTAGTCAATGACAACTGCAGCGCTCTCCCAATTATGGAGAGATTGAGATGGGCAGCTGGAGATGATCCTCACACCCTGTGAATGGGAGAGCACTACAGCCTTCATTTCCTAGAGTCCTGATCTGCAGTGTCTCAGAAGCCCTTCAAGCTGGGGCGCCTCCTGGCTTAAGAGACAGGTTTTCGGGGTCATATTTAGTCATTAACAACTGCAAATATAAGTCCTGAAAGTTACATGATTCTAAGAGATTCTGTCTTATGATTTCAGAAATATTGAACTGGATGCCGGTCTTAGTCGATTAGTTTTAAACTTCAGCAACTCATTTCATCGTCTTGACCTCCGAGACCAATTTTGCTCATTTACAGAATAGCAACACCCATGGTAGCATGGATTTTCCAATGTCTCAAGAACACACTACATTCCCTCCATGGTAGTTACCAGTGAAAACATTGAATTCCAGCTAAACAGGTAGTGCCATTAAAGTAACGATACAGTTATGATTCTTTTAAAACAAACTAACTTCTTTTTAGATTTTAAAAAAATCAAATGATGAAATGCAGCAGTATTTAACCAACTGCAGGGAATTACATTTATAGCCAAAAGATAAAACAGATATTTATGCAATGTCCTATAAATCTCAGCTAACATTGTGCCTGCACATCAATACAGGAATCATGAGTGTAGATACACAGCAAATGTAGCTTTAGCTCTACATACACATAATGGGATCTTTATCTGTGCACACTTACATGGGTGAATAAAATCTCATTCTTTATTTCATTTAGACTTTCATTAGGAGTCCAGGCTTCAGCAAAATTCAGGAAATTCCATTTCTCGCTGTCGCCATCTTCTGCTTGCAGTTTTTCTTTTTTGCCATTCAGTGTGGTACCTGTAACTTTGGCCTGTATATAGCAGAATGGAAAAAAGATGTCAATTTTTGGACTAATGCTGAGTATGCCATTGGAATTATTTTCAACTTTGTTAATATAAACCTGTTAACTTTACCTCCATATCTGTTTTCCACCTAGCGCGAAGATCTGGTTGCACATTCTGTCACCCCACTAGGATAGGTTAGTACACACACAGGATAGCACTTTCTTTGTAACAGCACCCTGGTACTGGAACCGCTGCCCAAGGGAAGTCAGGTTGCCTCCATACCTTTTGGGTTTCTGGGCAGGCAGCTGAGACTGTGTTGTTTCACATGCCATTCGGTCCCATAAAAACCAGAGGTGGCTGCTCTTTTAATTAACTGTAAGTTTTAAACTATTTTTAAGGAGTTGTATTAGTCTGCTTTTTAAACATTTTTATCTGTTGTACATTGCCCCAGGGCCTCTGAGAAGTGGCAGAGAAATGGTTTAAATAAAATAAATAGTTGTTGTGTGTGTTCAAGTCATTTCTGACTTATATAACCCTAAGGCAAACCTATCACAAAATTTTCTTGGCATGATTTGTTCAGAGAGGTTTGCCTTTGCTTTCTTCTGAGGCTGAGATAGTGTGACTTGCCAAAGTCACCCAGTGGGTTTCCGTAGCTGAAAATGAATTTAAACCCTGATCTCCCAGTATCCTAATCCAACACTCAAATCACTACACCATACTGACTCTTTTAAATAAAATAAATACATACCAAGGAAATAGACTGTACACCACTGGCAAGGATGCATATTTTTACTGTATCATTTTTGTATAGAGCCACATATGCTAGCATGCTGTAATGGGGTTGAGCACTGGACTATGACCCTGGAGACCAATATCAGCCATGGAAACCCATTGGGTGACCTTGGGATCATCACACACACTCTCAGCTCAGGAAAACCCCATGATAGCTTCACCTTAGTGTCACTGTAAGTCAGAAACAACTTGAAGGCACACAACACCTACAGCGCTGCTGAAGCCCCATGAATAAATCAGTGTATCAACTGATAATGTTTTCCATCTGAGAATAGAGCCAGATTTAAGTAACAGTTGAGATTTCTATTCCTAAAAGTAAGGGATCGACCACTGTGTCTTCATGCCAGCATCACTAACTGACAGTGTTATGGTTCAAAAAGAGAGCACCATAAAAGAACAGGTTGCTTACCTGTAACTGTGGTTCTTCGAGTGGTCATCTGTGCCCTCATACATTAGGAGCTTTCGTGCCTGCGCGGTAGCGTTCGGAAGATTCTAGAGCTCGTTAGCTTTGGCGGGAACCCCTCCCCCATGCCGGTGCTGCGCATGCTCCTCCCGCCGACTAACGGTCTCTCCTCAGTTCTGGTCCGCCGAAGCAGATGGGACCTGAAAAAGAGGGGAAGGCAGGGCGGGGATGTATGAGGGCACAGATGACCACTCGAAGAACCACAGTTGCAGGTAAGCAACCTGTTCTTCTTCTTCGTGGTCTCTGTGCGTCATACATTAGGAGACTGTGTAGCTTACCAGTAGGATGGTGGGTCAGGTCCCAGATCCTAGAGCACAGAAGACAGCACAGCACGTCCAAACCGGGCATCTCTCCTGGAACGGCAGTCGAGCTTGTAGTGGCGCACGAAGGTCGACGGCTGGAACCAGGTCGCCACACGGCAGAGTTCCAACAGGTTGACGCCTCGCAGGAGGGCAGCAGATGTCGCCACGGCCCTGGTGGAGTGGGCCCGAAACAGGTCTGGCGGAGGCTTCTTGGCAAGCTCGTACGCCAGGTGAATAGTCTGTACCACCCACTTAGAGAAGTGCTGGGTGGATACTTTCTGGCCTCTCCGGCACCTGCCATAACAGACAAACAGGTGGGGTGTCTGTCTGTAGGCCACAGTCCTGTCTTTGTAGAAGGCCAGCGCCCGACGAACGTCCACGGAGTGGAGGGACCGCTCCAGAGGTGTCGTCGGGTTAGGGTAGAAGGCTGGCAGGATGATGTCCTGGCTCAGATGGAAGCTGGACACCACCTTCGGCAGGAAGGAGATGTCAGGCCGGAGGACCACCTTGTCCTGATGAAAGACCAAGTATGGCTCATCGCACCGTAGCGCCGTCAACTCTCCCACCCACCTGGCAGAGGTGATGGCCACTAGGAACACAGTCTTCATCGCAAGCAGCCTGCCGTCTGTCATGGCCATGGGCTCTAAGAGCGGCCTCGTCAGCTGGGACAGCATCAATGACAGAGACCACGGCAGTAGTGGCGGCGATATCGGTGGGTAGAGGTGCTGCAGGCCCTTCAGGAACTGCTTGACGGTACCGTCCCTGAAGAGCGCGGCCGATGGGGATCGTGGTGGTTGGTATGCCACGATCGCGGCGAGGTAGACCTTGAGCGACGGGAAGGCCAGGCCCTGTTGCCGGAGATGAAGGAGGAAGTGGAGCACGGTACGCAGGGTGACAGGCGATACCGGCTCTCGACGTTCCTCGGCGAAGGCCACGAAGCGCTACCACTCATAGTGGTAGTTCCTTCGCGTGTTCTCTTTCCTGGCTGCGGTCAAGATATTCCCGATGGCCAGGTCGTCTAGGGCGATATCCTCCAGGCATGGAGGGCCAACACCGGCAGGTCCGGGTGCAACACCAGTCCGTCGGAGTGGGACAGCAGGTCCGGTACCGTGGGAAACCTGAGAGTCCTGCCCCAGGCGGCCTCGATCAGGGGTCCGAACCAGTGCTGCCTCGGCCACTACGGTGCCACGAGGATCGCGTCTGCCCGGTCCGCGATGATCTTCGCGATCACGCGGCTCAGGAGCGGGAACGGAGGGAAGGCGTAGATCAGCCCTTCGTCCCACGGAAACTGGAACGCGTCGCCGATGGAGCGGCGATTGTGGCCGGCTCTCGAGCAGAACAGGCGGCACTTCGCGTTCTGGCTGGTCGCGAAGAGGTTGATGGTCGGCTTGCCCCATCGGTCCCGAAGCATCTGGAAAGCCTCGTCGGACAGGGACCACTCGTGGTGGGAAGTGGTGTCCCTGCTGAGGGCGTCAGCTGTGGTGTTCTCCTGCCCCACCAGGTGAACCGCCACAGGGTGTATCCGGAGCCGGACGCACCAGTTCCAGAGGTTGAGGGCGATGCCCAGCAGAGTGGTGGAGTGCGTCCCTCCCTGCCTGTTCACGTAGCAGACCGCTGTCGTGTTGTCGGTGAGGATCAACACCGTGCGGCCCGTGACCAGGTGTCGGAACGCTCTCAGGGCCTTGTGGATCGCCAGCAGCTCGAGAGAGTTGATATGGAGGAACAGCTCGTCGTCCATCCACCGGCCTTGGACCCGGAGATCTCCGGTGTGCGCTCCCCAGCCGAAGAGCGAGGCATCCGTCATTACCGTGACCGACGGCCTGGGTTCGCGGAACGGCATGCCTGACGGAGACACTCTTCGTCCGCAGGAAGGACACGACCGGAACCATGCACTTGGTGAACACCCGCAGTGCGGTGGAAAGTCCGAACGGCAGCACCCGGTACTGGTAGCTGGTGCCGTCGATCGCGAACCGAAGGTATCGCCGGTGCTGCGGGCGGATCGAGATGTGGAAATAGGCGTCTTTGAGGTCTATGGACGCAAACCAGTCCCCTCGGCGAAGGAAGGGGAGGATCGACGGCAGCATGACCATCTTGAAGCTCTTGGGGCGGATGTATTCGTTCAGCCCTCGGAGGTCTAGGATGGGCCGCAGGAATCCGTCCGCCTTCGGCACCGTGAAGTACCTCGAGTAGAAGCCGGTGGTCTTGGTTGAAGGCGGGAGCCTCTCGATCGCTCCCTTCTCGAGGAGGGACTGGACCTCTTCCAGTAGAGCCGAGCTGGCCGGGGTGGAGTAGTAGACACCCTGTGGCGGAATATCCTGGAACTCGATGGCGTACCCCAGGTGGACGATGGTAAGTACCCAGGAGTCTGCAGTGATCTCCCGCCAGCAGTCGAGGTGCCTCGCCAGGCTCGGGTGGTGGAACAGTTCTACCGGAAGGGCGAAGGATGGCACGGGTGGAGTCCTGCGAAGGCCGTCAAAACCGGGACTTCGTTCCGGAGGACGACTTCTTGGACGACGAAGATGGGCGTCGTCTGGGAAGCCTCCTCGAAGCCGAAGACGTCGACGGCCTCGACGCGGTCGACCGCAGGGACCGCGCCTGGTACTCCGATGATGAGGAAAGAGCGGCGAGACTGGGCAGGCTGGTTTATGCCCATCTTCTTCGCTGTCAGCTGGGCCTTGACGAGGTGATCCATGGCCTCGTCGGTGGAGGTGTGGAAGAGCCCTTCGCCGTCGAACGGAAGGTCTTCAATCCGTCGACGGCTGTCCTCCTGAAGCCCAGAGGACCGGAGCCACGCGCGGCGTCGGTGCGCTACGGCACCGACCATCACCCTTGAGGTAGCCTCCACGGCATGCCTCGAGGTGGCGATCTGCTGTGTAGCCACCGCAACGGCCTCGCCAAAGATCTGTGTGGCTGAGGCACGTGACTCCTCTGGCAGGTCATCAAGGAGTGGAGCGAGTCGGTCAAAGAGGTTCCGATGGTAGGTCGTGAGGCATGCCATCGTGTTCACCGTCCTGGCCACCAGGGACGATGCCGAATAGAACCTTCAGCCGAAGGCATCGAGCTTCCTTCCTTCACGGTCCGGAGGGGTGGTTTGCGCTCGATTGCCTCCTTTCGTTTGAGCCAACTTGACAACAATAGAATTAGGTACAGGATGATTGAAGAGGAACTCCGCGTTCTCCTTCTGGGTTCCATAGAGATGCTCTAGCCTATGTGGGATAGGCTGTGCTGACGCTGGCTTCGCCCACGGCTGCTTCAACGCTTCCACCAGGGTTGGTAGGAACGGCAGCGGTGCGGTCGATGGTGGGCGGGCTTCCAAGTACTGGAAGACCGGGTCCTGGGCTTGTGGAGCAGGTTCGGTCACCTTTAGGCCAAGGGCTGTGGCCACTCGGAGGAGGATCGCAGAAAACTGGCGTACGTCCTCCGGTGCAGACTCCGGACCTGGCTCCCCAAACCCCAGCGGTGGGGATTTGTGAGAAGAAGGGGTGGACTCAGCAGAGTCAGAGTCCGAGTCGTAAGAGTCGCCGGATGGTGATGGCGACCTCTCCGCCTCCTTCTCCTCGGCCGGCCTACGGGCCGGAGGTGCCAGGGTGACTGCTGGAGCTGCAGGCTGCGTCGGTACCGGTGCGGTCGATGTCGTGGCCGGTATCGGAGTCACCTGCAGGGGCACGACCGCGGGCCTAGGATGGTGTGCTGCCTGCATGGTAGAAGTCGCAGCTACCGTTGGCTGGGCCACGGTGGGCTGTGGCGTCGGGCGGGTAGCTGTGGCTGTCATCCACGGGGGTGGAGAAACAGCCCTGTAGCGGGGTGAGGGCTCCCGGGACCGACAGTGACTCGGCGAACGACGCAGCGGTGACCTTTCATAGGGGGGGAGTGAGCCTCCCGCGGTGGCAAGCGAGACCGGCGACGAGGTGACCAGTACCTTGGATCTGGATGGTACCGGTCCTTGTATGACGGTGAGTAAGAATAGTATGAGCCGGCTGGCTCGTGCCACACCTGCTCCTGGGCATACCTTCCTAGGTAGGCAGGAGAGTAGGTGCTCTCGGCCAAGCGACGTCTCTCCAGGTGCATCTCCCGATATCGCAGGGATGGAGGCCTGGCTTGCTGCTCCGGCGAGCGGGACTTGTTGTGTCGAGAGGCTGGGCGCTGCCTGACCACAGCCTCCTCTCGGCGTTCTGCCAAGGGTGGACGGCGACTCGGCAGAGTGATCTCTGCAATCAGGTCAGGCGGTTGAGGGGGCGAGGCCTGCACGACCTGCTCCTCGTCCAACACCTCGAGGATTTCCTCTTCCTCCGGAGGCTCCTCTTCCGAGAGGGGTAGTCAAAAGTCAAATCCGAAGTCGAAAAACACCAAAAGCACAATAGAAAAGCAAGCCAACAAGCAGAACCTTCTGTATGCTGAGGCGGACAAGAAAGAACTGAGGAGAGACCGTTAGTCGACGGGAGGAGCATGCGCAGCACCAGTGTGGGGGAGGGGTTCCCGCCAAAGCTAACGAGCTCTAGAATCTTCCGAACGCTACCACGCAGGCGCGAAAGCTCCTAATGTATGAGGCATAGAGACCACAAAGAAGAACTGTCTATTGTCTTGTTTGAATGTCAAAGACGCTACGCACACTACATTTTAAGACAGTGACTAAATGGAGATTCTGTGACTTCACCACCCGTTAATTTTTCCTCCTTTACCTGCTCATCTTTTCACTGTTTCCTGTCCAGCCTGGTGAAGAACAACTTTAGAGACGGACTGTGCACTACACCTTGTGTACAAAAATGACATCATTCCTCACAAGTCAAATCGATTCTGCTTTTGGTGGAGAAAGCAAGAAATCTTCTTAAAGGTGAAGACTACTATCAAAACACCCTTTCTTGGATCTGGTGATCCCCAAAATGTCTCCTGCAAATATGCCAGCTCCATGATTTAAAATCATTTTAGGCAGCCTTGTCAATGAATTTTAGTTGGGGACTACAGGTATAAGATGGTGACCCAGCATGCTTCTTAATGTTTGTCAAACCCCTTGCCAACAAAGATCTAGCAGCTGAGTTTGCTTTCTGTTTTCTCAAAAGCAATTATTTTTAGAAGTCCTTCTGTTCACTTATGAACAAATCTGATGTAAATCTGGAATACTGATAGTAAATTCGTGAAATGGGTTCTTCTAAAGTAGATATTAAAGCAGGGAGGTTATGTGAAGTTATTATTTTTATTCTTGTCAATTTAAATTGCCAGAAGAAACAAGATATAATTTAAAATAAATAAATAAATCAGAAGAAAATGAATTCCAATGAAGCCTAACATGCATCTCCTAGAAAATTTATAGTAAGTTCTGCCTTGTTTGTTAAATCAGGTTTGCATCTGTTACTTATCGATCTTACATTTAACAGTTCAGATTATCTTTCAAAACAATCTGTTAGACATTAAAACCAGACTTTTATTTCACCTTCCATGTGTAACCCTACTACTGCCATTTCTAGCCTGCATTTTTTTATTAGCTTGCCAGTTTTGTTCTGTTTTTTTTTTTTTAATTCTACAAAGCAAGTGGACAAAGGAGGAATGGTTTGTTTTGTGCATCATTGACTAATCCACTGCATTTCTGTGATGGTTTCAGAAAACAAAAATTTCCTTCTTCCACAGATATCATGGAAGCTACAGTGCTTTGCAGAAGGATGAGGTCAAACAAACTGAAACTTAATCCAGACAAGACAGAGGTGCTCCTGTTCATTTGGAAGGCATATTAGGGAAAAGGCATTCAGTCTGTGTTAGATGGGGTTACACTTCCAGTGAAGACACAAGTTTGCACTTTGAGGGCAAAAACTGGGCCTTCCCCACTGCAGTTGCCCACCCCTTTGAAAGTAGTGACCACCAATATTTAAGCATATCATCATACCTTGCGGTTCAACATTGCCCACATTAGAGGATCCAATGTTCCATTTGCAATTAGATAATGGATATTTACAGAACTGCACTGTCCAATCCGATGTGCCCTGTCTTCTGCTTGTTTTATGTGTCCAGGATCCCAGTATAATTCGGCAAAAACAACATGAGTTGCAGCAGTAAAAGTTAAACCCTAAACAAAGTGAAGAAACTAGTATTTACAGATCATTCTTCCAAGACATATACAACAAACCATCATGAAGACCCAGAGACCACTGTAGGAGTAGCAGTTTTTATACCAATATTCGTGTAGTCAGCATAAGAAGCAGAGCCAGCAAAGGAACAAAGGTATTCCACCTCCAACATTAGCTTTCATGTGCTCAATATGGCTCAAAAGTTTCCATAACATATAGAAAGATTAGCAGATTCAGCCTGGCATCCTGGCAGAGATGTATGTACGTATGAGATTGTGAGATTTCCTTTGGGCATGCATTAGATCCTTCTTCAGGTACTGTGGGGGTTGGCATTCCCATTCTTTCTCCACAGCACCCAAAGCCTCTCCTTGACTTATTGAACAGGCTCTGAAGCCCTCCATGTGGCCATTCCATGCTTTTATGGGAAGTAGGCAGAATCACAGAAGTATTTGGCTACATCCCAGTATCTAGATGCAGAACGTTTATATAAGCACTGACATCATCCAGAGTTCTCCAGAGGTCTCTGCTGCTGTAATCATTTTGTCTCTGGCTACGTGGATATAGCCAGAAGCTTCTCTGATCCTGCCTGCCCCTCATGAAGCAAGAATGGTCATAAGGAGCTGCTTCAGAGGATTTTCACTAAGTCAGGGAGATAGTATATAGTTCAGCCTAGGAGAGATCTGTACATGGACCTACTACACAACATTAAGCCATAAAGAATCGTAACCAGGATTTAATGAGTTAGTACAAGATGCACTTGTAGTTCCTTGTGACTGAAAGGGAGTGTCATCCCCTCCTCTATATGATGGCTCTGGATGTCTTGGACCCATGAAAGCATAATCTTTCTCTCCTCTATAGTTCAAATTGAGAGAAAGCCCTAGAGCCGAGCTTTCCAAACTTTTCATGTTGGTGACACACTTTTTAGACATGCATCATTTTGCGTCACAGCAATTTCAGTTTTACTAGCAAACCAGAGCTTAAACTAGTCCCTTATAAGAGATACAGACACATATAAAAATTGTAATAACAAAATGTATGGGGACACAACATCTCATGAAAAGCTTTCATATATGTTTAAAAATATATAATTTATAAATAATAACATACATTTGCAAGATTGTGGGCGACACACCTACACACTTCAGGCAACACACTAACGAGTCGCTGCACACCATTTGGAAAGCCTTGCCCTAGAGTGCCCTCTCGAGTACTGTTCTATTAGAATAAAACATGATAACAATGCAGGGATGTATCTGTAGGTAGCAGCAGTTTAACTTCTACAGGAAGGGGTTACTGTGGGCCTGCTGCTAACTGAGCTCAAACAATTAGAGCAATCATTTTGCTGATACTGACATCTTTTTCATCACTTCACTAAACATAGATCTGAATGTTAGAACCAGCTTAGAGGAAATGAAATAAAAAGATTGAATAACTTGGGCCCTGTACTGTCCCTGACCAAACAGAAGGGCTCATTCTGTTCATGGAAAGGACTCTGAGCAACAGAGACTCCTTCTGGGGGAAGACTGGGAGGAAATTTTCTGCCAGTTTCACTTTTTATTCTGCTGGCCTCTCAGTGCAACCTCTCATACAATCCTGAGGAAAGCTAGTAATCCACTAGAGCGGATTTTCAGGGAACTGAGGCTCATGAGATAACTGGTATCAACTGAAAAGCAAATTATGTCTAATATTTTTTCTGGTTCTGTATTTTAAATTGATTTTATATAAGATATTTCTATATCACTTTCCAGTCCACAAGGGTCCCCACTGAGGTGTCCCAGGAAGGAACTCAGGGAAAGCATTTAACTACTATTTTGCTCCATTCACATGGGCTGAGAAACAGCAACAATATTTTCACAAGAAACAGAAATGAGTTTGTGTTCTTATCTGATGTCCCTCAAGAAAATGGCTGACATTTTCTTAAAGCCACACTAATCTACATTGGCTTCTATATGATCATGGTTTTCCAAACCATTCTATACTGATACCAGGGGTGCTGCTATTTTACAACCTGGCACAGTGGTGAAGTTCACCTTTCGCAAATAGCTTTACCTGAGATTTTCTCACACATGAAGTCACCAAAAAAACCTAATTGCTACAACTTTTTACTCTTGTATGTGACTCATTAGATAAAAAGAAAGAGGGGGGCAGCAGCTCAACTGAACACTGTTAAAGTGCCACAACCACTAAATTCATCACAGGATAAATTTAGGATCCTGTATATTTTCTTACCTGACCTGCAGCTTGAATGCTCAGTATGGCCACCCTAGTATCTGGATCCTTCTGGAACTGGTTGACAAGGTTTATTCTTTCCGCTGAAGCTACACTTCCATCTATTCGAATATAACGAGTCTGTAACAGTAAAATAACCGACAACATGACACTGAAACAGAAGGAATCTTTGGGTTTAAATGAAAGTAAATTAAATGATTAGGAAACATTGGTTCAATTTATAAGGCTATGATCAAATCACAAGCCAGGGTATTATGGGATAATTCCAAAAGCTTCTCCTCAATCCTCCAAAAGAATGAGAAGCAGGCTCTCGGTTCACTATGCTTGCTCTTCCAACTATAGACAGACATTAAAAGCTGAAATGTCACCCATGTACATTATTCAGTTTTGTTATTGAAAGAACTTTTATCCTGATTTTCAGAGTTGAATCCATATCAATAAAAACATGATAGTCTTTTCCCTCACACTTATACTCTAAAACAAACAAACCAGTCACATGATGCAGAAAAAAGGAGGAATGGGGAAGAGGAAGAAAAACAAAACTCATGCACTACTTCTTAATGTTAGACTGAGCTGCAACGCTGCAATACAGCCAGATGCAATTTTCTTCTTATCATAATCAGCTGAAATGAAAACAACTGAAAGAGAGGAGGAACCAAACTCTGTTTTCTCTGCTGAGGGCTTGACAGAGTAGTCCTGCTTCCTGACTCTCTTGCATCTGATGTAGCTGCTGGGCTTCTCAGGGGGCTAACAGTAGGCCTGTTTTTACTTCTCTTCCCCTGCCGCACCTCGAGATAGTTCAGTTTCTTGTCCCGAGTAGCTCACAGTCTATACTTTAGTTCAGATCGGATAAGCAGGTGTTTGTGAGTCAGAGACCACAAAGAAGAATCTAAAATTCAGCAGAGGAAGGAAACAGAAGTGGTGGTAGGGATAAACAGGAGAAGATTCAATATTTAAATTTCACTTTCTTAGAGTAGAGCAAGGGTGGAAATCATGCAGCCATGGAACCAGCAGATATTGTCAGATTGCTACATGTCATATTCCTGACTCCTGGCTATGTTGGTTAGGGCAAGTGGGAGCTGTAATTCACTAATATCTGAAAGCTGCACGATTCCTGATCCTGCTGTAGAGCATGGAATATAAGGATGTTTCACAGAAATGATGGTATCTGAGAGTAAAACGTGGTCACACTGAAGCCACTATGTCTGTAATGTTAATACATTACAGCCCAGGATATTACAGTTGCCAACTTGTGAGTAAACTTTTAACAAGTTTCCTTTGGCATCAATGAAGAGAACAAATACAGGATTATGGTTAATAAAAACTGTTTAACCAAATAAAAAGAGACATAAAGGAATCCAGTAGCCCCTTTGAGATAAACTCAAAAGAAGAAATTTGTAGCAAAAGCTTTGGCACACTACAGTTCACTTCAATACATCAGATGAGTGGACTGAGTCCACAAAATGTTGTGCTAGAATTCTTTTCTTCTCAGTTAGTCTCAAATGTGCTAGAGATTCCTTTAAGTTTTTTAATGCGAAATCATGGCTATCATTTTGAACACCAATAAAATAAAGAACACTTACCTTGCTTTCTATCACTGCTTCTGTACATGCCTGGAGCATACTTAAGTGGTGAGCAAAGACTAGAAACTTAAGGTTGTCATTTTCCAGTAGCATTTTGATATAATCCTTTACTGCTCCTGCCTAAAATGTACAAGGATTGTTAAATTTTCTTTAATTAATAAAAAAGGAAATGTTAAAAGGCAAAACCATTTTGTGCTGATGTACAAACTAGAATAGCACTGATACAAAATGCAATTTTCTTTTTAAGACAACATCCCTTAAAGTGTAACAAATTAATAGAAAGCTATCCACTGCACATTATTCTCTTATAGGTACACCTTACACACCTACATGCACACATATATATATACATTAAAGGATGGATTCGATCTTGCCTTGTACATGAGGAAAGATACTTCTGCTTGTGCAAAAGTGAACACAATTTCTGGAAATGTCCCCTCCCCTTCTTGTTAGCCCACCAGGCACACACTCATGCCATTTCCAAGAATTCTAGCTTTCAGAAGTGGCCTAACTAGAGTGACAATGGCAGCAGCACAGAGAAATATCTGTGAAAGCCAAGTTCTGTAAGCAGAGAATGACGTCTAGTTTTCTGAAACACCGAGTACTGCTACCAGTACAAATCCATTTAAGACAGAATATATGGTAATCAAATAAAACTAGCATAAACATACAGCGTTCATACTTCATTATCTTTCTTGACACTAGCTATTACTCTACAGACATTTAAATATGAAGCCCCTTCTTAAAAACATCAACCACCCTTTTAAAGGAACAAGAGTTTTATTTTATTGTAACCAGATAATTTTGCTTTTTTAAAGTCAGAATGGTGCAGTGGTTTGACTGCTGGACTAGGACTCCAGGAGAAAAGAGTTCATATCCCTATTCAGTTATAGAAACCTCTTGAGTAACTCTGGCCAAGTCATATTTTCTCAGCCTAAGAGGACAGCAGTAGCAAACCTCATCTGCATAAAACTTGCCAAGAAAACCATAAGGTAGGGTCACAGTATGTCAGAGTTGACCTGATTGCCACATAACAACTGCAATAATTGTTGTTGTTCAATAATCCAGAGAAACGGGACTGGACCAAATGAAGTCCTTCTGTGGGTAGAAGACATTCCCACCAAGAAGAAGTTTCTATGAATGGAAGTAGGTGAAAGATCTCCGTGTTTTCCTGAAAACCTCTTGGGGGATCCCCTAGAAGAGCATGGAAGGGATTACAGGGAAACTCTGCAAAAATAACCTCCCATTCTGTATCCGTTCACAGAAATTTCTACGAGACCAAACATCTTCTATGAATGGAAAGCATTTATTCATGAAAAAGCACCACTGGATCTAACCCCAATATTCAAAGCCACAATAGTTCAATATTTTTTCTGAAAGTCTGGCCAACATATAACAACAAAAAAGCATTTATATTAAACAAATACAATTGATAAAACACACAGAAAGATGTTTGAACACCTCTAGCGTGGCAACATATTAGAAACAAGTAATACAATGGTTAAAAAAGAAATAGTTAAGAGTTGCAAAGCAATTCAAAAGTACCTTGGCAATGGCAGTCTGTTTAAACATTCGGGTAATGAGGCCCATCACTTGGACAAAGTCACTTTCTGCAGAATTTAAGTTTGAAGCCCGCATTAATTTCTCCCATTCTTCAAAACTAGCGTTTAATTCCTGCACAGGAGAGTAAAACAATATTTAGAGGCAAAAATGTGAAACTGCATTTCTTCTGAATACGTTTCTCTACTTTTGTTGTAGAAAAGAGAGAACAACAGCCCACAAATTTGCCAGCTTCTTCCAAGAACAATGTTACTGTAGAGAGAATACAGTCCCTACTGAGTATAGAACTCCTAAAGAAAGCTAGGAGCAAAAAACAAAAGTCCAACTCATCCTATCTTGATCATAAATCAACATCTAAAAGCATTTTTTGTTAAGTTCCAGAGGAACAAAAAAGCACTTAAGAGATCAAAACTGCAATGCAGACCAATCAGTGCTGTACTTGGCAGTGTCACCCTTTTTTTACTTATGCATGTATGATAATCAAATAGTAAGATCATAAGCTTGTTAATTATTTTAAAATATTAAGATAAAGTGAGCTAGTGAGTGTCGTCGCTTGAGTGCTGGACTCTGGAAGACCAAAGTTCGAATCTCCCCTAAGCCATGGAAACCCACTAGGTGGTCTTTGGCAGCTCTCTCAGTCTCAGAGGAGGACAATGGCAAACCCTCTCTGAACAAATCTATCCAAGAGAACCCCATGATATGACGCTAAAGAAAACCCAAGTTGGAAACGACAGGGAGGCACACAGCAAGGTTAGACAAAGTACAATGTGAAATATGGGAAGAGCTTGTACACATCATGTGAGACGTGCACGGTTTCTCCCAGTCCTGTAGGATGAGGTATCTTCGAAACTGATTGGTCCATAGAAAACATCAAAAATCCCATTGTGTATGCAACATTAATTATATGGGTATTTGGACAGGCACCATTGTTAATGAACGGGAATTTAACTGGAGACACAGACACATACTTTAAGAATGTAAAAGATAAGAATTCACTCTGATAGAAATATAGCATTCAATGTGAAACAAGACTCACAAGCCTTGCTTCTGTGAACAACTGAATGTCACATTTAGTAAAAAGCATTAACAGGTTTGATCCACATTTGTTTGGCCTTGAATGAAAGGGGTTCAATGGTTACTCCGGTTCAGCCATCAGAAGAGCCTCAAGACCCAGAAAAAACCACAGCAGTGAAGATAAGCAGCCAACCCAAGGGAATGTGTTTTTTACCATACATGAAAGGGGTCACTGATCGTATAGGGAAATTGATGAAGAAACATAACCTCCAAACCACCTACAGACCGACCAAGAAAATTCAACAAGTGCTACATTCAGCAAAGGACAAGAGAGATCCTCTAACTTCTGCGGGAGTGTATTGCATACATTGCAGCTGTGGACAGGTCTACATTGGGACTACGAAATGCAGCGTCCAAACATGAATCAAAGAACACGAAAGACATTGCAGACTGATCCACTCAGAAAAATCAGCAGTAGCAGAACATGTTGTAAACCAACCTGGACACAGAATGCTTTTTGAAAGCACAGAAATTCTGGACCTACACAGAGAGGCCACTGAAATCCATAAACACATGGACAATTTCAACATGAAAGAAGAAACTCAGAAAGTAAATAAGATTTGGCTACCAGTACTGAAGAAACTAATATTAAGACTCAAAAATATGCCAATGAACCCCACCTAGACTCTGGAGGTCTCTCTACAGGGAACAATACAATGGGTTGTTAATGTACTTAACTCACTCATATGCACAGCCCCTGTCTAACAATACACCCTGGGGGATATCCCATTTAACAATAGGTCATCACACAGGCCAACTGTAAAGCATGCAAATTGCTCCCTCCCACCCAGGGACTACACAAGTATATATGTCTCACTTCCATGCCACCAGATCCTCTGAAGATGCCAGCCACAGATGCAGGCGAAACATCAGGAGGAAATACTAATAGAACACAGCCTCAAAGCCCGGAAAACCCACAACAACCTAAGGATTCTGGCCATGGAAGCCTTCAACTTTATTAGAACAGCTCTCTGGCAAGAGCAGAATGGATGTTAACTTGTACCTGCTTACCTTAGCAGCAGTTTTGGGAAGATCAAAAGGAATTCTCTGTCTTATTTTAGGTGGCAACTGGGTTAAAACATCATTCTTCAGCCTCCTGATCATAACATTACTGAGCAACTGGTGTAGTTCATCTAAATTTGAAGCTCCTCTACAGTCCCACCGTCGCTTTCTACCAAAAAATCTGCAGCAGCCAAAAAACAATGGAAACAAGAGAGCAAATTTAAATCAGCATCTCTTAACATTTGATTTAACAAAGAAGGACCATGCAAATTTTTAACAGATCAACATTACCCACCTTTGCATAATGGGACAAACGTGAAAGAGAATGTCAGGGGACTCTACATACATAGTACCACTGATCTCTCTGTAATGCTCTAAGCACACTGGAATAAAATATAGCTCCGGCTAAGCCTTGGCTCCCACATAAAATAGACATCAAAATTGTCTCTTTAAATGGAAAACAAATCTTACATTGATTGTGCCTGTCTCTCCCAGGTTCGTTTTTACCAGGAAAACCAAGACAGGTTCACGGCACATACCCAAATTCAGTACCAGATTAAATGCATTCCTACCACAAGATGCTTTATAAAGAGGATGAACAAAGGATGCTCCTCATAAATATTTTCAAACTGCAGATCCCATCAACACCACCACAGCTGATGGTGAAGAATGCCAGGAGTCCAATAATATTTGGGACACTTTGCCCATTTATGCTTTACAATATATACCCTTCAATGTTATACATATAAGCTCAGTCCTGTCATGGAAAACGTACTGTTCAAGAAATCTTTCATAGCAGCATCCATCAACAATGAAGAAGAAATATGGGGGAAGACTTGGCATGCATAAAGAAAACACATGAGTTTGAGTGTGTTTTCTTTATGCATCCAAGTCTTCCCCCATATTTTTTTGCATCCCAACCCACAATAGTATGCTACTGAAACGAAAAGGATTTCTGCTACTTCCCTTTAAATTACTGAAATAAGCCTTCTATAGCATAGGGTTACCACAGCATACTCTTTCCACACATAATAGCAAAAGTAGCTTTTATTGTTATAAAAGAACACTGCAATGTTGAACTTCCAGATACAGCACAAAGCTGGAACATTCTACTGTTGTCAAGGTTATGCCCAATTAGTAGCAAAGCTTAAAAATAATGAGTTAAAATTACCACCATGACCTGCAACTATTGTGAATCTTCAACTTTTGTGGGAGTTAGGGGTGCAGAATCACCATTAAAGTGGAAAAAACAGAAATATCTCTAGGGCCCCCCAAACACGTATTCTAGAGGCTCTGCTGCTGCAAAAATCACATTCTGTGTCACCATCCCTCTCAAGGAACCTCTGCTACCTCTGCTGATCTTCAAGCCTTCCACAAGATAAGGCCCTAGATCCTTGCAGGGCCAGGCACTTTTGCCTTGCTCCGAAGTTGCCTCTGCTGGACTCTGTGGCCTCTGCCAGCCTCCAAGCCTTCCTCCAGAAAAGGCCCTGGAGCCTCGCAGGGCTGGTCTAGTGGCAGCAGTTTGTGCTCCTCCTCCTCTTCTTCTTTCCCACCAACAAAACACATGAGTGAGGATGGCAAGTAATAAAGAAAACCTCATTCACATGTTTGCCTCTTAGTGCAGGGTGTATCTCTAGGGAGAAGAGTTACTGACTTCGATGTGCACAAGTCCCTTTTTGGACAGTGCTTCATGA
The DNA here is from genome assembly GCA_948472985.1 of Iguana delicatissima. Classification (NCBI taxonomy): domain Eukaryota; kingdom Metazoa; phylum Chordata; class Lepidosauria; order Squamata; family Iguanidae; genus Iguana; species Iguana delicatissima. The sequence continues at coordinate 538,953 of CAOKZL010000562.1, read as the reverse complement.
TTCTCCACTTCTGGAGAGCAACTTTATTGACTCCAATGTCCACAAGCCCCTTTTTTAACGGTGTTTTGTGATCTCTCACTTTTGGGAAGTAGACAGGGATGACCAGCTGCAAAAATCTCCTTTGTTGTGGTTGGGGAGTAGGCAGAGGGGAAAAGCCTTGGAGTGGAGGAACAGCAAGAGGAGAAGGAAGGATGGGGAAGGCAGAGCCAGTGGTTTTCCATCATTACAGTACAGTACTATCACCACTTATATCTAGAGCTACATTGCTAGTTAAGCAGCAGCTACAAACTCACATATAATTAAATTTGCAGAAGTTAAACCTGAAAAGTCAAGGGCCAACTGTAGTTATTTTTTCAGGTGAGAAGGGTAAAGTGTAAATTGTAAAGTGATGTAAAGGGTAAAAGTGACGTTACTTTAGTTACTTCCAAATGTGACTTTCAAAAGGCATTTTGACACAAAGGCTTAAATCATTCTCTTACCAATCCTGCTCTTTTTCTCCTTCTAAAAAGCCACATTAAGAAACAAAAACTTAACGAGCAGGGCAACATGCAACAGTAGGAGTTCTCTCTTCAACCCTGCAATGAGCCATGGCAACCAATTATTCTCCAAACATTGCCGAGAGCAGTACGAATGAATTACTTTTAAAAACTAACTTTCCCAGTTCTGATCAATATCTAGGGCAGTGGTTCTCAACCTGTGGGTCCCCAGATGTTTGTGGACTTCAGCTCCCAGAAGCCCTGAGCATTGACCATAGTGGCTGGGGCTTCTGGGAGCTGAAGTCCAAAAACATCCGGGGACCCACAGGTTGAGAACCACTGATCTAGGGGTATATAGAGAAAAGTGATTAAATTACAGTACCTGATTCGTGCATCACAGTATTTTTTTGCATATTCAGTCCATGTTCCAAATTTTCTTGGGCAAAGTGCTTCAAGCTGCATGAAAAGCTGTAAGCAGAATGAACACAAATGCACTTTATTACAAAGTTACAAAAGGTATCCACAAAAATCTTACCCACACCACATTTTCTTCTAAGAGCACTCTATTTTTCATTCACAGTCAAGGCTGCCCCCCTATGTAAAGCTTGTTAATGAAGAGACTGAGATGCTTTACCCTGGCCACATCCACACAACACAACAATTTTTTAAAATAGTTTAGACCATCAAACACTTTTTAAAAAAGAAATCTTCATTAAAATAGGGGTATGGCTTATTACCTTATGTCCTTTCTAAAAAGAAAAAACAAAATAGTGTAAACCTATTTGTCACAGAAATGATCCATTAGTGATCTAAACCCTTTCCTGGAGGGGAAGTTTCAGATATTTTACCCCACAGGTAAACGGCATGCTTTGACAATAGTTCCAAAAACTGTGGTGTGCACCAAATCCTCATTCAGTCCACATTCAACTATATGAACTATACCGCACAATGTAAAATGCTTTACAAAGGTCATACTATGCATTGCTTTGTTTTATGTCCAGTTCAAAAGACAAAAGCAAGTTGGGAATCTGCTTCAGAGTCTGTGTCCCCCATTGCACTTCCACAGCCTCATTTGTTTGCTCTCTTCCTGGTTTGCAGCAACTATTGCTGGGAAAAAAAAGTCAGGATAGCCGGGACTGACACAAGCCATAGTCGCCGAAATTCAGGCATCTGCACAAAATTGGGGATCGATACAATGAATGTGAGTGTGGAAGGGGAACAAGAAGCACACACACTTAAAGCTTATTCTCAACAAGCCACCACATTTTGTCTGTAACAAGCAGAATGTGCAGAAAGTTAGAGGTGATTTCTAGAACCTCTTCAGGTCTTCCTAAAGCTGGAGTCCCAGTGAGGAGAATGGCCCGAACAGCATTCTGCACGATAGGCAACAAAATCTTGCTACGGGCTGAATTTCTGGACTTCATGTAGTGGGATTCATCAACGATTACTACTTCGAACTTCTGCTTATGCAGACTATCTATGAGAATCTGTGCATCTGAAGTCAGCAGTCCATAACCCAACACAATCACTTTGCTTGTAGATATCCTCCTAGAAAAAGCAAAAGAGGAAGCTATTTAGCCACTACATGACAATGCAAACTTCAAGAGATAACTAGACATAACTAAAATTAATATGATCTAAGTGCTTAACATGCGAAGGTCTCTAAAGCAGACCTTTCCAAACTTTTCATGTTAGTGACACATTTTTTAGATGCACATTATTTTGCAACACAATAATTCAGTTTTACTTGCAAACCGGAGGTTAAACTAAGCCCTTGTAAGAGAGTCAGACATATACATAAATTATAATAACAAAATTACAAGAAACAAAATTCTTAATTAGAAACTTACCCATTTTAGGGGTAATTCAACTGCGATTTAAGTAATAAACATGAAAATAACAGCACCAGCACTCCACTCCCAATTATAAAGTGAGAGAACAATCCTGTGTGCCACACACTTTTTGTCGAGGGCTACGCTTTTTCACATTCACTTCCGCTGTTTCAACCTGATTAGGCATGCACAACACTCAGAGGTGTATCTAGGGCGGGGTGGGCCTTCCGCCACTCTTGTTGGGGTCTTTCTCAGCCTGGGACGGTGGCAGTAACACACCTACATACTGCAGCCAACACACTAATGTGTCACAACACACAGTTTGGAAAGCTCTGCTCTAAAGGAGCCCTGGTGGTGCAGTGGTTAAATGCCAGTACTGCAACCACAAGGTTGTGAGTTCGATCCTGCCAGGTTCCAAGGTTGACTCAGCCTTCCACCCTTTCGTAGGTCGGTAAAATGATTACCCAGCTTGTTGGGGGCAATTAGCTAAAAATACATTGTAAACCGCTTAGATAACACTTAGTTGATAGGCGGTATAGAAATAAACGCTATTGCTATAAAGCATAACATTCCGAACGGCCCAAGATGGAAGCTAAATCCTAAGCACATTTTTTTTAAGGACAGCAAAACTCAATTAACAGACTGGATCAACCCAATACTTAGTTGATCTATCAGTAGGAGGCACTTTTAAACAAAGAACACAATTTTTTAGCCACAGAGTTTGCAAGTTTAGGATCCTGATTAGACCGTCTGGGTCACATATGGATGATCCATAGGGAGACTCAGAAGTCTCCCATGAAATTCACATAGGTGCCCACACTGCTGCCACTACTGCTAAATGTCCCCCACTGCTCATCTGAGGCTATCCAGAATATAATTATGGCAGCAAAAAAGGAGAGAATTGTTACCTTATACCACCATGCACATCATAATTGTTCTGTCCCATTCAGCTGTATGATAGGCTGTACAAACTGAAATTTAAATGTGGAAAGCAGCGCCAAGAGTCATCCCTGTACACTCCTCCCATCCAAATTGCACACCTCTCTTCCACACTGCTGACAGGCAATAAGAAAAGCTATTCCCAGCATCCGTTAGCTGGAGTCATTGCAGCAGGGGCAGAGAGAGGGAACCTATCAGAAGGTGAGGAGGTTTAAACCTTTTCAACCTTGGATTTTGAAAAGAGGAGGAGGAAGTATAGGTAGTAAGTGCATATCTGTGCAAAAGGATTATACGGGCACAACTCCTCTCTCCATTTCTTCTTCAGTTACAGAAATCTGATAACCCCAGCTCTAAGTCCTTGTGAATTAATGAAATAAGAAATGAAAACAAACATTAGGATCTCCCTGCTTTTTAGACTGCAACATAATGTCATAAATTCAATTTGAAAGTCCAAATTAGAAAAGACTGACAGAATCAACAGGAATCTGCAAAGTCCGTGTTTCACAGAGTCAGTAGGACTTTTCTAGTTGTCACTCATAATTGGATTTGCACGATGAGTGAGCAAACTGGACCCCTCTCAAAGCTACTTCAAGTACTTGACTCTTCCAGATGCCCTGGACCATCCATTATCTGATGTACAAAAGAGTGGATCACCTCTCCTGTAAAACACCAGGAGCAGCAGTTTGCCTTTTAAACAGTTTTGACAACCTCCTTCCCCCAAAGCCTGCAGCAATTTGAAGTTCTGGTATTCTACTTTGCTTCTCCCAATCCTAAGAATGGAAAATCATCCTCTGACCAGGTACAGTTGCCCACCACTGATTCAGAGCAAGTTTTGCAAGTAAGGAAATGATATCTTCTTGTGCCCACTTATGCAGCTATTAGCTGGGGCAATGTCACTGTTAACATGCAACTCACCAAGTATCGGTTTTATTCTGGATGATTATTATATCTTCTGGAGAGAGGTCTGGAATCCATTTCTCTATCTCATCAACCCAAGGGTATCTCAGAGATGAGGGTACCACTATTAACAAAGGCCATTCATTTTTGTAGTAGTAAGATACAGCTATTGCTTGGATAGTCTTCCCCAAGCCCATCTAAGACAGAATCAGATGAAAAGGGGGAAAGAGTTTAGTATCCTTTATATGAAAGCAAAAGAAAATGCACTGAACATATAAGTTGTTTACCTAAATTGAAATTAGCTTATACTACTAGCTTTGCAGTATATTTGGCAGCACCCAACTAATCTGTTAGCATAACACCATGTAAAAACAATCACATCTTCCAGTTATAAATGTGCTGGATGAAATCTTTTTAAGTTGTGGCCAATTAAAGATATGGCTAGATATTATTTACTTAAAGGATGACATTCTTTCTTCGAAGGAGCTTAGAGAAAAGGTTAAAAAACAAGCTAAAATATAAAAATAAAACATAATAGTTTGTTAAAAATATTTTAATAAAATGTTCTTGTAGTGTGCTTTCAATTTATTTCCAACTTATGGTAACTCTAAGGTGACATCCTGCCTGAAGAATAAAAATAATCTTGCTCTGCTGTGGAATGATAACAGTGTTCAGGCCAGGCAGACCTCTTTAGAGTGGATACAGTTTCTACAGAAAAAAATCCTTGAGTAGGGGTTAGACCTTGGGAAGTGCTTGGTGAGTCAAGTCCCCAGTTTTATTAGAGAGTAGTTTGGTGGACGATGGAAGCAGCTGTGTACTTCATCTCTCTGCTTGCTCCCTACACTGAGATAACACCAACATAAATTCCAAGGAGGTTGAATCTATGTGCCTGTTCAGGGAGTTGGACTACATGCCATGTTGTCTCACCACCTGGACATCTCATAACCTTCATTTGTTTTCTTCATTCCTTTGCTCAGTGCCATGAAGAAAGAAGAAGAGTAAACAAAAAAAGTAAAAGAAAGTATTTCCTCTCACAAAAGCCAGAAAGGAGAAGGGAAAAAACTAGAAGAGGAGGCTGTATAGTGTAGTGGTTTGAGTGTTTCAGTATGACTCTGGGGAGAAAGTTCAAATCCCTGTTTGGCCACGGAAACCCACTGGATGGCTTGAGCAAGTCTCATTCTCTCAACCTCAGAGGAAGACAAAGGCAAACTCCCTCTGAACGAATCTCGCCAATAAAACCAAGTGACAGGTTCACCTTAGGGTTGCCATGAGTTGGTAACAACTTGAAAGCACACAACAACAGGAAGAAGACTAGAAGACTGAAACAGGTAGTGAAAGAAGTCTGACTGGCAGAGGCTCAGAAAGAAATTTTCTGGGTTAAGCAGGGAAGAAACCAGAGAGAAGCTGGTTGGCAACAGATTTTATCTTGACAGTCAACATGTGACTTTGCCTCTACTGGGAAGCAAGCGACCCACAAGTGCTCTTCAGGATGCCTCCCTCAAGGACCAGCCAGAGAGGCACTTCTTTTTAATTGCCAATTTGGTGTAGCTGCTGTGTCCATCAAAATACATAACATTAAACTTTGTGAGAAATACGCTAAGGAAAATTCTGCTAAAATTCTATTTTATGTATCACGATGAAGACCATATCTTCCATTTGTAAATCAGTTCTACCTCAAATTTTATTCAAAAAAGAAAGAAACTAAAAGGACAAAATTTAGGTTTTTTTAAGTTAAAAACACAATTTTTCCAATTCACTGGGAAAAAAAACTAAGCATCAAGTGATACAGACACTGCTTTTCATGAATTTAATTTCTGTGGTTACATAAAGAAGTGCCTTAGTTTTTTATGCTTTTATAACTAAAGTGGAAATACCACTGAGTCTGAAAGGTTTCTTTACATTTTACTTCAGCTACTCAAGTTCTTCTACCTCTCAAAAGCTAGCACTTGAAGCCTCCTGCCTCTACTTATTGAAAAACAAAAAGCTGGAAACCGAATGGTATTTTAAAATCTGAGTTTGTACCTCATAGGCACATGAAAACAACAAACAAAAGTAGCACACAACTGTGTAACAACAGCAAGGTAATTACTTGCTACTACCAGCCTCACTGATCTTCTTAAATACCTTCCCCGTCACTAAAAACAGAACTAAAACAAAATATATTAAAGAACCATATGGAACCCACAGGAACACATTCTTTTTTTTATTTGGGAATGGTGGCATATGTGGGCTTAATTATTACAGACAATCAACACTAAAACCTATACTTCAAACTCTGGTTGCTTGAATTTAAAGTTTAAAAAAAGGTGCATCTTTGCCTGTAGCATACTCAAATGGTTGAAAATGCTCAAGAATGGTTGTAAAAAGACATTTTATTTCCTTATTTGGAGTACCCTATCCTTCCTTGAAGTTCTTTTAAGCTTAAATGCTAGTTCCAAGTGAAACTGACCCAGTTGCATCAATCTCTCTGTCACCCAAGAAAGTTATTCTTAAAAAAAAATTACGACAGCTTGAATGAAAATAATCTGCGACAATTCCTATTGGACAACGGATTCTCATAGAGTGAACACAGAAAGTCTCATAACAGACTTAATAAACTTATTGTATCTATACACTGTTGGTGTTTCAAAGACAATCTTTGGTTCCAACATCTGTTTATATGTCTATAACCACAGTGTTATATTCCAAATAGAGTGCCTACAAAAACTAATATAAATGCATTTAATTATGATGCATTTATTTATGATATCTATTTATAGCCTAAATACATCCCAATTGTATGCATGGTTACTCAGAAGCAAGTTCCATCATGCCCAGGTAAAACTTAAAAGAGGACTGAAAGCTGCCTTATAAATCTAACTGATCTTAAGGAAATGTTCTTTCTTGAAATGCACTTAAGACTTAAATAGCCAAGTTCTTTCTCAAGTTACTGTTCCACACAAAGGCAGCTACTTCTCACAAACTAAATTTCTACATAAATGTGAATGTAGTAATTAACTATAATGAATATATTCATGAGCATTTCTCCTTTCATTTGGAGTTTTCAATTAATTACTGTGTCAGTAATTAAAACTGAAATAAAATTATTGGGCATTCAAGTCTATAGATTCAAAGTTATTACAAGATCTAACACAACCAAGCCTTGAAGGACTATGTTACCATGGTTTAGGTAGCACTGTCTAGAACAGAGTGGATACAACATCTTCCCCACCCTGATCTTTGGGACAACAAGGTGGCAACTCTACTTAAAGAATACTTACAGAAGTTGACCGAATTCTACTGTCCAACTGCAGCTGCCTAAACCATATCCATGTTATTCTGCACGATTCACTCTGAGCCAACATACAGTTTGCTGTATTTCTTTAGAGCCAGCCCATTAAAAAAGCCCTGCAATCCCCAAGTTCAAGTTCAAGCACGCATTGGATTCACACATAAAGGTTCTTCAAATCTCTAAAATACTTGCACAATTAAATTCTCTGTTCTAGAGTCACAGAACAACAGAGTTGGAAGGGAACTCGTGGCCCATCAAATACAACCCTCTGCCAGTGCAAAAAAAAAGAAAGATTCACTGATTTCACTTTTCACTGATTGGGTCCAGCATCCTCGCACAGTCTGTGGTAGAACTGGGCCTCTCAACAATTATTTCTATTTACACTACACCTAGCTAGCAATCCTATTCCCTACAGCTGGCCACAGGGACCCTGGGCTGGTGTGCACAAACATAGCCTGCTGGTGACACCAATGGAACATGGACTTCCAAGGGTTGTATAGCATCAAATACAGTTCTTCCTCCACATTCACGGGTTTCACTTTCACTTATTTGATTATTTGCGAAGTGCCCGCTTGCCTCCCTGCCAGTCTCCTGCTCCCATTCCTTTCCAAGGAGGTCTGCAGGATTGCGCAGGGGAGGTAACTGCCGGTTCCCTGCACACCCTGGGGCCTCTGCCTGCGTGGACTATCGCAGGTTCCCTGCATGGTCTGGGCCGCAGCTGGCACAGGCTGGCAGCAGGCAGAAGCATGGAGGGAGGAGCCACAGAAATTATTTGCGATTCACATTCACAAGGGTTCTCTGTCCCTATCCCTCGCGAAAGTGGAGGGCCTACTGTAAATCCAAAGTGTAACAAGCGTGACCCATCCTGCTTATACCTATGAGAAATATGCAAGCAAGCTAATAATGGAGTCTCTCAGTCCATTCTCAGCTTTCCTATCTTTTGCCAGCCTCAAGCTGATCTAGTGTAATAAAATGTACCAAAGAAAGCCACTAATACAAATTAACCCTTCCTGTATCACTGGACAATTGTTAATGTTTCGCCACAATGCCAACAAGAACTGCAAAACCCATCTGTCTAATGACAGAGGCCCCACTTACTACAAGGCCCATTTTATAGGATCTGGCAAATATTCTACTGATTTCAGATACTGGAATATTAGTAGAAAAAAACTGTCAGTGCTGTCTGGGTTGTTAAGTAAAGAATGCTTATGAGGTTCCTTCACTGAGGTAAATAGGCACAGTCATAAGCTCGGGAGATGCAGGATTTCATCTAATGCATTAGCTAGACCAGGAACCCTCCTCACCTAAGGAAGAGGAGTTAAAGGATATGAAAAAGAAATCTAACAATGTCTCGTGCCTCTTGTGTGTGTGATATAGATTCTGAGAGTCCTGAAGAAAGCTAACGTATGCCACAACCTTTCAGAGAGATGACAGGGGCTGGGACAAAAAGCTCACAGTTGCAGTTCAACAATATCTGGAGGAGTGCACAATTTCAATGCCTTCTACAGATGTTGTGTATCCTGGGATGAAAGGGCATACACTCTCTAAGCAATACTGATTCGAAGTTTTCCCTGTAAGAGAGCATCCCATTCTCCCTTAATAATTTGGTCAAACATGGGGTGAAAGGGGGAAAAACGCAGTCATCAGATTTTTGTTATGGAAAAGCCATGGAGACCTCTCTCATCAGAGGAGAGAGCAGGCTTGGAGTCTGAAAATTAAGCCCTAAAGGGGATCATGATTTGAACAGGAATGGATTAAATAATCAGAATTAAATAACTGTCTCAACAAAGGCCAGATCACAGTAATCTCTTTCTTCTTCATCCAGGACAGTTGAAACAGATTCCCAGGGAATTCCTCCACGATGGGGTTAAGGCTAGAGGGTTCCAAAATTGCTGCCTGGTTGCAGAAACTGGGATCCCCAGACACTGCCTGGATTTCGACACTGCCTAAAAAATCCAAAAGATAAAGGTAGTACTTTTGCCTGGACCTTTTTCCTCAGCCCATTATTCTTCATCACCAGAGCTGGAAAAATCCAGGGAGTTTTGCAAGGTTTTGTTAGGAATCATTTCCCACAGAATGTTTGTTCTGTAGTCAAATGAGCTTCAGCAGCTGGGATAAGTGCTGTAGCTGGAGGCCTGTTCACTGAGATGGACTTTGTAGCCTGCAGACCTAACAGTCTAACAGGGACAAACTTCTTTTATGTTTTTTTCAGGCTTGACTAGCAAATACCCTTGACCAGAGCCAGGGAGAGTGAGACAGAGAGAGAGAGATGCAGCCAAATGAAAATAATGTAGAAGAGGAATCTGAACTTTTGGGAGGGTGAAGAATAAAAAAGAAGCAAGTTATATAGAAAGTTAAAGAGAAAAAGATAAAAACTAAGATAGGAGGGAACCTAGGGAGAATTTGTTTATACAACTCAGAAAGGAAATGCAGGTTGAGTATCCTTTATCTGAAAATTCAAAACTTGAAATGCTCCAAAATCTGAAATTTCTGAAAAGTGGAATCCAATCTTCTTTCTGGAGGGAACATGAGGGATTCACAGAGGCTTACTTGAGATGCGCTGCTTACAAAGTCTCTCAGTTGGCTTGGCTTCTCCCCTTCACCTGGCTTTGCAAGCAGCACATCCCCAGCAAACGGAGCGGGGGGGGGGAAGAACCAAGCAGACTAAGAGATATTGTAAGCAGCACATGTGCATGTAATCCCAAGCGAGGCTCTATAATTCCCTCCTTTTTGCTACACAAAGAAGGCAAGAGGAGAACTTATCAAAGAGCGGGTCCTGCATTGAAAGAATGGTATATAATCTCATTATGTATATGCAAATATTCCAAAATATGCAAAAATCCAAAATCCAAAACACCTCTTGTCCCAAGCATTCTGGATAAGGAATACTCAACTTGTACTCCTGGGTGAGACAAGGAAAGAGAAGCTGGTGGATAGAAACCTCAAATCATCCTATGACCTTGCCTCGTTTGGGCAGCGAATGGAGTACATCCCACAATGATATCTACCTTCTACAGGATCTCCCAGACAAATATATGTGTTTTAGAATTGCACACTTGCACAAACATTCTAAAACAAGTGGTAAAAGAAGACCTAACAAATAAGTAGAAAGTCACTTACCTCATCTGCAATCATGCACCTAGGGGAGAAAATGTAAAAGTTAGAAGATAGCCATAATTGGGATTAAATAAACCACACATTCTATATTAACTGAATGATTATTTAGAGGATACAACATACAGTGGGCCTTCCATATACGTAGGGGTTCTGTTCCTGCATAAAAGAAGAAACATGAATGCTCTCATCTCATGATACCTAATGACAGCGATGTACAGGAATGCAAGGCTTCACATTTCATCTTTTACTTGGAGATTGTGCATAAGGAGGACCCACTATACTTCTCACACTGAATGTTAACACTCTCCAGAATCCAAATATTTATGTGCATAATTCCAAGTGCCTAACAGGATGTTAGACTGAACACTTACTGAATATCACTGCTTACATCCAACCCATAACACACACAAATTTGGTTAACAGAATGGAACATTTTTTGATAGGGCATGGAATTACTCTTTCAAACATGGTCATGGTGGGATGAGGATAAAGACTTCTCAGTGGGAATGTCCAAGTTCTTGCTTCATGTATAAAGTACAGTTCCATTTTCCTTAGCATGTCTTTAATGTAGATATTGCTGGACTAGTTAGCCACTGGACACTAAATAAATGTGTATCCTGATCATATCATGTGTATCTGGAAAATGAGCATGTTGTATTGGTGAGTGTTGGATATATATCCAGGAAATCTGGGTTTAAACCCTCTTGTCATGAAGTCAAGTGGGCTAGTAATGCTAGCTTAACGTAACCTACCTCACTGGGTTGTACTGAAAGTAAGAGGGAGATAGAAAAACAGGTTTGGGGGCTGGTGGAGACTCATGGGATGCCTTGCTCCACACTTGATCTAGAGTAGCCTGTCCCAAGCCAATGCCCTATGGGTATCTTGGACAACAATTCTCACCATCTCCAATTAGCATGACCATTTCCTTTTTCATCTGTTTTACAGCATTTGTCATTCTAGCGAAAATGAATAAATTTTGCCTGTAATCATGATGATTTTACTGGCACAGGCTGACTTTCTTGAAGATGATCTGAGAATTGCCAGTTCATGTATATACAGAAATACAATTTCACCATCAGCTCACTCCTTGCAGGAAGGTCCAGAGGCAGCTAGTAGATGACTGGCCCTAGTTTTTTTTGAAACTTTTTTTATGGGACCTACAACATGGTGCTTTAATTCACCTTCTATTCAAGCCACAAGAAAACTAGAACAAACTGAGCAGTTATTTGGAAATAACATTTGCTTATAACATAAATATTATCTCTAGCTGTTCCATCAGATGCCGTTCCTACAGGTAAGACACTAGAGTTGCCTAGTTATTGCTATAGAGGACACCCTTAAAACTGCCCGTTGTCATGTATTTAATTTTTCTAAGAGAGCGGAGAGGTGAAATTCAAAAGCCTTCTACTTGAGGAAATGGAAGGAATTACCTTCCATTCATGTCAGGATCTTTGGATCTGAGCTACCACCTCTGAACAGACTTTGATATAGGCCATATATGCCTGAAATGATGGTTTGTTTTTTTATCAGTATTAAATTATGAACACTATTAGAAGTCATGCCATAATCTGTATACAAGACAGAAGCCTGTAGTAATAATTTTTTTTATTTTTATTTTGAACCCAAAGGAAACAAGTTTTATTTGGAGTCACAGCTGAATTATAAGACGAACAGGTTGCTTACCTGTAACTGGGGTTCTTCGAGTGGTCATCTGTGCCTTCACACAATGGGAATCTTTGCACATGTGCAGTAGCGTTTCGGAAAGTTCCAGAGCTGAGTAGCTCGGCGGAAACCCCTCCCCCAGACGGTACTGAGCATGCTCAGTCTCACCAAGCTAACAGTCTCTCCTCAGTTTCGAAGTCCACCAAACCAAAGACCTGAAAGAGGGGAGGCTGGGCAGGTATGTGTGAGGGCACAGATGACCACTCAAAGAACCCCAGTTACAGGTGAGCAACCTGTTCTTCTTCTTTGTGATCTCTGTGCCTCACACAATGGGAGACTGAGTAGCTTACCACTGGACAGCGGGTCAGGTCGTAAATGTCAGAAGACAGCACTGTACGACCGAAATGGTCATCATGCCAGGCCCTGTAGTCAAGGCGATAATGGCAGTTGAAGGTCACGACCACGTAGCCACACAACAAAGCTCCTGTAAGTCAACTCCCTTGAGAAGGGCCACCGAGGAGGCCATCACCCTGGTGGAATGGCCATGAAATGGAGACGGCGGCGGTTGCCCAGCAAGTTCATAGGCAAGGTGAATCGTCTGGACAACCCATTTAGAGAAATGCTGAGTGGATACTTTGTGACTTTTCTGGCACCCACCATGGCAGACAAAGAGGTGAGGAGTATGGCGGAAGGTTGAAGTCCGTTGCAAGTAGAAAGCTAGGGTACATCAAGTGAGTGGAGAGAGCACTCGAGAAGGAAAGCCGGGTCAAGGCAGAAAGTAGACGAAATAATATCCTGATTCAGATGGAAGTCAGAGACAACTTTACGAAGAAATAAACGATCTGGACTCAAGACCACTTTATCTCAATGAAACACCAGGAAGGGTTCATCTGAACATAGCGCAGTCAGCTTACCTGCCTTCCTGGCTGATGTAACAGTGACCAAGAATGCCGTTTTCAAAGTAAGGAGGGAGTTGTCAGACATAGCCATGGGTTCAAACGGATGATGCATAAGCTGATAAAGGACAAGCGATAGCGACCATGGAGGAAGCGGCGGGGAGACAGGAGGGTAGAGATGTTGAAGGTCTTTCAGGAACTGTTTAACTGTGATGCTCCTGAAAAGGGCCGAGGAAGGAGAACCACACAGCTGATAAGCGATGATCAGAGAAAGATAAACCTTGAGGGAGGAAAAGGCCAGTCCTTGCTCCTGTAGAGACAGGAGGAAGTGAAGCACCATTGACAGGGAGGCAGGAAAAGGGGCCTCATCACTGGCATCCATGAAGGCCACAAACTTCCTCCATTTGTAGTCATAGGACCTGCAAGTGGATTCCTTCCTAGCGGCCATGAGGACAGCCTGGATAGTAGGAGAGTCTAGAACATTATTCTCCACGTGTGCAGGTGGAGGAGAGGGAAGTCCGAGTGAAGCATGCGACTGCCTTTATGAAAGGAGGTTGGGCATGCACGGAAGTTGCATCCTGCGGCCCCAGGCAATGGTGAGAAGGGGACCGAACCAATGTTGCCTGGGCCAATAATGGGCTACGAGAAAGGCATCTGCCCTGTCTGATCTTGGCCACGACCCAGGAGAAGAAACAGTGGGAAGATGCAAAGGAACTCTCCTTTCCAAGGAAATTGGAACGCGTCCCTGAGAGAGCGGCGTCCCAGGCCGGCTCTTGAGCAGTAACAGGGACACTTCTTGTTCCAGTCCGTCACAAAGAGATTTGGGGTGCCCCATCAGGCCACTATCAGACAAAAGGTGGCAATTGAAAGGGACCACTTGTGGTGGCACGCTGTGTCCCTGCTCAGCGTGTCCGCCATAACATTCTCGCGTCCTGCCAGATGAACTGCAATGGGATGTATCCACAGCAGAATACACTAGTCTCATATGGGTAGAGCCAGATGGAGCAGAGTGGAGGAGCGGGTGCCTCTTTGCCAGTTTACCTAGCAGACAGCTGTCGTATTGTCTGACAGGATCTGAACAGTCCTCCAACAATGAGGTTCTGAAAGGCCTGACTCCAATGCATTGATATGAAGATGCATTGATATGAAGATGCATTTCTAGGTTGGCCCAGTGGCCCTGTACCAAGGAATGACCGCAGTGGGCTCTCCAACTGAGGATGGATGCATCGGTAGTGACGGATGGGGTCCGACAAATGGCATTCCTGACAGTAAATGGCATGGAGACAGCCACCAACGAAGGGAGCCCCTTACTGGCGGAGGGTCCCAGAGAACCTGGCATTGATCGTCGAGGAGATGGTCAAAATTGCGGAGGAACCAGTGTTGAAGAGGGCGGGCCCGGAGGCAAGACAGATAGGTGATTGCGTTCGTGGCAGCCATGTAGCCATGTAGCCAAGGAGCTGTTTAATCCAGTGAGTGGAAATGGATGGATTGCGCTGGACCACAGCTATGGCCTGGCGCAAGATCTGCATATGCTTCATCAGCAGGAAAGCCATGGTGGAAGTAGAGTCCAGAGTGGCCCTGATGAAATCCAAGGTGTGCGTGTGTTCCAAGTGGGACTTCTTGGGATTCACCCTGAAGTCAAGGTCGGAGAGAAGGGAGAGGGCAAGATGAATTTCCTCATATAACTTCTGTTTGCAGGGAGCCACCAGTAACCATTCGTCCAGATAGGGGTACACCTGACATGTTTCGTACGGAGGTAAGACACCACAGGGGCGAGGCACTTGGTAAAGACCCTGGGGGTGGTGGACAGGCCGAATGATAGGACCCTGTATTGGTAGCACACGTCGTCGACCGCATACTGAAGGTACTTCCTGTGCTGGGGACAAATATCGATGTGGAAGTAGGCGTCTTGTAGATCTATGGACACGAATTAGTCCCAATGCCTGAGGAAAGGCAGGATGGATGACAGGGTGACCATCTTGAACTTCCAGGGGGGGGAATGAATGAGTTGACCCTTCGGAGGTCCAGAATGGGTCGGAGAGTGCCATCCGTCTTTGGTACCATGAAATACTAGGTGAAGAAGCTGGTGGCTTTGGCTGAGGACAGCAGCTGCTCTATGGCCCCTTTGAGGAGGAAGGTTCTGACCTCCTCGACGAGAGCAGGACTGGCAGACGTGGAGTAGAGGACACTGAGAAGAGGAGTATTTGAAAACTCAATGGCGTAACCAAGACAGATGATGCTCAATACCCAAGAGTCCAAAATGATGGTGCACCAGGAGGTGAAGTGGCGAGCCAGTCCTGGGGTCTTGGACAGGTGGCTTGGAAAGTGGAAGAGTGGTAGAGGTGGTGATCTGCAAGAGAAGTCAAAATCGCAACTTAGTGGTTGAAGAAGACTTCTTAGATGATGGCTGATGGCACCTGAAGGAGCGGTGAGACAAGGAAGCCAGCAGAGAAGATTGGTGACATGTGCGACATGAAGAACGCGACCTATAGGAGTAAGAAGGGCATCTCCATGTGGAGCAGGATGATGATGGTCTTCTAGGTTGAGCTGCTGGATGAAGAGCCATCTTTTTCGCCGTCAAACGAGCTTTCATTAGGTGATCCATGGCATCGCCTGTAGTGTCATGAAAGAGTCCTTGACTACCCAAGGGTAGGTCTTCGATTCTCTTCCTGTTGTCTTCGGTCAACCCGGCAGACCAAAGCCACGCAAAATGGCGTATGGCGATCGCACCCACCATCACCCGCACTGCATCTGCTGATTCAAAAGAGCCACAGACTCGTTATAGAATTGAATAGCAGTCGCCTTGTGGTCATCCGGCAGGTGGAAAAGTACAGGGAAGAATCTATCCCAAATATTCCACTGACAAGCAGCCAGGTAAGCCTGAATGTTGGAGATCCTAGTGATCAACAAAGAGGCTGAATAGAAGTGGCGGCCGAAGATATCTAGGCGACAACCCTCACGAACAGGGGGAGTTTTATGCACTCCCTTGCCACCTTTCGTTTGGGAGGACTCAACGACGATTGAATTCAGAGTCGAATGATTGAACAGGAAGTCAACATCCTTCCTTTGGGTACAGTAAAGGTGCTCCAAACGATGAGGGATCAGTTGAAGGGAGGCTGGCTGGGCCCATGGATGTTTCAGTACCTTCTGCAAAACTGGGAGAAAAGGAATCAGAGCAGTTGACAGAGGTTGAGTATCAACATAGTGAAATACAGGGTCCTGCACAGTCGGAGTAGGACTGGAGATATCAAGGCCCAAGGCATTGGCCATTTTAACCAAGATGTCCGAAAACTGCTTGACAACCTCTGAAGCCGAATCAGGGGTTGAGTCCCCGAAAGCGAGTGGAGGGGAAGTATGAGATTGAATCCGATGAATCACCGTCGGAATCATAAGAGCTGGAAGAAGATGATGATCGAGGTAATTGAGACCAGTGAGTTTGAGTAACCAGAGGCGCAGCGAGAACAGCCGGTGGAGCAGGGGCCGAGACCGGTAAAATAGACAAAGTCGGTACTGAGGTCAGTACCAGAACTGGTACTGTGACCGGTACTGACGATATAGGTAGAACCATCGAGATTGGACTGACGACAGACTGCGTCAATAAGGAAGCAAACAAAGTGGCTGGCAGAAGAGTTGTTGGTTGAGTATCGGACAAGGGCCGGGACACCATCGCTGTCACTTGAGGAGGTGGAGAAACAGCCTCATAGTGAGGTGATTGATCATGGGACTGGTGATGAGTACAAGATGGAGAACGCCCATAGCAGATCGATCTAGACTGAGACCGGGACCTAGAGTGGCAGCATTGAAGAGAGTGTCAGTACCGGGATCCAGGAAGAGATCACGATGGAAAGCGCAAACGCTGGATGCAGTATGGAGACCAACAACATATGTCAGGATAGCACCGGTCGCAATAAGCAGGTGAGTATGAGTGATATCAGCCGGGTTGCTCTTTCCAGAGATGCTCGTGGCCATATAGAGCTATGTAAGAAGCTGACAAGAAAGGCGAGTTAACTCCTGCCGACAAAAGCTCATGAGCGCCATGGTAGTCATAATCCTGGCGACGTGGGGATCTACCCCTTTCACCACATCCTGGAGAGCAGGCCACACTGACTCGAGGCCGGTCTCAGGAGGGAGCCTGAGGAGCGTCCCATCTAGGCAGACAGTCCATCTCTGGGCAGCCAGGAGATGCAGCTGGAGGAAGTAGAATCTGAGAGGATCCATCTCTGAGCTGGTCCGACATAACATTCAGAGAAGCAGGTGGTGTAGACTGACTGTCCAGGTTGCACGCACAGTCGACAGTAGCCAGGACAGATAGCACTGTAAGCTGTGTGGAATTGTGCACCGGTGAAAGAGCAGGCGCCTTGACCTCCTCAACAGTGACTATTGGAGGCTGTGTCGGAGGAGGCATCAGAAGAGGGCCCAGAGAAGATGGTTGAGTAGCCAATGGATGTGCAGTGGGTGAAGGAGAGCGATGCTTCTCTTTCTTCTTCGAAGAGACGGAAGAGTGGTGCGAGGATGCTTTCTTGTGTTTCGCCAAGGTAGGCACCTTGCAAGGCTGCTGAACTGAAGCCTGCTGCAAGCTGGAGAAGGCATCTCTGGAACTAGAAGATGGAACAACAGACATCCTCGAGAGCTTTGGAATCCTTGGCACAGATGAGATCGGTGGTAACGCTGACGAGGTCAATGTGGGTACTGATACCAAAGTTGTCGGTACCGAGACAGTGGTCAATACAGTCGACGTTGTAGTCAACAAGGAAGCTGCAGCAGAGGGCTTCGACGTCAAGCGGCCTTGAGAAGGACGAGGTGAAACTGAAGCGGTGAAGAGGGCTGTGTCTGAAGCCGCTCACTCCTTGAAACAAAAAGCTTGCTCCCAACAATAAAATTTTAAACGGGAGGCCCTATTCTTCAGTGTCTGCAATGTAAACAGTTTACAGATGGAAAATGCCTGAATGTTATGGCCTTCCCTGAGGCAGAACAAGCACTTGGGGTGGGCCTCAGAGAGCAAGACCTTGCGGCCGCAGGTAACACATAATTTAAACAAAGACAACACAAGAAGGGGGAAGAGTTCTTACAACAGATTTCCTATCTGGAGGAATCAGAACAATGGAAATCAACGAAAGAACCAAAATCCAAAAAGAGAAAACAACTGCTCAGCGAGGAAACCTTCCGAGCTGCTAACAGGTCGGCAGATGAAAAGAAACTGAGGAGAGACCGTTAGCTTGGCAGGACCGAGCATGCTCAGTACCGTATGGGGGAGGGGTTCCCGCCAAGCTGCTCAGCTCTGGAACTTTCCGAAACGTTACTGTGCATGCGCGAAGATTCCCATTGTGTGAGGCACAGAGACCACAAAAAAGAACTCCTAACTACCAGAAACTCCATGTCTCTTAAGGTGACAGCAACTCTTGCTCACAGCCTTATGAGTCTGGCGGCAGTGAGCATCTGCCTATTTCCATGTACCATCTTATAATTATTTCCTAAACAGAGAATGAGCTTTAAATAAATCCTGTCAACAACGTCAAAATTACGCTTCACATGACAGTGATCTACAATATTAAAGTATTTATAACTTGCCTTCCCATAAAAAAAATGCTCAGTGCAGCTTTCAACTAAAATTATCTTTTAAACAAACAAAATATAGGAGCAAGATTTTAACAAAACACAATCAGAGCTACCAAAAATAAATTGATTAGTTGAAAATCCAAGGAATGCCAGAAAACCTAGCCCTTGGACAAACTCATGCCAGAAATGAGAGAGAAACATTTAAGAGTATAAGAATGTTTTTTCCCAGTCCATCTGAAACTTTGGGGGAAAAAAACCAGTGATCTCATGATATCTAAAAAGGTGACATCTAAAAAGAAAACTACCATGTACTATATACAGTAACATCTAATTACCATTTACTTGATTATATTATGCCTAGTTAACCATTCCATCTGCTTCTTGTGGGCAGAATGAAAGGATAATACATACCACATAACAAGTCTCATTATGGTGAAGTTACAGTAATTCAGAATTATATCCCTTATCCTTGTAATAAAATGTAGCATCTGACACCCATGTTCTGTTAGTACTAAGATTTTTTTTCCTCATTGCTTCCTATACCAATGAAGTCAGAGCAAGCCACCTACGCCAACAGAAAGGTTATGTGCTGCTGAAGCACAAGAAAACAGATCTTCAGATAAAAATTTTGAGGCACAAATCTAAATTCTGTCACACATTTTGACTGCTACAAGTAGGACATCTTGTTCTTTGAAGCTCAATTAGTCATTTCCTTTTAACTGGTAGTTACCCAAATGAGACTAGATCATTCACATACCATCTGCTCCTGACAACTCTATGACGACTACAGCCAAGAACGCTAATTTGAGTGCTGAGGCACTCCATTTCATTTCATTCTATAAATTCAGCTCACATGGAAAAATGTGTCAGAAAGTGGGCATGAATAATACTCAAGTGTCCTAGACTCTTGCCTTCTTAGATGTGACCACTGAGAAAATACCACGCCTAATCAATTAGCTTGAAACGAAATGGATTTCAAAGAATAAAATAAGATTAAGTGCAACATATTCCAAGTTGATTCCCCTAACAAATATAAAAATGGTATGAATCCCAGACTAAACCCAACGCAAGTAACAATAGCATCCTTGTCTTTTTTAAATGCCACTGGAGTGACAGGGAAAGCAACTATTCCCCATTCAGTATTAAAATATTACAGGTAATTTTAATTAATTATAAACCATCTAAAGTATGAGGGATATAAATCTGCAATCAAGCAAGAAGCTCACAGAGTGATCTTGGGCCAGTTCCCATAACCTTACCTAACACAGCCCACAGGTTCCTTGGAGTTTAGGAAATGTGCTGTTGCTTTTGCTAATGAAAGCTTTAAAAATAAATAAATGGAAGTATGATCTTCAACTTCATTGTGACTTTCTTTTGAAAAAAAAAAACCCATTCGGTTTTAATGTCACTTGACCATAGTTCATGTATGCACTTAAAGCTGAAACATTACTACCTTTGCCTCTTCATTGTACTTAAAACTGTACACGTCCCAGGGACTGTCAGTTAGCTTGCCAACAGATTGGCTAAAACAAACTTTTGTTGTTTATTAACCATAATTATATCCTCCCTCCAATAAGCTCAAGGTCACAGACGCAGTGGCTCCCCTTTCCCTTACTGTATTAGTGCAATAGGCAGAGAGAGTGTGGCTGGTTCAAGGTGAATCACATAGCTCAATGATGATTAAAGTTCTCTATCCCAACACTCTAAACCATACTTCAGTGACATATTTACAAAGGAAAATGAACAAATGCAGACCAAAATGTTTTCCCAGAATTCATAAATGCCAACTTGCAATAAAGCAAATGGAAGGCATGCATCCGCTGCTGTGCAAAGAAGTAACTTCTGCAGCCCTAAAATCATGCATGCACATAAAGGGATCTTCAGAGGCATGGCATTATCCTAGTTATAGTGTGCTTAACTACAACTCTGACTGCAGGCTGGAAGTAAACCATGGTCTGCAGTAAACACAATTGGCTCAAATCAGATATCGTGGCAAACTATAACTACAAACTACAAGGGAAGAAGGGTTGCACAATCTTATGTTGTTTTGGTATCTGATCTGGGCCAGCAAACCTCTACCAGTGCTTATATAAAACTAACATCAAAGGACTGAGAGACATGATGTATACAAACTTAAAACAGGAACTGAAACCCATTTTTGACCTTGGTCATATCACATGCTCTCAGTCCAAAAAACTTGGTGATAGGTTTGCTGTAAATCGGAAATTTACTTGAAGGCACACAACAATAGCACTTTTAAAATGTTTCTTGTTTCATTAAAACATATATATCCTGCTTCCCACGCTTTCTGGAAGCAACTTACTTCAGTTCAGCACAATTTAAAGATAGGTAACAAAAGCAAACACAAAAGGTAGATAACAAAAAGAAAACTCGTTTTAGCACCAAGGCATTCTGTTTCCCTTTAATTAACAGGACTCATGCATTTGAACTGAACATCCTGTAGAGAGGAAGAGGGCTGTTTTCCTTCAATGTGGAGTTCCAGATTTTTCTAGGATATTCACCCACACATGTGAATCAGTTTTATATAACAGTCCAGTGTATAATTTGCATCCTACTCACAAGCCAACACTTAAGCATTAACATCTCTCTCATACTGGGGTTATTTAAGGAAGAAGAGACTGGTACATTTTAAAATGTGCAAGTAACCATTTCATTTGTATGTCATTAATCACCTTATATAGTCCTAAATCTGTAACAAAAATGACTTGTCTTGCAAGAATTAGTTACTTTCACCCAAAATAGGAACTTGAATGACTTGCACATGGTGTGTTAAAGCGGAACCTGAAGCTAATGAGAGGTACCAGCCTGACAGCAATACGAATTGCAGCAATTCACAGGAAGGTATAGAAATAGGTAAAAGTGTCTGGCAGCGAGACAGACTACTGAGCCTTCAAACCCACTTACAACTTTCAGTCTCAGAATGAAAGTCCTTTTATTATTGTAAAATGAGTCCAAGCTGAGTCTACAAATCCCAATGAATTAAATTAATTAGTGAAAAGGTATTTCCTACTGTATATACAGCTAGCCATTTGAAAACGAAACGCCCAAAGTACCATTTCAAGCAGCAGGTGTCTCTCTAGATATTATAATGCCTCATGAAATAACAAATCTTAACATGGAAGACAAGCAATAACACAGAAAGCTTGGGAGGGGGCTCAGGAAGATGAAAGATGTGGGACAAGAGGAGGAAAACATTTAGAAAGGGACAGTTTTTTTCCTGTTTTCAATTTTTCCAAATTTTCCAGTAGGAAAAATGGGAACCTTTGAGAACACAGGAAATGAGGGGGAACTCAGGGGAACATAGGAAAAGCCTCTGATGAAGTATTTTCTCGGTTAAAGACATACTAAATGCCAGAAACAGTGTAATATGAAATTCAGGGAAGACTATAGGTTTAGAGAACAATAACTCCTGTGCCTAGACACACACACTACCCATATCCAAGATACATTTCTGCACCTAGTGAGTTCAGCACCCTAGCGGGTGCTATGACATAAGTTTTTATTGCTTGGGATAACATATGATTTAAGAGTTGAATGTTTTCAACACTGAGTTAAATTCTGCTAAATCTAGTCCTTAAGACTGTTGACTATTACTATCTGAATAATATACTTTATTTCGTTCATTAAAACACTTATGATTTGTTTTGATTTTTCCCCTATTTCTTAAATGGCAAAAACTAAAATATATGTGCTTGAGAAGCATGCATGCTTCAGTCTTTAGTACAGGGCATATTCATTATTTTGCTTGTACAAAATTAAGTTTTTTGTATTTTTAAATTTTATAAATATGCCAGATAGCACCATTTTATAAGCTAACACAAATGAAACATTTTATTATGCTAAAGCAGTAGAATGTCTTTGATTTGAACTACTACATATACTTCGATTTTTCCTAAACATTATGTGGTTTTTTCCCCCCAGGAAAAAAATTCTGGGGAAAACATGTCCCCCCCTCCCCCAATGGCTTCAAAACTTCTAGGAATTTCACACCTCTAGTTTGCAAACATCCTCGCCCTGATATTTTTAATCTTATCTATTCAAGCAGTTTTATAAGGGGGGAAAAGTCATCTATGCAAAGCCTCCTTCCCCTGCACTGACCGCCTAGGACAGTGGTTCTCAACCTGTGGGTCCCCAGATGTTTTTGGACTTCAGCTCCCAGAAGCCCTGACCATAGTGGCTGGGGCTTCTGCGAGCTGAAGTCCAAAAATATCTGGGGACCCACAGGTTGAGAACCACTGGTCTAGGACAAGCTTCATTTGTTGTATGACTTGTACAAGCCACTGGCCTAGAAACAATGCCTCAGGCTTTCCAAATTTTATTATTCCTGAGAATTTCAAATTATACCAAAAGAAAGCAAAATGTACCACTATTCTTATGGTTATGAAAACAGCAAAAACTCCACTGCTTACTTACTAATCCACTAGGAATTACAACTAGGTATGACATCGTAGCTGTAATACAGCTTTACAGTACCACAGGATGTCCAAAGCACACTTAAACAGATTGATGATTAGTTAAATGTATGTTTTGCTTATGAATTTCTATGACATCATCTTTTACAACCACATGTTTTCTGCTCTTCATGTTATGGATCAACCAGAGGTTCCCAAACTTTCCTCATTCATGGCTCCCTTAGTTTTTCAGTAATTTTCTTCATGGGTCCACGAGGCCAAACCATTCCATTAACTACGTCCAATCAATTTAATAAGTTTTTAGGAATTGATTCTGAATAAAAAAAAATTGGGGAGTTGAAAAGCTTTAAGTATCCATCCCCATTTCTCAAGATTGTAGGTTTGTTGCAATGTGTTGTCAAATTGGCTTCAAGTTATGGTGACTCTATGAATGAGAATTGCCCAAGAAATCCTGTTGTTAATACCTGGGTTTTGCAAACTTTGGGCTGTGAGCTGTTGAATAAATCTTACAGTAACATATTCATCCTCTTTTTCTACCGCCTACTGATGGTAGGTGTCACTTTTTTTTCTACCGATGATCTTTTAGGCCATCCTTCAGCACATCTGGCATATTTATCATCAAGAGAGCTACAGTCCATCACATCTTGCTGATAAGACTACCTGATCTCTTATACAGATATCTGTTCCAATGACACTTTCTGTTTTCAGATGCCCACTTTTTAAAAAAAAACTTTTACAGATACACTTTAAATATGCAAAGGGCCTTTAAGAAGAACAAACTGCACTAAAATTTAAGTGCCAAAAACTGATGGAATGCTACCTCGCTTGACAAATGTTGAGACTGAAGGCAAAGGAGAGGTCCAAAATGCTTGAAGGGTAGAGAGGTCAGGAAGTAGAATTGGCAGGAAATATGTGGCGACAGGAAATATAAATGGATGAGAATCTGGTAAGGTGTGACACACTCCTGAAACAGAAGGGAGTTTTACAGAACTGTGGGGAGGGGAGGACAGGTTAAAACCTTGGAAGACCTGGGAAAAGAAAAGTTCAGCCCTGTCCTTTGTTTTGGAAATAAGGTACAAAACCTACTCTTGAGTACACAAACACACCACTGATCTACCACCTGTGTTACTGGGTCCATCACAATATCCCCTCTGTTGGCTGGCCTGATGGCTCCCAAGTAGGGATGGGACATTTGAACTGCAGATGAATTTGACAATATGAGGGAGAAAGTGTACAGGTTCCAGAAAACCATGCTTATGGTGTTTTTGTTACGTCTACATAGCATTTTTTTGTATATACATAAAAAGAAAATGCTAAATCAAGAGCTTATAATATAATCAATTACAAAACTTGTGGTGTGGACTAGTGTGGCTCAAGACAAGACGGAAAGAGAGAAATGGAGAAAGATTATACTACAATCCTCCCTCCACATTCATGGGTTTGACCTTCACAAATTTCACTATTTGTGAGGCATGTGAATGCCTCCCCCGTTCTCTTCTTCCCATTCCCTTGCATTTTGCTGGATGCAGAAAAGGAAAGCAAGCACCCAGGCAAAAGGAAAGAGAATTGAGAGGGCACGTGCGTGCCTTCCTTCTCCCTCCGGAGCTCCCCCTCCCATTCCCTTGCCTCTGGCCCCTCTGCTGAGAATGTGTGCTGAGGCAAAAAGCAAGGGAGTGGGGGAAAGCTCATATGAGCCTCCCTTCTCCCTCTGGAACTCCCTCCTCCCATTCCCTTGCCTTTGGCCCCAGCACTGAGAACCTGAGCTGAGGTAATAGTCAAGGAAATAGAGGGTAGGAGTGCATGCACCTTCTATCTCTCCTCTGGAGCCCCAACTCCCATTACCTTTCACTCCGGTGCTCAAAAGGCAAGTGAATAGGAGGAGAGACCCTGGAAGGCAATGGGAGGGGGATCGCAGATGGGATTTACTTGTGGTTTGTCCACTTTTACAAGGGTTCTGCGCCCTGGAGGGAGTCACTGTGAAATGATTTTAGGATTAACACAGATGAATCCAGATGTCAGTGTTTTCAGTATACTGATTTGGGATACTTCTGCATAGATGGACCAGTTTGGAGAAAGAGAGGACAACAGAAAAGGGGTGTGGATTTCTATTAGGGTTGACAATATCAGCCAGGGCTAGAGTTTTCAGCACAATTATCTGGGTGATCTCTGTACGTTGTGGACTACCGAGAGGAAGAATTTAACACAGAAATTAGAAACTGAAAGTTAATCATCACAAAATGTTTTGGAGCATTGAAGCTCAAGCACTAGATCAGTTTCCCCTCTTCTTAGAATAGAACTGACAATTTCAGCACAGCCTGTATTTAAGGTAATTTTACCTGCCACCTCTTTCCACTGCAAACGCAATTCCTTTCTTCTGAAAAGAAAGGAGCCTCTTTTTAGTCTTTCTGGAAGGTAAGATAGTTCTTCACCAACATCGAAATCCGAACAAGACATACCAAGTGTCTCTTGGAGGGCACCTGCCATCTTCAACCTAATGAAAAGGAAAGAATGTCTTGTTTAAAGATCTGCACTTGGTATTCTCCAATATTTTCCAACAATTTTAAATTCTCAAAAGCAACTGCTGTAATCTTATTGAGATGCTATACTAGTGCAAAAGTACTTTCATTAAGGTTGTGCAAGTGTGGTCCTTAATGTAACTTAGTACATACACAGCTCTCTCTTGACCACTGCACAGTGGGTGAGTTCTAGGCCATGGCGCCCAATATGCAACTGGCTGTACAACAGTGGCATCCAGTACAACAGTGTCAGTGTACACGTATGCTATACTACAAATGTAAAGAATGTTCATTAGACGGAAGCTCGTAATCAAATAAAGAAAATAAAGAATTTGGTAAAATAAAGAAAAATAAAGAATTTGATAATCAAATAAATGTGGATTTATAGATCATTCTCTTATAAATATCTGTTATTTAATTGTTTTCTCTTATGTAACAATAACCATACTAGATTGCTTTCTTAATGGATTCAGTATGACATCATATTTGTTCCTTCTGAAAAGCAAGTTTCCAAATTTTGCTTTTCTCATATCTTCTCCTTCATTCAATGACTTCCATTCATTCAGCAGAAACTCTGAAACAGTTATTTCATATATATACTAGCTTCTGACACATGGTGGCCATTTTCAAGTCCTTCTGGTGAATGAATCCATGGAGCTCGTGGGTTGGTCAGTGCATTAATGCAGGATGATGACATTTCTTTGTTTGTATAGATGGAGCTTCCTTCTATTTAAAGGGCTAAAGGAACACAGTCCTCTTTTTTGAAGAGGCAAAGAACCAGAAGGATCAGGGACCGTGAAGCTGCCTACCAAAATAAGCACCTGGATAACAGGCTCAACAAGCACACAGGTCACCTGTTTCACTATCTTCCCCATTTGAGTGAAATGTATTCTTCCTCAGTGGCCTCATACTCAAAATGTTTCTGCTAATCCCCACAAGATGCATTCTAGGGAGCACAATTAAGTGATGAAAGTTGCACAGCTATCTTCTACTGCAGACCTAAAGGGTTATCCTTCAGGCATCCCACAGACATTGACCAGACCTCTACCTTATTACCAAAATGGCATACACAATCAGATCCAATTTTGCTTGAATTAACCTCCATAAGATTGTTATCTTGCCCCCATCTCACTCATATACAGACACACCTCCACCACTTGAGGCCTGGGTTCAGGTCTAGTCTTTATAATGCGGGCAGGAGCTGCATGTGTTGCTGCATTGCAATTCCCATCAGACCTAACCGTCCTAGCCAGCAGTAAGGGATGACAGGAACAGCAGCTAAACACTATCCAGAGGATTTTAGGTTATCCACTTCTGCTTTATAATAAGGTCCCTAGCCCTAGTATCGTTCAACCAGCTCAGTCATTCATATTTTGTAGCTCCTGTAAATAGCTTCCAGATAGCTTTTAGTTTTTTACAGCAGTACAACAAGTAGATAGAAAAATAATGCTTCATAAAGTAGAAGGCAGCAGCAAAAGAGGAAGAAAGCTACAGGCCTAAGTTTGCAAGACTGATTAACAGGTTGATTAACTGATTAACAGTCCTGATAACAGGAGGTCTCTCAGGATCACCTTAAGTCAAAGTCAATTTGACAGCATTCAACAACAACAAATAGTAGTACAAGTTGTGTAGTTCTTTATGTCTAAACAATACTCATTAGTACTGTTGTCTCTGTGAATTCCACAGTAACTCTTAGCCTCAGCAATGTAGTGAATATTTCTTTATTAGGCAGACATGCAGCTTGGTTGTGTGCTTGTTTGTTTTGAACTAGTACACAATGAGAAATCTGAATAAACCCCCCAGAAACTGAACATGAAGTATACACAGCAATCATGTGAACATGAATGATGGGCTGGATATGGCATTGCACATTTTTCTTTAACTGGCACTGAACCTATGTGAAATCTTAACTTATGTTAAAAGAACTTATTTGTACTTAATTCCAAGTTAAATCAAGTTAAAACAGCCTAATAACATTGAAAAATCAGCAGCAATCAGCAAAGATTCAAAAACACACAGAAGATATTAGTCATATTCGACTTCTATTTATGAGTGTTAAACAAGTAACTCTTAGCTGTAGATACTTACAATGTAGAACAGAGAGGACAATTTCCCAAAGGGTGCTGTGCCTAACGAAGGCGCCTCTCACCAATTATCTTTGTAATTTAGCAATGATTTAATGACAAAAACCAACACTCCCCCTTTAAAACATGATGTATAAGAGTATGTGCCTTGATTTCAAGCTTAAAAGTGCTTCTCACAGTGTGTCAGCGGCGGGCGGGGGTCAAGCAGACGCAGGACGAGTGGCTGGAGGTGACAGCGTTTATTTACTGCCAGCAAACAAAGGGTTACAGCTCCCGCACAGACGGGTCTGAACTTAAAGCAAATTGTCCCAGACACGAGACCTGCTCTAATAAACAAACGGGCTTCAATAGAAAGCAAAGGAGGGTTACGTCACCCAAAACACAGACAGGGTCCTCGGCTGGCACGGAGACTGGACACGGTCACTGGTGGGAGGGGCTGGATCCAGACGCGGGCAGGGGAGATCACGGAAGGCCGACGGTTGTTGCTCCGTGCCTCTCCCCGCCCAGCGCCCACCCTAAATAGACCCCTGGGCCGGCGGCGACCAATCCGGCGCAGATTCGCAGCTGGGAGCTCTCAGCCCGCAGCTGCCTTTCCATCAACTGCCGGGACTTGCGGGTTGCTTCCTAGCTTTGTCACCGCTGCCGAAATGTGGGGGGAGGGGCAGCAGACTCCTCTGGGTCGGAGCTGCAGGTGGGCGGAGCCCCAGGGCCGAGACCGGGACCCGCCTCCCCCGGCAAGCCTGCACCCGCCTCGCCCACTGGAGAGGGAACCGGATCGTCCCCAGCACCACTAACAGAGCCGCTGGCGGCAGCGGCGGCCCCTGAGGTGTCCGGGCCCTCCCCCGCATCAGCGGCAGCCTCCACGGTGTCTGGGCATTCCCCCTCGGTGGCGGCGGCCTCCACACCTTCCCCCTCGGTGGCGGCGGCTCCCGAGGCGTCCGGGCCCTCCCCCACATCGGCAGCAGCCTCCGCGGCGGCCTCAGGGACGATGGTGGGCTCAGCCACGCCTGGCCTCCTGACACAGTGCTATTAAGCTTGAAAACAAGGTTTTCTTGATTTGAAGGTTTTCTTGTTTTGAAGGTGAGTTGCTGTCTCTTGCTATCACATCCAGTTGGCAGTATGGCAACAAATTCAGCAGTGGGGAACTGTGGGACCTACAAAGAGGGTGCATGAAGCAAGTATGTCATTTTACATAGATATCTTAATACCAAATCACTTACCCAGAAATCAACAAAATTTCCTGAATCAAAAGCTAGCAAAAGAGGACCGATTATATATACTTTTTCTAATTCAGAAACATACATACATCTATTTGAAACAGTTCTCACTGGGTTTTTATCAATAGAGTCTCTCTTCCAGCAGACAAGACACTGCACGCAGACCTTCAAATCTGGGGCCTTTTCACACTACAGTCAGTCTTCCACATTCACGGATTCTGCATCTACAGATTCAACTAACCACAGCTTGAAAACATTCCTCCCGCCCCCTCCCCTAGAAGAATCCAAAAAGCAAACTTTGCTTTTGCCATTTTATATAAGGGACACCATTTTACTACATTATTTACATAATGGGACTTGAGCATTCATGAATTTTGGTATCCGGGGAGAGTGGGGAAGGGCTGGGAACCAAACCCTAGAGGATACTGAGGGCCCACTGTACACATTTACAGAGCTGTGATTTCACTTGACTGGCATGGCTTCATTCTATGGAATCCTGGGATCAGCTGTCCAGGGAGAGGCATTTGGGATTCTCAGACAGAGAGCTCCTCTACTGCAAAGCTTTCCCAAATTTTTCATGTTGGTGACAGACTTTTTTAGACATGCCTCATTTCGTGACACAGTAATTCAGTTCTACTAACAAACCAGAGGTTAAACTAACCCCTTCTAAGAGATACAGACACACACATAAACTGTAATAACAAAATGTATGAGGACACAACATATCTCATGAAAACCTTTCACATATTTTTAAAAATATATGATTTATAAACAATAATATACATTTCCAAGATTGTAGGCGACACACTTACACACTTCAGGCGACACACTAAGATGTCGCGGCACACCATTTGGAAAGCTCTCCTCTACTGCCTCTAATCAAACTACAAACCCCAGGATTCATAGAGCTGTACTTGTGTAATACGAAAGGGCGTCTGGTTCGAGAACTATCCAGGTCATAAGAAGGGCCATGCAGGGTCAGATGAGAAAGGGAATTCTTGTTCAGCGAGCAGCTACCCACTACCATGACAATGACACTGTGTTCAACAGGGCATAGTCACAAGTAAGAAGGCAAGACGTTAACTGCAAAGCAATCTTTAACTTTGTGCATTTGAGAGAGTAATGGATCAATTTTAAAATCCAATGGCCCCTCAACTTTTGAAGGGTTCAGGGTGCAGATTCCTCATGAAAGTAAAAAAAACATGAATAACTGCCCTTGCCCAAGTGAATGCTCCCCCTCCGATTCCCTTCCGGGGGTCCCCTCCCTCCATTGACTTGCATTTCACCTAGGCACACTGCCCTCCAAGCACCCAGGCAATAGGCAAGTGAATGGGAAGGGGCAGCCGTGTGCCCAAATAAGGTATGTCTGTATTCTTTTCCCCACCATCCACTTGCATTTTGCCTTGGCATGCTATCTTCCAAGTGCCTGGGCAAAGTGAATGGGAGGAGGCAGCAAAAGAACCAGAGAAGGCACATGAGACCCTGCCATTCACTTGCCTTCTGCCCAGGTCCATGGAAGGAAGACAACTGTGCCTGGGCAAAAGGTAGGAGTGGAAGGGAACGGGTGGAGGCAAGCAGATGCCCCTCAGATAATCAAGTCTGCGAAGGTCAAACCCGCAAATGTGGAAAGAAGACTGCACTAAATTCAGATCCCATTTTAAGGATATTTTTGAGAGATATCTAACTATTTTTAAAAATCTAACTTCATTTTTTAAAAAAACTTTTATTATTTTGCTGTTGTTGTATGTCTTCAAGTCATTTCCAGCCTACAGTGACCATAAGGTGAATCTTTCACAGGGCTTTCTGGGCTGAGTGTGTGATGTGCCCAAGGTTACCCAGTGGGTTTCCGTGGCCGAGCAGGGGATTGAACCCTGGTCTCCAGAGTCATAGTCCAACACTCAAACCACCATCATGCTGGCTGTCCCTGTTTTAATTACAATGCTGTAACTGGGAACTGGAACTCATCAAACCTCTATATTCCTTTGTTTTAACCAACACGTTTAAAACAGTCTGTTCCAGAAAGATATTGACTTGCAAAACAATTAGGAATTTAACACAGCTATTAAGGCTTAAGTTGATTACTGTTTTATTTATTAGGCTTTGCATTTTAGATTTGTGGTTTTAATGAACTGCCATCATCTGTTCTACACTTTTAAAGTTCACTGTATTTTGTTAAAACTCAAAGCCATCCAGTTATTGATCAGTTAAAAGGTTAGGCACCAGAATGCACAAAAAGCACGGCTAAGTCTGTGAGAATTATTCCAGTGTAACTTAAGTCTATACAGTATATATTACATTATCATCATTCAGTGCAGCTATGTACACAAAATAAGGTTCTTTTTTTCTTTTTTTTGACTTTTTTTATTATTAGTATTAGAAAATATTTCCTTATCCAGAATTCTTTTTTTTTAAATATAAATCACCAATAATTACTAGACATTTAACAAATCCATATGATCATCTAATCATCTTCTCTTCTTTCTTCTTTCTCCTCTTTCTTTGTTCTTCTTTCTTCTCTTCATTCATTCTTCTTTATCAAAATAACAACAATCTGGCTAAAGTCAAGTTTACGGCAGAAATATAACAATAAGATAACATCCAAAAGTAATAATAACGATGATACAATTACAAAAAAAAAATTAAATGAAATATCTTTTTGTTATCCTAAAAACAATATACCTCTACCTCTACCGATTTCCTTATCACAGATTAAATCTATAGAAATATTTTACTTGATATTTTATGATGTTTTATAGATTTAACTATGTGCTTATCTAAACTAAATATCCAATATGAAATCTTCCTTCCATCACAAAATAAGGTTCTGAAGATGGCCTTACTGTCTATGATGGTTAGGAGAATCTGTCATTAATTCTAACTGTATCACTTCAGATAAGCAGGAAATAGCAGAATACCTTCTTTCTCCAAGACCAGACAGGTTCTAAGTATAAAAAAAGTTTAGCTCTAATAATAGAACCAGCTTTATCAGCAAAGCACAATTAAATATACAAGCTATTCTGCAGCTCATACTGAGTTGCTGTACATAGCAAGAAAAAAATAAGCATGACATGACCTCATTTGATAAGGGCAGGCAGAAGGCTTAGACAACATAAGCAATTTATAGTTCTCGGTAATCACAACAAAGTAAAATAGCAAACTGTATTATATAACCTTGGCTGACTTACTTTACAACCATTAGTCTATTTTCTTAAGTGTCTTTTTGGTACATCTAGATGAATATCTGTGTTTATGGGAGGAAACGATACCTACTAGAGGAATTCTTTAAGAAAATGACATAACACTGCAGATAGGAGCACAACTCCCAATGTCAGACACAGGATTTCAAATTTTGGGTTTTGAAAGAGCCTATATGAATGTCTAAACCAGAGCTTTCCAGACTTTTTATGTTGGCGACACACTTTTTAGAGATGCATCATTTCGTGACACAGTAATTCAGTTTTACTAGCAAACCGGAGTTTAAACTTGCCCCTTATAAAAGACACAGACACATACATAAATTGTAATAACAAAATGTATGGGGACACAACATATCTCATTAAAAGCTTTCATGTATTTTTTAAAAATATATTTCTCCAAGATTGTAGGGGACACACCTACACACTTCAGGTGACAAACTAACTTGTGACAGCACACTATTTGGAAAGCCCTGGTCTAAACAGTGAATCTTTGCATAGGAAAATTCTCAGTGAGGTATAGTTGTATTACTGCCTTGCAGCAAAACAACAAAACTTTGTAGCACCTTAAACCCATAACAGGTTGCATTTAGCATAAACTTTTGTACAGAGCAGCCCACTCAATGAGATGCACTGCATGGTATCTCAACTATCCAAGTATTATACGTATGCTTAGACAGCCAAGTAGATGAGAGCTACAATGGCGCAAGACAGAATAGACATGCGAGAAGTATAAGCTTTGACCATTATTTCAAAAGTGACCATTAACAAATATATGTGGATGGTGGCATAGGTATCCTTCTATAGATGAACAGATTAGTTCATGTGTGCCTATCACCTGTTCTCAAGAGGTAGGCCCTGTGGGTAATTCTTGTTAGTCAGCTCTTCAGGAAACAAACCCAAGAAATACAGACACATGCTTATAGCAGCTATTAACAAACAATAACAGGTTGGTGATAGCACCTGTCTGCACTCATGTGTTGATCAACACATGCAGAAAGATAAAAGCCCCTTGTCTCTATTCAAGACACACAAGATAGAATAAATCAGAAGGGTCAGCTCTCTCTCAGCTGTATCTTACTAGAAGCTGTCTATGTTTTTGTTGTGTGCCTTCAAGTTGTCTCCAACTTATGGTGACCCTAAGGTGAACCTATCACAGGGTTTTCTTGGTAGGATTTATCCAGAGGGGCTTTTCTTTTACTTTTCTGAAGTTGAGAGTGTGTGACTTGGCCAAGGTCACACAGTGGGTTTCCACGGCTGAGCAGGGATTCAAACTCGAACCTTCGAATTCATAGTTCAATGCCCAAAGCACTACACCATGCTGGCTCTCTTCAATGTTTTTACTTTATACTTTTCTATTTTCTTTCACCCTACTGATCACATCTCACACACATGTGCCCATTCAAACATTTGTATAATAAACTGCCAACTAAGGCACCAGTGACAGTCAGCGTGGTTTAAGTGTTGCCCTCGGACTCCAGAGAGCAGGATTCGAATCTCTATGACCATGGAAACTCACTGGGTGACCTTGGAGAAGTCACACTCTCTCAGCCTGAGGAAGGCAAAAGCAACCTGCCCAAATGAATTCTGCCAAGAAAACTCTGTGTAGGTTCACCTTGGGATCACCATAAGTCACAAATATCTTGGAGACACACAACAGCAACAAAGCACCTCTGTTTGCATCTGCAGTCAGCAAATGTTTATGCTGGATAAAACTTCTTTGTGTTTAAGGCAGTACAAGACTTTGTTTTTATATGAGGACTATACCACAGCTTGAACCAATGTGACTGGGAATCCTACTGCATATTTCGCGCACGCGTGTGTGTGTGTGTGTGTGTGTGTTATATACATGCTCAATCTCCATACAGAAATTTTTCAGACTTTATCAAAGGCCCAGCAAACATAAACCTTGCTGGCTTCACTGGAAACAAGTGGACATTTCTATCATAAAAGAAGTATTAGACTATAGCAGTGAAGTCCAGTTATTCTATATAATAGTGCTAGCGAGTGTCAGTATGTGGATGAATGACAGTCTACAAGCCATCAGCTGCTGGTCTGCTGCACGTTTCCAGGAAGCCATGTGAATGAGAAAAAAAGGGTACAGATACGGTACTAGCGCCTGAAATACTTGCGAGACAAATAGTCAGTGCACTACATTATTTAGCCTGAGAAATACTTCTCTACAATATTTGGCAAAATCCAAACTGACCTTGGACCACCAGCTATCCTATCTCATCAAACTGTTTTTAAGACAAAAGAGGGGGTCAAATGGGGAGATCACATATCCCTCTTTGGAGGAAAGGTACGATATAAATATAAGTAATACGACCACCTTTATTGGAACAATCTAAAAGGTTACAAAGAAATAAGCAAATTTTCCAGTTCATTACAACACTTCATTAGAAGTAGGAGAGGCAGAACAAAAGGATGTTGCCTTGCAAGATAAAAATCCACAGGCTGAGTACTAACTATTCAGCTCCATCAGCTTGTAAAGTAGATTCACAGAGATGTTCAGAAAGGGCACAATGAAATTCTGACACTGTACTCTCCATCAAACAGTGGTAGTTTGGCTGAGGGAAGTGGAACTACACCTATCAATGTCTAGCAGCCATTGTGGATCCAGGGGGAAAAACACATTATACAAGAGGTACTTGATGACTATTTGCATAAAGTCCAAAAAAGTAAACACCTTGTTCATGCAAGCATGAGTTCATGAAGAGAATTCCAGGCAAGCTATGCATTTTACCTCAGTTTTAGAATGGCATGAACAAGGCACACAAATTATCCTATAGATACAGTATAACCTCCACTGTGTTTACATGAAGTCTCACTGTGTTAGTTATAATCAGATAAACATACCTACGACTGCAACTTTAATTAAGTTTACTTGGAGCTAAAATTTCAGATTTACACTAATGCCTAGAGATAAGTGGAGCTGGTTACTTGCTCTCTTAAAACATAAAAGCACATGCGGAGCACCACAAACACAGAGTGGCCTCTTATGAGAGAAGTAAAGGAAAGCAGAAATTAATTGTAGGTGTTGTTTTTCTCACCTTTCCAGATTTCATTTCTGGAGCCTGAGAGGGCCAAGGTACATAATCTGGCACTCCTGAAGGCCTCTAAGAGTTTCAGTCGTCCTGTTTGGGGCATTTTGTTCATATCCCAAATTTTTTAGTTTTTTTTTTTTTGGTGGTGAGAGGCCCAGTGATGGCTTCAGACCCTCAAAAATGGTTGGTGGTTATATGTAGCTGTGGGATGGATTTTCCCTATCCCTGCTCCAGAGCACTGCTACTCAGGGATTTTTTTTTGTACATACATATACACAACACACCCAGATACATACACACACATACTTTGTCCTTATATACTTCTTTTTAGATCTTATAAAAATAAAATTAAACAGTGGTGGTACGTGGACCAGTGCTAGTCTGTGAGCTATTGTCTGCCTGTCTGCAGCAAGTCTCAAGAAAAGAAAGTTTTAGTCAATAAGCACAAATATGGCACATTATGACGGAAGCACCTATAGTTCCTCCACATCAAAAAGCTTAACACTGCTCACAAAGTGCAAAGGAACAACTTGAAATCTCTTCCCAGAGTGTAGCTGAATCAAACTGGAGCAATAACTTCCAGCAGATACCTAAATACCCTAAAGGCACCAGATCCTGTCTGACCTTGGAAGCTACGCAAGGTCAGCCACTGCTAGTACTTGGATGAGAGACAGCCTACAAATACTAGGAGCCGTAGGTTATATTTCAGAGGCAGGAGCTGGCAAAATCACCTCTGAGTACTCCTTGCATAAGAAAAGCCTATGAAAGTCATGGGATCGCCACAAGTCTACAGGCGACTTGAAAGCACATACAAACACAATAGCTTCCCAATTTCATTTGACCTATCCATGACACTTAAAAGAGACCTCTCAAAACATGAATGTATAGGTTGGTTAGAAATCCCTCTTTTTGCTTTTCTTTAACCTATGCTTGTAGCTGAGCAATGTCTGAATAACTGATTTAAGGCACTGATACAACTATGCATCTAGAGCAGGGGTTTCCAAATGGTGTGCCGCAACATGTTAGTGTGTTGCCTCAAATGGGTAGGTGTGTCGCCTACAATCTTGGAAATGTATGTTAGTTATAAATCATGTATTTTTAAAAATATATGAAAGGATTTCATGAGATATGCTGCGTCCCCATACATTCTGTTATTACAATTTATGAATGCATCTATCTCTCTTATAAGGGGTTCCTTTAACTTCTGGTTTGCTAATAAAACTGAATTACTGTGTTATGAAATGATGCATGTCTAAAAAAAAGTGTATCACCAACAAGAAAAGTTTGGAATGCTCTGATCTTGAGTCCAAAACAATTTGCACACCCAGCTATACTTTTACTAAGATCAGTCCTAATTACCATGCCACTTACTACAATACTTTCAGAGTATTTATCAATTCTACACCTACCTAGAATGCGGTAGTACATACATCTCCAGTGACAAAATGAACGATAAAATGAGGAAATCCAAGTTCAGAGTAAAGACCGGGGAAACGAATTTATTTTGAATGCTCTAATTCATTTCAAGTGCAAAAAATAGCTTTGCAAGAAGTAAACCACCTCCCCCTCTTTATATCCTTGTTCCCTATTGTAGACAAAAGGGTTTAGTTTCAAACACTTCATGCACGCACAAAACAAACAACAGTTCCTTTCCGTAAGTTCCATGTACGAGAAATCCACTTTTAAAACCAGGGTTTACTCAGAAGACAGCTGTGGAGGGGGAAACCGACTCTACAGCCAGAAGTGCAACATTCTATGTTTTTACGAAGACGAGAAGCCTTCCTGAGCCCCCTAAATCCTGGGCAAGCGTGGACAGAGCTGCAGCCCCAATATTATGGCCACAAAATTCCATCCCCGGGGGGAGAAGCTCGAATTATTAGTCTGCATTAATCAGAGAGATCATAACAGTACCCAGGGAACGGCTAGTTTACCGTAAGGCAACTCCTCCGGGAGGCTCCTTTCCTCACCCGGATAGGAACAACTTCCATGCGAGAGCGGCAGGAGCTCCTCCTCCAAGCAATTCCCCTCCCGCCTGATTTTTCGCGCTCAAATACGACGGAAGTGACCTGCCGAGGACCCAGCTGTCCTCAAAATGAGTGCCCGCTCCGGTAACAAGTGGGGTCTCTCTCGTGCAGAAGGTGCCTTCTTCCCTCTCACAGGAAACCAGGAGGGTGATCGGCGTGAACGTCGATGCACCCTCTTCCAACTCAGCGGCTCCCCACCTTAATGCTGCAGGAGCCGGGTGAGGACGACCAGAGGGGCCCCCTTTCCCAGGACGTTCTGTACTCTAAGGCCGTTTCCGCACGAGGCTGTTACAGCGCTATGAGTCCACTTGCAACGCTCTGTGGAATCCTGGGGGTTGCAGCTTAGGGAGGGGCCGGCCTCCCTAAACTGCAACCCCCAGGATTCCACAGAGCGTTGAAAGTGGAATCATAGCGCTGCAACAGTCTCGTGCGGGAACGGCCGAAGGGAAGCGACGCTTCCAAGGAAGGGCGAAGAAGAAATGAGGTCCGTATGACAAGAACAGTGGCTATGCAGGCGCCTGTTGGGTTGGGGAAGCGCAGACGTTGCCCCATTTGGTGGGTCGGGGAGCAAACGAAGGATGCGGCTGCGCGTGTACTCGGGGCAATTTGAGCTGCAATCGTTTCGCACGCCAGAGAGAAAAAGGGCCTCCGGTTGTTATTAGACTACAGATCCCGTGATTCATCCTCAGCGGCTCCGCTGGCCCATGGACGCTGCGAGTTTATCCTGGAACAGGGCCGGCGGAATAGTGCTGCTCCCACTGTCGGATATGAGAGACCTAGCAATTTTTTCCTCTTAGTTCCTGGCGCTATATTCGTGTCCGTTGCCTGTACAACTGTTTCCAGGGACTGGCTGGTTCAGGGGCGGTCTCCCGGACTAGCGCTGCTGTACAACTTCATGGACCTTATTTCTGGATAGACATGTGCAGGATTGCAGTATTATCGAAGATTAGTGGCACTCTTCATCTACTTTGAACAAGGCAATCAAATGCATGACTACTCAGAAATAACTAAATGGGGGATTATTCCCTTTGAGATTTGTATAGGATTAGCATTTACCTATACCTTGGGCGTATAATGTCTTTCTCGCTCCCCTCGCCCCGCAAGCGTCCTCCCTCGTGCGCCTCCACGTCTTTCTTTCTTTCTCTTTCTGTTCCTTTGATAATCTACTCTGTTGGCTCTTCTCAGCCTTCCGACCTCTTTTTTTTGCAAGTTCCCCCCCTTCCCCTCCCGCCGCACCGCACTTCCTGCTTTGTGCTCCTGTCTGCTTTGTCTCTCAATTTCCTCGCAAACATCCACAGCGAACTGTTGTTTTTCCTTCTGCGTGTTACTTCATCCTATTCGGTCAGTGCAAATATTCAGCATAAGAAATAAAATATCGTTACGTTTGAACCCATATTTGAACGTATCTGTGTTTATAAAAACTTTAAAAGGAGGGAAATAAAGCAAAAAATTGAGTGTGTGGCCCTTGGGCTCTTCCCAAAACCTAAATGTGCCCCCCACCCAGTTGCCCACTCCTGCTCGATAATGTTGGGATGCATTTGGCCACTCTTTCACATCGAATTCTTGTGAAAAGGCAAGGGCCTTTCCACAATATACTGTTGTAGCGCTATTCTTCTACTTTCAGCATCCTGTGGAATTCTGGGGTTTGTAGTTCACTGAGGCCAAAGAGCTCTCTGGCTGAGAATTCTGAAGGCCCCTCCCTAAACTGCAAACCCCCGGATTCCCTAGCCTAGCATGTTGGAAGTGGAATAATAGCACTAGAACAGTGTAGTGGGGAAAGGCCCTATGAGCTGTGGTGGAGTTAAGCTGTTCTGGATCTAAGGTCTCACCAGCCCTCCCTTCTTTAGGTGGTAAAGAGTACTAGTACTACTTACTGTCAATTGTACTAAGCCATCAGTGCTGTGTAGCCCCTCCCTTTTAAATTTTCTTTTGGACCTCTGCTCCAAAGTTCCACTCTAACGGTAGTCCTAATTGTAATTCATAGAGCCCCAAGGTTCTAATAAGGCTCCAACAATGCAAATAAAGTGAGTCGCAGCTGTTTGTGGCCTCCAGAAAGTGCCAGACAGGTAGCACCTCACTGTCCACTAAGTAGTACCATGTATGGGCAGAAAGCGCAAAGAAAATGATACACGGAGGACGCTCGGGTTTATGGAAGTGTGAAGGAGGTTTCAGCGATGGAGAAGAACAACGATAACCAACAGGTGTACTGATCGCAATAAACTGACGAAAATCTGAGACGCTTTAAGGGGCCGCAGGACTCTTTTTCCCCTCCCCCGTACACCCGACAAACACAATTTACTAGAATGACTAAATATTACCAAACAGGAGAAAACGAAGCACGGGCACGGCTAGGAACGAAACGGGAGTCGCGCAATGTGAGTTGAGTGTGCTGGTGTTTGGCGACGCTGAAGCTCAACGTCGTGCGGCGTCCTTTGCTCGCTTATTTCCAGCGGGGCTGCGTCCTCTCTCCCAAGCCACTTCCGCACTAGACTGTTATAGCGCTATGATTCCACTTTCAACATCCCATGGAATCCTGGGGTTTGCATTTACGGGAGGGCCCACCTACACCTACCCAAGGCTACTGCCGCCACACTGGAAGAGGAAGCCTTGCCATAAGGACGACAGCATGAGCTAAGAGAGGTACCCGGGGGCTGGGAGGAAAAATACCTCTGGAGATAGACATATTGGCAGAAAAAAACAAGACTAGCCCAGAAGTACTACAAGTCCCAGCATGCCTAGCTTCACTCGCCCCTCCCGGCAAGAGCCAGGTCGTACTGAAGTATGTGCTGGGATTTGTAGTTCCTTTTTCCCTGTCTAGTAATATAACGAGTTTTATTATCGTTCTTATTATGGGACTCCCTAGGGAAATGTCTCACAGTATTTCCCTCTAAGGAAGGGAAACCGATGGAAAAGATTTCGAAACCTAAGCACCAGCTCCCTGCCCACATTAGCCCTCACCACCGTCAGTCACCTCCCAGCTTATAAGCGCGACAGTAGGCGGAACTTTTAAGTCTCACTCCGCTTCCCATTGGCAGTCCCAAACCGTCGCTCAGCGAAAACGTGGCGCTTCCATTGGCTATCCATGCCTTGCCGGGGCGTTTTTGTGCGTGGGCCGAATATTAGACCACTCAGCGGCCGGCTCCCGGGAAGAGGAGGGAAGGGAGAGAAAGCGTACTTGAGAGGCTGAGTGGGTAGAGCGGATGTCAGTCAGCGGCGCAGAGCGAGACGATTGGCCAGCGACCACCCCAGGGGGTGGTTCTCTATGGCACCCGCGGCGGCGGCGGCGGCGGCGACAGGAGCAGGAGGAGC
This sequence comes from Iguana delicatissima, assembly GCA_948472985.1. Classification (NCBI taxonomy): domain Eukaryota; kingdom Metazoa; phylum Chordata; class Lepidosauria; order Squamata; family Iguanidae; genus Iguana; species Iguana delicatissima. The sequence continues at coordinate 498,483 of CAOKZL010000562.1, read as the reverse complement.
CGGAGCCGCTGTTGGGGGCTGGTGATGGGGTTAATTCCCCCTCGTGTATGAAGCCCCCTTAAGCGCGCCGGCCTTGCCGTCGTCTCCTTTTCCCCCTCCTCCCCCGACCTCCCTGTCCCGAAACCCCGGTCCGCCCGTTCGTCAGCATCGCGCCACTGCGGTAAGTTACCCCCCACCATTCCCGGTGCCATTAGAAATGTCCATAGCGACCCCCCTCCCATTCCACCACCCATACATACATACACACACACACGCGCACACGCACACACCCAGCGCCTTCCTCTCTCCCGCCTCCCTCTCCCCCGCTTTGCGAAAGGCAGGGGAGCCCCTTCCCGGCAGGCGGCAGTGGCGGCGGGGAGCAGCTGGGCGCCGCTTTGCGCCGCCGCCGCCGCCGCCACGCTAGTCTCCCTCTCCTCTTCCTTTCCCTGTCTCCCCCCCCCGCCGCCGCCTTCCCCCAGGCCTGCATTGGACGGAAGTGCGCGCCAGCCGCGTGGATGCAATTGGTGCAGTTACGCCCCCGGGCCTTGCAGGGGTGGGGAAGTGACCGCCCCCCGGGGCCGGGGGCACGCGGCGTGTGTGTGGGGTGGGGTGGGGTGGGGTGGGGAGGGATGCGGCGGCCGGCGAGCCCCGGGCATGCCGTGCGCTGGTTTCCCGGGGCAAAACCCTTCGGTATGGAGACGCAGCGGTCGCGCGGGTGTACGCGTCTGCATAGGCATCACGGAGACGTATGTGAGAGTAAGGCGCATCTGTGTATAAATCCATCTTGGAAAACATAAAATATGCTTCCGTGTGTCGTGCGGTTCGGAGCAGGCGTGTAGTGACTCGGGATGGGGATGGCAGGTGCCTGCAAGACCCCCACGAGGCAGGAATTGCAATCTTGGGGTCTGCGGTGGCGAAAACTCACTGTCCTCTTGTGGATGTGGTTGCCTCCCTTTCAGCCCTCCCCACGCGACGTGGCTTCCCTGCACCTGTCAAAGCGGGAGCCGTGCCTTCCCGTTCATGCACGGTGGTAGAAGCCGGTGCACGTGCTGTTAGGAAGCTACACCCACTGATCAGCCTTCTTTCCTTCTGAGGTGTTATTTCTTTCCCCAAGGAGTCAAAGAAGTGGCTGGTGAAAATCCATGTGGTTCTCATGCTAGTTTCTGCAGTAATGATCTTGACCTGTGGTCCAAGGACGTCTCTGGATTCTGGCCCAGTGCAATGGATACTGGCCATGCTTGTACTCTCCAAGTATGTTGTGGAAGCATCTTCAGGATCCCCCTGGTGAATGTAGAGCTTGATTTGTGAGTGGTGGTTGTAGGGTATCTAAGCTGAGACACACTATCTAATTTTATTTCTGGGAAATATTTCCACTTCCGGAAGCTAGATGTCACACACTAGAGAGGGCTGTAGCAACTGTGGGGAGAAACTCAGAGTTAGGACAAACTGATAGTACACATACATGGTGGGTTTAGTGAGATGCAGTATCTGTCTCCCCATACCTTTGTTTGTATATAATTCTTGAGGTCATCTGGAGTGGTCCTCCTAGGGGTGTCTTCTAGTCTTGGAGTCTGTTTTACATCTGTTTGGAGCTAGTATTGTAAGTATGAGGGTACCCAGTGTGGGGCATACTGTTTCCATGCTTCAACATGTCTTAATTGTATGTATATATTGAAGTCCTCTACTGTCTACATTATGGATTGTGCAAATGTTGTATCTTATTTTCTGTCCTTGTTTTGTTGTTGTCATGCTCTGCTTTGAAATCTTCACATACAGGTGGCATACGAAGATTTGTAAAAACATAAAATAATACGAGGTTTACATACAGTGCAGAGGGTTCAGGTTTGCTTTTTTGTTTTGTTTTTTTGCTGCTGACTCATCGCCTAAATATAATGAGTGGTGTGGGCAAGGCGGTTATGTCTGCTTTAGTGAAGTACCATAGATTGAGTTGGTCAGTACAAGACAGTATTACTTTTTCCTTATCTCCTCAAAAAACATATTCCTCTCATTAAGTGCAATTGTGCCAGCCAGGGTAGTGCTCAATGTCTGCCTGGGACAAAGGCTTGAGTGCTCAAGTACTTATTGTGTATCATGAGGTAAATGCTTTCCTTTTCTAAATAAACATACACAGAAAATTGTAGATGAGTTGACCAGCCCAGAAGGGAACTACTGTCTTTCTTACATCTGCATCTAGTACATGTTTCCTTCTTTAATAGGTAAATTCCTTTAAAAAGACACCACTACCGTTAGAGGCCTATAATGGGAAATACTAGCTTGACCCATGCTGGCTGGAGGAGGAGAAAATGTTCTATGGCTATAGTTTGTGTGTGTGTGGAGAAATAACAATTACTTAAAATGTATTTGTATCATAAAGTCAGTTAGTACGTAATCATAGGTAAAAATACCAGCATGTCTTTTAGGAAACTTAGAATTTCATTATGCTTCTGAGCTGATTTGGTACCTCTTACAGTGCCAACCAGTGATAAGACTTTCATAATATAGGTACCCTCCTGTGGTATACTAAAAAAAGAACATTACCAGTTAAATTTTATTATTTTTTTCTTAAAATTTAAGCAATGTAAGGAATATGTATGCTGTTTTTTGGATGGATTACAATATTTCCATGTAGTCTGAAAAATATTTTTAAGTGTAGCTTTCAATTAGTTTATTTTAACCCTGGTATATCAGGTTAGGAAATTTTAGTACACCACTGTTTGCTATATCCTTTTTAAAAAACCGAAAAACAGTTTGTACAAAAATGTCCCTATAAATGTGTTGCTTTTTGCCATTGAGATTCTTTTTTGTCCTGGCCAGCGCACCATGTGTATGTGCCTTTAAATCACCTGTTGACTTATGGTGACCCCGTGAAGAGTTTTGTTAGGCTAGGAATATTTAGAAGGCATTTTGTCAGTTCTTTCCTCTGAAACATTTCCTATTGCACCTGGTGTTCATCACCAGGCTCCCATCCAAGTACTAACCAGGGCTGACTCTGTTTAGTTTCCAAGATTAGACATGATCTGGTATCTTTACGGCATTTAGGTCCCAGTGTAACATATGGAGACAAAAATATGCCATGTCACTTTTTGCCATTAAACAGCAAAGCAAAAGTAGTGTTCTTTGTGCTGTCGGTAGGATGGTTCCATGCAAAAGGACACTGAAATTCTGGAAAGTCAGGAAATGCAAGGAGGGTACTTTAGATCCTGACTCTAAACCTCTGTACATTTAATTCCTCATATGTTGGAATTATCATAGTGATAATTCAGTGCAACTCATTCAGTGCAACAATCCCTTTTTATGAGGCTTAAACCACATTAAAGGTGTTTTGTTGAATTTGTATTCTCATCATGTCTTTTGGGCCAACTTCTCCTGGCTTTTTGGAAAACTTTTCTCATTTTGTTGACTAAATAGAAGTAAAATACACTCAGTAGAATATTTCATTTTAATGTATCAGAATATTCAGATTCAACACTATAGAAAACCCAAATTACTGTCCTCTGTGTGTTTGCAACTGGTGTCTTCTTCTCGAGAGGAGTGGTTCCTAGTCTTTGGTCCTCCAGGTGTTTTGGACTTCAGCTCCCAGAAGCTGCAACCAACATGACCAGAAGTCAGGAATTCTGGGAGCTGAAGTTCAAAACATCTGGAGTATCATACATTTGGGAACCACTGCTCTAGAAGAATAGCTCTAATGTATCCCTACCACTAGTAGCATGAAAATTGCTGGTGGTCTTGGCAAATTGGTTAAACTTGTTTTTTGCTCTACATATCAAAGCCTGTGTATAACTCATATTACAATAACTGTAGTCTTGGCTGTTGGTTGTAACGGCTATATCTGTTGGGAACAAAAATTACCTGAAATTAAAAAAAATATGTTTGTCAGCTTAGCTGAAGATTCATCCTTAGTCGAAGATTCATCCTATTTCTGTGTTTGGAAATGGAATAGTTGCAGAGCTCTTCAGACCACCTGAATTTTAGCTTTTTGGTCCACAATTTGAGAATCTCTTTCCAAAATATTCACAGCTTGTTGGAGATTTGCGAGAAGGTGTAAACGCTGATGTATTCTAGGAGTGCTTGCTTGGATGGTTTTAAAGATGGTGGGACTGGGACGTAGGAGTAATTGGTGATGATATCTAACTTGTAGACTTTACTCCAAAGGAGGAGGAGTGAAATGCCAAAGGAACATTCAGATATTGTAGTATGGCAATACCTCTTCCATCTGAAATACTACTGTAGTAAGACAGGGGGACTTTTGGTGGTCTAGGGTTTTTTAAGGTTTAAAAACTTAGAACTTTTAAATATATATTTATCTATGTATATATAATAAAAATAAGTATTTTTAAGTGAGTGGGAGTGTTCTGTATATCTACAAGTTTTGCTTTAATGAGCTGTTGATTGCAAATCAGAGTAATGATGGTATTTGCAAGTTTGACTGTTTGATTTATAAAAAAAATCTGAATTTACATTACATTGATCCTACCTGCAGTCTCTCTCGTCTTACCTGAGCTGATTTTGAAAAGGAATATGTTTTGTATTTTAATATAACAGGGATTTTACAAAAAGGAGTAGAGTGGTTTAATACGAGGATGGTGACTATAGGATTGAATGAGCCTTTTAAACCATCATGTTAACATTGCATATTTAAAGATAAACCATTTTGTCACCATTAATTAGTGCCAGCAGTGGTTCTATTTAGCAGGGGTTTTTTTAAAAAAAAATTACATAGGTATTGTATTGCTTTATTTCTTTTTTTGAACTTTTTTCTGATTCAAATGTGTTTATTTTTGTTTTGCTTGTTTCTGTTGCTTGTGGCACTTTTGTTGTTTTGTTTTGTTTTTCGTTGCTTGTGGCAGTACCGATAAACAACTCACCGGTATGGTTTTGGGTTTGCTGGAATGTTACTTTTCCTGTTCATGGTTGTATCTGGCACAGTGTGAATTGAAGTCCAGATGGAATAGGACATGAGCTACATCACTGCCTGCTTTTAGCAGCCTCTCCATATGACATTTAACTCAAAATGGAGCTTAAGTGTGATGACTAGCAATGAACAATGATCCAGTTTTGCTTCGGAGGAAGAAGCAAACAAGGATTGTTAGATATCCTTAGGACTTCAGTTTTAAGGTAGGGGGGAGTTGTTGCGGTGAACCCAGTTGAAGCTGATAATCATGTTCCCTGTGGTGTTTTTCACCCTTGCCCATAGTTATGATTATGAACGTTTGATCCATGTGATTATTCAGTCTGCAAGTGTTTGATGAAGCAGTCATCTGTGTGTTACAAGGTGTAGTTCATCATGTGAGGCATAAATACGGGAAATAGCTGCATGGATCAAATAGTATGAAGCTAGTAGATGATAAATTCACATGAGCAGTCTGTGATTAGTTCTTTGCCTCCCTGCAGTAGCACCAAGCCCTTTTCATTGTATTACGGGGGGGGAGAAATAGCAGTTTACAAATGAGAGGGGAAGCACCCCCCCGTGTCTCTGTGTCTTTATTCTCCATGCAGTTGAAAGAGAAAAGGGAGAGCAGCAGTTGCTTTCATATCCCTTATGGGAACAGGGGAGGTAGCAAATCTGCCAAATTGAATTTGTTTTGTGTGTGTGACCATGCTGAAGATGCCCGCCACTTGCCCTTAGGGAAATTCTGTGACCCTTATTTGTGTGTACAAATGTATGTTTGCTGTTGGAATCCTTGCCTGGGACCATCTTGGGAGTGGGTTTCAATTCAGTTTCTTGATTTAATTAGATAGGAGAAAGCCAGTTGCCATAGGGTAGGTGTATTGGTAACTTTGGCCTAAAGATGTGGAGAAAACTCTTAAAAGTGGACAACTAAGCGTCCTCTTATAATTTAATGCATGCTTTAAGGCAAGTGTACCCAAGGGTTTTATGTGACCTGAGCCCCTTTTTTGCAGCCATCTGAGCCCCCAGAGCTCTTAGATTGCCACTATTTTTAAAAAATTATCCCCAGATTTTTTCCCAAATGCTGCTTCTCTCTCTTGCAAAGCACTGAAAATCCCCCAGGAGAAACCTGGAAGTAGATTTTAGTCAGTTCAGCACTAATTTTCAGCTTATTTCTATCTATAAATCTGATGTTATGACCTGCCATGATGGACAAAAATTGGCCTGCAGTGTAGTCAGCGGAAATGAGGGTGCATGGTTTGTACCTGTTGATCTCTCCAAATCAGGCTGCATCTGTCTGTTCATTCAGTGTTGAAAGTTAAGAGTAAATTTACCTTTTATTCTTTCAGCAATATGCAGGCTTATTGATTATTCTGTGTATATCCTACATTTCTCCCGATACGGCTAAGCAGACTGCAGGCTTGGTTAGAACTGAATTGTGTTTACAGTTATACCTCTGGTTATAGGACTGAATGGCTTGGTTAAGACAATCAGTTCTGCCTCTATAAACTACAGGCAGGACTGAAGTTTGGGGCAAGAGATGCGTCTTTATCTCTTCCATCACTTACTTGCTTTGGTGCCTCATCCCTGGCTTGAATTAGTCCAGTGTTTAGCTATGTCAAATTAGGAATAAGGGAGGCATGTTTAGGCCCAGCATTGGTTTCTGGCTTTTTAACCATGGTCTCTGGAGTAAATTATTAAGCAATCTCTTCTAATTTCGGACATGGCTGAAGGAGACCATAGTAGGTAGAAATGTGAACACTTTATTAGTACATGTTGATTTCCTCAAACCAGGTTACTTTAGAGCATCATTTTGAAGCTTGGAATAATAAGAGTAGGCCAGTTTGAGTTCTTTTTTCATTGCGTTTCTTAAACAAGAATTAAGCACCATTATAGAAATTGATAAGGTGTTTTGTGTTCTGCTTTTGTAATGCCTTTGTTTATTCTTCTACAAGAATTTTGTTAGATCAAGTTGTAGCTGGTTATTTTGACATTCTGGTTTGCTTTTAGGAACCCATCTTCCTTTCTTTGAATCTTTGGCTCTCTACTCCTCAAACTCATAGGTCATAAAATCAAAACAGTCTCTGAATCTTGCTATGAAGACTCCTAGAAAATATGAAACCGGTTATTGTTCAAAGCCACATATCCTGCATATGCGTCATGAGAAATTATTGAATTCAAGAGATGTGCCTTGAATGCAAACATTAAATGGCTTTTAATGTTTTGGTTGGACGATGACTGACATGTCTACAATCTCATAATAGTCCATAGGCTGGGGTGAAAAAAAGACCCTCCCCAGATGTTGGACTGCAATTCCCTGCATTCCTGAGCATGGTTAGGACTCCTTTTGATTAGTCCATCAGCATTTGGAGGGCTGCATGATTCCCTCCCCTTTGCTATGAAGTCAGAATGCTTACAGATTATTTGCTTTATTTGATTGTAGTTAAGCATTATATTTTGTACCTCAGCCATTGTAAAGGCCTAGCCAGAAATTGGGTTTGTAAATTATTTTTTTAGTGTGAAAGAGGGATGAAAATGGAAGAAGTAATTTGCCCACTCATCAAGATTACAATCAGGTTTTTGACCTGATTTGTAACTGTGTCTTGTGCTCATGCTATAGTATGAACTGATCACGGTTTACCAGTTTTCGATGAAATGGCAAACTATGGGTTGCTACTAAAGAAGTGGTTATTCACTAAATGTAAGAAGAGAAGTGATGCAGCCAGATCATTAAAGATGTAGCACTTGTTTGAAATCTTTGTATCAAAATTCTGCTTATCTATCTTGTATTGCACCCATTTTATACTAATATTATTAATTACCAGTTTGTTTCTGGGCTTACTTTAAAGTGCTCATGTTCACTTTTAGCATATGTATAGGTTAAGGCCATTTCATCTAATATTTCTCTTAAAGTCAGTGTAAAAACTTAAACACACACACACACACACACATATATATTTAAATGTATGAGTTTCATATTGTAGTGCATGAATTAAGCTCTGAATGTAGCTCTCAGTTTGCCTACTTGCACTCCGCCAGGGTAAATTTGTACTGTTGGGCCTGGCTTTTTTCATCATATCCTGGAAGATTATCAGCAGAATAGTCTTTCCCTTGCTTCATCTTGGTTTCTTTGGCTGAAACCCAGTCTTCATGGCTACTTCCAGACACCACTTCTTGCCATCCTTATTTTATCTTTGCTGTTTATGAGTTACAGCTCTTTGGAGGGCGAGAAGGGCTCATAAGCCCCCACAGGACAAGAGGGAGAAGGATGGCTAAATCAAATCAAATCCCTTCATGGTGTTGCAAAATGTTCTGTGCTGCTTATCTGAAAGTCCTAATAAAAAGTAACTGATGTTGGATAGTCTGTGTGCATAGGGATTTTATAGTTGTGCCTGGTTTACAGGATTTTTTTTCATTACCATTCTACTTGCACATTGTTTTGCAAGCTACTGTAACAGTTTGTGCTTCTGCTGGCAGCAAGCCAAGTTAACTGCTATCAGTACCAACATATTACCCTTAAAAGGCCTCTATAGACACAGGGGACAAGAAGATTAATCTTGGGTCTAATTAAATTAATTCTTGACACCAGAGTCTAAACGCATTCAAATTTCCCTCAGCCAGGCCAGAAGTGTGGATTATAATTCTCAGTCTGTTTTTGCATATCATTTTCTCAGCTGCCCAACAGCAACAATAATACAGTCATAGAAACTTCACCTTTTGCCTAGTACTGAACCTCAAGAAGGCTTACAAAAATTAAAACAAATACAGATAAAAATACATGCAAAGATATAGGTAAAACCATAGAAAAGTTATTTTTAAAATACAGTTAAATAGTCTATAGCATTGAAACCATTTAAAAATCCATTAAGAGTCAGCCAATCGATCAGGGCCCCGACGACCACGTCAGGGAGGGTCCTCCGTCGGCCGGCCTCTCCGGAAGCCGGTGTTCAGGCAGAGCGGAAGCCTCCCCGCCCTGCGTCCGATAAAAAAAAAAAATCCATTAAGAGGCAGAATTAAAAACACTTTGCAGCTATTTCCTAAAATCTTGACTGAATAGAAAAGTTTTCATTTGCCTGCCCAAGAACAGCAAGGAGGGAACCATCCTAGTCTAACCTGGAAAGGAGTTCTAAAGCCTTGAGGCAGTCAGTGAGAAGGCCATTTCTGTTGTTCCCACCAAACCTCCTTGGGAAGGTGGCGACACAGAGAGAAGGGCCTCCTCCAGAGTTATTAGAGCTTTAGCAGGCTTCTGTAGGGAGACAGTTCTTTCAGGTAACATAGACTGAAGCTATATAAGGCTTTATAGATCATCATAGGTCTAACTGTGCCCAGAAACAGACCAGCAGTCAATGGAGCTGTTGCAACAAGGGAATTGTGTGCTTCCTGTATTGAACTCTCACTAACCATCTGATTGTAACTCTTTGGGCAAACTGAAGTTTCTGAGCACTTTTCAAAAGCAGCCCCACATATTGCATGTTACCATAATCTAAATGGAATGTAACCAAAGCACATACCACTGTGATCAGAGCAGACATCTTCAGGAATGGGCACAGCTGGTGTATTAACTTCAACTATGCAAATGCACTCCTGAGCACTGCAGAAAACTCAGCTTCCAGGCTCAGGACTAAATCCAAAAGGCACACCCAAACTGCAAACTTGGGTCTTCAGGGGAAATGTAACACCTCCAGTACAGGCTGAATCTCTGTTCTCTGATCTGTCTTTCGATTGACTAGATGCACCTCTGTCTTGTCTGGCTTAAGCTTCAGTTTGAACCCCCCTCTTCTAGTCTATTACAGATGCCAAACAATGGTTTAGTGCAGAAACAGCATCCTTAGATGGAAAGGAGAAGTAGAGTTTGTGTCATCAGCGTACTGGTGACACCTGACTCAAAAACTGTAGACAGCCTCTCCCAGTAGTTTCATGTATATGACATGTAAATAGCATGGGACCAAGACAGAGCCCTGAGGGGCTCCAAGGCCAGCAACCAAATAGTTAAACAGGAATTCCTCAGCAATGTCTTCTGAGTTTGCTCCTGTAGGAATGGCCAGAGCTACCATAAAACAGTGACTCCTGGTCCTATCTCACTGAGTTGTTCTAGAGGGATACCATAGTCAATAGTATCGAAAGTCACCAAGAGGTCCAGCAGAACCAAAATGAAAAGTTCCTGGTGTAAGTCATCCATCAAAGTGACCAAAGAAGTCTTCATACCATAACCAGGCTGAAACTGATCTAGACAATCCATGTCGCACAGGAATCCCTGGAACTGAGAAGCTACCACATGATTCAGTACCTTCACGGTCCTGCATGTGACTGATCAGGTCTTAGGAGAGAGCCTTCTTTGTGGCTGCTCCCTGTGGAATCTCCTTCCTCATGAGATCCGGTTGTCTCTTTCCCTTCTGTCTTTCTGCTGGCAGTTGAAGACACTTTTATTCAGGCAGACCTTTGGATTTTACTTGTGGAACAGTGCTGTGTGTATAAAATGATGAGCTGTATTTTTAATCTTATATTGAAATTATATTTTAAATATGTTTTAAGTGTTTTAACTGTTCTTAATCGTGCTTAATTCTTTTTAAACCTTTGTAAATGTTTTAGCTTGTTTTTTTTAATGATTGCAAGCTACCTTGAATCCCATCATGGAAGAAAGGTGGGGTATAAATTCAATAAATTTATAAAATAAATACCTTGCCCCCCAAAAAAGGAATCTTGAAGACAGGCTAATGGTTATCCAATATGGTAGGATTAAGGCACATTTTTTTCAGTAGGAGTCTTACAGCAGCCTCCTTCAGGCTTGTATGGATGCTGCCTTACTATAAAGAGTCATTGATTACTCAGTCAGTTCCCCTCTGACCTGTTTCAACCATCGTGTCTGAGTTAGAATGGATCTGAACAATTTTATCTGCAAGTTCAAAGAATTGACAACGCAGTTCATTGATGCAGGGTGCATAAAAGATGATACCGTAAGCATGTGTCATGTGTGTTTTATAAAAGTTATAGATTCCTCTAGACTCTAGGGTCTATAGCAGCCCATCTGTTCTGCTGTATCTGGCAAATGTGTCTTCTGTAGCTGATTCACAGGCACATGAATTCAGATTACTTGGGCACCATTAGTGAGCTACTGTTCATTCCTTTAAAAAACACTTTGACAAATCTGCTAGCTGTGCCCAGAGCGTGGAATAGTTCTATAACATCCTGACTCTGGGATTTTTGGAATTCTAGTCCAAAATGAATTTCTCCAAATTGGCCAGAGCAAGAAAATGAATGTCCTCTGGTAAGCATAATGAATAGAGGCAGGGTGGGTGGGAAATATTAGGCACCATGCCTCAAAAGTGCTTGGAGAGTTTCCAGATAGCAGCTTCCAACCAGCCATGCGATGCTGTCCTTCTCCTGATGGGAAGAGCCATCGGGGTTGGGGGCAATGCACGTTACAGGTGTGGGACTTTTGATCAGCATGGCCAGTATGGCATATTCTCTCTTTCAGTCTTCGTGTAGGGAAAGTCTAGTGTCAGCAAGTGTGCTTAGACGTGGGAGACGATTGAGCCATAGTTTTTGGCTTGGCAAAAATTGTGGATTGCTGCTTAATATTTTTTTTTCTTCACAAATAGGGGATAAATATATGTTGTATATGTCTGCTGGTATTTTGAAGAGTTAACAGCTTCTCTGTGTAACAGACCTAGAGGCCCAGACTAATCAAATATTCTTTTCCATTGCATATGTGTACAGGAGACACTTGAAAAACTAACAGCAAATGCAAATTCAAAAAACCCTTTCTCTGGCCTGGTGATGCTGGTGTGCCTTCAAGTCATTTCCAACTTATGGTGACCCTAAGGTGACCCTATCATGAAGTTTTCTGGAGCCCAGGATGTGTGACATGCCCAAGGTCAACCCAGTGGCTTTCCATGGTCAAATGGTGAATTGAACCCTGGTCTCAAGGGTTGAAGTCCAATGCTCAGACCACTATAGCATATTGACTCTCTCTCTCTAGCCTTAGTTCATCATTATGAAAGCGGGTGGGGAGAGGAAAGATGCTAGCTGCGTCCTCTGAAACATTTCCATCGCCTTCTCTACTTGTACGGCAGCTTTCTGATACGACAAGCCTTCTTAATACGTAAAGGCTTTCCTTGTGAATTTATAATACTGTTTCTTCTAGTGTTCTGAATTATATGGCGAGCCTCTATAGTAGCTGTGGGAATTGTGCCCGTCTCAGATGCTCTTTGGTTGCAATTCGTTAGAAGTCCTAGCCATTGGCTCTGCTGGCTCGGGCTTCTGGGGGCTGTAATCTAGCAGTACCTGGAAAGCCTCCTGAGTCACACTCCTCCTGAGTCACACTCTTTTTTGACAGACAGAGGAGAAAATCACCCTCTGCGTGAAAGCAGTATCCCTGTCAAAAGTCCCCATGTGAACCACTTTAAGTTTCAATCCTCTTACTGCCCCCATCCTCTGCTGTGCACTTTGTCAATCAAGGTGGTAATACTGGGCTTAAAAATGGGCAGCAGCATTCATAAACTGAATCTAGTGTAACACATTAATTTCCAGAAGGAAGAGGATGGATAACTGTAATTATTCAAGAGTGAAAATGTAGAAAAAGATCCCTCTTGTCTTGGGAGTTTTCTCTCAAAGCGTGTCTTAACGGAAAGGCGTTTTTGCATGTGCTCAGAGTAATAATTTGTTTCTTGCATATTCAGGGTTGAGTCATGGTACTGGTGGTTGGCTGCAAGGCTGATCATGCTTTTTTGGACTATGTATCTTAATTGGTTTGAACTCTGTAAAGATAATAGCATCTATTCTGAATGTGTGTTTTTTTCTTATATGGATGGCTACATTGTTTTTTTTTCCCTCCGGGTAAAAAAACACTGCATATTTTTCCTAATCTGTTGTAGTTTTGATGGACCATAAAGTAGCATCCTTGGTTGATGTGAAAATAAAAATCATTTCACTGCTAGTTTCATGGGAGCCATTAGTTAATTAGTTAAGCTGATTGCTTGGTTCTTAAAAGGGACAACAGTATTTTTTTAGACTTCTGCTTTTACAGAAGGATGTACCTCCAGTTGATGGCATGCTACAAATATTGCTGTCTTTCTCAGTGGCTGAAAATAATATAAGCTGAAATGTTTCCTGTGCTTTGCTCTTGGTCTTTAAGGCCAAGAGACAGAAAAATGTCCTGTACAGCAGGAGAGGAATGAAACCAGGATATGAAAGCGTATGTCCTGTTATAATGACGCCTGTTAAGGGGGGGGGGATGCAAGATCAACATCTAATATAAGATTTTTTTCTTGTTAAAAATATGTAAAATAAGTAAGTCATTGTTTTCTGAGTGAATTCAGTCTGCTGTAGAATGAGGTGGAGTTTATAAATATTTACCATTATAAGCTGTTTTATATTAGTCTGCCACTTAAAATAGATAACATCATATAAAATTATTTTTAGTCCTTAAAAATGGGCTGCATTTTCATGGACGTTTCAGTTATTTTTGGTGTGATTAGCAAGGGAGAAAGGATGCAGTAATTTTGTTGCTATGTGTTAAATCTGAAGAGGCGAGTGACTAAAAATGCCCCCCCCCGCCATTTCATAGTGTGCTCACGGTTTCACAGCCTATTTGTATTGCTTGCTGCGAATTGCTAATGAAGAGCTGAATATAGCTTCTGAAGCATTTCAGTTCTTCTCTGTGGAGACTGGTTAAGGTGTTGCTGACATCACAAGATGCAGTTGTTGATGTTCTGTTATGTCTGAGGTTTCAGCAAGTGCCTCAGCAGCGACCTGCCAAATGCCTGAATAATCAACAGTGCATACGTTTGTGGACTAGGATCTAATTCAGGGCAGCCCCGCAGAACTTTAGGAAACTGATATTATGGAAGCAGTACTTGCAGTGATTTTATACCATGATGCTATATGCCAGCATCATGAAGGTATGTTCATTCTCAAGGATTTTTTTTTTTTTCCTATATGGGGAAGAGTTGCATCTGTTTGCAGAACTGTGAGTATTTGTGCCAGTTTATTATTGCAGGAACCTTGCTGAATATTGGATTTAGATGTACACAGGTTTTTTTAAAAAAATGCTTTACATAAACATTATTTTGAAGTTTGAGGATATTCTAATTATTTTATATGTATGTGCATGTCTCTGTGTGTGTATGCCTGAATCAAGCCAGAATTTTTTTCCCCCGAATGTCATTTTTGCTGGGAAAAGGACATGATATACAAACTGAAAAGCTGTTCAGTTTGCTTACTTCCTTTTATGAAGTTCTCAAAGGAGTCAGGTTGGTTTGAAGGTTACATGTTGCTTCAACTACTTTATTCTTGTGTGTTTAGAGTCTATCTTGACATGCTGTACAAGCTATACAGAAATTAGCATGCCATCCTATACATGTTTACTCAGAAGTAATTCCTAAGGAGTCCAATTGTATTTGCTTTGAGGTATGTATATATACTTACTTGGGTGCGAGCTCCTTTGAAAACAACAAGGTTATATTTTAGGAGACATGGAGAAGATGTCATATTTGCTTCTGTATAGCTATAACTTACGTTTATGTCAGACATTAATCCTACGATTGTGACAGTACTTCAGATTTGTCCAAGTGAGCAGATGATAAGTGATACAATTTTTATTTTCTTAACTGGTGAAATATTTCATTAATAAAGTAAAGCTTAGAGAAATATTACAAATGGCTTCCAGGAAAAGAAATTGTAGAAAATGTTAGCAATGTTAGTAAAATTAACCAGTCTAGCATAGGTGTTAAGACTGTAATTCTAGAAAGTTTGGTTGCATGTCCAGTTCCAAATGTTCCCGTCTTATGCTGCAGCCATGAAGATGCTCAGTATATAAAAAAGAAATTAAATTACATAGCTCATGCGCATCAGAAGTTGATGTGTACAACACAGATTTAGTGAGCAATGCCTAGGAACACATTAAAGCCTTCAATTTAAAATTAGAAATCTACTCAAATAGAAGGTGCAATTTTTTTAAAAAAACATTGGTCTTGGATTATTTTTTTTAAATCACTTGATTTTTGTGCTGTGGTAGCAAAAAAAGAATTTGAGGGGGGAAATACAGTTATACCTTTGATTTATGAAAGTTTGGAGAAAGAGAGTGCAATTTGTCCTCACTGAAAATGTTTTTAACAGTCAGTCATAAAAGTAATAGTTATATATCGATGTAGAAATGCATGCTGCTGCTGTCATATGCAGTCCAATAGTGAATCCATCTGTGCATAAATTTTAACTGTTCTCTATTTAAATTACAAAGATAACATGGTAGCAGGCTTTCTTCCTCAATCTGACTTTTTTTCTTTTGATGTTTCTGTAGTATCTAAATTAAATGCATTTTATTATGTGGCAAGTGCATGTTTTATGTCATTATAAACAGATGAAATTGATAAAATGGGGAAATCGGTACATAATTGTGGCAAAACCTTTTTAATATTTGGAATACAAAGTAATGCTAAAAGATAAGTAAACATAAACCACCTATTAATGAAGCCACTGGATTATCTTGAGTTTGTCTTTTGGTCTAGGAATACTTGAAGTAATGATGAATCCTTTCATCTGAATTATTTTAACTGTGCTGTTGCTTGTTGAGGCTCCAATGTTAGGGGTGTGCGTGTGTGTGTGCATGTGCATGCATGAGCCTTCAAGTGACCTGTCAGTTTATGGTGCCCCCATGAATTTTTCATTGGGATTTCTTAGGCAAGGAATACTCAGAAATGTTTTGCCAGTTCCTTCGTCCGAAATATAACCTACAGCACATGCATTTGTTGGCAGTCTTTCGTCCAAGTACTAACCACAGCTGACCGTGCTTAGCTTCCAAGATCAGACAGGCTCTGGTGCCTTTAGGGTATTTTGACCCTCTCAAATATTACATATTTATGGACAATTGATAATTATTCGGTACCATTTTTATATCTAGGTGTTACAATTGAGTAAAGAAGAGAAAAAATGAGTAGAGTCTAACTAGTGTCCCTCTGTCAGTGGAAGGCTTCTATAAGATTTCCTCTAACCCCTATAATCCCCCACATAATCTCCAGATCTGGTCCACTAACAGAAGCTTACCTCAGCTCATTCAAGAGGGGGACAATTCACCTGCTCCTCAAATTGTGGATGTTTCCCCAATCTCCTGGAACAGAAGGAACAGAAATTGCTCTCACTTTTTCATCTGCTAGCATTCCATTGTTAGAGGAGCACATTCCATTTCAAAGTCAGTAACACCTTTGGACAGTTCCCAATTTTCTTTTTTGACAAGAGGTTTCAGAAGTGTCCGTATAAGCCTCTATACAGGTACGCTGAAGTCTCTTTAGTACTGAAGTCCACTTGACTGTTCATAAAACTGAACCTGGGTATAACTAATATTTCCAGTTAAAAATGTGTTGTTTTTTTAGGTAATTCAGAGAAAATCTGTCTTTTATTTTATGACTGTGGAAATTATGTGTATACAGGCAGAATTAAATATAGACAGATAATTATTGCCTATAGTAATTTTCATTCATTCATGAATTTCACCTAATTTAAGAAAAACAGGATTTGGAAAACTATTAGAAGATGTGAACCACTGTGGCTAATACAATTAAAGTGGGCTTGGGAGCAGATTTTTGTCCTTCTTCAGCCACAGATCTAAGAAATGGTTCTTAGCAAGTGTTTCTTTCAGTTTGCTTCTCCAGCATCTAAAATTGCCATTATAATGAACAAAATTACCTTTTTTGGAATAGTATGGATACAGTGGTGGCAGTGACGGTGATGACAGTAGGAAAAATTTGTTGACAAAGAGCAGGCAGATTATTAAGAAAGGGAAATGTTTAGACCTTGATGTTCAAATTAGGACCATGGGAGAGCAAAAGATTAACCCTTAGAATCCCCAGTATAGGTTAGTGGATGTTTTCTGGTCATAAAGTGTTCACATATTGGGAAACCTGTGGGAAATCTATTTCTGGTGACTTTGGCCAGTTGCCAGTACCTCTGGACTTGTTGAACACATACTTCTGAATGCAAAAATCTATTTTAAGTGCTGATGCTATGTTATGGATCCAGCCTCTATAGTAGCCAGTTCAAAAACATGTGGCTGAGTGAAATAAATTGGAAACTCTGCGTACTGCAGTGCTGGCAGTTTTGCAGGTAAGTTACTGGTGAAATGGAAAGAGAAGAGGTATATAGATTAAAGCAATCCTACTGGATGGTAAAATAGATGCAGTAGTATGGTCTCCAGATGTAGCTATGTAATTGTTTTGTTAAATGACCTGGATAACTCCAGCAAAATGGATGTCAAATGCATCTTAACCTGTTTGTTCTTGCTCCTGTACAATCATAATATCATGAGCGGCTTTCATTTATCTGCCTTAGAGATTGGTATAGAACCCTTTTCCTGCTTAAAGTATTGACAAGTTTTGATGTGCATTTTAAAAAGGAATATTTTTATAGCAGTCTTTCTGCCAGATCCAGTGAGAGAAAGCAAAATTACCTCTGAAAGTAAGAGAAACAAAAGAGTATTACAACAGAATATTGTAGTGTCTTCTTGGCCCCTGGAGGTATGCTGTTATTTACAGTTTCAGGCAATGTGGAACAGGAGCTTTGTATTTCTGTTCAGTCCTTGCTGAACAGAGCGGGGAGGATGAGCTTTTCCCAGCCACCTTTTGTTGTGTTAAAACGATCATATAGCAGGTGGCATGAAAGACCTCGGCTTCAGTGCTAGGAGACTTGGTGACAATTGAAGTAGACCATGCTGGCCTAAATGGACAAGTGTTCCGGCCATGATAGAAGGCAGCTTCCCCTGCCTTCCTGTTATGCTAGAGGACATTTGGTAGGAGTGCAGTAGGGAGGCTAGAAGCTGGAAAACAAAACAGAATGTCCTTTTCTCTTTCTTATGTATAGAGAAAGGAGTTGATTTTTTTCTAGCAACTCTAATGCCATCCACCTTCTAACATGCTTACTAGAAGCTATGAAGGTCTTTAGGATCTTCCCAAGTCTAATTCCACATACCTTCTAGAATGCTTAATTATCTAGGCACTTGAGCAGACTGAATTTCTCTTCATCTTCCACTGTCTTACAGTGATCTTTCAGTGCTTTATACATTCAAGAACCTCATAGTTTTAGGTAACAGTTCAGACTGTTACCTAAAATATTATTTTTCTCTTAATTTATAAGCCTAAATGAATCTGTGCATCTATAGAGGTCCATATAGAACATGGCTAGGTTTAGCATGTAACTTGTACAGTGGGCCCTCAGTATCCACTAGGGTTTGGTTCCAGGACCACCCATGGACACCAAAATTCGTGAATGCCCAAGTCCCACTATGTTCAGTGGTGTAGCAAAATGGCATTCCTTATATAAAATGGGAAAATCAAAGTTTACTTTTTGAATTTTTTTAAATGTCTTCAAGCC
The DNA here is from genome assembly GCA_948472985.1 of Iguana delicatissima. Taxonomy (NCBI): domain Eukaryota; kingdom Metazoa; phylum Chordata; class Lepidosauria; order Squamata; family Iguanidae; genus Iguana; species Iguana delicatissima. Next base: position 480,257 of record CAOKZL010000562.1, on the reverse strand, counting down.
ATGGTTGGTTGAATCCGTGGATACAGAATGCACAGATACGGAGGAACAACTGTAAAAATAACTAGCTTATTTATGGGTGATTCTGTTTCATTTCCAAACTAATAGAGAATTTGGGCAGTGGCAGGCCGATTAGAGGTAAAGGCAGAACAGATACCTACGTGAAAGGAAGTTTTAAAAAATCTTCAAGTACAACTGTTCCTTCTTGCTTTTTATGGAGAATGTTATTTATAGAGCAATGAATAATTAGGTTTTTACCATTTTCTTTTTCCTGTTTCCATGGTTACTACTTTGGACTATAGCAAGACATTTCAGAGAGTTGCAAATAATCTTACCTAAGCCTTGCAACTAATTAGGGAATAGATTGGCCTTAATGGTACTTAAGGACTTATCTATCAAATCATAAAAAACGTAGTTTTTGCTGTGAAAAGAAAGAGTTAATTTTAAAGTTAGACTTTATGTACTAAGATCACATATGTGTGGCTGCAGTAATAATTTCATCAGTCATATTAATTGTACCTTCTGTTGACATATAAACCAAAATAGTAACAACTGCATTTTTGTGTTAAACTATACAAAAGCATCAGTTTGCTTTAATACTGTACTCAAGTAAAGAAGAGACAACCAAATTTCTAGTATTTCTAGTCCAGATTTCTAGGGCCTTTCATTTATTGTGTTTCAGATGGCAAATCTAGCTTCTATGGCATGTTTTTCTATTCTGTCCTTTCAGAGCTTAAACAGAAAGGAAGCAAAATAGAAAATGTAGGTTGAATAGATCAAAGCCAGTAGTCTCCAAGCTTTTAAGACTGCTGTCGTTTCCCTATTCCAAATGAAGCAGTGATGCTTTTAAGAAAGCAAAGGTTTGGGGAGCATTTGGTTACCCATAAATGTTCTGATACATTGTGTGTGTGTGTGTGTGTGTGTGTGTGAGAGAGAGAGAGAGAGAGAGAGAGAGAGGGTTGTTAATTTTCAAATGACACAATGGTTTCTAGATATCTTCTATTCTCTGCGTGCCCTGTGTGCCTTTTTCATTACTTCTGGGGGACTTACTGGAGAAAGCTGGTGTGCTTTTCTGTCTAATAAGTCTAGACAGTTTAATGTTCCCAGTGTAAAATACTTTGCTTTTGATGCATTTGAAAACAGGGATAACACTAGTGCAGTATTTTTCTTGGCATTATGACTCATAGATCTTTATACATCTTTATCCTATTAAATGCTGTGGTAAACTACAATTATCAATTGAAAATAGTATGGCACTTAATGTGATGAATAGTGATTCAGCCTCTTATGGGTAATGTGCGATTTTTTTCCAAAATGTTAACACAGTGAATGTTTTATAGGCATAGAGAGCAAATGTAAACATTATTTTAAAACAGGTCCACACAGTCATGGGACCAGGCATATTTTGAAGCCACTTATTTAATCTTTGCATCCACTTAGAGAGTAGGTTGAAACCCACTTTGGACTGGGCCTTTTAATGTGTTGCTGTCTCCTTATATTTGGAGCAACTTGGTGTACCTTTGTCAGACTCTATATATGCACTGAGGAAGAAGCTGGGTGCTATCTTGGTGAAGTGGGAGCAGCAAAAGTGTAGTGAGCATGACTACCTAGTCAAACTGGTTAGCACTGCAGGGATTATTTCAGGACTGAAAATTCTGAAGAGTGATCTTGCTTCTTTGTTCCATTTACAGTGCTAGATCAGACTTCTTATTGTAAAAAGAGGCCAAAAGATTACTTGATCATAGTCTAATAGATGACTGAAAGCTTAAGACAGAACAATTTATTTCTGAAAATTTCCTGCATGATTTTTAAATGATCTAGAATTAAGTGGCAGTATATTATAATTTACTGTATGTAGGTCTGGTTTTCCTTAGTGAGACCAAAGATGAATCAAAAAGGTTATGGAAGCCTATGCACTTGAATGTTACTAGCATGTAGGACTGCTCTTGAGATGATGAATTTTTTTAAATGGTATTTTAGTAGCAGTTTAGGAAGACTGGAGGGGCAGGGGGAGGCAGTGGAGAAAATGGTGTGTAGCCTGTTTGGAAAGCTTGTTGTAGTTAGTGACTAAATACCATTTCTGTTTTGGCTGATATTTGAAATCACTTGAAAATGATTTTAGTCTTTTATCAGAAAGGAAATGTTGTGTTGTTACCCTTCCATCTCTAGAAAGGATGCCTTTTTCTTACGTCCTTGAGGAAGAGGACATCGCTGCAGAATTATTTGGGGAGGAAACAATTACATTATGATTGTTGAAAATTTTATTTCACCAGAAAAGGTAGCAGTGCTAAACTGTTGTAGCATTTCTCACAAACACACCTTTTTTGTAAGATGACCATAGAATATTGTTCTGTCTATAGTTTGGAAGAAAATATTGCACCCCCTTTTAAAGCACAGTGATTTTCCCTTTGTTTTGTTTGCAGTACATTAAACTAGTTATGTAGCTAACAAACAGGGCTCACTTGTGTACGTGTATATGATTGAAATCCCAATCCTATGCATGTTTCTTTAGTGAAACTTTTTTTCAATTAACCATATGTCAGTTTGGCTTTTTAATAATATACATTCACCATTGTATTAAATATATTTAATTACATGAATATGTATGACATGATTTTCTGTTCCTGAAGTAATTAATAAAGAGATGAAAGTTACCCTTGTTGCATCACTATTTCAAAAGAAGAAAGATTCTCACAAAAATTCAATAGATGCTTGGGTGGTTTATGATCGTAAGGATTCTGCCTTCTTGAACTATCAAGTGTCAGTCTGTGTATTTGGGATGTAGAAGAAATTTACTGCCCTCTACTGGACAGTACATTTCTTATCTTTCCTCTATTTCTTTGTAATTTTTGCTTTTGTTTACTCTGATCCTTTATTACATTTCAGCATAATACTGCAATTCAAGCTTGGTCTGTAATACTTACAAAGTGGAGCCTTTCTGTCTCTTAGCTGCAATCATGTTTTTACCAGGCAGAGCACTTTTTTTGAGACCTTAAGTGCAATCCTGCTGTATAAAGACATTAGAATTCCCAGTGGCCTTGACCTATTTGTAACACTTTCTTTTGTTCATCAGTGTGAAGCAGGGAACCATAAATGGCATTTGTGAGAGATGCGGCAACAATGCCACATTTCAATACTGCCTTTAAGGGTATCGTATGAAATGAGTTATTTGTGGCCCATGATTTAAACAAGGTCTACTTGTCATCCTTATGAGACTGTAGGATGGAGGAAAATATCTCAGCTATCAATGGGATCACAGTTTTGAATGGTCTTCTAATAATCCTAGTATATTATGAAGAGAAAAGATTCGTGTTTAATTGTTTCACGGCAGTGCTGGTTGTCTGGTTTAACAGTGCAAAAATATGTTCTCATACAGCCTTATGAAGTCTGCATACAGATTATGCCTGGATAGAAGAACAATGTTGCTATCTTATTCGTAGGCAGAAAATATTCGTTGTTGCTGCTGCTGCTAAAAATATTTGATAAATATTAGTAAGGTGGATACTTCTTGAACCTGCATAGTTTTGGACTAAGTTTCATGCTGAATTCAAACCAAACTGGCTTCCCTCAGGTGGTTTTTTTTTTTTTAATAACTTTGTGAGAACACTGGCTTCATGCCTTCCTTCCACATGTGAAGTGGTATGACAGTGATCTTTGAATTCACACTTGTGGTAGGATTGGTAAATTGGATAGACAGCTTTAATCTGAAGGAACTAAGTAAAGTGTAAGTGGACATAGGAGCGTTATGCTGGAGAGCTCCGGTGTCATTCAAACAAAATGGAATTCATCTGATTGAGACCTTAGCTTGAGAAAATTAGTAACCATTCCTCAAAGGTGTTCTGAGCAGAAGATACATAGTTTTTATATGTGCAACTGCATCTCTTGGTACCTGGTGTGATGTAAGGAACCTAGTTTTGAATCCGTCTGCAGCTGTGAATTTCATGATGTTGCCTTGAGCTGGTCATAATCTTTGAGTTTACTTTACCTTGAACAGTTGCCAGTAAGCTGAAATGGCACTTGAACCTACTGGAAAGAAGTCGGATGCTAATGTTAACGGACGAAAGCTAGAACAATAGCTTCAGGGTTGCTGTACAAGCCACCTAGAGCAACTGCGAATTTAACTTTCTCTAGGCAAGTTCATTTGTATGTATTGGGGAACACTTCATGTTGTTGTGGGAGGATGGTTATTATTTTTCCGTAATTAATTTAAATTTGGTCTGGATTTAAACCTAGTCAATACTTTCGGCTATTCATTCAGTAACAAACAATCTATATTTGTTACTTACGGAGGCATTTATTCATATCTAGCTAGCAGCTGCTGATATAGGCATTCCATCTTCTAGTTGTGTTGGATTACTTCATTTTAGTAATTGGCCTTGTACAGATGCATTCACTTCTCTAGAGGAAAGAACTGAAGGCATTTTCCCTACAGAATGTAGGCAGCATACCATGGGAACTTACTTATCCTTCATGTAACTCTCACCAAAATAAACAACCTTTTCTTTGTTGTATGTTTTTAATACTGCTGTTCTCTGAAAGGTTGAGGATCTCACAGAGATTCTGTAGGAGGAAACAGAAAAGGCCATCAGTGTCAATTTCCCCTGCTCTCAATGAGAGATCTTGGGTCATGGTGGGCAAAGTAGGGCTCAGAGACTGCATGTCGGCCCATCAGGCCATTTTTGTGTCCCTCACAGAGGTCTTGCATGAGAGCCCTGAAAATTCAGCTGTGACTGGAAGTAGCTTTCCTGGACGCTGCTATCCTAGGTGTTCTGTGTGTGTTATGGAAGGGAAGCTCATGTCTTCCACCTTTCAAGCACATGCTCCTCCTTTTTAATATGCTACTGGTGGGACTGTTTACAAGGCTATAACTTTCTCTAAATTAGAAAAGCAGAGCTTAATTCTAAAGGGAATGGAGCTCAGCCATTTTCTTTTTTAAATGAGCACATAGATTTTCTATCAGTTTGAATTGTTAATCTCTGCTGTTGCTATGAAATGGGTAATGCATTCCAGAGTTCTGAAATGCAGTCTAGTTTTAAAAAATGGCTCTTGTATCTTTGTCCTCCCCCTCCTTCCACAACCTCACATGGACCATAGAACTGAGGATCTGTCACTTTATAGTGGCATTGATTTGACTACGTAAACCTGACACCAAGTGGTGTCCTTGAGTCGTGCAGCAAAATACCATTTCTTTTTTCAGACATGTAGATTCATACTACATCAGACCAAAGTCCTGTCTAGTCCTGTATCCTGTTAACCAATTGTATGTGGGCAGCCCATGAGCAGAACATGGGTGAAGTAACAGTCTCTCACTCATGCTCCCCCTTAGCTGGTATACAGAGGCATATAGTATTAGAGAGAATTTAGATCCATCATGGCTGGTAGCCACTGATGGTACCATCCATTGTGAATGTATCCCTTTTAAAACCATCCAAAGTGACAGTCCTGGTGACTTCTTCTGATAGTGAATTCTACATTTTATCTGTTGTGTATAGAGACATTATTTTTTTGTCTGTCCTGAGTCTCCCACTATTCAATTTCAGTGGATAACCCTGGGTTTAGTATTGTGAAAGAGGACAAAAAGCTTCTCCTTTTCCATTTTCTCTATACACGTGTGAGCTTTTTTTGCCTAGGAAAATAGCACCAAATATTGTAACTTTCCTTCATAGGGGAGTTGCTCCAGTCCCTTGACCATTTTGGTTGGTCTGTAGACATGTCTAGAGAGTCAAGTAGTCCAGAAGAATACAAGAGATGGCCATTCTTGCCTTCAACTCACATGTTTGCTCATTGATTGTTTTGGTTTATAACCCAGCCTCCTTCACAAGAGCCCAGTGTGGTTAAAAGTCTGCATAAAAAAACACATATACTTAAAATTAAAAAAAAAATCTCTAAAATCACAAACTGTGGATGTCTAAAATCACAAATCACAAATAAAATATAGTAAAAACGATGCAGTAATACCTTATATTTGTATTTTATTCTGCAAGCTGTGAAATGAAATGTGACATCTGTCGTGTAGGCCAGAGCCTTCCTGGGTGGTTATGGTAACAGGGTCTCCAATGCAAAGAGAGGAATGAAGTGCAAGAGTGCTGGAAGAAGTCTGTTTCGTACTGTCTACATAATGGCATGTACAGATTTGCACTGCATCAAGAGCAGAAGTATCTGTAGCTCATTCCACATGAGTTGTTGAGTGGGCTTTAAACATGACTGTAAGGTCACAATTGATGCTGATTCACCATCATCAGATTCTAAAGGCAGCTCCAGAACTTTTACAGAATGAGCCACTGAAATTTCTGCTCTTGCCCAATTCTTATTTTATTACTGATTGAATGAATGAATGAATGAATGAATGAATGAATGAATGAATGAATGATTTATATCCCACTTTTCTCCCAGGATGAGATCCAAGGTGGTTTTATAGGGAGCTGTAATTCTTGATTCTGTAATGATTCCTGATTCTGTGTAGTGCTGACACTATACCATAAGACTGAGTAGAGATGTTTAACTTGATACTACTTAGAAGTCGCAACTCAGTCTTATGGTATACCATCAGCACCTTACAGAATCAAGAGTTACAGCTGATTTTGATTTGAATTGATACAATTGAATTGACACAATTGGTCGGTAATAAAATAAGGATTAGGCAAGGGCAGAAATGTTAGTAGCTTGATCTTGTTTCTCTTTGCCTCAATTTTGTGCATTGTGTTGACCAGAAAGCTACCATTAATTTGTTATAAAGTATCCTCTTCTCAATAACATCCTCAAGTATAGGGGATAAGGAAGAAGAAAAGACACATAGGAATGATGTTATTGTGAGATTAATCCTCTAATGTATCCTTTGAATCTCAGCAGAATCACAAGCATGATTGAAGTTTAATAGCAGGAACTTCTTAGAATCATATAATCATAGAAATGTAGAGTTGGAAGAGACCACATGGGCCATCCAGTCCAACCCCCCTTCTTCCAGCCAAGTATGGTCACATCAGTTTTACTGAAATACAATAATGAACATAGTTTGTATTTTAGAGACTGCTTTTCAGAAAAGTTGCATCAGACATACAACCTAAGGGGAAATTATGGAATAGGAGTGTTGGAAGAGATGTTTTTCTTTTTTAAAAAAATAATAAATCAAATACTAGATTACTCTTTGAAAACTTTCATTTAGGTGTCTAAAAGGGATGGTATTGCTGATGCCAGAAAGTACAATACAGTCCAGGGATCTCCAATGGTGATAAGGACATGGGACTCCTTCCAGATTCCAGATGGTTCATCACAACTGACATCTTGGTCAACGACTGTGAAAAAAATCCTTGGATTATTTTATTTTATTTTCGTGGGAGGCCACAGTCGCAGATCTACAGAATACATCAGGTAAGTAATTTGGAGCATTTATTGATTGTATAGTTGTTCTGGCACAAGAGAGGATAAAATAAATATTGAGTCTTTTGTTTACAATGCAGACCAATGTCTTATTATTCAGAAGTCTCACCATGTTCAAGAGATGGTTCTAAGACATTTCTCAATCATGAGGACACTTGTTCAGAATATTAAGGTTAACAGTCATGTTACATTGATTGTAACATTTGCCTTGGAAGTCAATGAGAATAATGATTTTTCTTATTCCTTTGAAAGTTAGCAACATCTCCATTTTTCTAATTTCTTTCCTGTAGTTATTTTTTTTCTCTGGATCTTTCCGACTCTACTGAGTGGACAGATAGCTGTGTGTTATAGGCAAGGGCTAACATAACTTTTCTCATCTTTGAAGGTGCATAGAATTGCATACTTCTGATCCTTCTTTCAATTTCCTAGCAGAATTTTTCTGTGATTGTTCCTAGGTAAGATATACACAGCATTCTATGTTAAACTAGAAGTAATTTTATCTCTTGTTATCAAAATTTGAAAGCTGTTTTTGAACTTGGTAACAAACCATATTTAGAATGGAACCTTCTTAATGTTAACTGGGTTAATGCTGGTGTATTTGAGATCATGGTATGATAAGAAGAATTCACACTAAGGAGGGGAGGAGTGCGCATGATCTTCCTGGGTGCTCATAGTACTTGAAACAGACCTTTCCAAACTTTTCATGTTCATTACACACTTTTTAGACATGCATCATTTCGCAACACAGTAATTCAGTTTTACTAGCAACCTGAAGGTTAAACTAACCCCTTATGAAAAATATTATTATTATTATTATTATTATTATTATTATTATTATTATTATTATTTTATTATATTGTTATATTATTATTTCATTATTGCATTTCATGATGATAATGAAATGTATGGGAATACAACATATCCCATAAAAACCTTCATATATTTTTTAAAATATATGATTTATAAATAATAACATATATTTCCAAGATTGTAGGCAACACACTAATGTGTCGTGACACACTATTTTGAACCATGAAGCTGGGAGTGTTAAAATTTTTTTGTTGATCCACAGTCAGTATCAGTAAGACTATGGTCTTACTTTCATTTGCTATTATATTATTGGACTGTCTGATTGTAGAAACTGTGGGTTGGATCCACAGAGCTCTGCTGAAGCTTGATGAAGCAGGTGGAAGTAATGATTTTTGTTATTTTTTTTCCTTTTCCCTCTACCTCCTGGAAACTTGTTCCAGAGGGTCAGAGAGGCCTTTCAAAACAGCATGGGACGTGGTCACAGAGCCTTCAGAGGAAAGAGAAAATACATCTGAGTAACTTCTGCTGGATCCCTCTTTTCTATGCAAGTGGAATGAGCTGTTTATTCACAGAGGGGCGAATATGAATCACAGTCTCTGTTGTTGTCATTGTAGTACAAATATTATTTAGAGGATATTGAATAGATTTTTTTTTCTTGGGTCAGATTCAAAATACCATTTGGAAGATCACACTGGAATTTGAATGGGGGAAGGGTGTGCCATTCTTATTAAGTAAGGTTAAGAAATCTCACCAGGTTTTAACTGTTGGACTTGATTATTACAAGGGTTTTGGAATCCAGTCATTCATGATGCAGATAACCCATTCAGGAAGGGTGTTGATGGCGATCAATTTTTTGTCACAGTACTTTGGGACTGTTCTTTTTATATCCTCTTTGATTTGGGATGAAATATATAATAATTATAATGCCCCTTTTGTTCTTCTCTTGTTCTTCTTTTAAAGGCTCCACATTTCCTCTAGAATTTTAAAATAACCCTTTCTAATGAGGATGACTGATACTGTTGCTGTAAAGGAGGAAAGTGATACAATGAAAGGTTCAGAAGCAGAAGTAAAAGACAATGCCACAGTGGAACACTTCATAAAATCAGAAAACCTTGAGCAAATTCAAGCAGAAAAGGATGAAAGATGTACTGATAATAAAAATGATGTTCAGGTAAGAGAGATTTCTCCCGTCATATATTTACTCTAATGTATATTGAATTTGGCATTTCTTGAAGTTCTATTTTTTGCTCATTTCCTAATGTAACACATGTTTTGATTTCAACTGTACAGTCAGCCCTTCACTTTTGCAGGGGATAGGGGCACAAGAACCCCTCAGAAGTTGAAAAACTGCAAATCAAAATCATGAATGCTATTTTTTTAACCTGAGAAGACTTCTCTAGGAATCGCTAAGTCCTCCAGTGCGGTTCTGTGATCCACTTTCACTGGAAGTGGATCATCGAGTCATGCTGGAGGAGCTAGAGATTCCTAGAGAGAACATATTTTTTCCATGGCAGGGCAAATACAGTAAGAATTTTTAAATAAATAAATTAAATAACCTGGGAATGATCAAATCCGTGAATGCCAAACCCACAAAAGTGGAGGTCCAACTGTATTTTAGGAAATGGAAAACTTGATATAGTTTCTCTCTTAACTTAGCTTTTCCCTTACGTGATCCTTTCATTATTGCTGTGCTCACAGTTGTTTGTGGACAAATTTGAAGCTAGATTTCTCAACTTTCTGATAGGAAACAAACAATGCCATTCAGTTAACCATGGAACTGAATAACCCTTAATGAAACATGAGGCCAAGATGCATAATTATTTTTTTCCATATGATAAAGCAGCAGATGAATTATCTATACTCAGTAGCAAGAACTCATTTTCAGAATGACATGTTACAAAGATTGCAGTGAGTTAAAGTTACCATAAATATGATAGCCTGCTTTCTGTGTTTGGATAAGTGAGTGTTTGCTCTTCTCTGAATTGCATGACTATATTCTGTATAATGGTATGCAAATAAGTGAATGTCCATAATCTCTTAGGGTTTGTGCATACTTGATTTTTGCTTACCTAGCATTCATATTTGCTCAGCTTTATGAAAGCAATGTGTTTCTTTTAAAATTGGGATTCAGATAGTAATGTAAGGTCAGGAATATAGGCCCAAAGATAGATTTGTAGATACCTTTGTCTGAAAAAAAAATCAGTGTAGAAGAAGGAAAGAAAAATAGGGGTAAGGAATCTAGCAGCTCCTTTAAAACTTATTTATACATTATATTAGTATGAGCTTTCATGGATATCATTTGCCTCCTCAGATGCACTGATAAAATGTTTGGTTGCAGAGTTGCTCGGCTAAACATTTCTAGCTTGTCTCCTACTCTCTTCAGAAATAGCATCCCATTCTGCATTGTCAGCTGCGATTCACAAATATTGCAGTAGCCAAAACTTCATTTTGTCATGTCCTCCCTCCCTAGTCTCCTGCCATGTGCTTCCCACCTAGGGGGAGTGGCAGGCAATTCTGTAATTTGTGGCAGTGTATGGGAAAGTTAGGAGAACTGGAGGCATGCTTGTTCTGGCTTCACACAGTATCTCTTCCACACTATCCTGCACTGCTGGCTGGAGGAACTGTGATTTTGTCATCCTTGCATACAGTTTTAGATCACAAGCCACATAAATCTCTTCTACTATTTCTTATCTTGTTCATACCCCAGGACAGGTGATACAGGTTATACCTGTTGCTCACAATTTTCTGACTAGTAGTGAGGATTTCCAAGAAAGGAAAGGTTTCCCCTCACTTTAAGTGTAGTTTTGAGAAAAAAATTATTGAAAAGGTATCCCAACCAATTTTTGTCAAAAGAGATTTCAAGGTGGTGTACACAGATTTTGGAAAAGAAAGGAAACTCTAGCTCGGCTTCTGTTTCCCAAATCAAAGTACAAAAAGAGGCTTCTTAGAATCCTCATTCTAAAGCTTGGGACAGTTGTCTCTAACAGCTGTAGATTTCTCTATTGTCAGTTACTTTTGCCTGTCAGAGTTCATCTCTCTTAATAGTTTTGTTCAAGTTATAAGGAACCACCCTGCCATTTGTTTTTTAAATAAACTTGTTTGTTAGGTCATATATGATCTTTTTGAGTTTTAATTTTAGTTATTTTTCATCCTATAAAAATTCCTTACTCCTAGTCCAACACCATTTCATCTGGTAAGTGCAAAGACAGGTAAAACAAGAGAGTAAGTGCTAGGCTGTGAAAAGAGTTAATCGTCCTTCTGTGTTAACACATCCTCCTTCCTTTCTTTCCAAACCTTTGGAAGCTCTTTTATAGACCAGTTACCATTTGAGCTTTTAATAAGTAATATGTTCACCTTTTCAAATCACTTACTTGACAGTGAGAAATTGACACCAGCCCTTCCATTAAGAGATCATCAGGTTCTACATTAGAATTGTGTTGAATGCTAAATCCTACAGTTTTGTTGTATAGTGATCAAATTTATCATCTGACTATAGCAAGTAATTTTCCAGTCATTGTTATGAATCTAAGGTGAAAGAAGGAGGGAGGAAAGTGGTGGTATCGTAAAATGATGCTACTCAAAAGTGCTGGTGCTGGTTTGTGAGCAGTTGGCTGTCAGGCCATAGCAAGTTTCCAGGAAAGAAAGAAAAAGTTTTAGCCAGTGGATCCAGATACTGTGCTGGACCCTGGCATGTTATGAGGACTTCTGGTCCACCAGATCAGTAAGAAGCAATGTCTTAAAGGACAGATTTAAGAGAGGGATGGTGTAACAGGAAGATGGGTGTGTGGAATACAGTTAATGAAACCAAGAAATAATTACCACACAGTCCTGTCTGTATCTGCGTAGAAGTACTGAGGCTTATCCCTAGGTAAGTGTATGTATAATTATGGCCAAATCTGTTTTTGTAAATGGTTTACTGAAACATTTTCTGGAGTGATTGAATTCCCTGAGAAGTAAGCATTGGATTCCCTGAGAATGAAGTGTTAATATGTAGATACAACAAAAAGAAAAAACACAAAGTAATAGTAAACACAAGACTAGACTAGTTTCTCTAGATATTTGTACAACATTTAACTGTAATCAAGGAAGGGACTTCTGTGCTCCCAGTGTCAATATGAGGAAAGATGAAAGAAGTTTGCTCACCATTTTTTCCTGTTTATACTTACTGCTTTGATTTCATCAGAAGCTGAATTAGTGTTTGCTGAATCAGATCGTGGCGGTCTCCAAATCTTTTGTTTCAATATACAGTATTTCGCATAGCACTGAATAATAAAAAGATTTCTTTTTGCTGCAAATCCATATTGTATCATGACAGATCTCCATGCATGTTTATATGCACTTTAAAAACAGAATTTTAATGTAGTTTAAAGTCTCAGAGACTTGGAGTTACTCTAATACATTTCCTTGGGAATTTTTTTCCCTTTCCTTTCTTTTGGTGGGAAGCTTAAGTTTAGAAGAACGGCCAACTGATTCAAGTAATTAATCTCTTGGTGTTTTCCAAACAGTTTGTAAATAGCTGTAGGCAAAAGGGTCTGTATTTAATAATGCAAAAACATTTAAAGTTGGTGGGTTCCTTGTCTTAAGTGCTGCATCTGGCAAGATATATCCATATTGCCTCCTGGTGGTGATGGTGTTGTTCTGTTTGAACAGTTATTTCATGATGAAACATGTAGATCAGAGCTGACAGTGCTAAATAGGAAATCACTCTAGATCCACTACACTTTCTGTTAATGTAAACCACATTTTATGAGAAATCAGGCCCGAACAGTTTACACTTTGAAAGATCCCAGTTTTAGGGCTGGGATCACTTATTGAACTTGTTGCTATGGTAGTGGTCTTAAGTGTGCATGCTTCAGAGTAAATGGCTCCACTGAAGTTGATGTCACTTTGGTGTTCTTTTGGTCAGAGCTGTGCCTATAGAGGAACTCACCTTGTACCTGCTTGAATTTGCCTACAGTACAGTGGAAGAAAAAAGAAAACAGCTCAGTGTTACAGAATACTGCCAATGTTTTACAGTTTAAGTATGATTGTTGCCGTATTTGAAAGTAACAGGGTACCTTTTAGTTTTGCAAACATTTGTATGTTAAGTCATGCAACAAATGTGTGAGTCTTTATTTTTAAAGCTTCCTTATTAATGGTGATAGAAAGAGGTGAAGCTGCCTCCCTTGTCTATGTCCAGTTTATTCCAGGACTGTGGACTGTGAGAAGCAAATTGCTTAGGATAGAAGGCCAGTCAGGAATAACAGGATCTGTTGATTCCAAAGACCTTCCAAAATCTATACAATACCCATATTCTACTGACTGTATTATTCTCGCTATGTTAGCCTTGGTTCATACATGTTCTCCGGTTGATATTTTGAAGAACAGAAGCTGCCTAGCAAGGAAGCTTGAATAAGGTTGACGTGTACCTCATCGGTCTCTAAAACATCCTTCCAGATGTCCCTGTAGTCTCTCTCTTGATGGGAACTGGATATGTTCTCCTTGATTCTAGAAAATGATCTGTCAGATGCTTTTATATCTAGAAATGGGACTAAAGTATAGCAAAAGTGTTTCAGTCCAAAGTTTTCCTACTTCCTATTAAAAGACAATATGGTTCAAATTTTTACTGGATTCTTCTATATGTAAAGACCTTTTCTGTGTGTTTACCTTTTAATGAGGAGTCTCTCTACCTCTCTTCATAATCAAGGATATCTGATGCTTTAATGGAATCTTTCCTTGGTATGGTGCAAGTTTACCTTCTAAGCAGCAGCAACATGTGATCTTCATCCTCAACAATGGTAGCCAGTATTCCTAGGAACTGCTAGTTTGATTCACTAGTTAACCTTTGACTTTGTTTCAGGATCTGGGAGAGATTGGTGCTGATGCCTGAATTCATGTGTTAATAAACCACATTGATCTTGGATTAGTAAGCTAGTTAGGATGCTGTTTGTATGTGTTCTTACCTAATTTGAGGGATATCAAAGAAGTATCTATCTTCGGAGTTAATTCTTTTACCTTTTAAATGTAGTTTGTATGGACTGTGTCAAGGACAAAATTATTTCCAGTAATCCTTCCTGGCTGAATAATTTGGCCACCTGCCTAGTGATTTTTAAGGTGTTATAAAAATAATTGGTCAGTGCTGTGAAACCCCTGGATTTTGATTGTTGTCAGCATGAGGCCTTTCTATAGCAACTCAAGCGCAGCTGTAAGACATAGTATGTCTGTACATTGCAGCAACTTGGGACTTTAGAATCATCTGCCTGCTTTATGGAACTTGTTTTAAAATGTGGGTTGTAGTGAAGTGAGGGGTTCTCCAAAATCATCTTAAAATGAGCTGTTTAGATAATATGGTAGATAATACAATAGGAAGCTTTGCTAAATTTTAGAATGTGTAATCTTCTAGTTGATCCATTGCAACAAGAAGGGCTGAGTCTTGGTCTCTGGTGATGGTCAAAAGGCATTTTTCCTCTATAACTTCAAAACAATGGTTTTATTAATTGTAGAAATGGGATGTATTGAAAGATATGAAGCATAACAGTGGCTGAAATCCTTAAAATTGGGTTAATGGGCTAGGACACTTCTCAGAAGCAAAAGTCAGAGAGTTAAAGGAGTGAAATTCAGATTATGAAGGAAATATATTGGAGTATCAATAAATAAGCAGGTAAATACAGATTTTACTGAAATATTGTAAAAATAAAACGCATCAAAATACGAAGGGATTTTCCTTACACAAGAGAGTAATTCGAATGATAACTTGGTGGTTTTAATGTTTACAGTAGCTTCTTAACTATCCCATATTCTATATACTTATCAGATAGTATATTATTAGCCTAATGCATTTTATTTAGTGTAAACCTTTGTGGTCCCCAGTCTTCTTCATCAGTTGAAAGTGGACTATAATCCATGAAAGTTTATGCCAAATAAAACTTACTGATCTTAAACATATGTTAAGATTCTTTGTTGTTCTTACTGTAAATGACTAACATGAGGCTACCTCACCTCAAAACTGAGAATAAATCGTTGCAGTGGGACTAACTGTCACATACAACTGAAGCAAAAGTGGTTGCAGAATGCTAATATGTATCTGTATGTGTTCCGTCCTCTTGTTTCTCCACAATCATGCCCAGATTAGTTGGACTATGTGATTTGTAGCATTCAGGACCTGCATACATTGATTGATGCCCTGTAGAGTACAGGCATAGCCTTGTAATTCAGCATATGAAGCTATACTGTCTTCTCTCAACACCTTCTGCACTCCCTCCCTGCCATTTTATGGCTAATGGACAGTGGGCAGGGGGGATTGAGAAGCATCTGGCTATGTCACTGTAGCCAGACATGAAATGGTTACGTCATCTGCTCAGGCCGCCCAGTGCCTCCAGAGGTCTCTGTGGATTACTTTTCACTAACGACTAAAGACGTTTCTATTTAGGCTTTTCACGATTGACTAAGTGCTGGATTGTTGTGCTGGTGTATGCGTGCATGATTAAGGATTTATGTTTTTTAAACTGGTTTTAAATTTTTTGATTATTTAATATTGTTTTAACTTTTGTATCTTGTTTTAACTTTTGTGTCTTGTAGATTTTTAACAATATGTTTTTTTTTAATTTGTAGTAAGCTGTTTTTGAGTCCTGAATTGGAAAAAAAAGGCAAGATAGAAATAAAGATGATGGTGGTGATGATGATGATGTGATAATTCAACACTGGCTACAGTGATCACCCCAGTCATCATCATGATCATCATCGTCATCATTACCCACCTCTCCCCAAGGTTTGAGGCAGGGTACAGCATAGATACACGTAAAAACAAATCATAGTTAAAATACATTAAAACACAGATCACGTTCTCCACTTGCCATAGAATGGTGGGGAGGGCTACAGAGGCTCGGTGGCAGGGGAGGCGGTAGTCATTTCAGAGGGTAGAAAAGAATCTCAAATCTGCAGCAGAAAAGAAAAGTGGTTGATGGTAACGTTACTGTTTTACGCTGCCGTTAATGTCATCCTGCCTTTATTCTGTGGAATTCAAGGCAGTGTAAATGGGGTACCTTGTTGATATTTCATCAAAATACTGATGGAGACTTGAAACCAGGGAAATTGCATGGAAAGTATTTGGAAACACTGTAAGTACTTACAAACTCTATGGGTTGAGCTGTAATTCCTTCCCATTGGGAGGTGGATTTGAGCGGCTTCTCATAATAGCAGGGACCCTCATTCCATAGAAGACAGATAATAGGAGATGGATCTCTCATGATTTTCATATCCAGCAAAGTGCTAGTGTTGATGGGTATTTCCTGATGTTTTTCACCTTGTGTGGGAGAGCAGTCCTAAATCTCTTAATTGCTTATGTCTGGTGGATCTTTGATATCAAGGTGGTTTGCTACCAGCACAGAGTTTTTTGTTTTTGTTTTTTGAGTAAGTGTAGCAAATTAGCAAATGTCTGTGAAGATGGAGTTTTTGCTGATTTGTACAGTGAGAGGTTGTAAGAAGAGGAGATATTTTATCAGAACGTACATCATGAAAAAGTGGCTAAACAGTTGTCCTCTCTTTTTGAAATTTGGACTTGATCTGTGATGATCAGCACTGTCCCAGGGCAAGGTGAAGACTTAACATAACATTACTTTCTGGAAGTCAAGCAATGCTTTTGCCAATCTTAACTGAATAAAATCTTTTTGGCACCTGTCTTTAGTATGTTATTTCTTCTAAGTAATCAGCAGCTTCTAATGTTGCTTGATGTACAAGTAGAATTATTGTTTAGAAATGTGAATTTTGAATTTTTTCCAACTAAAAACCTAACAGCGCGGTTTTAATCCATGCTGTCCGCATTTGTTTATGGGATGGATTATCCTATAATTAATAGGTCACCATGAAATTGCCGTCTGCCTGTCGTGCACATTGGTGAATTGATTATTGCTTTATACAGTCAGTACATAAAGTTTAATACAAACTCTCTTTTGTTATGCTCACCATTCAGCGACCAGTGCAGTCTTTTGGACAGACAGGAAAAAGGTCAAAGGTACAGTAGATTTGTGTGCTGGCATGCAAAGGAAGTCTTCATGCTCGATGAAGCCTTGCTATTTTGTGAAAAAAAATGTATTGACTTAAGTTTTGTTCTTATTTCTTTGGCAATAAAGTGTTTTTGTTTTGTTTTGGATTTTTGATTTGCCTAATTGTTTGCTTTGCTTTGCCTTTGTATTTCTAGTGGCTTCTTGTTGCTAGACAGAGGAATTAGTGCTGCTATTTGCTTCAGCTTTTTTTTTTTCATTAACTGAAGTTGCTTTCTGCTGATATCATGATGAATTCAAAGCTTTAACTGCTTTTCCGTTTGGCCTTGAATAATAAATGATTGTGTATTGAAAGTAGTCAGCATTCAAATATGAGCAGTTTTTTTTATGCGCTTGATGGGAAAAACATCTGTGAACTGTAGATTTTAATTATAAATACTTTTCTTTAGTCAAGTACAAAGTTAAAGCTAGTTCGGAGCCTGGCTGTGTGTGAAGAATCTCCTCCACCTCCCACAGCTGAAATTTCACAGGACATCCAGGTAAAAAAATAAAATTGAGTTTGAGATGTCAGACCTAGTTTTTTTGCTGTTTAAACAATGTTTGAAAGAAAGGGAAAAGATCAGCAGGATGGGGGAATATAAAAGTAATAAAAGTCTATGTGCGTGTGGGTGCATGATGGTGAACAGTTGTGTGTGTGATTGAGCAACTGAGTAATAAAACCAAAGTTCTTGAGCAGAATACATTTCGTCCGCATTCATGTCATATGTCTGATGTGGCGTATACAGTGTGATCAGCAGAAGGAAACGTCTTTTCACCAAACTGTCTGACCAAAGTGTGCAGTACATCTTTTAAAAAGGTCTCATACTTTGGAACATTTATTTGGGTGATTAACTTCAAAGCCTTAGCACCACAGCCAAGAAGATTGTTTGTAGTATGCCTTCCAGTAATTTAGGAGACTTTTTATACTTAATCAATAGCTTCATGAGTATGAATTTCTGCTGTCCTGAAGAAGAGCTTGCCCTGACATCAAAGTGGACTTATAACTACACCTTTTCACTTTGCCAGGGCTATAGAGCAGGCTCCTACTTGCCAGTCTGTTAAAGCTGCCCCTTTTTGTGGGGACACTTGGAAAGATGCAGTTTTACCACAGTCTTTTTTGTTCAGTACCAACAATCTTGTAACTATACTGGTTTAGGCTGGGAGCAGAAAAACAAAGGCAACAGGCACTAAGGCTCTGTTGGAAGAGAGGCACTGGAGAAATAGTCTCCTTGGAGTCTCTGCCTGTCTTCATCATGGCCCTGGGAAAAGTGCAACATTCACTACTGCTGCACACCCAATAGCCTGGTGTTCTAGTACAGTTTGGACCACTGAGTGGTGTATGCAGGTATGACTTGGTGTTGTTGATGTTGTTAGTTGTTTACTAATGTAAATTGATTCCTTCCATTCATGCATGCTTCCAGAAAGCTAAAGTGCATCTTTCATGCACACATTTTCTTCTTCTGATATTTTCCATGTGAGAGTGTGTATAGTGATTAAGGGAAGTACTTCGTTGATAAATCCCTGCCGCTTTTTTTGATATAATGTAAAATGATCCTCTTGGTTACTGATGAAGGCATATGTAATACCTGTTCAAGAAAGTTAGATGGCTGAGCAGTGTGAAGGATGACTGGGTTTCTTTTGGCTTTGGGATATGGCTTCTGGGTTTGTAAATCAATGATTATGAAGAATACCAGTTTCATTTGTAGGTGCTATGTCATACAACAATCTGATAGTTTCCCAAAACTGTAAGTTGTCTAGATGAGTTGTAAGGGAGGAGCACAGGAATATTTTTGTGTTTAAACTTGGTAAAATTCTAGCTATATCCTGATATTTAAACATGGACAGAGAAAGACAATGTAATACGACTATTTAGCAAGAATTTAGTTTGTTTGAGACATTCTTTAGAAGCATCTGGCTGATCATTTTGCTGAAGTTCCCTTTTTCTGTTTGTGAAGTGTTATAATTTTAGATCCCTTGATTTAATTTTTGACCTGCATATAAGTAACTTTGCATATGTTTCACCATTCAGTCCATTAACATCTGGGGATTGACTGATTAGCAAATACACAGAACCTCTGTTTTCCATAAGTGATGAAATAAAAATCTGGCTGTGCTGGCATAGGGCTCTGCTTCTCAAGCTTCAAAGGAGTTGTTCTAATGAAACTGCTTCAGAGTTAATTGATCTGATGATTTATTGCCTTATCTCTGTTAAGAGGTTAATCCTTCAATTTAGTATTCTTCCTAATAAAGCGAGGATATTCATGTTCCATTGTTCAATATCTTTAAAAATATATTGTTAGCATAGAATGACTGAATGTCACTTATGAGAAAAATTAGTAACATTTTCACATTAAAAAAGTCTTCAGGATTTTTTTTAAATGTAAATTTTCATCCTGATTTACAGTGTCTGTGCTGTTCTCATGTTCTGGAATGGCATTTGTGCTTGAATTGTAAGAAGGCCCTATAAAACAGCACTAGACAAAAACAGACTAATATGGAGTGATGTTCCAGTTTTAGGTCTCTTTGCTTTTTGGTATTCACCATGAAAACATGGAAGACTAGAATCAGATCTGCTTTTGAATGCAACAGTGGACTTTATCGCATTAAAAACAAGTTGACTTAACAGTAAAAAGCAGTACTGAAAGTTCTCTTCTGAGATTTATTGAAAATGAGCAAGCAAGACAAGTGCATCCGTTTGCAATTTGCCTGTACCTCTTTGCATTCTAGCACCCTCTGTCCCTTTTTATCAAAGCATCCATTGATACACACAGACATGTATGGAGTGCCTGATAGAAAAAAGCTATTCTTGGGATCAGGACCTAGAATTGTGGGCTTGTGTGTGTTTGCATATATGTATGTACCTTCAATTTGCCTGTTGACTTATGGTAACCGGACAGATTTCATCAGCGTTTCTTATGTAAGGTATATTCAGAGGTGATTTACCATTGTCTTCCTCCCAAATATGACCCTTGGAAGTCCCCCATCCAAGTATTAGCTAGGCATGATCCTGCCAAGCTTCTTAGATTGGGCAGGATCTGGTGCCTGCCAGGTATTTAGGTTTTAAGAGCTGGAAGTTTGGGAATGGGGCATAAGAAAGAACAAGTTAACTTAAAGGAGGATTCTGGCAGATTTCAAGCTTAAACAGGCTGAAGGAAGAGCTTTCAAGAAGAAAGATATTTTGTCCCATGGTACACATGGAAAATGTTAATGGACAACAGTCTGGAGGCAGAAAAAGGGGATGTGAAGAGAGGAGCTGATGTCTAGAGATTATGGTGTAGGTGGCAGAGACTAACAAAGGAGAGCTGAGATCTCCTTCCTGTTACTTCCAGAGGACAAGAACGTATTTTTTTTCCCATGGTCATCTAATATGAAAATATGTGTAATGCTGCTTTTTGTTTTTTGGAGGCAAGAAAATTGGAGATTGCTTCCTTTTAAAATGGCTTTAAATATGCAAAATGATGTGCCTGTTTTCTTTAGGCAAGTGATGTATGTTCTCTGTTTTTTTTGTGTGTCTGCTCTTTTCCTTTTAACAATTAGTCATTTTTCTTTAGTAATTAAGGAATGCCTTCTGCTCTTTCCATATTAATCTCAAATTCTCAACAGAGAAAATGTTTGATTGATTTTTCGGGAGCAATACGTTTCTACATCTGTTAGGCTGTAGATTGTGCTTTGAGACAGGTGGATGCAAGACTGATTACAATATGGTTGCTTGTCACTTCTTGACAGTTATATTATGCAGGAGTTGTAATCCAACAGGATCTGGAGGGCTGCATGATTCCCACCCTTCTTATAATGGAAGCTGGAATCTGAGCGGATTACAGATTTCTACGCTAACACAAAGGGATCTTTTTGTGTGTGTATTATCAGTTTCTGTCTAGACTCTGGAATTTCTCTCTAAACAGAGACAGCTTTCCAGCTTCCCCCTCTCCAGCCTTCTTGTGTATTATCAGTTTTATTTTACTCCTAACCTTCTAAAGTCTTAAATTATCGTTTGAAAATAATAGATTTCTCTTAGAGAGAACATTGCCTATGGGAAAAGTCCATAAAAGTAGAGGCTCTGATCCTGCTTAGCTTCTAAGATCAAACAGAACCTGGTGCTTTCAGGATGGTTTAGCATTTTCTTAAGTAGGCTATCCCATAAAATTTGTGTGTGCATGAAGTATTTAAGTGTTTTAACAATATACAGTAAAGCTAGGAATGACCTATTCCTGGCTTCCTCAGCCCAGTGGACTGAGCTTTTCTTTATGGCTAGGTTGATACCATACAAGGAATATGTGACACTAGCAGGAAGACTCCCTGTGTGAATAGGTGAGTTGATCTAAGCTGCTTCCACAGGCTTTTATTTCAGGAAGCCACTTGGATCAAATAAAAGGCCTAAATCTAGACTTCATTGTTTTAGAACATTCAAAGCTTTTCCCCAAACTTGATGTTTTATGGGTAGTTTATCATAATAGTTATGATGACCCATCAAAATTGTTAGTATGTCATTTTATGATCTTAATCTTTAAATAAAATATTTAATGAAGCAATTACATTTTTGTAGCTTATGTCAACTGTGACAGGCCCTTAGATCTCTCAGACTGGTGTGATAGTTTCAGTCTAATAAGGCACACCATCAATATCACTTTGCCCTTACTGTACCCTTTTATCACATCCATTGTGTAACAGGGCTAGAGTTTTAATTGTTCCTCAGAACCAAACTGTTTATTTACGGTAGCGTGTTATATTTATTACCAGTGGCTTTAGATAACTCAGGCTGACTCAGTGGTTATAAAACAAACTGTAACCTTTATTATAGCAACAGTGGAAATAAAGTTGTTGCATTAACAATTTAAACTTCTGACAGACTTTGACAATCAATCCCTGCTTCAGACATCAGTTCCCTCTGTCTTCATCACTCCCAAGACACCATGTCCCTGGCTAGTTCTCACTGAATACTGGAGACACACAGAAACTTTGCCTTGTATAGAATTCTTCTCATCCATAAGTCTCTACCGCACACACCACTGTGCTGGGTTTTGCTCTTGTGGTGCTGTTCCTCTTTAACAGCAACCTGCCATCAAGTTGCATGGCATTCCAAATAGCTAACTCACCCAAAGCAACTTGGTCACATCAACAACTACTTTTGTTTTCTGGTGTCATCTGGCAGGGTTTGAAACTTAAATTGTTTGGGAATTTTTGCCTTTTTGGTATGTACAATCAAATGCACAGCACAATCAAATGTTCGTTCGCTTAGACATAAGTCTCATTTAGTTCAGTATGGTTTGTTCCCAGGTAAGTAGGTATAAATTTGCAGTCTGCGACTGAAATCCTGTTGATACATTATGGTCCATTACCTTGGAATAGTGTCCTTTTCCAGGTTTGTACAGCAGCAGCATGGGAATGGCAGAAAGCCATCACTGTATGGGAGAAAAAGCTACCAGCTTCTGAGAAGCTGATTTCAAGTTCTTTTTCCATCATGGCTGTTTTCCAAGGCACATTTAACTTCGAGGACCCAGACAGGCGTTGCAGAAACAGCTTCTTCTCTAGCTTTTCTGGAAAGTAAAAGCAGGCTTTTCTAAATTCTTATTCTTTCTTGCTAAGGAGGAGGAGTGGGAAGAAAAGAAGTCCAGTTCTTTTCTTGGGCATCTCCAAGCTTATCTGTCTAGCATTAAACCAGGCATGGGCAGTTGGGGCAGGTCCAGGTCTCAATTTTCTGCCCTCTGACCCTCCAGGAGCTGCTTGGAGTGCCAGAAACATCCCCCACTCTTACCCAGAAGTGGCTGGTAATGCTCTTTTCTGTTTTTTTTAAAAAATGTTAAACAATGCAGGAGCCCCCTGCAGCCTATTTTAAAGATGAAGTGCTACTCGTAAAGACTTCTAGGAGTTACAGTCTGCAAGGCTTCCAATACAGACTTTTTTTTTTCCAGCTAGAGGAAGTTCAGTCCTAAGGTTCTGGAACCGTCAGTGGACACACAAAGAGCTTGTGGGGCCCATGCAGCTTCAGGGCCTTGCTTTGTCCATTCCTGCACTAAACCATGGCTTAGCATTGTGTTCAAACTGGCCTTTTAAAATTGTTATAACTCATCTTTAACATTTCCATTGAAGACTTTTTAGGACTTGATGGTTAATTCCATTTCACATGTTTAGGAACTGGGTAATCTTTTTTTAAATGTCTCAAAGACAGTTCTATCCGATTACTTCTTGACTTGCAACCAGTGCATTAAAATATCTGGTATATTTATATGTTTTAATTGACAAAGATTTCTTTCTTGGTTGAAAAATAGCTGATTTTCTTTCCTTTTTTTTAAACAGGAGAAAATTCAAATTCATCTATCACAATCTTTTGAAAAGGAAGACAAGCCCTTGAAAGATGAAACTGAAAAAGAAAAATCCACTGATAAATTACCCAGGAAAATGTTATCAAGAGGTTTGCTGTCAATTTTGCTTTTAAATTACATATATTTGTACCTGGTTTGAAAAGCCATTTTAAAAATAACATTTCTTTCAGTGTCTCTTTTCCTCATATTTGCAACTGCATTGTTTTGAAAGTTTGGAAATATTTTCCATGAGATATTAAAATTATACTTGACTTAATTTCTGTGACTGTTCCAACAAAAAAGCTTCTTCTCATGTGGGTATATATCACAGTGAAAAATGCACTGGCGTGTTTCTTTTGTAGTAAATTAAGTGCAAGGTTATTTGGAAAGTTAGGTTTTCACAGCCCTATTTTCACTCTCTTTTTGGCTTTTGAAGAAGTAAAAGAAGTATGGTCAAAATGCCAATTAGGAAAGGCAGATCCCATTAATATTTTATTTTTAGAATTATTCTCTACCCTATATAGAAGAAAGACTTCAGTTTGAAGAAGAAATAGAACTTTGTACATGGTTCACCTAGAATCTGGTTTGAGGGGATCTGTTTTTTCATTTCCCTCCTTTGTTCAGAGGCTGGGGGGGTGAAGAAGGTGGAAGTATTAAATCTTTGCCAAAGTTAGAGAACACTCACATATGTACTTTGGAAGCAAATTGTACAGTGTCAAGTATGGCGTACTCACAATTATACATTCATTGGATTGCAACCCACTGATACAGTGGCAGATATAGTGCACAGGAATGACTTCTGGGCTCTCTTTGCTCCATCACACAAATATACATGCCTGTATTTGCTTCAGTGTTGCTGTGATCTGTGTTGAGAACTACATAGCATTGTGACACCATGAAGATATTAATAGATAACTAATGTGACAGTGAATGCTAACTTGTAGAAACTGATCCTTTGAAAGTTTCCAGAAGAATTCACTGGTACATTTAAGAGACCACCTTTGGCTTAGGCCCCCTGGAAGACTCCCAGAAATGTTTTTAGGATATTAATAAGCCATTATAGTTTGGTGGTAAATGTATGAGTGAGACATAGGTGGTTTAAGCTTTTAAGCAGAAAACATGGTGGCAAATAGATTCAGCTGCCTATCATTTTAACTGATGTCTTTTCTCTATGTCTTTTCCTCTCATAATTTCTCAAATGTCTCATAATTTCTCAAATGTCTCATTAGATTAAATGTCTAATTAATACAGATGATATTCTAACTAATTATAAGACTGCTTCAGAATCTGGGAGTATATTTAATGCATGCACATACCTGAGTTTAAGATTTCATCCTTCCCTGCCAATGACCATCAGAGTACTACTAGAATGAAAGGACAAATAACCTTAGTTACACATGTGTCCTTGGCTTTTATCATGATGCTTCTTTGAAACCTAAAATGTTTGGTAAAGCCTCATAATAAATGAACATAAAGCTTGAATGTTAGAGTGAATGGAAGGTTACCTTGGCATTCAAGACAATGTGCAGGTAAGTTTCCAAGCTTGGTAGTTTGTTTTCCCAGTATGTACAAAGGACAACTCTTGAAACATAAAAGGTATGGCTTTATTGAAATAATTAATAATTCTCTACAGTCATGGATTTCTTTGTTTATTTTTTAGATTCTAGCCAAGAATACACAGATTCAACTGGTATAGATCTACATGAGTTTTTAGTAAATACATTGAAAAACAATCCCAGGTAAAAAAACAAAAAACAAAATCAGTGAATTTTAGAAGTAGAATTTTAACTTCAAAGTATGTTATAATTTGCTGCACTTGCAAATGCTCCAAATACTGCTTTAGAACATCTTGTGTAAAGCTTTTAAAGATGTATACTTCTGCACATTCAGCATCCTCTTCCGTTAGCAGAGCCTAATTCTTTATAAGCTTATTTTATTCATCCTTTTCATATATCTTTTTCTGAATTTATATAGGATCAAAATTCTTATTGTAGAAGCTTTTTTCTTGCAGGCTAACTTAATGGAAGGTGTGAAATAACATGGTATCTTGTTAAACTGTAGCTTAAATGTGATGAGACCATGCTATATTGAGTCTAGGGCATTGGAACTTCCCCTTCTCGTCTGTCATAGCCATAAGGATGGGTCTGCAAATGTTTGTTTCTATTTTATATTACCCATAGTTTGTCACACAAAATGTGGCTAGTCTTAACTGCAATTAATGGAAACAAGACATCTTCCAACCAGTGTTTACAAGGTTGGCTTGTTTTTACTAACCTTAGTTATGATTACCCAGGCTCCATCAGGTGTGGGTGACATGGCAAACTGGAGGTAATACAAAATGAAGCAAACAAAGCAAAATGTCTGAACTGTTCATGACTGTGCTGGAAGAGGCCAGAAGAATAGGGAAGCTGCTTGCTACATCTTATTCTTACCGGGTTAAACTGTGGTTTAATATAGAGCTAGGGAATCACTTTTAGACTAAAGGCCAGATTCAGCTACAGAGAAATTACTGGGAACCATTTTCAAATGAACAGATCCAAAGGCAAAAGGATGGAGTCAAAAACACTAGAATATTTTAGGTTGAAACTCCTGTTGTCAGTATGTGAATCTTAGGAAAAGTACTTCAGTCTTTTAGAATGATGGACTATGCATCTACAAACAGACAGACGTACACAAGGTGGGAACCAGTGGTTTCAAGGGGAAAGATACATGAGCATCTAGGGAAGCCTAAGAGGGCAAGATTCAACCTGTAGGAGGGTCTGGGAGTCCTCATCCCCAACTGGAATGACCATCTTATGTGAATTTGTGGGCCTTTATAAAGTAATCAGAGGTTGCTCAGTATGGTTGTCTCCACCATATTTTTAATAGAGTTCCAGGGAAATTAGAATGGAATTTTTACTTCTTTGTCTGCATGGTACTATTGATTTACAAGCCATATTATCTTCTTGGGTGCTGTGAAGAAGGAAGGTATTTTCTCCATCTTGTGCACACATACATACATATCAAGGGACTTTTCATTTCAGTAAACTTACTATGCAAGCATAGCCTTTTGTGGTATGACAGAGGTGCTGCTCCATAACCTTAGAGGGCTCATTCTTCATAACCTTAGAGGGCTCATTTTCCTTAGGTTACTGTATTTAAGAATTAGAGGTTTAGCAAGCATACCATAACTGGTAGCAACAAGTAAGACTGAAGAGCGATTTACACTGTAAGGCTGGATGCAGTATGTTATGAATAAAATAAGTGATTTGATTTGACATTCATCCTGCTTGCATAGGGTGTGCTTTGTTTTAGCAGGAAAAAAGCGGGGGGGCTAAAACCTAACAAATTCCAGAAACAAAGCAGCTGAAGTTAGGAGTTATAATATTATATGATATTATAACTCCTAACTTCAGTTGTTTTGTTTGTGTTTTGTTTTAGACCATATTAATAGACTGTATTAGACCTTTTCACCACAAGGCACCCAATGTAATATACAGCTTTAATAAAGCCCACTTAAAATGAAACAAATGGAGTAAAATGAGTCACTGACAACTTGTCTTCCTTCCTTACTTTTGGCATCCTGCCATTTCTCAAAGAAGATAAATTCGGTGTTCATGGAGCTGGTTCTACAGGGTTTTGTGTTTGAATAGCTGAAGGTCATTCAGTGAATTTCATGGTGGATTAACCATCAGAAGCAATAGAAATACATCTTTATTATTGGTGTCTAAACCTTTGCAGGATGAACCTAGTTAAAACAATTGTAAGCCAGCTAAATGTTTTGGAGTTTGGAAAGAAGAGCAAGGTGATACTGTAAAACATCAGCAGCTTAGTTTCCTTCTGTAATTAATGTTGCAGCTTTTTGTAGACGTAATGTTTGGAGGAATACTTTTAGAAGGAATAATATGCTTGATTAATATAGCTACTGTTGCTAGAAGTACAAGTGCTTACTTTGTGACTGCTTGTCTCTCCAACTTCTGTATTTTTGGTTTCCAGGGACAGAATGATGCTGCTGAAATTAGAACAGGAAATCCTAGATTTCATTGGTAATAACGAGTAAGTTCTACAGGCTTTGAAGACATTTGCTTATGTGCCATGTAATGCCTTTGACCTAAAACAAAACCTTGCTGCTGCTTTTCAGAATCCCACGAAAGAAATTTCCCCCCATGACCTCTTACCATAGAATGTTATTGCACAGAGTGGCTGCTTACTTTGGACTGGAGCACAATGTGGACCAGAGTGGGAAGTCGGTTGTAGTAAATAAAACCAGCAATACAAGAATGTAAGTTAGGATTCTATTTTTTTTTTTTAAATTATTCATTCATCAGGCACTCCAGTTCTTTGGATGATTTAAAGTTTTAGCCTCTGACTAAGGTAGAATCTAGAAGGCCTTGTGTTTTTAGAGTTTGTTTCTTTTCTTTCACTGGTTAGAGGCAGTCCCTAAATTATGATAGCTTTATCTCCTCACCATGATTAAAGGCATCAATTATTTCAGATTCATAACCAAAAAATATTCCCCTTTTGCTTCTGAGCAGGAACCTGATGCCTTTATATCTAGGCATCTCTCAGTGCTGTTCCACCTTCATTTTTTAAAAAAACAATAATTATTTCAAATTATTTCAAAGCTATAATAACTTAGGGACTAAGAAATAAAAAGCGTGTTCTTTGAAAAAGTATTGGGCATCAAAGGGATTACATTAGGCAAGACAAATAAAATTGATTACTGGGTTAGAATTAGCCTTCTGTTGCAAACTGCCTGATTTTTCCCTTTTTCTTTTTTGTGAGTGTTAATGATATTAAAATTCCTGAAATGCTTTGCATTTCGGAATGGAGTATGTCAGCCAAAATGAAAAATGTCATCACATCACATTTTTGCAGAAACAATCAGTTTCAACAAGAACAGTAAATAAATTGCTTGGCTTCTTCAGCTTTCATATATAATACATTGGTTTCAGTTAAAAAGGCAACCTATCTTCCTTCTCCTTGTAGAACTTTACCAAAATACTGCTCAGAGAACCCTTGATTTTCAAATTGTTTACTTCTTTGTTGAAAACCATTAGAAATATATTTGATGCATGGTGTCTGAACATGGAGAAGGGGATGTTGTCCTTAACTTTCACTTGCCATGAGAGTAAGCTTGATGTCAGATAAAGTCAGATAAAGCCCACAAAAGGCACACGTACTTAAGTATGTGGTGCAGCAGAAGATATGCACCGAGCTTTCCTTGCAGCATCTCCAGCTCCAGGAAGGGCAAGCTGTTATTCTAGTGAAAAAGTATACCCTTCCATTTGGGAAGGGCAGTTGCATGTACAATTCCATCCATTCAACCGCTGATTGATTATTTAGATTATAGAGTGATGAAGTTGTCTACAACTATATGTTATTGTCAGCAGTCATACATACCTTAAAGTTGACCTGTGTCTTTATTTGTCAGCTGTACTTACTCAGAAACATGATCGTGCAGAAAAGCATAATCAGGACTAACTGCTAGGAATTGTTTTATTTAACATGTATTTCCGAGTTACCTACCTGCATTTCTCCGTTTTTCCATGTGTAAAATGGAACCAGTGCTCAACAAAATCTGTTGTTAAGCTGAAAATGTGTTTAAAAGATTCAATAGATAATATTTGTTTTGTTGCTAAACTGTGGCATGAGATTGTCAGTCCTACTCTTAACTAGATAATATTGACACCTGCTTGATGAAGATTTTGGGGAGCTGGAGAATAAGCTACAGTAGTGGACAAATCCTTGAGGATGAAAAGAATTTTTAATGTTCCTTTTTTTTTAAACCAACAACCACAAACCTAGATTGGTATCTGGAAGCCCTAATAACAATTAGCAGGCATTTCTTATAACCAATAGACTATGTAAATTATTTCTAAGGGTTTTCATTGTTCTTATTTTATATCTCAAGTGATTTAAAATAAGAATTTAGAAAGAAAACCATGGAGATCTGCTCCAAATTGAATAAAACCCAACTTACCTTTTCCTCATAGGGAGATTCCCCGCTCCAGTGCCGGTCAGTGCTGTTAATGACATCATCAACCCAGTGCACACTGGGACGACTCAGTGGAGTGGTGATTGCAGGGCAGTAAATTCAGGGACCTTTAAGAGAAAAGAGGTAAGACAGTCTATAAGGGTTCTCTGAAGTGCCTGCTAATTACATTTGGGCATCCAGTAACAACCTAGGTAGAGCTTGGGAGTTCTTTATTTGTCTAATTATAACGTAGTTGCAGAATTAAGAAGTGACCTGATCCTGCTTTTATGCAAATTTATTGAATAACAAATAAGGGAAGACAAAAATAGAATAAAAGTTCATGCACACCTAAAATACTTGCCTTTCATCTGCTTTGAAGGGTATTCATGTTGTAAGACCTGGTTACTGCAGGTAGTTGGGACATCTAAAAGGAAAAGATGTCATAATTTCATAAACATTAAGTTTTACTCTCTTTTTTTTTCCTGAAATGCAAGGTTAGGTACTCTTGTTAGTTCTTAAAATACATGTACTATATTATATATACTGATTTCCATGTCTTTCAGTAATAATTTTCAGTTAAGCAGTTCAATATGTGAGCCAGAGAACAAACATTTGAATTATGCCCTATTTGCAAAGCAGCACAGTTCACTTGTGGAGATCAGGATCGGCTTTGCTATTTTCTGGCTTTTACTGCAACCAGCAAGTGGGGCTAATGAAGGATCTCAAATAACATTGCTGGTTGTGATGGACGCAGTTTCCTCATTATGTTCAAATTAAATACTTTTTCTATGGTTAATGTTTGTACAATATTTGTATGTCCCACTGCAAGACTTACTCAGGTAAACATATGAATAAAGAACCACACCTGTTCTCAGAGAGAACACCAGACTCTCCTGAGGTTGCAAGTAAGGGTCAGCATAAAAAGAAGTCTTGTGAGGTTCTCTTGATAGCATTTATATGGCACAATGTGTATGAACATACACACTTGGATATTTTGTTGAAAGATGTCTCTTGACAATTTTCACTGTTGGCAGGTTTATTTCCTATAAAAGTTAAGGTCCATAGACTTTGGAAGAGTCTCTTTCATGGTAATTAAAATTTATTTTATCTTAATCTTCTTTTAAGACCTGACCAGAAGTTTTGTGAACATATAAAAGATGAAAAAAGTGAAGATTTTCAAAAGCGGTACATCCTTAAAAGAGAAAATTCTAGTCTAGACAAAGATGACAACCAGGTAAATGTTAAACTTATATACTTACCTTGACTACACACTTGTACTGTGCAGTGGAAATTGGCAATTAACAACTTATTTAATTTAGATGCGAATACGATTAAAAGATGACAGAAGAAGCAAATCTATAGAAGAACGAGAAGAAGAGTACCAGAGAGCTAGAGAGCGAATATTTGCACAAGATGTAGGTATTTAATTAAAAGGAATGTTCATAGCATCTTAGACTGTGTGACAACAGTGAATCTGTAATCTGTACTTGGGTCATAATACTGGAAAAAGGTTTTTTTTCTCTCTGCTGTGTTTAAAAGCTCTACTTTGATATATGTTGGATGAGATAAATTTCTGTTATGGCACTGATGTTCAAGTGTAACATTTCAACAACATACTGAGAGAATGCTAATAAGGTGGTAAATGAAGAAGCAAGCCACTTGGGTATTTTTTTTTTTTGCGATACCTATCTATTTGCAATACCTAATGTGTTTTTTTGCCATTTAGCCATGCCTCTCTTACCTTTTCGCAGAGACCCTCATCATTTAAACCACCATTCTTGTGGAGAAGCTGTTCTCACAGTTACTTAGAATGGGTTCAGACTTCCATGTATGCATGTGGTGTTCTTGTAATCATTTTTTTCTTTCATCTTTTATTTCATGGTAACTTAATGTAATATAAAGTTGGTCTGTTTATCTTGTCAAAACAGTAGAGTTTGATCCTCATGTGAATGGTGGAATAATAGGTTATTTTAATTCACTCTTGGAAGCCTGAGTTAGAGAGAATGAATAATAACCTAGTGATTTCCCTATTCAGTATATTACTCACTTTGGAGGATGAGGTTAAAATGGTGTTTGAGGTGGCAGGCATGTGGTGTCCAGTCTACTGACTGTTCCCAACTCCAGGAAGGTCCTTATAAATGGCAATAAAGAAAAATCATACATTTTCATAGGTTACTGCAATCTCATTGGTAACATGTAAAAAGCCGTATTATCTGATTGTTCATGGTGGCCAGTGGATGTGTACATACATTTGTATTTCTGAATTTCTGTCAATATCTGACATATTTGCATTGGTTACATGAATAGTTAACAGTGGTGATTTTTTTATTCTACACTGTTTCCTCCTCAGTCGCTGTGTTCCCAAGAGAATTACATTATTGACAAACGGTAAGAAGAATCAGTATTTAAACAAGTTCTTACTCGCTTTTTCCTAATAAAATATTAAGCTCCTATTTTATTGAACATGTCAACAGAATCCAAGAGGAAGAAGCCAACAGTACCCAGCAAAGGCGGCAGATATTTAGGTATTGAATACATTTGTATTTTTTAAAAAAATAAAATAAAGCATTTTGTATGTTTTTGCTTCCCTCTTCCTTCATTTTTGCAAACAAGTGGTTTGTTTTACAAGTGAGTTTTGTGACTTACAGAGTCAATAAGGATGCTTCAGGGAGGTCAGCCAACAGCCTTCAAAGCAGTACAGACAATGAACTGAAGTATTCTGAACCCCGTCCATGGAGCAGCACAGACTCTGATAGCTCCCTTCGCAATTTGAAGCCAGCTGTGACCAAAGCCAGCAGCTTCAGCGGGATCTCGGTTCTGACCAGAGGTGATAGCACTGGAAGCAGTAAAAGCACTGGCCGGCTGTCTAAGACAGGTATGGCTGTGGGGAATGGAAGAGAAAAGCCACTAATCTATGTCTGCTAAATCTGTCAAGTATGTAAAGGGAAGATATAGTTCCACTTGCAACCCCGCTACATCATTCTCTCTCTCTCTTTTTTTTTTCATAAAACAGGTCTCTACCACTTGATTGTAAGTGTCAGTAAAGTTTTTCGTGAATAATTTGTGTAGATAAGGTGCACAGTTTAATTCAGCTAGGACAGAGGATAGTGGTTGTCTTATCGCTGTTTACTGTTTGAATCTTGGCAAATGAAACATCAACTAGTCAATTAGATTAGGGGAATTAGATCTGGCCCTGGTTTGGAGGCAGCTCCTACATTTGCTTACCATTGGCTGTATTGGCTTGGTCTTCTAGGAGCTGAAGAGTCAGGAATCTTGAGAACCAAACATTCTTTGGCCCTGGATTTAGAACACAGTTACACACTGGTAACTTTGCATATGTTGAGAACAGTGATGCAGCAAAGCAGCTGGTTTCAGATGGTTTTAAAGGGACATCACTGGAAAGATAACTCAGCATGAGGAGATGACACAAAACTCCTAGTAATAGATAAAAGTAGGCCTGCCTGCTTCGTACTTGCTATGCAAGAGTCTACTATATTACACTGGACATTCCTTTAACACAGCCCCCACGTGCATGAATGTGATGTTGCACGAAGCATTGCATCCTGTTATTGCCAATGGATGCAGCAGGTAGGCATGTGTGCAGCTACCGCCACGTGTATTATACGTGGGAGTTCCTGGAACAGAACCCTTGCATATATGGAGAGTGCTGTGAACTCAGTATAACACCACAGTAGCAGATCTCCATGTAAAAATACAGGCTGATACATTTTATAAATCATATTGAGAGCTTTAGAGGGATTACTACTCAGACCAGTTTTTAAGATTCATGAGGGGCTCCTTGATATATAGGACCAACTACAAGTTGTTTCCAGATGAAGTGGTGTTGGTATTGAATTGGTTGAATAAAGTGTTTTATTACTCCTTAAAGTGATCTTCAAACCAATTTTGTGAGCCAGGTTTTGTGAAAACAATTGTAACCAGCCTGTTGTAACTCAGTGAGTTCTGTGACTGAGGTTTATATTCACTCTCTCATTAGCCATGTACCTTCCCCCAGACCACTCACTTTGGTATCCTGGTTTTCTGGGCAAAATGTTGCTGAGAAAAAACCCCGAGGTACAAGGCATTTGGCAGGTACTCTGATGTCAACTATGGCATGTGTCTTTGTGTATGTGCACATGCGCACATACACAATCATACACAGACAAGACAACACTCGTGTGTATAATGCCCCCTTCCAAATAAATAAATAAAGGAGTGGCAGCCCACACCCTATTGTTGTAGCTCTCCAGGTTACAAAGAAGATAATTACCATTTGTGGAAGCATTAGGGCTTAACTGCTCATTCTGTACAGCCTCATCTTTGCACATACCTGATCTCATCTGATTTCAAAAATTAAGCAGCATCAGGCTTGTTTAATACTTGGTTAGGATACCACCAGAGAATCTCCAGATAGGACCAAGAAAGAATTCTACCTGAAACCTTAGAAAGCTACTGCTGTACTAGTGGTCTGACTCAGTATAAAGCTGTGTTCTTACACTATTTTCCTGTGTTTCAAGGTAACCTTCAGGAGTTAAAACACTTTCATAAATGTGTGAGATCATAACTCAGTGCATAGGGACTATAATCAGTCCTTCTCATCTCAATTAAAAGTTGGCAGAGATAGTACAAAATGGTGGGGAAACTGGTACTAGTTCCTAGGAGAATCTGTGGTTTGACTTATCTCTTCTTTCTACATTTAAACTGTCTCTATTTGAAAATAATAATTTCCTGTCATTCTATCATGTTTTGCTTTGCTAATTAAAATTATTTTGTGTTACACATGATTTTTAAGAATTAAATTTGCATGAGAGAAATTCAGTCCTGCTAATATGAACCAGTGTCCAGTGAAAATTGCTCATAGGTACAGGAGGCATGCTTCAGGTGGTAACCCAGCTGAGAGCTAAAATGTTTAAAATGATGTACGAAAGTTATCTGAGAAGTGTATTCTTTGCTGTCTAGAAAGTAATCAATTATCTATTGTTGATTCCTTTTCAAAACACCTTGCCACCCTGCATCCTGTACAAGGAGAAAGGCAGGGGTAGAAAAAAAAATAAAAAAAATTTAAAAGCCTCAGATCTCAGCCTTTTAATTCAGTTTCCTTATCCTTCCTTCTTTCCTTCCTGTTTTTTTTCCTGTTTTTTTAAGCCTTATAGTTTTGACAAACATTCATGATACCCAGGATTTCTGGC
This sequence comes from Iguana delicatissima, assembly GCA_948472985.1. NCBI lineage: Eukaryota > Metazoa > Chordata > Lepidosauria > Squamata > Iguanidae > Iguana > Iguana delicatissima. Next base: position 445,612 of record CAOKZL010000562.1, on the reverse strand, counting down.
ATTCTTAATCTCTTGGGTTCCTATTGGGTTTGTTCTTTAGGGCTTCACTTGATGTTCATTAATGACAAGGGGAACTGTAATTTACTTGTGTGATATCATTGTGGAGGGGCAGGGCATTGGGCACTGGAACTGCTTTTGAGTATTTGCTCACCCCTACCTGGAACCTTTACGTAGGGATCCAGCATCTTTCTGCCTTGCAGGTCAATATCTGGGTAAGGCTACTAATCTTCGTTACACTGAGCTTTTGCAGTCTTTAGCTCTTAACTCTTAATCACTGACCAGAGGCTTGATATTAGTACTCACATTTGTTCTGTGCACAGCCTGGTGAAATGAACATTGTCTCTTGTGGGAAAAATAGAACACAGGTAATTTGTGTTTCATCTCCTGGGGCCACCTGATTGCTTTTAAAGTCCCTGGTACCTGTTTGTTCACCTAGAACTTTAGCATTACAGGCCCAGCAGTGTACTCACAGCTCATCACATCACCAGCCCAAAAAAATTGCCATTGTTTTAAGCTGGTCTCTGACAGTGACCAGGCTTTCAAAGCATGGAGGCTACAGAGCTGGCTATACTAGCCTGATACTTAGTTATGGTAGTTAAAATATACTCATTCATTCCCTTCTTGACATCCTAATGGGCATTCACAAAATTAAAAAAAAAAGTTTTAACCTGTTCTGTAAAATATTTTAAATTACAAGGAAAACACATAACTACATATTGCAAATTGGTCCTAGAAGATCCTGTCATAAATGAAAAACAATTATACTCTCTTCTTCAACAGAGGGGATTGACTTAGTCTGGTGTAGGTTTGTTTTGTTTGTTTCTTGTGTGCTAAATTTACCAAGAATCTATATACTACTTTGACTGAGAACAAGTAGTATGCCCATATGGGTCCTCCTCTCAGTCCTTTCTCCTTTTTCTCATGGGCCATTAATGCACAACTTCCAGAGTTTTTTAAATCTGCTATATAGTGCCATCAGCCTGTGCACATGAACATCTTAACCTGAACACTCAGATTTCACTATTTCCACAGCTCTGTCAACAGTACCTACCATTGCAAGACACACTTATAGTTTACTGATTTAGCCACAACGTCAAACAAAATGAAACAGCACTCTTCTATTTGGGGCTCATTCACACTACATAAATGTAGTGCTATGATTCTACTTTAACTGTCATGATTCCATCGTATGGAATTTTGAGGTTTGTGGTTTGGGGACACATTAAAGCTTTCTAGCTGAGAATTCTAAATAACTGTCCCTAGTCTGCAAATCCCAGGTTTCCATAAGATAGAACCAGTGAAGTTAAAGTGGAATCATAGAACTATAATTTGTATAGTGAGAAAGGACCCTTGGTCTTCTGTGAGAAGATGAAAAGTATGATCCACATGAGGATCTCTTGTCAGCAAAATTAATTGCTTTTTAAAGAATCTTAAATCTTAGCATAACTGGGCAACTTAAAATGAAAGATGTGACTTCATCACAGATATGTACTGATTTCCAGAATGATTAAAGACTATTATGAATTTTAGTGTTTACTGTAAAAATGTATGCATTTATTACAAACTTTTAAAGATTCAAGCCAAAGTTAGCTTCTTAAGCCCCACTGTAGGAATGCATTCTTAAAGTTCCCATTTAAATCAGTGTGGCTTAACTTTGGCTCAGTTGTGCCCATTATGATTAGCTTTGTGTTGACAGTACTATTGTTTGAGGACCCTGTAGATAAATGCCTCACAGGCTGTGAATCTCAAGGTCTTTGGGACTTTTTTCTGAAGAGGGGACAGATTCTTTGAAAACTGCCTTTTCATGCTTTGGTTGCTCAGATTTTTCAGCTTGCCGTTCCATTGTCTAGGTATTTTTGTGATTTATGGAAATACTGTACATTGCCTTTCTGCTTTATTCCCCTGTCTTGCTTGATATGAAGACAAAGACCTGTGCAAAGCTGAGTGCAGTGTAAGTCAGGCCCTCATTCTCATAGAGTTGGGTTTGTAATAGAAGCTATCTCGGGGGCTGGGGAAGGGAAGCTGCTCTAGTGTAGGCTGTGCATTAAAAGGATAAGCCTTTAATAACAACCTGCATACTTAAATGTGCATGATATTATTCTGTCTCTAGGTAAAATCCATTTCTCATTACTCCTTTCCTAGGTTCAGAGTCTTCTAGTAGTGTAGGGTCCTCCACGGGTTCTCTTTCTCACACCCAGCAGCCTCTTCCAGTCACAGCTCTCAGCCAGCCTTCTCATGGCACATCTACCGTCTATCCAACTGTCAGCACTAGTAGTTCTCTTTCCTTTGACGGTGGCATAAGTGGGCAAGTGGCGCCTTCTAGCAGTAGCTTCTTTTTGCTTCCCTTGGAAGCGGCAGGCATACCACCTGGAAGTATTCTGATCAACCCTCAAACAGGTTGGTATCCAGTTGTGGATGTCTCTTTGTATTAATAATTTTTCAGTAGCATGTTTGAAGTGTTTTGACAGCAGAGTGAATATTTGTCTTTCTCCTCTTCCTCCCTGTTACCCCTTTCTTAATTTCTTAAGCCACATGTATTTTAATGTTTCCTCTAAAGAACTTTATGAAGTTGTACTAATACATAATGTAAAAATAATGTTGAATCATGTGTTAAGTGATGTTTTCTTTGCCTTATGAAGAGTTATCTTTCATAAAGTTTTTAGAAATAGGACATTAATAGAATTGGCAGTTACTTTGCAGTTTAAATGATATCTTGCAATGTCCAGGTTGGTTGGTCCAAAGATGGAAAATAGGCTTAGGGATGCTAATATTGGACCACCTTCTGATGAACTGATGCATGTTTTAATATCAGCTTTGAAACACTTGACTTCTGTTAGTATGTAATCTCTGATACAGTATTGGCTTTCCAGAATGTGAAATTTTTTTTCTGCCTGCTAATACACTGTGTTTTGCAACAGAATCTGTATTCTTCACCCCAACCTTCTAGGTCAGCCATTTCTTAATCCAGATGGCACTCCAGTTGTTTATAATCCTCCTATGTCTCAACAACCTGTTAGAAACCAAGTGCCTGGACCTCCGCAGCAGCAACGACCGCCACCTCCCATACCACCTCAGCAACAGCCAGCAACCAATCACATCTTATCACAGGTGCACATGTCAAATATGCAATGCTTGACTGAGTGTTTTTGCCATCTAGTGAGAAGAAAATGGCAGAGTGCTACAGAAACTCGTTAAGAAAAGTGTTGGCCTATTCTTTATGGCTTGTGGTCTAATTCTTTATGACTCATTTTGGACAAGGAAACCATGGTTTCCTAAAGGGGCAGGACAGCCTGTCATTGCTGTGTATGTGTGTGTGTGCACATATTCGTTTTCCAAACACTAAGGATATTACAAGTTTGTCATCTTATTCTGTGTGGCATTGTTAAAAGTTATGAAATTAACAATGTCTCATGATAGATGGAGGCACGATCATTATGAGAATTATTCTAGGCTAGTGGTTCCTAACTTGTGGGTCCCAGATATTGTTGGAGTACAATGCCTAGCATTGGCCAGCATTGGCCATACTGTCTGTAGCTTTTGGGAATCATGAAGGTTAAAAAAAAAAAAAAAAATCTGGGGAACCAAAGTTTAGGAACCACTATTGTACGTAATCTGAACCTTTGTTAAATTTATTTTTTGTGAAACAATTAATATGTAGGACATTCACTCTTCTTCTCTGTACTTTTTTTAAAAAAAAAAACTATCAAAAAAATTCCCACTTCCATTTCTTCTTGCTCTGTTGTTAATTGTGTGTGTTCAACTGTTACTTCTTCAGCCTATCCGACCTCTTCAGCCTTCTTCACAGCCTGTTCAATTCTCCACAGTCACTTATCCACCCCCGCTCCTGCCAGTCTCATCTACCCAGCAATATACTGTGGTATATTATCTTCTAATCATCTCTTCTGTTGCATGACAGAATCTTTACTAGATTAGCTGTATGCGTGGAGTGTGCACGTATGCAATAAATATTGACTGGCTGCAATATGCAAAGATATCTCAGTATTGGCAAGAGAACAAAAGATTGTTGAGGAGCAAAACTTGGCCTAATGTACTTAAACGGAAAGGTTAATTGAAATAAACTGTAAGTTCCAAGAAATTTACCACTTTCATTAAAAACTTTTTAGTTCTTAGTTTCATAGCCAATCAGTATTCATTGTACCCTTTATATTTGTATGTGTAAATATATATATATATGTATGTATGCCTTTCTTCCTTTTCCCTTCTTTGTTTCATCCCCTCTAAAGTGTTTTACTCTGTCTCATCTTTAGTGGTAGTTAAAAAAAATCTTTGGAGCTTTAATGTTTGATGGATTTGAAAAGTTTGTCTGAGTTTTGGACCTTTTACAATTTAGCTGCTCTCCTCAGACCCACACTCACTAAATCATGTGTCTCAAGGTAAGATTCTCCACACATCAGTATACATGGCTACATTTTTTTTCCACCTGGCTCAGAGCAGCATACTGAATTAACAAGTCAAGCAAATTAGCATAGCCTTTAATTTAGATTAGTGTATTTTTAAAAGGAAATTAGAGAGCTTCATGCAGTAGATAATACCAGTGGTTACTAGCCATGGTATCATTATGCTGTTACCAGGCTACTCTGCCAGTAAACACCACTTGCTGTGGCACAACGGATTTGTATTTTGCTTGTCAGGTCTCTGTATGGGAAAGTGGGAGCCAGGGTGCTGGACAGGATACAGCTTTGGTCTGATCCAGATTAGCTCTTCTTGTTTTCTTACGTCTATAATTCTGCCCTGTGTTTTCATGTTTTGCTTCCAAGTTTGTCTACTTTGGGAGGCATTCTGAAAGGAAAGTATCCTTCCTAATTATACGTGGTGCTTTCTTTTTGACTTGGCATCAGATAATATCTAAATTCAGTAATAAGAATTTTCTCTGATGCTTGTTTTTAGTAACCATGTCATTGCTTGTGTTAATGCTGTGTTGGAGAGGACAGAAAGCAGGATGAGAGAAACTGAAGGTTCTCTCTCCTGTGACTTCCTTTTTAAAGTTGCAGAATTAGCCTCATGCTCATTTGCAGAAAGGGGTAACCAGGATGAACAAGGAGCTGAAGCAGCTCCCCTGTGAGGAAGGAGTGAAATCTTTGGGACTTTTCACCTTAAAAATAAAAGTGTGGTCACAGAAAAACATGATTGAGATGTCTGAAAGTATGCATAGTGCATAATTTCAATTATGAATCCTTGAAATTATGCAAGGTTCAGGGTTTTTTTCCCCTCCATCTCATAATGCTTGGACTTGGGGTCATCCAGTGAGACTGAATTATGGAAGCTTCAGGTTAGATCTCTTTATTTATTGAACATTTGTATCCCAATATATGTCCAAAGATCTCAGGACAGTGTACTATCAACGCAGTTCAGGCAAACTAAAAACAGCTGAAAATATAAAATAGTAAAAGATAATTTACAGTCTAAAATCTTTTTCAATAACCTAACAAATTGAGGCAAATTAAAATGGTTAAAACATATATGCCAGGAGTGGGCAACTATAGAAGGCTAGGGGGCTCCCCAGGGTACCTTGGCGAACTGTCCCCTCCACCAAAAAGAAACTCTAAAAAAAAGTTTTGTCCTTAATGTCCCCCAGTGCCCTCTGGGAGAGTATGGGGAGTATTTTCACCATAAGCCATTTTAGACCCATGAGAGGTCTAAAAAAAAGGGGTGGTGAATGACCAGAAGAAAATTCTGCTTTAGTTCCAGTTTCTAAAAAAGGCCTTCCCTAGGCTTCAAGTGCCCAGACCCTCCCCCCACAAATGCCAGAAATGCCCCCAAGCCTCCAAGAAGGTAGTTTAATCAAAAAAGGGCACCCTCCCAGTTCCTGCTATGCCCACTCCTGATGTACATGTACAAACTCAATTAAATAATTAAATTCCAAAGATAATTTGGTGACACAATAAAGGCATTGTTGGCACCAGTAAGAAGTCTAAGGGAGGAGCATTCCAGAACTAGGATGTACTATTTCACAAAACACATAGATAAAGAATGAAATTTGATACTACAAAAATGTACTGAGAGACACAAAGTTGAACAGCTTTAAAAGGGAAGCATGGAGACCAAGTAGCTGCTAGCCAAGATGGGTAACTAAATATTGCTTCCAGCTGTTGCTGAACACAAGCAGGAGGATGCTGTTGTATTGATAGCCTGCTATACATTTCCCAGAGGCGTCTGGTTGGTCACGGTAATAAAAGAGTGCTGAATAAGAGGGCCTCCAATGGGATTCAGTGTATATTTTATGTTATTGCTGTAGTTAGTCTACAAGTTGTACAGTCCACCTACCTGGAAAATACTTACCTGGAATTAATTAACCCTGAGCATAGTGGGATTGACTTCTGAGAAAATGTCACCTGAGTTACACTGTGAATCAGGTTCTGAAACTTTTGAAAAATGCGCTAGGTTATCTATAGAAGACTGCCTAGCACAGTAAAATCATGCACATTTGTAAATTTGAAGTGCTAATATATATGCATGTATTTTGTTTTTTCCAACTCATTTAAAACCCATTGAAATAAATGATGATTTAAATAATATTGATCTTGGTAATAAGTTTAAATACTCTCTTCCTGTGTGTCTTTCTTATAACAGTACCCCTCATTAATTAAATTTTAAAAAAACCTTCCCTGAACTTGTCCAAAATTTATTTTTCATTTGCAAATATTTTTATAGTAGAATAACATCAGAAGATATTACGAGAGTCAACTGATGCAGGGGTGTGTGTGTGTGTGCGCGCCTGCGCACATGTGTGTGCATGTATTTAAAACCATTCAATAAAATTCAAGTTTCTTGTTGCAATTTAACATACATGTATAAGTTCGTTTAATTCCATTCACTCGTATTACCTTTAAGTTTTTTTGCCAACGTGGCAGAACAAGACAGGAATATCTTTCTATGTTCCATATTTAATATGGAAATATTAAATAATGTTTCCATATTATATATAATAAAAATGAGGGGGTTTTTCGCAAGCAGTTCTATTTTCCTGTGTCCTTTGAAAGAGCAATAATGCTATTTGTTTATTTATTTCAGCAGGACAACCTAGGATCCCAATTTAGCCATATGAGTCTCTCCCGACAGCCATCTGGGGAAGCTGCTGATCCTCATGCCACCATGTTCCAATCTACGGTTGTTCTTCAGCCTCCACAGCAATCTGGTTTTATCATAGCAACTGCCCCTCCTCCCCCCTCCTCCTCCTCCACCGCCACCGCCTCCTCCACCTCCACCTGGACAGCCTGTTCCTGCTCCTAATTACAATGCATCCAGCCACCCTGTTAACCAGCAAGTTATTCAGCAACAGGGATATATGCAGCAAGCAATGCCACAGGTACAGATATCCTCTGAATGTTCCTAATCCATTTGAGAAGTTGCTGATCCTATCTGTTGATTGAACTTGCTTTTACAAAAGCAGTGAGTTTGGTTTTTTGTAGGATTTCATCTTCCTCCTCTGTTTTATTGATTGTTGTTGACAAATAGAGGAAGTAATCTAGTCATCGTGTTCCAATTACAAAATAAATGAGGGAAGTTTGTGCTTTTGCTGTGAAATAAATACTACTTTTTTGCCTCACTCGAGAAGGATTAGAGGTTGATATGTACTTCAGAGGTATATGCGCTTTTTCAGTTAAAATGATTGTATATATGTTGTGGTAGAGATGTAATGGATTATAGATATTTCATTTCCATTACCATGTTTTATTTAATTGCAATATTTTGGTCTAAATTTAATTTAGTGGTAATATTTAAAGCAAGCAAACAAATATCCACAAGCTGCCATAGCATTTATCAGCCTGTAGCCATTATTGTTGAGACTTGCATTAAAGCCTTGCCGTCCGTAATTAATTCATTATTCTTTGTTCCCCTGGCCATTTATTTTATATCCCTGCTTTCTTCCTATGTAGGATACTACATACAACATGATTTAAAAGAAAATACAGCTTAAAAATGGTCCCTTAAAATGTTAAAAAGCAATTCAAAAAAATTAAGTTGTTCTATTGAAACCAGTCACTGAAATAAAAACAAAATTTAAAATAATTTCAAACATGCTCCGAATAGTTTACATCACTAGCAAACTAAGCATGTGTTGTCTTTTCTTCTGGATGAATATATGGCCATTTACAATTGATGTGTGTCTTAAGAGATTCAGAAAGAAATGATCATCTTCAGTATTTTAATGATCCTCCTCTTTTCACTAGGTTTGCTTCTTTAATGGCGGTGTTAAATGTGTGTTTTCAACTGGCCCTCATTCAGTGTTGTAGCTCATGTCTGTTTTAGAAGCATATAAGTGAACTGCCCATTTTTCTTTTTTAGATGCCAGCCTGTTACTGTGCTCCAGGCCAGTATCCACACTCCAGTCAACAGTATCGGCCAGTTACTTCGGTTCACTACAATACACAGCAAAACCAGCCACTGCCACAGCCTGCACAACAGACAGGTTTGTGGCATCCCCACTCCTGCTAATGTACTTCTAGACATTTCTGGAGGATGGGCAGTTCAAGAGGAGGTAATGGGGAGAAAAACCCAACAAGGTTGGTAATGAAGAAAGCCATATATTTTGGCCACAGTACTAATGGTACCCCATCTGGTGGAAATGCATTCCTTGAAGTACGCTTTAAAAGGTAAATCCTTAGTGTCAAGGCAAAAAGAAAGTGCTGTTTGGATAGGAAAAAAAAATAGGTACTCATCCTTCCTTATGCACATTTAGCAGTGTGGAGAATTTCTAATGAGAAACCGAATTGATGTTCAGATCAAAGGTATGAAATATATTCCAATCTTATTTGCACTTAAGTTATGCTGCAATGTAAGCATTCTGCCATGAGTTACTTTAACTGACAAATGTCTGAAGAAGTATTTCTGATCCCTAATGACTCAGATTAAGTATTTCTTTAAATATTTTTAGTTTGTGTTGTGTTTCTCTTTGACTGGAAGCTGTCTTCTGAAAAATTGCACAAAACTAATTTCTGATTCCTTTTTTTCAAATGTTTTTCTTTTTTTTGAATCATACTCAGTCAAAGCTTATAGTTTAATAAAATGGCACCCATATTTTGCAGATTTGTTTCCAGTGCTCTAAAGGTCTATACTCCAGTATGATTTAGTTTCTGTGTGTGCATGAATTATTAAGAGAATGGGAAGGATATTTTACTTTTGAGAAATAAGCAGTGAATTTAGACAGCTTGAATTATAAGTCCATACTAAGCTTCATGTTCATGTTTCCTGTGTTTTATCTCAATTTTGAAACCAAGCTGTGCTTCAGGTTTCTTAGAAATGCTGAGTTGAAATTGTAGCGGCTTGGTTATGCTGTTGAAAACTCCTATCTTCTCAGTAAGCATGTTTAGCTTAGCTAGACAGATAAGCTAATAATGGGGAGCATGGGATTGACTTCTCAGAATCAAGAGCTGGAGAACAAGGTCACTGTCAAAATTGGGTTTGTACCTGGATTTAGTTGTCTTTCGGGTCAAATCTTTTATCTGTGGTGGTTTTCATGGAGAACGTTGATTGTTTCTGCATTGGGTGTTTCTGTGAGCCAAGAGGCTATGCTGATGATAGCAGTGCTGCTAGTAGAGTCTCTCATGTAAAAAAGGCTTTTGCTGAGGAGCCAGACTCAATGTGCAAAACAGCAACTGGGCAGCAGCTGTAATGAGGAGTGACACTGGCAGAGAATCTCTCAGAGACAACAGCAGTGGCAATGTAGGTAGTGCTTGGTAGTACTATGTAGAAGGAGGAACAGTAAACGTCTTTTGAATTTCTTTTATGATGAAAACCATATGATAAAGCAATCCTAAGTGGTGCAAGAGATAGTGCCAGAAGATGAGACTCCCAGGTCAGAAGGTGCTAGTGGAGGGACGTGGAAAAAAAGCACTGTGGCTAATGATACAACTGGACTCAAGCCAAAAGGACATTCAGCTGTTGAAGCGCTCAGCAGTGAAAGGAAAGTCTGAGGCTGCACAACACATATTATAGGAACATGGAGTGTGAGAAGCATTGGGAAGCTAGGCATAGTAAAACAAGAAACAGAACATATAAGCAGTGCAATACTTGCAGTGAGCAAGCTAAAGTGGGCAGGAATGAGTTATTTTGAGTCAGATAATTACACAGTGTTTACTCAGGAAATGAAAATCTAAGACGGTTGTATTAAAAATGAGGAGAAATGTTGCAAGAGCAGTCAAAAGATGTAATGCAAAGTTTGACCAAATAATACTAATAAGGCTTCAGGGAACCCATCAACCCATAACCCATGTTTATGCTCCATCTACAGAGGCAGAAGAACGGGAAACAGAAAGATTCTGTGCTGGAGTCTAGGGGGAAATTGGGCGCACACCTAAACAGGACTTGTTGTTAATCATAGGCACTTGGAATGCAAAAGTAAGAAACAGAGCAGAATCAAGGACTGTAGGAAAATTTGGCTTAGGATCAAGAAATGAAGCAGAGAGCAACTGACTGAATTTGAGGAGGACAACAGTTTATTCATTGCAAACACATTCTTCAAGTAACCCAAGAGATGACAACATCACTTGATGGCCAGTACAGAAATCAAACAGACCACATAATTGGAGGCAGGAGATGGAGAAGGTCCATTCTCTCTGCAAAAAGAACAGGAGCAGCTTGTGGCACAGACCATGAGGTGTTCATATAAAAAATTAGACTAAAGCTAAAGAAGAACACTGAACACTAAGTCAGTGTCAGGGCTCCAGGTGTGGCTGAGCCCGCCGGCGTCCCTGAGGCTGCCACGGAGGCTGCTGCCGACGTGGGGGAGGGCCCGGACGACGCAGAGGCCACCGCCACCAGGGATCGCCCGGAAGCCGCGGGGGCCGCCACCGGGGATCGCCCGGACGCTGCGGCGGCTGCCGCCGGCGGTGGGGATCGCCCGGAGGCCGCCACCGCTGAGGGGGATTGCCCGGACGCCGCAAAGGCTGCCGCCGACACCAGCAATCCCGCTGGTGGCGCTGGGGGCAATCTGGTGCCCTCTCCGGCGGGCGAGGCGGGTGCAGGCTCGCCAGGGGAGGCGGGTCCCGGTCCCGGGGCTCCGCCCACCCGCGGCTCCGACCTAGAGGAGGCTGCCGTCCCTCCTCCCACGTTCCGGCAGCGGCGGCAAAGCAAGGAAGCAACCTGCCGGTCCCGGCGGTTGATGGAAAAGTGGCTGCGGGCTGAGAGCTCCCAGCTGTGAGCCCTCAGCCACATGCCTGTGCCAGATTGGTCGCCGCTGGCTCAGGGGGCTATTTAGGGCGGGCGCTGGGCAGGGAGAGGCATGGAGCAACAACCGTTGGCCTTCCATGTCCCTCCCTCCCACATCTGGTTCCAGCCCCTCCTGCCAGCGACCGCGTCCAGCCTCTTTGCCAGCCAAGGACCCTGTCTGCGTTTTGGGTGAAGTAACCCTCCTTTGTTTTCCATTGAAGGCTGTTGCTGTTTAAGGCGTGTCTTTAGTTTAGGACAGTTTACTTTGAGTTCAGACCCGCCTGCAGGAACTGTAACCCGTTGTTTGCTGGCAGTAATAAACGCTGTCACCCCCAGCCGCTTGTCCTGCTTCTGCTTGACCACCTCCTGCTGCTGACAGACAGGCCAAAATGCAACCCAAAGAACATCCCTATAGAATTTAAAGATAGTGTAAAAAATCGATTTGCACTGTTAAGTATAACTGACTGGGAGCCAGAAAAACTCTCGATTGAAGCCAGGGACATTGCCAGGGAAGAATGCAAAGAAGACAATATCTGCAACCAAAAAGAAAGGGAAGCCTCAATGAATGACAGCTGAAATTCTTCAAGCAGTTAAGGACAGATGAGAAGCAAAAGTAAAAGATGACAGAAGTGCTGAATGCAACTCTTCAGCTGCTAGTGTGCAGGAACAAAGAGAAATACTATAATAATCAATGCAAAGAAATAGAAGACTACAACAAAATAGGAAGAACAAGAGACCTCTTCCACAAGTTCTGAGAAATCAAAAGGAAATTTAAACCAAGAACAGGAACGCTATACAACTAGTAGGGGAACACATTACATGACCAAGTACAAATACAAAGATGGAAAAAATACACTAAAAAACTATATAAAAGATGAAAATGCACTAGACTCATTCATTCATTTGGAAATTAATCTACAATTTTAGAAAGTAAAGTAGAAGCTACACTCACAGCACTTTGGAGAAATAAATCACCAGGAACAGATGACATACCAATAGAGCTGCTTCAGGCTACAGAGACAAACTGTACTCTAGTTCTAACTAAAATCTGTCAACAAATATGGAAAACATAAGAATTGCCTAATATATACATTCCAACCCCAAGGAAGGGGACACTAGGGATTGCAGTAACCACTGTATCACTGTGTTAATTTCCCATGCAGGCAAAGTGATGCTCAAAATTCTACAACAAAGACTTTCATCAGATATGGAGTGCAAAATGCCAGATGTCCAAGCTGTCAGAAGAGGAAAAGGCACTTAGGGCTCATATTGCAAATGTCTGTTAGATAATGGAGTGCACCAAAGAATTTCAGAAGGAAATCAGCCTGTGCTTTATGTATTACAGCAAAGCCTTTCCTGGCGTAGATTTTGAAAGACTATACATTGCTTTTAAAAGAGATGTGTGTACTCACAACATTTGATTGTCCTGATGCATAACCTGTGCTCCACACAAGAGGCAACTGTTAGAACAGAATACAGGGAAATGGAATGGTTTCTAGTTGTCAAGGGGGTCAGGGTACGTTGCATTTTATTGGTCTGTCTGCTTAACTTGTGTATTGAACATATCATACGTAAAGGAGGATTAGACTCAGATGAAGTAGGTGTGAAAACTAGAGAAAGAAACTCCCAAGAATTTAAGACATGCAGATAACACCATACTACTAGCAGACAATAACAGTGCTTGACATGATTACTGAAGAAAGACAAGGCAAAAAGTGCATTAAGAAAAAAAATGACTACAGATTATTTACATAATTTAAAGTAGATAATGAAGACAATGAAATAGTGAAAGATTTTCCATGCCTTGACTCAGTCGTTATTTAGCATGGAAACTGCAGTCAAGAAATGAGAAGAAGACTAAAACTTGGAAGCGCAGGTGTCCTGAAATATAGTGATAATCATTGAATACTAAAGTTAGGATTGTCCATGCCATCATATTTCCAATTTCTATGTATGGTTGTGAAAACTGGACAAAGAAGAAAGCTGATAGAAAGAAAATCCATTCATATGAAATGAGGTGCTGGAGAAGAATTCTTTCGATACCATGGACTGCTGAAAAGACAAATGAAGCCTGAACTCTTCATAGAAGCCAAGATAATTCAACTGAGACTGTCATACTTTGTACATATCATGAGAAAACATGACTCACTAGAAAATACAATAATGCTTGGCAAAGTAGAAAGGCAGTAGGAAAAGAGGAAAACCACATTACAGCTGCTTATTACTCATTACTCAATCAAGGAAGCTAAGGCCCTGAGTCTGCAAGACCTTAGCAGGGCTGTTGATGATAAGGTGACTTGGAGATCTCATAGGGGTGCCATAAGTTGAAATCAACTTGAAGGCTGTTAACAACAATTAAGAGTAAAATGTAGGCTGATTATAAGATGTTCGGTGTTCTTCCCAATTGACTGTTTTCCTCCCCTTTTTGTTAAGCTGATCCCCTTTATATCGGCAACAATTGGGCAGCATGTACTAGCATACCGTTTGCCTTATTCCAGGCTGGAATTCTCAAGAATTCTGGGTTATCATGGCATTTAAAACTTTGCACACTTTTTTTTATTGGGTCAGGATTTTATATTTATAAGTTGAATTCTTTAGTCACTCCAGGAGTTTTATGTGTGTGCAATAACCAACCATTTAATATATTGTATGCTAAGTCCTATCTGATTTTCAGTATATTTTGCCATGCAGTATTAGGGACTGCAGGTGAAAAAATACAAATTCCCTTTTTAATGCATAACTAGTTGCATAATGTTTTGAACACTGGCCTAAATATTTACCACTTTGATAAGTATTCCCCTCTGCCTTATTTGTCCATGTCCCTTGGCAGAAATTGTTCTATATGGCTTTGTCAGAAGACCAGAACAGGCTTATTGTTATGTACTATTGTATAAATTGACCTCATATATAAATTGAAGGCAGGTTTGGGGGGCCAAAATTAGGGATTTTGCTATGACCTGTGTTTTAATTTGAGTCTAAAATTTAGGGGCACGTAAAAAACAAACCTTTTTTCTCCTTTCAAAAATTCATAGAGGGACATGTTTAGAAAGAGCTAAAGAGGAGAGGATCTGTTTATTTGAGGGGGTTACAATTCTTCTTACTCAGCCCAAGTGGCATTCAGTAGCAATGTGAGAGAGCCTGAAGGACGCAGCATGCCCACCCTTTTGGGCACCTGAGGTGGAACAGAGGGGCAACAGCCATTTTTAATAAGGGCTTACTGCATAAGCCCCACATTATGAGGCATGCATGCAGAGAGACTGCAAAGCCTGTGAGGCTTACACAGAAACCTCTGTTAAAGATAGCCACTCGACTGTACCTCAAGTACCCAAAATGGCAGAAAGCACAGAACTCATCCAGCTGGTAGTGTCATCATCTGTTTCTAACATTGATCCGTGGATAGGTCGACCCAGGTTTTGGGGGCTGATTTTTTTTATCAAAAAATGTTCAGCTTATATACGATTAGGTATGGTACAGTAGAGTCCCGGTTATCCGACATGCGGTTATCTGACCTTCCGGATTAACCGATGTCGCAGCTGCCTGGGGGCGTGGCTGTAGGCATTTCCGCACCCCTAGATACACCCAGACACGCCCTCAAATGGCGGCCGCCACGGGCCTCCGGCTAATCCGACATTTTGGTTATCTGACCTTCCGCCCGCCCATTTAGGTTGGATAACCGAGACTCTACTGTATTTCTGAGGAGCTGAGAAGCAGAATTCGGTGCCAGTTTTTCCTAACGTTCTTTGTTTCATGCATCCCTTTGGTAGCTTATGGAACTGCCAATAATCTGAGAATAAGTGAGGCTCAACAAGTCAACTTTTGAATTTTGCTTAAAGTTGGACACATGCCAAATCCACATTCTAGTTTTGGGATGTTTAGTGAAAGAGCTGGAGAAGTCTCTAGTAGTTTGAAACAATAGATATAAGTACTAAATTAGCATGTGTCCTCTGGGTTTGTGAACCTAGTTGTAAACCAAAAAAAAGAAAACAAGAATAAAAAGAAATGAATGTTTGCTGTTGTACATAGTTGTGAACAATGATCTGTGAGTTTTACTTGGCAACATATTTTCTTATTCAAAGTATTCCTAAAATATCTGTTTATAGTGTATGTAAACAATGTGGTTTCATGTGTGTCTGTGATGAATCAGGTCATTTATGTGTAATATTATATAGACTAGGTTGGCTTTATTCATGAGCTGTTGGATTCGGGGCCGTAACACTGTCTGAGAGGGTTACATTTCTCACAGTGAACCGGTCTCTTTTTCAGCTGCTTCCTGGCTTCCTTTTTTAAGGGATTTCAGGTGTGTCTGTCTTGGATTGCCGCTCTCTGATCAGAGAGTATATGCTGTTTGTCCCTTTTTTAAAAAGCGCAATGTCTGTCCTTACATAGATGGCACCAAAAGTATCAGGAAAGTGATATCCAGAAACAGGCTGGGTGGGAACACTTTTGAAAAGTCTTTTTTGTGTGTCCTGTGCTTTGTTTTTAATCTTGTCATGCTTGAGATTTTCATTTTGTTGGTGAAAGCAGTGTCTCTTTCTAACTGATATATGTATGAGATGTGGAGCACAATACCATAAGCAGTTGCATGACTTAGGAATGATAACATGGCAGAATTCCTTTTTTGCGATCTCTGGGTTTTGAGAGGCCCAAGTTTTTAACTATATTTAAATGGCACTGCTTGGAAAATAAAAGCCATCTGTTTCAGCAGGTGCTACTGCTTCTTTCCTTCCTTTTTCTGCTGAGTGCAATGTTTCTTTCATGCTACTTGCTATGCTGGAGTGGAATAAGGCAGCTAAAAATAGAAAAGTGCTATGGAACCCTGTGAGTTGCTTGATAACAGTCAATTTATATTGTCCTAGTTCCTCTCTCAGCATGGAAAATTGATTTTTGTTTCGTTCGTGTGAGAATTCTAGAAGACACTGAATAATTTTCACAGCTACCCTGCAGTCCTTGAGAAATGAAAAATTTGAAATTGCAGCACTTTGTAAATTCCATTCATATGCAGTAGTTTGAGTCCTAAAGTTGTTTGGTACAGGGGCAGCC
Organism: Iguana delicatissima; assembly: GCA_948472985.1. Lineage (NCBI taxonomy): Eukaryota > Metazoa > Chordata > Lepidosauria > Squamata > Iguanidae > Iguana > Iguana delicatissima. The sequence continues at coordinate 429,403 of CAOKZL010000562.1, read as the reverse complement.
TATATTTTTTGCTGCATGGTTTGTTGGTTGGAAAAATATATCTAAGCGTCTGTTTTGTTATTTGAAAAATCTGCAAGGCTGTTGTGAAGGAAATATACTACAGGTTGAAACTTTGGTGTGTTTTTTCTTAAAATCATTGGGAGAGAATTGTGGGCTAAATAAACTGTGTTAAGTTTGCAATAGTGTTTATTCAAGGAAATTTCTATGCACCATTTTTAGTTCATTTCATAATACTAGACTGTTACACATTTTTAACTGCACATTTTTAACCATACTTAACTAGGAAGTAAATTCATTACTTCATTCAGATTATAACCCATTTTATTTTTATAAAAATATTCAATGTTTTATTTCCGTGCATATGTGTATAAGGTAATAAGGTGAATAAGGTAATAAGGATACTGCTTTACAGAGCTGAGGTGTCCAATTTACTCTTTTATGCACCACTACCAATTTTTGTAGAAGAACCCATAGCTATTGTGGACATCCATATTTTTCAACAGTACACACTTCACTGCTAAGAAGTAGAATAAGAAGAAAATGTATACTTGAATTCTCTTCACCAGAGGTATTTGCTGAAAAGTAGGGGATCTGTAAGCAAAGTTTTGGGTATAAAATAACTTATTTTACGAAGACAGGAAGTTGGCCAATATCATCCACTGGTCCACTTCCTGCTTTTGATTTTACAGATAAAAAGTTTGTAGTACAGCATCTAAAGTGAGATGTTTGAAGCTTACTTGGTATCTAGGGAGGCAAAAACGAGTAATGGGAGTTGGACAGTGAGAAAGAAGAAAAAAAATTTGGAGAGAGGGTAACAGAAACTCAAAAGAGGGTGGTAGAGATTGCAGAACTGATTTTCAGGAGATTAGCATGAATGTGTGACACTTATATTCTTTCAGAATAGGAACTGAGGTTTTATATGGGGGCTCCTAGAGCTCAGTGAGAGTTTATTGCAATATTTTTCTGCATTACTGATACAGTAGTAGGGCTGTGACTGGGGAAATGCTGTATGTCTTTAAAAGCAATGTGACAAGCCAAAACTGAGCAGATCTACTGTATTTGCCGGTGTAAAAGATGCAATTTTTTTTCTAAAAAATACCCTCTGAAAAAGGGATGGGTCCTATACACAGGCAAATACAGGTAAGGCTAAAGGCATCGGGAAGGGAAGGGGAGCAAAAGTATGCCTCTCTACCAGAAGGAAAACAGGAAGGGAGGGGTGGAGGAACCCTGGTGCAGCACTCCTTTCCTTCCCCACCTCTCCTCTGCATTTTGCCTCACTAGGGTACTAAAAAAACTTTTTCCTGAAAAATAGCCGTTGAAAAGTGGGGTGTGTCTTATGTGCTGGTGTGCCTAATACGCCGGCAAATACAATAGATTTCCCTCCTGCAGTATCTTGAAAGGTACAGGGCTTGTTTACATGTCTCTTTGCTAAAAGTATGAGAACACCTTTATCCCTTCCTCCTCTCTCAAAATATTTGAACATCCCTGTTGCTTGTTTTCTCCTTCATGCAGTAGCAGAGGTGGTGATTTTAGGAAAGGGAACTGGTCATCTTCCACTTGGCTTTTGTTAATGAAATAGTTTGTAAACTTGTCCACTGCATCATTCTGCTTGAAGGGAATGTGATCCAATTGTATCCTGGTCAGATGATCTGATAACATTGTGCTCTGTCGGCTGATGGGTAGTTGCTCCAGGGAAGGGCAGGGGGAATTTAGACTTTGTTCCTGCCTATTTCCCACTGCCAAATTACCATTCCTTTAATGAATGAAAAAGACAATGTGGGGAAAAGATGTCTACTGCAAAATGTTCTTATACTTATGTGTTGCTAATCTTCAAAAGTAAGATGTGCAGTCTATCTTAGTTTGTTATTTTAGTGTCTTTGATTAGCTTCATGTACGCATATTACCAACTGGAGTAATATAGAGCAAGACAACATGTTCTGGCGTCATTAATTTCATTTTTCATTCTGAAGTGCTAATGGCGGCAGAGAAGTCTGTGTGAGATGAAGAAGTTAATGGATTCGTAGTATTACAATTTTAATGCTGATAGACATTTACATTAGTAGACTGTAATTAGAATATGAAAGCTGGAGACTGAGTGCAGCATAGTAATTAACTTTAGAATATGCCATTTTAATGAAAGCGATACACCAGCTGTCATTTGCATGTTACTAACATATGCAAATAGTTGCTGAATGTGAGCTAAGGTTGGGGAAACCTGAATGTCTTGACAGAGCTATCCCGTGTATCTTTGGTGCCCTTTAGATGATATAAGGTGGCATGGGAACTCTTTTCAGTGGCTTTATACAATGATGGCGCTGTTGTGACATTTTCAAAGGGCTGTTGTTAAGTAAGCAGGGTCACTGGCATAGATCCTTACTACAAAGCTATTTCCACAGGCTATACAATTTTCCCTGCCTATGTCATAGGCCATTAGCATTACAGAAACAGTGTAAGATTGGTCCAAAGAAAATGACTTCTGTGATTTAGTTACAACTTCTAAAGCGACAGTAGGAAAAGTTTAGACCATATAGCCCCTTGACCCACTTTTGTGGCTGCTGCCAGTCCTCCAAAACTCCTAATTCCCCCTCCCTTTTTTAATTTTAATGCAATTTTCAGGCACTTTTTGCTGAAAAAACATTTAGAAAGCCCCTAAACATGCCCCTACCCTTTCCACGGAATCCTTTACTATCCTCAAATACCTCTGGTGACAGGAAGTGAAATAAAGTCACCTTCGGTCACCATTTTGAGAGGGACTAGAAAAATAGGTTTTTGGGCTCGCTGTCGAAGGACCTTCGACATGGCCTGCATGAGGGTCTGGTGGGAAAATAGGCCTCCTGACCCCCATGCAGTTGCCTGCCCCTGATCTAAAGGGCACTTAGTTATAAATTTTCATTCACAATAACATCAAAACAAATTTTGAATTTTTCTTTTCATTTACAGGTTACCAAGTTATGCCTAACCAGCAGCAAAACTACCAGGGTTTAGTTGGCGTCCAGCAATCTCAAAACCAAAACCTAGTCAGTGGCCAACCCAACAATATTGGAAACCAGATCCAAGGTGTACTTGTCCCATATCCTCCTGTGCCATCTTATCAAGTAAGCTGCACTATGTTTCTGTATCACTGCAACTGTTGAAAATACAAGTGATCTTTCTAAACCATTGAAGCTCTGCCTTGTGAAATAATGTTATTAAAAATGTAATTTTAAAGGGACCGCATACCCATAGAATGATTGGTTGGAATGGGATCTGTGGAAGGAAATCCCTTTTACTAATTTAGATTTTGAACTTATGAAATTTTGCATATTCTAAAATGTTACAAGAAGCTGTCATTCCTCAGTGTTTCTAGAAAGAGACAGAGCATGTCATTTTCGTCTTGCATGTATTAGATTTCTGTATCTAACATGAGTAAATAGTTTGTGTTACCATAAAAGAGCTACGACTCTTGTTCTTGCAGTGAAACACCTTGTTTTGCATAGTGACAAATGATAGTCTTTTGAAACAGTTCCCTGATACACAGAGAATGGGGTATGGTTTGTGAACAGCTGCTGTTGGTGGACTGATCTCAGGAGGAGAAGGAGAAACATGGGGTTTGTCATACATGCCCTAAAAACAGAGACCTGGAGAATTCTGTCTGCAGTCTCACAGGCAATGATCAGGACCAAGGCCTAATTTTCACTGATGGTGTGGTGGGATTCTCCCATGCTGAAAAAAACTTCAGAGTATAGGCTTGGGTTGGTGTGAATGAATTCCATGCACTTAGGCAGCTATACACCAGTAAGAAAGTTATGTTAGGAAATGGTTTTCCTAAAACTTGGTTTAATATATGAAAATAATTATTTGGTAATGGACTATTTTTTGTATGCTACATATAGATTTATCTCTTACTTAGCAAATACTAAGCTTCTGTACATCACTGTGTTTCTTTCCTTTTGCTTTTTTGGGTTTTTATTTGAAATGTAAGATGTCACAATATATGTGTCTTGTAAAGGAATTTGGATTAGCATTCTTAATGTGATTCTGATCCTTAGGTTTCAGTGGGTCAGGGTTCCCAAGGAATGTCCCAGCAGACATATCAGCAGCCAGTAGTTATTTCCAATCAGTCTAATCAAGGACTACCCACATCAGGAATGCCAGTTTACTACAGTGTCATTCCATCAGGACAGCAGAATAATTTAAGGTGAGTTTAACTTTAATGAAATGCCACTCTTTTGCCAAAGATTGTACACAATGAAAGCAGTTATAATATGCACGAAAAACAAATAAGAACTGTCCCATTCAAAGCCTTGAATAATTTTTTTTTGATTTCACAGTAATGATGAAGATGGCATTTTATCTTTTGTTGTGTGTAGCGAATTGAATTTCATAAGAGTTTCTTTTTTCATTGATAAGGAAGTGTCTTTGGGCCAACATAATTAAGAAATGCTGTACTTGTGCAGAATAGCAGAATTCTGCTCAAGCTTCAGAAACAATTTAGTGACTGGCCATAGATTTCTTTTGCTTAGTGTCATATTCTTCATTTCACTCTATTCTTGTAGTTCCAGCTTTTATTCACTTATAAAATGACATGCTTGTTCACCCTTGCTTTTTCAAGAACACTTTTTTCACAACCAGCTATTGCACTTTGAATAAATCTTCAAGATTTATATGACTAAAATTCTTTCAAAAAGTATTTATGCTCTATAAAAAAATATTTATAACCTTGTATATCAGTATTGATATACATGATACAGTAACTTGAGTGTTGGATTAAAACTCCAAAAGACCAGGGTTCAAATCCCTACTCAGCCATGGAAGCCTGCAGGGTGACCTTGAGCAAAGCGTATTCTCTCAGTCTTAGAGGAAGATACTGAAAAACCTCTGAATAAATCTTGCCAAGAAAACCCTGTGTTAGGGTTGCTATAAATCAAGGTTGACTTCAAGGTGTATAACACTACTACTGCTAGTATTTGCTTCTCAATACTGTATTCCATATCTAACTTTATAATAAAATCATCTTTAAACATTACCAATTTTATCCTAAATCCACTACATAAAACAAAACAAAATCATATACTAAAGCTGTCCTAAATACTTTACAGTGGTACACCAAAACAAGACTCCAGTAAGTAAGAAGTTTTACATGTCTAAAAATATGGTGGGAATCGGCTAATGTAGATTTCAAGTCCTCTGGTGCTCATTAGTTTGCTAGTAATTACATGTAGTAGTAATAGAGTAGAGGTGGCTGCTTCAAACTCCACAGCTGTCCAGATGCTAATAGTACAGGCTGGCTGGAGATGATGGAGGGATGCAGATGCCCCAGTCTGCTTAACAGCATGGCTGAAATTGCGTAGGCACCAGATACCATATAGGCTCCCTGACTGGATTACCAAGAATACACTTCTTTCTTAGCCTGCCTGTTATACTGTCTAAGTGCTCTTAAGTAATTGTTGTTCTTAATTTTAAGGCAGTAAGCAGTATGTAAAAAAAAAAAAAAATCAGGTTCATCTTTTATGTGCATTGCCTTCATGCATATGTGGCTTGATCAGTTGCTGGTGCTCTCTGTTACGAGTTTAGTGCTTTTAATCCTTTACAGCCTGTTTGGTAATGAGTATAGAGGTCTCATTTGTTTTCTATCCTTGTTTTCTATCACAGATAAGAGCTGGAGAGTGTCACTGTCTGTGATGTTCTGCAAGTTAAGGCCAGAATTGCTTAGGAAAATGGGTTTTGTAAAACTGCATGGCTAAATTATTCAGTCATATCAGTAAATATTAGATTCTTTACTTATGTAAACACAGAGCAGTCAAAGTAGCATAAGTTTCTTCTGAGGCTTTTGACTTTAAGAATGAGGAATTTGTTGGACTGAGAAAGATGAAGGAGAAAAGAAGCAGACATGTAGTAAGAAGAAGAGAACTGAGAGGTCTGGGGAGAAAAAAGTATCTGTGAAGGACCAGGAACCATGCTGGATTTTTAAGCATATTTTCATCATATGCTTGGTTTGGGTTGGTTGGGTTTTGCAGCAGTCTTCTTTTTCTAAACTGGGTGTCTCAGATATATGGACATTGTTATTCCCCAAGAAATATGAAGAACATGCAACTTTGGGCCCACACAGATAACACTCTTTAAGCAAGCCCTGCCACTCCCCTCTCTGTAGAGGAAGTCCAGCTTACCTTGTGCTTCTTCCTCCACCCAAAAAGCTGCCTTAGCTCTGCATTTGGTAGCAATACATTAATTCTGTGTGCTAATTGTGATTGTCTTCCTTTTTCACCTTACCATCTTAAATTTTCTGACTTTGTTTTTTCAAAAGGTCATGCAAATACACCATAAGGAAAGAAATTTTATTTAAAAAAAAAAAAGGGCAGCAAAGCCTCTCTGGAGGCATGAGTGTGAGACATTTGCACATGCCGAGGGGATCAGGCTGTATGCAGGCAACTTCTGCTGCGAAGTTGGCAGAACTGACCTTGGATAAAGCGCGGTACATTTGTTTCTGACCAGGCAGGTGCATTTCCATTGCAGTTGGACAGCTCAAATGCTGTAAACCTGGTTTCCTAGAAGGAGAAATTTGGCTGCAGTCCCAGAGCAAGTGAGCGAAGTACCTTAGCTAGCTGTTTCTTCTGTCTGAGTCTGCAGGTGGCCAGTTCCAGCTTTTGTAACATTCACTGTGTTCAAGTGGACATGTGCAACACACTAAAATGGGAAGACATCCCCTGCCCTAAATGCATTAGCTCAGGAGAACTATTTAACTATGTCCAAATCCTTGGTGGTGTTGTCAAAAAACCCCTCCTCTTTCAGATTTCATTTCTCTTGCATAACAGCTCTCCTATTATCCCACTTCCATTTAGAGCACGTTGGTTTTGATTCCTATTCCTTGATTATAAGTACATTCCATATTTAAAAAGCTGGTTGTGCATAAATATGGAAATATAGATAGATTTGTTTTTTAAAAGTTCAGCCCATAGTGATGATAGGAGAGGAAATTACACTGCAACAATTTTTTTAAGAATGTTTGAGGAGAAAAAAACATACTAAATTGACTACACCAGTCTTTTGGAAATTCTTAATTGCAGTTTCATCAACACAACAGATAGTAAATTGTGATTAAGTGAAACTAAAACAAGTTTATTTTTAACAATTTGTTTTACACTATCCCAAAGAAAATTGTGACTCCTGCTTTGTGTGCTGATAGTGAGCTTTCCAATATACTGTTGGATTTATTCAAGCATTTAAGAAATGGAGAGAACAGTGACTGTAGTTCTAACAAGTATTAGAGACTAGTATACCCAGCGTTGTCTGGGATTTTATTTTCCTCTTAAGAACCCACCAAACTGTCTTCTCCATTTCCTGTAACTTATCCCCATATTCCCCAATCCAGTCTGTATTCATAGTTGTTAACATACAGAGGTTGAGTTCCTGTGGGAATACACTGTCCTCCTCCTTGCTGCTAGGCATCATCTCCATAGCAACCAGCCTTTTCCAGTACCTGTAACGTTTCCCCATAGTCCCCAATCCAGTCTGTGTTATCTGAAGACGTTGATGTACTGGCTTTTAATGATTTTTTCTTTTTTTTTCTGTTGAATTTGTGCAATGACTTTACGGTTTTCTGGAGGCATTTTTTGTTTTGAATTTTAACTTTAAGATTCCTCACATATGGGATTCATACAATCTACTGTGTGAGGTGAGAAGACCTTTGTAACTATGGCCATTTCTACACTACACTGTTATAGTGCTATTATTCCACTTTCAACATCCTGTGGAATTCTGGGGTTTGTAGTTTGCTGAGGCCAAAGAACTCTCTGGCTGAGGATTCTTAAATGCCGCTCCTTAAACTACAATTCCAGAATTCCATAGGATGTTGAAAGTGGAATAATAGCACTATGACAGTGTAGTGTGGAAATGGGCTATGTTGTGTATGTCACTTTAATTTTTCTCACATATTCCTCCCAAATATTTTCTGGCATCCTTATTGATGGTAGGCTTCATCTCCATAGCAACCGGCCTGAGGCCCAAGAGCTCTGCAGCTGAGAATTATAAAGGCCCCTCCCTATACTGCCAACCCCAGGATTCCATTGAATCTTCACAGCCAGCCAATCATATGAGGTCCTCTCGCCTCACTCAGCCAATCGTATGAGGTCTTTGCCTGCCTGACGCAGACAAACAGACAAGCTCACAAACTGACAGACAAACACTGACTTTTCTATAGTAGCTATAGCTGTTATTGACCAGCACTGCAAAGCTGTAAATCCGTCTTAATTGAATGCCTCAGTAAACCATACTTTCATGTTTTTCTGAGTAGTAGTAGAGCCCTATACATGCCTACTCAACCTGTACTCTAAAGCAGTGGTTCTCAACCTGTGGGTCCCCAGATGTTCATGGACTTCAGCTCCCAGAAGCCCCAGCCACTATGGTCAATGCTCAGGGCTTCTGGGAGCTGAAGTCCAAAAACATTTGGGGAGCCACAGGTTGAGAACCACTGCTCTAAAGTGTTCAAAAGCAGTTACTACTAGCAAGGTTTTTTATAGAATTGTGATTTGAAATTTACTTTTCACGTGGTTAAACAGACAGTTTCTTTTAGCTTCTCACTGCTTGGCTCATGGAGTCACTCTGTGTTGCACCCTTCCCCCACCCGACAAGGTGTCCGTAGAGGAAATATGTAACACAGAGCTTCTTTCTACAGTTCATCTGATGGATTTCTGAAGTAGGATGAATTGATCTGAATGATTAGGGATAAAGAAATTTCTAATGGTTTCATCATGGCAGAAGAAGAAGTTCTTGTTTAGATAAAGGTTGGATCTGTACTTATCGTCAATGGAATTGAGCTGCCACTGGAAGAAGAGGTTAGGTAGCAGTTCTTGCCAGTTCTCTTCCCACTTCAGTCTCTTTTTAAAAAGCTGACCTGAAGCATCAAAATACTTGGTGGTATGTAGTACTTGGGCTGTTCCACTTGCAGAGGGGAATTTCTGGATCCCAACCAAAGTGTTTCAAGTGATACCAGTAATCCATAGTTATATTGTGAAAACATAGATGTAGTATCAGGCATCAAATGCAGATTTGAAAATCCTATGCCCACAGATTACCTCTAAAATTAAGGGAAAGAAGGCAGGATTTCTGGAGGATAGAATACTGCAGCACTCTTCTGCCTACACTGGTTACTCTGCCAAAGCAGAATAATGCAAAATTTGAGGTCACCTTGGTACAGAAGTCTGTCTTATTTTTTAAACAGTGGATACATTTTTTTGCCTGCAGGTTATCTTTGTATCATTTCTTTTTGATATTTAGGAATCCTTTGATCTTTGTGTCTTGCTTTGAAAGCTGCTTTTATATTTTTTTAAAGTCAGCAGTTTGCAGTAATGCGTTGCATTAATGGCAATCTTCAAAGCCTGGTCACCTTTCTGAAAGTCACTCCATGAATAATTCACAGAAAGATTAGAGAAAGGAATATAGAATTTGAGTCACTAATTTTTTTGCCCTTAGAGCAAATGTTTTACTCTTGTTTTAAATTTATTAATTTACACCGTAAGTAGCATTCATTTCTGCTGCAACTTGAACATATAAATCTCTGATTAACTTTAGAATGATTAATGACCAAAATGTGACAGGTGAGGAGAACAGATAATGTCAAGAAGTTAAATTGATACTATCAACCGGCAATCTAGAACAGATATCCTTATTCTGCAAGTGGTGGTAAGGAGGGTGGAAGGCAGCTGCTTCTGTCTGCCTTTAAATTATGTTACCAGGAATAGGCAGTGATTTTGCTTGTTGTTAACTGCCGTGAAGTCAGCTTTGATTTTTGAATGAGACACACACACACACACACACACACACACACCCAAATTACTCTGTCATCAACAGCCCTGCTTAGGTCTTGTAGACCCAGGGCTGTTGGCTGCTAAGTTCTGATTTCTGGAGTGAATATGTTCACTTTTTGTTCTCTTGTTAGTATGTTGAAATAGAGATTGTTTATAGGAAGTATCTGTCATGAATTTAAAACACGATGACTGTGGCATGCAAATTAAATTTGATGCACTCCTCTTTCTTGCCTTCTTCTACCCCACCCTTGTCACCATCTGTAGCTCTTCAGTGGCATATCTACAGCCTCCAGGATCAGAGCAGATACAGTTTCCCAGAACAACATCACCCTGCAACTCCCAACAGCTCCAGGGACAGCAGTGTGCAAGTATGAAAGAAAGAATCTTGACAAATTGGCCCTTTTTTGCTTTCACCTGGGTATTTTTCAAAAGCATTGTTTATGTATTAGTTGAAATTATTAGTTCATGAAATGCTTCTTGTTGTCAGCTTTAGACACAGTGCACATAGGATTACAGCCTAATGTGGAAGTTTGTGAAAAGAAAGCTTCTTTTCCCTTCCTACTCTTAACCTGTCTTGGGACACTCACTGAATGATGTGGAATGGAGTTTGCTGAGGGTGAGGGTATTTGATAACTACCTCTCCCTGGAGTGGCCTATGTCCCATCTCACTCTACATGGGAAGAGCTGTATATATTCTGAGAGGCTTGTCGGGGGCACAGGATGGAAAAGGGGGCAGGAAACATCCCTGTTGTGAACTGGCAAAGCAGGACCCCTTCCCTGAATTTCTCTGGGAAAAGTAGCCTGCATCTTTGTAAATGTGAGCCAGGAAGCCACAAAAGCAGGATAGAAGGGAACTTGCACTTTCTTTGATATTACCCTGAATGCGCACTTTGGTACAGTAAATTTTTGCTGTAAGGAGAAATGGTGCCTGCTGCTGTATTAGGGCTTGGAAATAAGTCCCAGCACTGGGATAAATAGGGCCATTGTTACCCATTAGCTCTGATTTATGGTTATCTTTAAACTTCATCCTGCAATTTGCTGTTGAGGATCTTTTACAAACATGATTGCATGGTGTAAAGCACTAAACAGTGCAGCTGCATGGTGCCATTTCATTTCAGCAGGTCTCCTGTATACCTCCTGCTAAAGTGAATGGACTGTGTACTGAACTGTCCTTCCACTAGTGGTTAATCCAGTCTAAAAGGGCTACTTGCGGTCTTTTCTGTAGCAAATAAACAAAACAGCTGGGTGGTCATTAAGTAAAAACAAACCCAGAGATGGGCAGTATCTTTCACTAGGACCACCACTGTGTTATGTAAGTGCATGAGCTTTCAGCTTCTCCAGGATGCTTCATCAGCTTGATGGCACAAGAATTGGGATACACAATTTTGGAAGAAAGAGATTAAAAATAGCCTGATAGCATGCTCTGAAATTTCTAATTGATAATAATTTGGATTTTGAAGACGTATTTCTATGAGCTAAAATTTCTCCCTTCAGGAAGATGGTTTATATCACTGTGCAATAGATAATAATTCTGTTGACAACCCTTTTGGCCATTACGGTGTTTCTTTTCTCTCACGTCAAAATAGGAGTTGTAGGAGTTGAAGTGAAAGCTTAGCAACAAAGCATAAATGGGATTAACTGCTTATAAACATATTTTACATAATTATTATAGGGTCTGTGTTTAATACAAGGCTGCAGGAAAGAGTACCGTTAACTTGCCCACCACTTAACTTGCATATTTATTGAATTCTTATAGAATTTACTCTGTGACTTTTCCATTTTGCACTGATGGTTAACTTATCTGATGCTAGATGACCTTAATGAAATTAAATATGAATATTTGAAATAAACATACTGGAATTTCACATGGTTGGATGCAAACTTCCTCTTTTTCATCTAGAAGGATTCCTTCCATGGGCAAAATGGCCTGAGATCCAGCAGAGGCATTTTCTGCTAATTTCCCCTCATCACATCACATAATGGTCCAAAGAGTCCCCAGCTCTGCAGTAAAGTCTTTCAGGGGCATAAGGGACTGCAGCAGGGAAAAGAGAGATCAGTAGAAAATGGATGTCCCCCTCCCCACAGTTCTCCAGTGGGAAAGGGAAGTCTGTTTACACTTAGCACGGTCTCATCCCCATTGCTTCAAAGTGGCAAAGGCAAAGCTAGAAGTCACAGTGATATCGAAAGAGAAAACCAGGAGAAAATAAAGCAGAGACAATGAAACAACACTATTCTAATTTTCTTTCTAACTTAGCAGTAATGTGAGAACCTCCTGGGTTTCCCAGGGAAGGATGTTCCAGTTGTTGGCACCACATACAAAAGGCCCTGGCCTGGCCTTTTTTAGCCAGGAAGCCTCACTTCACCTCTGATGTTGGCAGGAACAGTTTACAAGATTGTCCTATCCTTGAAGACTTCAAGGAAGTCTTCAAGGATGGGGAGCCACATTCCTGCATCAGGAAGCTATCTTGAGGAAGTGGTAAACTAGAAATTTAAGCAACATTGTTTCCTAATCTTGTTTTGCAGCAGTAGCACCACCACCAAGTGGAGGGATGGTAATGATGCAGCTCAATATACCCAACAATCCTCAGCCTCGGCCCCATTCCCCGCCCCAGTGGAAACAAAATAAATATTATTGTGACCATCAAAGAGGGCAAAAGTCAACAGATTTTGGCACTTTGGACAGCTGTACACAGGTATAACATTTGTTTTCAACACTTTTTATATTTTTAGTTATTTTTAAAGGGGCGCATTCAATTCATAATTCTTTTGCATCCATATTTGAATGTTATGCAAAAGAGTTGAGTTTTTGACAATATACCTTTGCTTCAATGCCTTCTCCTAACCTCAAGACAAGTTTTGTCAGGAAGACAATTGTTGCCAATTATGGAAGTTACGATAGCTTTACATCATCACTATGTAAAACAGAATGATCTTTCTGTAGAAATTATTAATTTTGAGAATTTACGTGTGATTCAGACTACAGAGGTTAACAGTATAATGTGCAGTCTGTGAAACTGATTTAAATAAGACCTGCAAATCAACTAAAAGGACTCAGATACCTGCTCCCTCTATTCTGACAAACTTTCTCTCTCTCTTTCTCTCTCTCTCAATCTTTCCCCCTCCATCTTCCTTCCTTCCTTCTTTTATAGTTACAGCATAGTCCGCAAATAGGTAGTCCTGCCACCTCTCCAGCTCAATCTCCAGCACCAGCCCAGCTGTCAAACATGAAGAATATCCGTCCCACATTAACGCCTCTCCCTCTTGTGCCCCCATTCTCTAGGCCTTTTCTCCCTGGACAAGGTAAGAACCCTCATTAACTAAGAAATGAATAAATGTTTACATTGCTTGACTTTTTTTTCCAGTTTGTGAATTGGTTTTTATGTCTTTCTCAAAGGAAGCAAAATTTCCTCTGCTCCCCCAACTTTGATATTCTCATTTGACTTCCCCTGAATTTGAAATAGATTACATCATAATTAATTGCTAGCAGTGAGGGTTTTATGAATTCTCAATGTTGATTCTGCTGCATAGAAATCCTTAATTGCATTACCATGTGGTGCACACTGAAACTAGAATACTAAACCTTCTTTGTCTTTCTTATAGGCTTATAAAATATAGTAGGAGGTAGCCTGCTGGATCCCCTTTATATAATGTTCTTTTTTTTGGTGAGGAGTTCAAGTGCTTGTTAGTATGTTCAAGCTAGTGCAGTTAGATTTATGAATTGCTGAGAGCTACAATGAAAGTACATACAAAACTTCCAGAAAACACATTAGAATAAAGAAGGAAATGTAGAACTGCCCAGAGCAGAGAGTTGGTGGTTGTACCTGTACATACAGCATCATTCCCTACAGCAGTGTAGGTTTCTGTGCTGAAGCTCTGTCTGGTAGATTGCCCATAGCAGGATCATTTTCTTCTCAAAAAGCCCTCCAAAGTAGAAGATTTATAGAGTATATTTAGTATACGTCTTTAGAGTATACTTATTGTGCTCCCCACCTTAACATTGTTCTCAGGTGATATTAGAAGGAAAACTGAAGATAATTACAAGTTTTAGAGAACCATTCTGGTATCTCTGTGTTGTGCTTAACATGATGTAGTAGATTTTCTTCTCAACACTATTGAGACTTCTCAATAGTTCTCAAGTGTCTTCTCAACACTATTTTGTTTATTTAGCCCATCTTATCCTTATTGCTCAGGGCAGGTTGCAGCAATATATTCCATTTATCATATTCATTTCCTCCACTGCAACTTCCTTTTACTTAATCCACAGAACTGCAAATAGGAAAAGACTAGGGGACTGTTGAAAGACACACTGAAACAGAATGCACATTTGATGCTCTTTGTCCACTTCTCCCATTTGGTGAAAACAAAACATAAACAAGGCCTTACCATTTTTTTTAATCCAAAGCTAGCAGTTGGCTTTTCTTTTTTCAGTGACATTAATGTAGCTGTCTTTCTGATGAGAACAAAGGTGTATAATTTTTAGCTCAAAGCTATTTGTTGTTAAAGGGAATGTTCTCAATTCCGTATTTTCATAATTGATAGAATAAAAAATGATTTAAAATAACATCCTTCTGATACTGACTATAGCTTTTGATCTGGATTCAGACTTCCATGGTGGAGTTTCACCCACACATTACTCCTTGACCCTGAGGTGGGGTGGCCCTTTTGAGCAGAGGAGACTGCTGCAGATAGGGTGGGCAGGATTGGGTAAACTCGGCAGTGCCCATCCCCATTATTCTTTGGATCTAAGCCTTCATTTGTTACACTGTTTATGTTTTCACACTTCAGACAATATGTCCTCATTTCAGTTTCTGGTGATATACAATGCTAGCATTGATGTTTTGCATTATGTGAGTGTGTCTAGATTTGATTAAAGAAATTTGTTAAAAGCTAAAAGTCAAAATGATTTTAAGATTACCAAAAACTTTATGGCTAAGATCCTGCATTGGGAGATGCGTCATAAAGTTATAGCAGAAACATTTCCTCTTTGGCTTTGTAGTTGCTGGAGGAGAGGAGGGAATGGCTGAGAAGCATTTACCTATGTGGCTGTATCAAACACGCAACCACAGTGTCATCTTCCAGGACCTCCAGCAGATGACCATAAGTTGGACTAATGCCTACATATGTCAGTAAAAGAATGCCGACTCTTTAACTGCCTGGCTGAAGAGACAGAAAATTAAATATTTTTAACTTGAAATTAAGCTTCTTCTTGTCTCTTCAGGAGATGCCAGATACCCCTTATTGGGCCAGCCATTGCAGTACAATCCTCAGTCTCTGCTACATGGACCCGTAGCAGGTCCACAGGTAGGGGAAATCTCCTCTTCATAGTAGTGAACACTAGCCTAATAACTTGGATATAATTTACTTGCAAATCAGATGAATTATGTTATAAATAGAAAAATGAATTTCTTGTATTATAAAGTGTTTGCTTTCTTAGTGGAGGAATTGTTTGCTGTCAGTAAAGGTCTTGTTTAAAGTTTTAGTACTCAATTGTGTTGGGGGGGGTTAAGATTGTTTTGGGCCCACCTGAAAAATGGGATGGCATTATATATCATTTAATATTTATAGAGTGCAGTTTAAATAAGCACCACTGAGATCTATAGCACTAGCCACAGCATCTACAGTTCAATACATAAATATATATAGTTAAAACTATAAATCCAAATTTGTTTCTGGAACTCAAAAACGGTATATTGCAACTCAGATACCGTGTGTGTATTTGCTCCATTGTGCCACTCTGATACCAAAAGGATTCAATTACCTTTACAGTGCAGTGAATGCTTTACTTTGGAATATGCTACCATTCGTTCTTCTAATTGAATTTATTTGCAAAACAATACAAACGTGCACCACTTCATTTAT
The DNA here is from genome assembly GCA_948472985.1 of Iguana delicatissima. NCBI lineage: Eukaryota > Metazoa > Chordata > Lepidosauria > Squamata > Iguanidae > Iguana > Iguana delicatissima. The sequence goes on along the minus strand of CAOKZL010000562.1, from coordinate 413,762 downwards.
TCAACTAACACAATGCCACTGCTTTTCCCAAATGAACCAGTTGAAGAAGAACCAGCGGTGTACTATTTTAAATTTAAATTTGTTCATCAAAATGGATAGTTTCACACACTCCATCTCTTTTGGGTTGTGCATATATGTGTAATGGTGTCTGAACATTCCCTCTGCAGTGTCAGCCCGGAAGCAGACATGGAAATAGAGGAAGGAAACCAGCCAAGAAGGCTGCCTCTGCAGACCTTGGTGCAGGAGAACCAGGTGTGTGACTCACTGTGTGGCATTTCTTCACAATGCAGCTGAAGTAATGAGAGAGAATATTTTGCCTTGTTCTATTTTACCACAGTTCTGTAGGTCTCACTGTTGTCTGGAGACTGGCTACAGAATATGATGCCGCAAAAAATGACAGAAGATGTGAATGGCTATTAATGCAAAGGACCCAATATGCCCTGCAAGCATCTCTGTTGTAAATATTTCAGCTGCTATGTTCCAACCACCACATGCTTTAATATTTTTATCACACTTTAATGACGTATGCCTTGATCACATCATGTTTGAATTACTAAAATGTATTTTATGTGGGGCTGCCTTTGGAAACTGCTCAGAAGCTTCAGTGGGCTAGAGTGGTGTAGTCATCTGCTGGGGCAGCATATAACCCCTTTGCTGAAACAACACCATTAGCTGCCTATCTGTTTCTGGGCAGAATTCAAAATACTGGATATGACCCTTAAAGCCCTACATGAGTGGTGCCTAGACTGTCTGAAAAACCGTATCTCCCTATACAAGCCTGAGCTATAAGATCTGTGAGGGAAGGCTTTCTCTCGGTTCCACCACCATCATGGGCACATTTGGTGAGGATACAGGAGAGAGTTTTCTCTGTAGCTGCTCCCAAGTTGTGGAATTCCTTTCTCTGGAAGGTCTGGTTAGCCCTCTCCCTGCTGTTCTTTCCATTAGCAGGTAAAGACTTTTTTATTTAAGTAGGCATTTGGCTTTTAGTATGTTCTGGCAGACAGAGCATTTAATGAGGGGACGTAGTGTTTCTATGTTATGTTTTAAATATCTTTTTAATACTGTTTTAACTTGTGTTTTTTAAACAGAAGTTCAGTTTGATTGTGTTTTAACTTCTGTACTAAGAGGGTTTTGTAATTGCATTGTGCTTTTAAAACATTGTACGCTGTCCTTATCCTTACAAGTTATGCATAATTCTGTTAATTTTTTTACAGAATAGCAGACTTGGCTTGCTGCTGCTTCTAACAACACTAATAGCCATTTAAATTTACTGCCTGGTATCCAGGGCTTCAGGCTATGTAGAAAGCTGAGAGTTAATAGATCACTGTCTTTCTAGCTGTTGAAAATGCAGAAATACTGTTCTTAACTCATGGCCATATGCTGAAGCTCTTAATCCAGTGCTTTTCTTTAAAGTGGCTGCTGCCTGGTTATTGGTGTTGCTCTGCCCTTCTTGCAAACTGGGGAGTATAATTAAATTGGGAAGGTAGAAAGTCAAAGAACAAAACCAAGCACACAGATGGATCTCTTAAAATGACCTGCATAAAATAGACCTTGTGCAGTAAGCTATATTTAATTCTACATTTTTCTTCAGTTGTAGGAAAGGTCTTAGAAATTACTGAACTACCAGAAGGAATAACTCGTGCAGAAGCAGAGAAGTTATTTGCAGAACTTCTTAAAGTTGGTGCCAAGATTCGGTGGCTACGGGATCCCCAGTCTCTACAGGTGCAACAGCAACACCACCATCATTACTGTGGTAGTGGAGATAGCGGTGTCAGTGCTGAACCTTCCAAACTTAGTGACTTGGCATCTACATACACGGTTCTAGCAACATTTCCAACCATGTCCGCAGCCCAAAATGCATTGAAGAAACAAAGTAACTCACTGAACAAGTTTAGGCTGAGAACAAGCAAGAAGCACTACGACTTTCACATTCTGGAAAGGGCTAGTTCTCAGTAACAGCTATGCCATTGAACATTCAGCCTTTATTACTTCCATGTCCTTATCTCCTTTACTTGATTGGCTTGATGTTTATGGGTTTTTTGTTGTCTTCACAAAGACTCTTTGGACGTCATACAACAATAAAGCCTTTGAAGAATAAACCCAGTGATCCAGGCAGAAGATGCAGAAAAGGAAAAAACCCCCCACAACCAGTTAAATCATCAACAGCTCAAAACAAATACACTGGTGTGATATAAAACGGACAGGCAGCACTCTCTGAAGAATGCTGTTAAAATGCCCCTTTTCTAGTAGTTTCATTTTATATTTCCGAATTCTTGTATCAGATCCAAAGCTCTGTTGTACAGCAAAATTTTGTTCATAAGGAATATTCATATTCTTAACCTGTATTTTGTAATCCCTTTGCACACAGCCAGCACGCTTCTATCAGTTTAAGTGATTGAAAGGGAAAGAAAGAAGAGCTCCTTAAGGAATTACATTGTGTTCCTAGTCCAATAGGCAAAAGGCAAGGAAGGTAGCATATTTCTCTTCCCTTTTGTCCTCTTCCAAAAGTAACAGAATTCAACAACAGCTATTGAAGACCTCCAATCCTTCCCTTTTTAAATTTACTTAGGAGATGTGAACAATAACTGCCAATAAATCCTACTTTCAAGGGAAAAAATGAACACTGAAGATAATTTTAACTGGAGCCCATTGGTTTTCAATAAACAATGAGGAAATTTAATGTGACTCCCTAAATGGCAAGAAGTTTGCACTTTAATTGTGTTCCCAACAATATGTTTCTCTTTCTTTTCTTTTTTTTCTTTTTTTTACTGTAAGAGTAATTGCATTTGATAAGTGCTGGAAACTTCTTAAGTGGTTTAAATATGTTTTTTCATCATTTGTAGAGGATCACTGGACATCAAATGATTCATTGCACATATAAAGGAGACACCTTCTTCAATTTCTGTATAATTTGCAAGGCTGTACAATGTGTGCTGATGCAAGCCTTTCTTCAGTTTGAAAAAAAAATAAATGTTTACAAGTACAGGTTTCCTGGTTGACTCTTTTAAAATGAGGGAAATGACTTTAAAAACAAGTGGATAGAGCCGACGGTTCACATTCCTCACATAATTGTGTAGAAAAACTCATTGATAGTTATTCATAAACAATAAGAGTTTTGTCATTGACTTCATGAGATCACTAACTTCAATGTATCTATTAGATAGGGATCAGTCTACATAAGCCAGGTATGATATCACTGGAATAACCACTGTACCTCACCTCCATCCCTACTACTGTCACAGCTGAATTGTAAGCAATGGGAAAAAGTATTGTTTTGTCTTGACGTGAAATTCTCTGTAAGCCTTAATTGGCTCCATAACATATAATGCACTTCTTGAGGATGGTGTTTTTGGCTGCAGAGTTTCAGTGACACAGCAGTGGTGTTTATAGACCTCAGTGGGTTGGGGATGGCAATGCACCTAACTCTTAAGGATTGCCCCACCCATTAGATGTTAATGAGGCGGTGCTGTGTTATACTTCATGTGGTAAATCTTCAGGAAAGGCTACTTAAATTTATATTTCTGTTTACAATTTCAAAACTACAATACTAATATCAAAGTACGATTGTATGCGTGTTTGCTTAGAAATAAATCTTAAAGGGGTTTAGGGTTGCAGACTTCGTGCCAAAGTTTTTGTGAGAATTAAGATCATTTCCACAAAATTCCTCTGCTCTATGCATCTCTTCCTTACACTGAAAGTACAGTGAAATTATAGTGGCATTGAATGAAAGGAGAAAGGAATGGCAGTGAATGAAAGGACAGTTGAAGGAAAAGAAGGTTAGAGAAAAGCTGTGTTAGTCATCTCTATAGAAAATGTAGGGCAGAAAAACACACCTGAATGGGCATTTTTATGAAGGAAATCTGAGGCAAACAGTGGGGCCAAGAGGTGAAGCTGTATGGCGGGGGCAACTGCCCAGGAGGCAGGAACCAGTTTTCACACTGGCAGGCTGCACAGGCACATTTCCCTGGAACTGGAAATTAAACATAGTAGTGAACATTGTGCTTTAACTCTGTAGCCCAGGGTCTGAATCCCTGCTTGGCCATAGAAGCCCACTGGGTGAGCCTGGGCAAGTCACGCTATCTCAGCCTCAGAGGGAAGCAAAGGTAAACCACACCTGAATAAGTCTTGCCAAGAAAACCCCATGGTAGATTTGCCTTACGATGTGCCACAATTCAGAAATGACCTGAAGGCACACAACAACTGTTTTCTAGCTTTATCTTTTTTAAAGCTGTGGATGTGGGGGAGTGAGAGGAGTCATCCTGCCACATTTTGGGGTGGTTTGGGACAGTTGGGGACTTTTTTAAAAAAACAAAAATGTGGCCCAGGAACTTGGGGCACATCCTGGGGAGCTAAAAGAGCACAAAAATGTGATTGATTGGGGGGCTGCATGCACCCAATTTAGACGATACTAATATACAGAGAACAAACAACTGGGTCTAACAGTATCCATCCAAGAATTCTTTGAAATTTTAAAATAAGAGTTTTGGAATTTGACAAAAATATGGATTGAAAAGTGGTTAATGTGACCAGAAAGACAGTAGGACTCAATGGTCACAGCTGTCTAGGGTTGTTAATTAAATAAAAAGGGAGTGCTCCAAAAGGATCTTAACAATTGGAGGAATGTTGTGAAAAGTGGGAAGTGACCTTCAAGGTGTACAAAGAGGAATATGATGAAGGGAGAATCCTAACTTCTCATGTGTGCAGATTAGATCTGAGCTGGAAGTGACTGATATGAAAAAGGATCTGGCTGTTGTGGTGGACAGCTTGGTGAAAACACAAACCCAGTGAATGAGAAAACCACCACCACCAACGTCATCACGGCTTCCTATAGATCTCAGGAGTCGACCAAAAGATCAAGAAGTTAGAGCAGTTTCCTTATGAGACAACTCCTCATGGTCAAGTACATCAGATGTACTTTTTACTTCTGTAATTACCCCTCTGGTTTCCAAGATGCAGAGGACCTATTGAGAATTCCTGGATGTTTCAGACTTTTCCCAAGTCTTTTTGTTTCTCCCACCATCCTGATCTTGTCCAGTGTTGTGTGTGTGCAGGGAGGAGAGGGGTTAACAGAAAGTGAGCAGGGGATGGGAGAATATAACTGATTAAATCTACTAGTTACCAGTCTTGAGCATTTTTTGAATTTTAGATAAAAGGTGAGTAAAGGCAAGGCAAGAAAAGCAAAGTTGTTGTATGAGAAAACATGAAAAGGAGCATCTTTGTACCAGAGAACTGGAACTTTTGATACTAGAATGACAAGTTGGTTGGTGGAAAAAGTATTTGCTCACTTCTATATACGACTCCAGGCACTACAAGGCAAATAATTTTAAACAAAATATAACTACTAGCAGCATAAAACAGCAAACAAAGTGTCTGACAACTCAGATGCAATTCCTATTAAATTCAATGGGAACTCAATTTTTTCTACAGGAAATGTGCACAGGCGTTATAGAAATCGTCGTGTTCGGATCAATAAATGCTTATCTTGAATTCGCTAAAAGTCACTTTTTTTGAGAGAGAGAGAGTCAGTCTGTGAAAACACTTTTACAAAGTTCACAGGCTAACATCCCAACCACGATTCCATTTTTATCCAAGTTTTAATTTATTTAAAACTTTAATACCGCCCACCAAAGGAGATCCAGATAGTTGAAAACCAGGGTTAACTTCAACGGGAGGGAAGATTTCCGGATATTTTTGGCGGAGCCCTTCTTACAAGCGCGAAGATGCAGTGGGAGAATACATCCCCCCTGTTAGGTATGCGCCTGCCCGTCACGGCAGCCTCCAGGAGCGGCGAGTGGGCGGGATGTTGACTACTTTGAGCGACCGACATAAAACCTGCGAGTCGGTGGCAATCCAAGATTTACCGGAGACGTAAACGACGGCTCCCACTTTCCCCAACCACCGTTCACCCCCGTTAGCCCCTGGAAACTGTCACTGCTAAATACCAGCTGAATCACTGGGGAATGTGCGCTGGCGAATCCCAGCCGGCTTTACCTTCCTATCTCGGCCTATTGGATCCTCCGCTTTTCTACTACTTCCGGCTCCTCTCGTTACTCTCTCACATACAAACACACAACGCGCATGCGCTACTCCTTTGTCTCGCTCCAGGAAAATGAAGCGAGGAAGATTCTGAGGGGCGGGGCAGGAGAGAAAAAAGCGGCGTTCCCGCCGCTGAGCGGCGAAGGTTGAGTCATCCCGTCGGAAGGGGGCTGACGTTTGTGACGCGCATGCGCGCCGAAGGGAGCCAACGGGCGGACTCCTAGGCCGCGGAGGCGCTGGCTGCGGAGCGAGTCGGGGCGCGCGTGCGTAAAGCGCCCTCCCTTTCTCCTCCGCCTCCTCTTCTCCTTCCGCCGTCGTCGCCGCCGCGCACCGACCCCCAACCCCGCCTCAGCCGCCGCCATTATGTTATGGTTTCCCGGCGCTATCCCGGCCGCCATTGCCGCCGCCAAACAGCGCAGCGCGGTTTTCGTGGTGTTCGTGGAAGGTACGGGCCCCCCTCTACCCCCCCGTCCTTACAGCGAGGGCTCCCGCCTCCCCTGCCCTCCACCCCTCCCCGCCTCAGCTGTGCCTTGGCTGCTTTGAAAAGGAAAAGACCCTGTCGACCCGAGAGAGGCCGCAGAGGCGCCTCTCCAGGGTACGTCTGGCCCTTATTCTGCGCCTCAGTCGGAGAAGGGCCCTCTGCCAGCCCCAGTCCCGGACTTTCTTAACTGGGGCCGTTTGCGCAGTAGACAGTTACAACGCCGTTATTCCCCTTTCGACATCTATGGAATCCTGGGGGTTGCAGGCCCCTCCCTAAATCCCTAGTGCAGAAATGGCCTGGGTCCAGCTCGAGATCTTCCGCAGGCCTCCTTGCTCACCTGTCTGTTTGGGCTTAGATTAGCGCAGGGCATGAGGGAGGCATAAAGCCCCTGAATGTATTGAATGTGTGGAGGGAGATATAAAGGAGGGGGGGGAAGGACTTGGTACCTCGAATCAATTCTCGGGGCTCTCAGGAAAGGGCTAAACAAGCTAAATCATCTGAGCAGAGCGGCATGCCGTGTTCTGCTAAGTGGCTGTGAAGTGGAAATTGGCTGGCATCGTGTCCTCACCTGCCAAGTAATTCTCGGCAGCTGAGCATCTTGGCAAGGCAGGCATCTCCATCTGCTCCCTTCCCCCCTCGTTTCCTCCCTGGGGTACCGTTTGCCCTTGGGTGGGCCTTAGGCTGGGTATCTCTTTTCCCTTGTTCCTTTTACTCGAGGCCTGATGTCGCTTCTGTAGCATGTGTATGTTACAGCTGTGTAGGTAGGTGCTTTGGCTGTTATCTCTGGCTTGATACACTATTTTTCTTATTATGCGACCTCTCTGTAGGATGATTTGTTTATCATGTTGAACAGGAAGTAAAATGCACTTACACATGGACAGGGAAGAAGCTTAAAAATGATATTGCTGAATGTTGCTCCGAGGTGAGGAATCTTGCAGGAATGGACCTCAAAGAGCTTGTTAGTTTAAATTTGATCCAGATCTGAGTAGTTTGATTTAGCACTCCATACTATGTGGTATGCAACTGAAGGTGCATGTGGAATAGACAGGTATCCTGGGAGATCTGTGCGCTGAAGGCCCAGTCTCCTGGGCAGATGTAAACTATGGGGAGCGCAGGTGTTCAGCTGAATATCAAGATACCTAAAATTATTACCATGGTATATAAAAGTGGCTTTCTCTGTGATATTATGTAGCCCCTTTCTTTTCCCTCAGGTTTCATTTGTTAAGATAAATGGGCTTATTTTATGCTGTATGTTACTCAGAATTGTATCCTACTGTCTGGCTATACCTAGTCTAGTCTATTTATTGATGGATGGGAAGGAGCCACACTGTATTAAACTATGTGACATTTGAATGTGTGTCTGCATAGAATATAGATAAGGGCACGAGTAATTTGGTTGCCACTCCCCAAACTGTTCTGTATCTTCCATGTAACAGTGTCATGACTGTAGCCATAACAATGTTGTTCTTTCAGTGTGCCATATAATTTTATTTAAGGAATTTGTCTACCACTTGCCCCCTACCAGGACCTCCACATTGCTTACAGCAGGTGAAAACACTTAAAATATCAATTCAATAAGCAAAACCATTTAAGAACAGATTAAAAACTTCTCTTACAACTACAACTACAGAGGATTTCAACAGCCGGAGCAGCTGCCCCTAATTTGAAGAGCCAAAGGCTGACCAAATTGGACAGTCTTAGCTGCCTACCAGAAAGTCAGAAAGGATAGAGCTGGCCTGAGTTCCCATGAAAGGAAGTTCTATAGTACCATAGTTGGGAATGCTGCTACAAAGTGAGGTGCTATCATATACATCCACCTGCCTAACTTCACAGATGGTGAGAAGCACAGCAGGGCCTCTGCTAAAGATCTTACATGTTTGGTGGGGTCATATGGGAGGAGGCAACCTCAAGTATTTGACCCTAAGCCTATACCCTGAAGATCTAGATCAAAGACATAACATTTCCTGTACTCCATGATTGTTTCTTCCTTAAGCTTTTTAGTGTGAGGTAGACACATGACTTCAGTATCTTTTCAAACTTCCTCTGGTGGCTCTTCTATAATTTACTTCACTTTTATTCGCTTTCTTAAATTTTATCCCTTTTTGTGCCTTCATAGTTCTTTCACCATATGTCAGTCTTTTGGACATGCAGGTGCTCAGGAATGTGTCATAATAAGATCTTTTCACTTCTGTGCTGTGTGTTATGTAGGTGGTTCTTTGTGGGGGGGTTTATACTCGTGCTTTCATAGTAACAGCTAATAGCAAGTAAGTGGCAGATTAGCTGTTAGTATTCATAGGTAGCTTTTTCTGTCACTGTTATGAATGTGACCCTGTTCTTTCAAGGGTCCCAATGATCATGAGGAATTTAGCAGATGTCTGTTAAGTCTGTATAGACATTCTCAGTAGTCATGTTGTCTGTTGAAATCAGTTAATTTTGTTTCCCTGTACTGTAACGTGAACCATTTAATAATTGAAAGCTTATTGACGTTAGCGTGAGAGAAATAAGCTCACTCTTAACATTACCGTTGCAGTAGCATATGAAAATATTTAAATTTGATTATGCCCAGTGTGTTTGGGATTGTTGGTCAATTGAGATGCTAAATGTTAAGTAAGACTGGAGAGCTTATTTATAGTTTACAGAGTATCCTTGGATTTACCAACAAGCTTGTAGAAAGCCAAGTTAACTAACAGATACTGATTAGTTACAGTTTGATGTTCATAGGTTGCATTAGTGCATGCCAGTATCATTTTTGTAACTGAAGGATATTTATAAAGAATAACAACTCTGCAGAAACTAAGCTTGGCACGAAGAAGCACACATCCCACTATCTTTACAGAATACAAGCAATAGTTTTGTTAATTTTGTTATTGTGCTATGTAGAAAAGTTATAAGAAGTTACAAAGGCACACAAAAGAAGCTGTAAACTAAGTTCTTATTGTAAGATAGCACCAAAACCTTAGCTTGTTTATGTTTCAGTATGCAGTTATTGTACTTAATTGCGCCACTGGTTTAGAACATTTTAGCTGCTATCTACAGGGTCTGGATGGCAGTGACCTTGATTTGATTCAGATTATTATGTAAATCATGGTTTAGGTGTTAATCACAAACGAATAGCACAAGCCTTGGACCCTCACACTTCCAGATTCATGGGAAGCTGCAATCTATTCTAACTTTGATCCACTAAACTACAGTTAAACTATGATTTAAGACTTTTTTAAAAAAAACTAAATCTATTTAGACTAACCTGCTACCTCCTCGTTTGTACATAATGGGAACCTGGTTTAGTCGAAAACAAAAGGTTCCATCTCAGGCATCAAGGAAAGAGATAGGTTCACACGCTACCTAAGGGGTCACTGTGGCTCATTCATGATAATCTAACAAAACAATTGCTTACATGGTGGTGGGGGGGCTTCTGGCTTACCAGCCTCTTCGTAGACCACAGTGTCTCTTGCTGAACACAAGAAGCACAATGTTCTGTTCCTTCTCTCCGCTGTCATAAGAGGAGCAGCACAGAAAAAGCTGACAAAGAAGGAACAAAGTGATCCGTTTCTTCCTCCTGTGGCAGCTTGCTGTATTTCCATGCCGAATGAAGAGGAAGAGTTACCTCTTTATTCCCATCCCACATAAAATCCAAGTGAACCTTCAATGGTTGATTATAGAAGGGTGGAATAAAAAGGAGAGGCTGCAGGTCAGCAGGAATGTTATTGGCCACATGTGGTCAAGATGCCAACAGTTCTACACTTCATTCTGGTGTAGCAGAGGGAATATTTTTGTTCACCCAAGAAATGTCAGTAGGCTTCTGGAAAGTTTGCAACACAATTATTCCTACAACTGATTTCCTTACTGTGTTCTTACAGAATTGGACATGAGTGGCATCCTATTCCTGCTGAGTGCTGACAGTGCCTATATTGTAGTTGATGGACGTACATAACTTTATATGCATCTCTAGGAAATTGTCTCTAACTTGATAAGCTTCACTCTTTGGCTCTTGGCCTACAGTTATTTTGGATACATCAAAAGCTGCTTAAAGGATTTGATATAAATATAATAAGCAATTAAAGGGATTGCAGCTACAACTGTTAATTTGATTTTGATATGAAGTGTCTCTATAGCACAGCTCACAAAAGGGTCAAACAGGACTGGGGGAACTGTGGCCCTCCAGGTATTTTTTGTTTTTGTTTTGGTTCCAAGAGAACCTTGAGACATTGTGGCCAGTTATGAAGGATTGTGGGTGTTGGAGTTTGGCAGCCTAGAGTGTCACAAGTTCGCCAACCCTATGCTAAAACAATGACAAAACTAGCCATTGTGGAAGTGAAAATGGTCAGATCTCAAAATACAGTAGGAAGTGCCCAACTGATACCATCAAACTGGCAAATAGTCTTGAACAAGTTGGGAGAGAGCAGAATGATTTGGGCTAGCATCAAGTTCTTCTAGTTTTTAAGAAAATTATACAGCATTTTGATGTAATCAGTTTGGACATAATCTGTTATCTGCATGTCCTCTGTTACATGATGAACATCCCATGGGAAATCAACACACTTGAGTTCCTTATTTTTCTCTTCCTGTTCTCTCTGGGGAAGTAATTCTGGAGTATGCAGGTTATAGCTGTACTGGCAGTTAACTTGGCACAGCTATTTGGCTCAGCTATTTTCTATATGCCTTCTTCCTTCTGTCAATACAGCAGCATTGTTTTTAAGCACAGTTCAGTGATACAGCCGCTTAGCCTATTGACAAGATCATTTGAAAAAACATGACTTTTTTTATCTAATTCCTCTCATTCCAGTGTGCTTTACTATGTATCTACAAACATATAATAATCTGTATTGACTTTTGTTTTTACAGTATAGAGCTATATAGTTAGTGTGAGAGTAAAATCATAATAATCTCAATATGTTACTCAAAGTCAAATGGGAAACTAAGGAAGAAGTATAGTAAACCCAAGGAGATACATCAATTTTGTAACTGCTCTAATTAATTGGAACAAACCAGCCACAATAATTCTGTTTTTATTATTGTGTTTTCCAGTCATAAACTGGAATTCTTGTTCCTTAAAAAAAAGCTCAGTGGAATTCTTAAGCTTTGTGAACTCATTCCAAGAATATAATCAGAGGAAGCGATAATGTAGCTACCTTTCTGTAATTAAGCAGATCGAAGTCAGATCAGTGCTTAAATAGGAGACTGATAAAGGATAAGATACAAATACATCAAGTAAGTTAGAAGTTTAGCCAACTCATGCCTTTCCATTGTAGCATTCTTAAAATACAGGGGATACACAAAGGATACACCACAAAAAAGTAAGAGGTGCAGGTATAATTTGAGCACTGATTCAAGAGTGTTCCTATTTCTGCTGTAAACAGGGACTTGGACGTGTTCTTTCCTCACCATTGCTAACTGTGGGAGATTTCAGTTTACACTCTTATTGCCAGTCTTCATGACTGAGCATTATTAACAGTACAGAAACTTGTCCTCTGTTTTGCACTGTAGGTTATGAGGGCTAAAAATATTGAATACTACTTTACTGTTGATTCTAATAGAAACTTTTGATCTTAATAGATTTTTAAGCAAACTGAAGTCACCTTTAAAAGGCTAGATAACAGGAAAATCCCAGCACTATGTAGTAAGCCATTTGAGATAATCTAATGCATGATTTATTAAACAGTTGGTTGTCCAAAGAATGAATTTTATCAATAGGCTAGAGAAAAAAGTTAGAACTTCTTAGGAAGCTGTAGCATTCTAAAGAATTAATTTTCAGTTGAGAACATAATTTCTCAGATAATACTTGTAGTTGCTGATGATGTGAAATAGTCAATGGGATTTCATTTCTTGAGGTTAGTTTTTATATTTAGGGCTGTGGCTCTTACCTATCCAGATATGTTCTGTGGCTTTGATAGCAGATTTTTTTGCTGAATCACAACTGATTTTGAAACTCCTTTGTTTGCTGGTCTTCTCTTAGAAATTAAGTCCAAAATCTTTCTGGCTGTATTTATATAGTTCCCTAAGTTGGCCTATATATCAATTTATTTTTTTAAAAAATAATTTGGATTGCAATAGATGGAAATACATTAAATCAGTAACAGAAAGACTTCTGTTTCAAGGTGATGGCTGAATGGTAGTATAAAGAATTGACAGCCATGTCTGTGAGAACTATGGTAAAAAATGAATATACTGGACTGCATACCACTTCATTTTTGTTTGCTTCAGTCAAGAGGAGCCACTAAAGCTTGATATTGCTCCCGTGAATTGGCAGTAATTTGTTTTCTTTCCTTATCTATGATGACACCAAATTGGGAGGGGTTGCCAGTACCCCAGAGGACAGGATCAAATTTCAAAATGACCTTAACAGATTGGAGAGCTGGGCCAAAGCTAACAAAATGAATTTCAACAGAGAGAAATATAAGGTCCTACACTTAGGCAGAAAAAATGGAATCCACAAATATAGGACGGGGGACACATGGCTGGATAGCTGTATGTGTGAAAGGGATCTAGGAGTCTTGGTAGATCACAAACTGAACAGGAGTCAGCAGTGTGATGCGGCAGCCAAGAAACCCAACACAATTCTTGGTTGCATCAATAGGAGTATGGTGTCTAGATCGAGGGAGGTAATGGCACCACTCTATTCTGCATTGGTTAGGCCTCATTTGGAATACTGTGTCCAGTTCTGGGCACCTCAATTCAAGAAGGATATTGACAAGCTGGAGCGTGTCCAGAGGAGGGCAACCAGAATGGTCTGGAAGCCCTGCCCTATCAGGAACAGCTTAGGGAGCTGGGTATGTTTAGTCTGCAGAAGAGAAGATTAAGAGGGGACATGATAGCCATATTTAAATGTTTGAAAGGATGTCATGTCGAGGAGGGAGTGGGCTTGTTTTCTGCTGCTCCAGAGACTAGGACAAGGAGCAGTGGATTCAGGCTGCAGGAAAGGAGATTCCACTTGAACCTCAGAAGGAACTTCACGACAGTCAGAGCTGTCTGGCAGTGGAATACGCTGCCTCGGAGTGTGGTAGTCTCCTTCTTTGGAGGTTTTTAAGCAGAAGCTGGATGGCCATCTGTTGAGAATTCTTTGATGTGTGTTCCTGTAGAGCAGTGGGTTGAACTGGATAGCCCCTGGGGTCTCTTCCAACTCTATGATTCTGTGTGGAAAAATTTGTTCCTAATTTGTACATACCAGTGTGGTACAGTGGTTTGAGCATTGGACTGTGACCCTGGAGACCAAGGTTTGATTCCCTGCTCAGCCATGGAAACCCACTAGGTGATCTTAGGTGCGTCTTGCACTTTCAGTTCCAGAAAACCCTGTGATAAGTTCTCTTTAGGGTTGCCATAAGTCAGAAACAACTTGAAGACACACAACGACAGCAACAACAAATTTGTACATAATGTCAGGGGAAAATTACAAGTAGTCTACATGTTGCTTTCTTTGTGATCTGTCTATGCATTAACTTTGTTAGTAATAGTTCCTTTTCTGTTAAGAGAATGGCAGGGAAATATGCATTCCACTTCCTAGTTTTCATGTATACTCTTATATCACTGTACTACATTCAGCAGAGGAACCAACCTTCTGTATAACACTTTCAGGAGGACTTCTTTGAGGAGGAAGAGGCTGGGAAGTTCCGCGAGCTTCATTGTTTATATATCTAAGTCTGGATCCAATCTCTCTCTCTCTGTGTGTGTGTGTGTGTGTGTGTGTGTGTGTGTGCGCGCGCGCACGCGTGCACACACACATTGTTTCACTTTGGTGGTCTATTCTTTTAAAAAAGTTAATGCGGGCAAGAAATTATGAGATAAATATTAACTATTTACATTTTTAGAAATTCATATAGGCCTCTTTGGAATATAATAAGCTATATCCTTTGTCATGCAGGATGACTTCTGCTGAGGCAACAGAACCTCCTTTTGTTCACCACCCTTTGTTCCCCGCCCCCCCCCCATGCTCTAATGGTCTTTTAATGCTCCAGAGTACATTTAGATGTTGTACAGGGGCTATGCGGTGGAGGAATCCGTTCCACCGGTGGTTTCCATTATGTTGAATGGCATGTGGCTTTGGATACAGCCCAGTAAATTAGCAACTGCTTATAAATATTATAATTTTTTAAAAAATTGGGAATGTCCAATTTAGAAGTACAGAAAACCTAATGTCATACTTGGATGATTTTGTGCCTGTTAGTTATTCCAGGGCCACCTATAGAATGTTGGTGTTGTCCACTGAAAATAAAAAAGAAAGAACAGGCTCGAACTAGTTGACTGGGTTGAGCCATGACATCTCAGGTGTGTCAAAAAATATGAATGTAATGAATTCAAAAATCATTTCTTTTGTTATACAGGAAAAATTCAGGATAGGGAAAGACAATAGATATTACCTCCCTCCTTTTCATTTTTGCAGGCCCTCTCTTGTTTCATAAAAGTATACATCCTTGGTATATCATAGAGTAAAATGTCTGACTTAAATTATAATTGGTTGAGAGCACAACAAAATAATGAAGACACACTTAATTCACTTCAATTTGAACATATTTTCTAGCATTATATTACCTATTTTGTGCTGAAAATGTCTTAAGTGAACACCAGATTCTTTTGTAGAGCACTGTCTGGTATTCTTGTGAGACTCTGTTTTCCACTCCTGTACACATAGCTCCAGATGAGCCAGACAAGAGCAGCTTGCTGTGCTTAGGTTGTACCTGCTGTCTGCTTATGACATCCTTTTGGTCTAGATCTTTAAAAGTTGATGCAGTACTGTAGTTACATGATTCCTTTTGGCATAAAATTGTGTGTAGATGCTGCAAACAGGATTGCATTTCTAGCACACTTTGTGATCAATCTGTCTTTGCATCTGTTGAATTTCTTTTCCCCACAGGGAATGATGAACAGTCCAGGGAAATGGCTGCCAGCTGGGAGAATGAGAAGGTGTCTGAGGCAGCAACAGATGGCTTTGTGGCTATTAAAATTGATACCCAAAGGTTTGGCAACTTCTTCTGTTTTGTTTGTCAATAATATTTTCTTTTCTCAGACACCTTTCTCTAAATATAGGCTCAACTATTCTGGAAAGGATTTATAGATGGAGGAAAAGGGGTATTTTATGCAATCAGCCATTAAAGTACATTTTAACAGAAAGGTCTACATTTTTGATACTATATTGTCATCAGCTAGATAACGTTCTGGCTTTCATTTATCTTTTCACTCTGAAAGTAAAAAGCCATGATACTTATATGAAGAGTTAGGGCCTGTTCTCTTTCTCCTTCAAGAGATAGACCACTTTGAGAGGAAGTAACATAGAAATGGGATGTTGTCAGGTTTTTTGTGCTGAAAAAGAGGAAGGCATAAACCTTTATTTCCTTGCTATTTCAAATCACCTCCCACCCTACTTTCCCAACAGATTAGTTCCTTCCTTGTGAGTTGATTTAGGCCATTTCCGCATGACACTGTTATAGTGCTATTATTCCACTTCCAACATCCTATGGAATCCTGGGGTTTGCAGTTTAGGGAGGGGCATTTAGAATTGTCAGCCAGAGAGCTCTTTGGAATTCCACAGGGTGTTGAAAGTGGAATAATAGCACTATAACAGTGTAGTGCGGAAATGGCCTTAGAGTGGGGAAGTATTGGTTAAGGGAAAGGTTAAGCAGAATGTGTGTGTGTTTACATATCCATTTCGTCACTTCTCCCCATTCCAAGAGCTTTTGCTGGTGGGACTTGGACTATTCACAGAACATGGGGCTTGGCACTCAAATGAGATACAGGTCATTTTTTCCCTTCCACTGGCTTTGGCTGACACTTCTGTGGGGGGTAATGTTCTATCCTGAAAATTATATGCTGAAATTATAAAGTTCTCATGCAGTTGAATGAAAATAGTTCAGAGAATAGGGAACCTCAATGAGTTGGTGAAGGAGGCCCTACTTCCCATCTCAGCTTGTACCATAAAATGACATGCCTGTCCGAAGGTTCATATTATTATTTAGAAAATGAAACTTTTAGTTATGGTTACACATGTATTATTAATATGTTTGTGTAGCATGGTATTGCTTAATTCAGCACAGTATTTTAAAGATACAAGTGTTTAGCAGTCATGCTTATAACGGCAAGATGTCAGTGAATATTTTATGCTATGATAGATGATTAAGATGATTTGCTAAACAGATGCTTTATTTTATACAGTGAAGCCTGCTTGCAGTTCTCACAAATCTGTATCCTTTGTATTGATGAAATTAACTGAACTATTTCACTTCAGAATGACCACAAATAATTAGCTTCAAAAAATTAGTCAAATTAATGAATGTGGCTGCACATCATTGCCATTTCTGTATTTTTCTTAATTTCATGTAAGGGCTAGTTCTTTTAAGGATGTATCTACCCAAAACTGAAACCTTGAGGTGTCTTTACATGTGGGAAGCTCTTCTCATGAAAATATGGTTGCAGTATGGGTGAACTCCTCTTAATCATTCTATTTGGCTACTTTATCATTAGTATAATTCTTCTTCGTGGCTCTGTGCCTCATACATTAGGAGTTTCGCGCCTGCGCGGTAGTGTTCGGAAGATTCTAGAGCTCGTTAGCTTTGGGGGAACCCCCCCCTCACGTCGGTACTGCGCATGCTCCCCCCGCCGACTAACGGTCTCTCCTCATTTCCCGTCCGCCTCAGCGTACAAGGTACTGCTTGTTGGCTTGCTTTTTCGATTCTGTTTTTTGGTGTTTTGACTTCGGATTTGGCTTTTGACTACCCCCCCGGATTTGGGACTTGGTTTTTGGGCTTTTTGATGGTTTTGACCTTCTTCTGGCTTTGATACATTTCGGATCTCGGACTGTGTTTGGGTTCTCGGACTTTGCTTTTCTTGCCTTGCCCCCGGTTTATGTCGGCCCCCAAACGCTGCGCCTCCTGGGGAAAGGGAAAGGTCGCTCTCTTACCGACACTCTGCCTGATTTGTTTGGGTGGGGGGCACAACTTTAAGGCTCCCCATTTGCAGAATTTCACACACCAGACTCTCTGCAACAGGTCGGCAAGGCTTAAATCCCACTGTTGGGAGGAGTCCTTCGTGCTAGAAGACCCGAGACGATGGCCGAAAAAACGCCCGTCTCTTCTTCTTCGGCAGCAGCGGCGGCTCCCGGCCCTCGACCTCGTCGGTATCGGTACTGGGCTCGGTACCGTAATGAAGTTGCCGAGGATACCAAAGATCTCAGCAACTCGGGCACGTGAGGACCCTGGGGGCTCGCGGGCCTCAACCTCCTCCTCCAGGCCGCTGACCGCGGCTCAGAAAAGCCCCCACCACTGAGGGCCTGGGGGAAAAGGGTAAGAAGAAGAAGCGTAAGGAGAAACGAGCCTCCACCGACGGTGGGCCCCCCCGCCCGCCACCCACCCAGCCCACCGAGGAACCTCTGCTGATGGAGCTCCCCGTGGAAGAGGAGCCTCCGGAAGAGGACGTAATCCTCGAGGTGTCGGACGAGGAGCAGGTTGTGCGGTCCTCGCCTCCTCAACCGCCCGAGTGATCGCGGAGGTCACCCCCGACCCGCCGTCCACCCTCGGCAGAACGCCGAGGGAGGCTGTGGTCAGACAGCACCCAGCCTCTCGAGGGACGAGTCCCGCTCGCCGGAGCAGCGGGCCAGGCCTCCATCCCCGCGATATCGGGAGAGCGTTTGGAGAGGCGTCGTTCAAGAGAGAGAGCATATTCTCCTGCCTACCTGGGAAGGTACGCCCAGGAGCAGGTGTGGACGGCCGGCCGGCTCTTATTTTCGATTCGCCGTCCTACAGGGACCTACCCCCAGACCCTCGGTACTGGTCGCCTCGTCCCCGGTCCTTCGCCACTGCGGGAAGCTCACTACCCCGCATGAGAGGTCACCCCTGCGTCGCTCGCCGAGTCGCCGTCGGTCCCCAGAGCCCTCACCTCGCTACAGGGCTGTTTTCCACCACCGCGGACGACGGCTACAGCTACCACCGACGCCACAGCCACCGTGGCCCAGTCGACGGTAGCGGCGACTTCCACCACGCAGGCGGCACACCGTCCTGGGCCCCGCGGTCGTGCCCCTGCAGGTGACTCCGATACCGGTCACGACATCGGCCGTATCGGCCCGACGCAGCTGCACTCCGGCTGCTATCCTGGAAACTCCGGCCCCTGAGACAGCCGAGGAGAAGGAGGCAGAGAGGTCGCCATCCCATCGGCGACTCCTACGACTCGGACTCTGACTCTGCTGATCCACCCCTTCTTCTCATGAATCCCCACCGCGGGGGTTTCGGAGAGCCAGCCCCGGGAGTCTGCGCCGGAGGACGTCCCCAGTTTTCGGCAATCCTCCTCCGGATGGCCACAGCCCTTGGCCTAAAGGTGACCGACCCTGCTCCCCAAGCCCAGGACCCTGTCTTCCAGTACCTGGAAGCCCGCCCACCGCGACCCACCGTTTCCTTCCCTGCCTACCCTGGTGGACGCGATGAAGAGCCGTGGGCAAAGCCGGCATCAGCACAGCCTATCCCTCATAGGCTGGAACATCTGTACAGGACACAGAAAGAAACGCGGAGTTCCCTTCACCACCCTGACCTAACCATAGGGTCGAGTCGGCACAGAGGAAGGGAGGCAGTCGAGCACATACCACCCCCCCCGGACCGTGAAGGACGGAAGCTCGATACCTTCGGCCGAAGGTTCTACTCGGCATCATCCCTGGTGGTCAGGACGGTGAACACGATGGCATGCCTCGCGGCATACCATCGGAACCTGTTTGACCGACTCGCCCCCCTCCTTGCGACTTGCCCGGGGGAGTCCCCGCCTCAGCCACACAAATCTTCGGTGAGGCCGTTGCGGTGGCTACACAGCAGCTCACCACCTCGAGGCACGCCGCGGAGGCTACCTCGAGGGTGATGGTCGGTGCCGTAGCCCTCCGACGCCACGCGTGGCTCCGGTCCTGTGGGCTCCAGGAGGACAGCCGTCGGCGCATTGAAACCCGCCGTTCGACGGCGAAGGGCTTTTCCATTCCTCCCCCGACAAGGCTATGGATCACCTCGTCAAGGCCCGGCTGACAGCGAAGAAGATGGGCATAAACCAGCCTGCCCAGACTCGCCGTCTTTCCAGCCGAGGCCTACGTGGAGAGGTCCTCCTCTTCATCGGCGTACCAACCGCGGTCCCCGCGGTCGACCGTGTCGAGGCCGTCGACCTCTTCGGCTTCCAGGGGTTGCCAACGACGCCCATCTTCGTCGTCCAAGAAGTCGTCCTCGGGAGCGAAGCCCCGGGTTTTGACGGCCTTCGCAGACCCACCCGTGCCATCCCTTGCCCCTTTCCCTAGAACTGTTCCACCACCCGAGCCTAGCCAGGTACCTCGACCGCTGGCGGGGGATCACTGCGGTTCCCGGGTACTTACCATCGCCGCCTGGGGTACGCCATCGAGTTCCAGGCTTTCCCCACGGGGTGTCTAATTTCCCCCCCGGCCAGCTCGGGTTACTGGGAAAAGGTCCAGTCCCTCCTCGAGAAGGAAGCGATCGAGAGGCTCCCGCCTTCAACCAAACCACCGGCTTCTACTCGAGGATTTTTTATGCCGAGGGGGACGGTCCCTGCGGCCCATCCTAGACCTCCAAGGGGTGAACGAAAAATCCGCCCCAAAAGGTTCAAGATGGTCACGCTGCCGTCGATCCTCCCCTTCCTCTGCCGGGGGGACGGTTTGCTCCCTAGACCTCAAAGACGCCTATTTCCACATCTCGATCCGCCCGCAACACAGGAGATACCTTCGGTTTGCGATCGACGGCACCAGCACCAGTACCGGGTGCTGCCGTTCGGGCTTTCCACCGCACTGAGGGTGTTCACCAAGTGCATGGCTCCAGTCGTGTCCTTCCTGCGGACGAAAGGCGTCTCCGCTACCCTTACCTGGACGATTGGCTATTGGGGGCGTCCTGGCAGAAACTGTACAGGGACATTCATCGGATTTTCCCTTCTCACTTGGCTGGGGCTCAGGGTCAACCCCAAGAAGTCCCATCTCGAGCCCACCCGGGTTCTCGCTTCATGGGGCCCCTACTCGGTATCGGCGAGGGCCTTCCTCCCAGACGAGAGGGCGCGGACGCTTCATCGGGCGGCGTCCGCTCCTCGAGGCCTCGACGCTGTCAGCAAGGAGGTCCAAAAGCTCCTCGGCTACATGGCCTCGACCACCGCCATAACCTACCTCTCCCGGTTCCGCCCGGCCGCTCCAGCACTGGTTCGTCAGGGCCTTCGATCCACTCTGGGACGACCAGCGCTGCCGATACCGCCTGTCACAACAGGTACGTCGATCGCTCCTGTGGTGGCTGTTGTACCGGAACTTGCTGTCAGGCATGCCGTTCCGCGAACCCAGGCCGTCGGTCACGATAACGACGGATGCCTCGCTCTTCGGCTGGGGAGCGCACAGCGGGGATCTCCGGGTCCGAGGCCGGTGGATGGACGACGAGTTGTTCCTCCACATCAACTCTCTTGAACTGTTGGCGATCCACAAGGCCCTGAGAGCGTTCCGACACCTGGTCATGGGCCGCACGGTGTTGATCCTCACCAACAACACGACGGCGGTCTGCTACGTGAACAGGCAAGGGGGACGCACTCCACCACGCTGCTGGGCATCGCACTCGAACTTTGGAACTGGTGCGTCCCGCTCCGGATACACCCTGTGGCGGTTCACCTGGCGGGGCAGGAGAACACCACGGCAGACGTCCTCAGCAGGGACACCACCTCCCATCACGAGTGGTCCCTGTCCGACGAGGCCTTCCGGATGCTTCGGGACCGATGGGGCGAGCCGACCATCGACCTCTTCGCGACCAGCCAGAACGCGAAGTGCCGCCTGTTCTGCTCGAGGGCCGGTCACGATCGCCGCTCCATCGGCGACGCCTTCCAGTTCCCGTGGGACGAAGGGCTGATCTACGCCTTCCCTCCGTTCCCGCTCCTGGGCCGCATGATCGCGAAGATCATCACGGACCAGGCGGACGCGATCCTGGTGGCACCGTACTGGCCGAGGCAGCACTGGTTCGGACCCCTGATCGAGGCTGCCCGGGGCAGGACTCTCGGGTTTCCAACGGTACCGGACCTGCTGTCCCACTCCGACGGACTGGTGTTGCACCCCGACCTGCCGCTGTTGGCCCTCCATGCCTGGAGGATATCGCCCTAGACGATCCAGCCATTGGGAACGTCTTGACCACGGCCAGGAAGGAGTCCACGCGAAGGAACTACCACTACAAGTGGCAGCGCTTCGTGGCCTTCGCCGAGGAACGTCGAGAGCCGGTATCGCCTGTCACCCTGCGTACCGTGCTCCACTTCCTCCTCCATCTCCGGCAGCAGGGCCTGGCCTTCCCGTCGCTCAAGGTCTACCTCGCCGCGATTGTGGCATACCAGCCGCCATGATCCACGTCGGCCGCTCTCTTCAGGGACGGTACCGTCAAGCAGTTCCTGAAGGGCCTGCAGCACCTTTACCCGCCGGTATCGCCGCCGCTACCGCTGTGGTCGCTGTCATTGGTGCTGTCCCAGCTGACGAGGCCGCCCTTCGAGCCCATGGCCACGACGGACGACAGGCTGCTCGCGATGAAGACCGTGTTCCTAGTGGCCGTCACCTCTGCCAGGCGGGCGGGAGAGTTGACGGCGCTACGGTGCGATGAACCATACCTAGTCTTTCACCGCGATAAGGTGGTCCTCCGGCCTGACATTTCCTTCCTACCGAAGGTGGTGTCCAACTTCTACCTCAGCCAGGACATCATCCTGCCGGCCTTCTACCCAGACCCGACGACACCTCTAGAGCATTCCCTCCACTCCCTTGAAGCGCGTCGGGCGCTGGCCTTCTATAAGGACAGAACTGCAGCCTACAGACAGACACCCCACCTGTTTGTCTGTTATGGCAGGCGCCGGAGAGGCCACAAAGTATCCACCCAGCGTTTCTCTAAGTGGGTGATACAGACTGTTCAACTGGCGTATGAGCTTGCCAGGAAGCCTCCGCCAGACCTGCTTTGGGCCCACTCCACCAGGGCTGTGGCGACATCTGCTGCCCTCCTGCGAGGCGTCGACCTGTCGGAACTCTGCCGTGTGGCGACCTAGTCCCAGCCGTCGACCTTTGTGCGCCACTACAGGCTCGACTGCCGTTCCAGGAGAGATGCCCGGTTCGGTCGTGCTGTGCTGTCTTCTGTGCACTAGGATCTGGGACCTGACCCACCATCCTACTGGTAAGCTACACAGTCTCCTAATGTATGAGGCACAGAGACCACGAAGAAGAAGAACAGGTTGCTTACCTGTAACTGTGGTTCTTCGAGTGGTCATCTGTGCCCTCATACATCCCCACCCTGCCTTCCCCTCTTTTTCAGGTCCCATCTGCTTCAGCGGACCAGAACTGAGGAGAGACCGTTAGTTGACGGGAGGAGCATGCGCAGTACCGATGTGGGGGAGGGGTTCCCGCCAAAGCTAACGAGCTGTAGAATCTTCCGAACGCTACCGCGCAGGCGCGAAAGCTCCTAATGTATGAGGGCACAGATGACCACTCGAAGAACCACAGTTACAGGTAAGCAACCTGTTCTTACATGTCTTTGATTAGAGTGATGTCAATTACATGAGCACCATCTAACATACACAGCTTAACAAGATTTTGCTACCAGAATAATGTAGGATAACCATAGAACTTTGAAAGGATAGTGTTTCGGACAATAACTCCCAGAACTGTGTCCTGCGTAATAACACTGTCCTGGAGGGTATGGGGAGTTTTCATTGAAAAAAAGTAACCTTTCCCAGTTTTAGATGGCCACTAGCTTGCAATGGCTATAAAAGTTTAAATCAGCATCCGTTACACATGTAGTGAAATTTGACCTCTGTACCAAGCCAGTTTATTTCTTGGTAGCAAATGCTATAGGTGACAAAGGAAATCTGTTAGGAGATTCTGAGAGATACCTGACTGGCTACTGTTGTAAACACAGTGGTGGACAAGATGGAGCTTAGACCTGATCCAGCAGGTTAGAACCTATATGTATGATTCCTGTTTAACAGAAGAATCTCAACTGTTCTTTGGCAGATCTGAGAAGTGCTGCTTCTAAATTTGGACATTGTGTTCAGTTCAGTGCAAAAGATATGTGGGGAAATATTCTCTAAAAATTATTGCATTGTTCTTTGGAGGAATCAACAAAATAGTGTTTAATTGGTGTACTTGTTAAATCTGCCTAGAGAATTCCAATATTTTTCTGTTGGCAGCACCAGTTTGCTTCATTATATGTTAGCCCATCCATTTGAGTCATCAAATGTCAAAACTGTCCTGAAAAATAATTCATTTTCTTTTCCAATTTGCAAACAAGATATATATTGTCCTTTACTACTACCGCATAGATCCTGTAGTGTGTGTTCCATCCAGTTTCTTTATAGGAGACAATGGAGTCCCCTTGGAAGTAATTGCTGGCAGTGTCTCTGCAGAGGAGCTTATTACAAGAATTCATAAAGTTAAACAGGTAACTATGATTTTTTTTTTCAGTACTGTTTCTTGTAAAATGTGTTTTGGCAAACAAAAGCTGTTTGTCCTGTGACTATAGAACTGCCAAACCCATATACTATTGCTAACTTTAAAAGCATTTTATGTTCTGCTCAGTTCAGTGGTTTTAGTTTATTAGGTACAGAGATGTGCTAATAGGAGTAGTAAGGAGTTCTTTTAAAGTAGCTGATTTTTCTAGTGGACTCAACAAATGGGCTTTATATCTTCTCCCTGATACATTTTAGTTCACCATGTTTTATTGTTGGTACAAGACAGGACAGATCACAAGTTGGGAAATAAAAGCTGCTTTATGATCCAGCAGTTCTTGGTTCTTGAATCCTGGTCTACAATTGTACTGTGTAATTCCACAAATCTACTGCTGTCAGTTTTATGATTGGCCCATTCCATTCCAACAGAGCTACTAGCATGTTTGGAATCAGAATGGAATTTTCCATCAGATTAAACTAGATGGTTATATAGGTTTTTGTTTTGTTCCAGCTTTCTCTCAAGCTGATATTACATGCACTGCCTATATATGGTTTACTAGATATAGCTGCTTCCTCTATCAAACCTTTAGTATTGATTCATCCTAAACTTCTGTTGAACAAATCAACAATAATCTCATTTGATTATCATATTAGATTTGGCTTGGTCAACCTTCTGTTACTTTCAGCTCTACAATTAAGTATCTGGGGTTGTTTACTGCCATCCCATAATACTGAAGCAGGGGACAGACTTGAGCTATACTCCACTATTGAAGGTGGCATAATCAACAATATACAGCCCTTTCCCCCCTTCACAGTATATTACCATCACATAGCATGAGCAGGCTATAGTGGCAGAAGAAGACAAGTACCTACATGGAAGTAAGCCCTGTTGATCTCAGTGGTCCATAGCTGAAGAAACTGAGAACTGTAGCGTAACATTGGGATGCTGGATATACCTTTTTGGACCAAGTTCCATTAAACACTGTAGGAATTTCATCGAAATAAAAATCCAGTAAGATTGACTTCAGAGTTGACATACCGTATTTTCCGGCGTATAAGACGACTGGGCGTATAAGACGACCCCCAACTTTTCCAGTTAAAATATAGAGTTTGGGATATACTCGCCGTATAAGACTACCCCTCTTCCAACGCCCTCCTCGGCTCTCGCCCGCTTTCCCCTCGTTGGCCTCCTCCGCTGGGGCTGGGAAGAAAACAAAATGTTTGCCCGAGCCACCGCAGCTGCTTCCACCAAGGGAAGCAGAGGAGAAGAGGGAAGAGGGCAGCACCCCGCGCCCGGCTCTTTGGGGCTGGGGGGGCCTGGGGGGTGGGTGCCCAGAGGGGAGGAGAGCGGGGGAGGCCAGCGCTGGCCCTTGCCCTTCACCTGACCCACCGGCCTGGAGGGAAGCCCTCCTTTCCCCCTCTCTGCCAACTTGGCCGGACTCTTCCCCACCTCCGTCCTCGCCCAAAACGCCGCCGCTCCCCCCGCCTCAGCGCTCCCTGGCCTGCGAGCTGTAGGCGGGGGTGGGGGTGGAAGCGGGGAGGCAGCGCGACCAGCGCTCGCGCGAGGAGCCTCGCCTCGCCCAAAACGCCGCCGCTCCCCCCCGCCTCAGCGCTCCCTGGCCTGGGAGCTGTAGGCGGGGGTGGGGGTGGAAGCGGGGAGGCAGCGCGACCGGCGCTCGCGCGAGGAGCCTCGCCTCACCCAAAAAGCCGCCGCTCCCCCCGCCTCAGCGCTCCCTGGCCTGGGAGCTGTAGGCGGGGGTGGGGGTGGAAGCGGGGAGGCAGCGCGACCGGCGCTCGCGCGAGGAGCCCCCCCCCCCCCATCTTCAGGTAAGTGCACAGCACCACCCTGGGTGGTTTCATACGGTGGCCGCATATGGTGGGGATGCGGCCGCGGCCATTTTTGAGCTGCCCCCACCGTATGCGGCGACCGCAAAGATGACACCCGGCGTATAAGACGACCCCCAACTTTTGAGAAGTTTTTCTTGGGTTAAAAAGTCGTCTTATACGCCGGAAAATACGGTATGTAGGATGACACTGCTCTTCTAAAAAGCAAGTTTTCGTACATGGAGAGAAACTTCCTCCCAGATAGGTTGTAGCCTGCATTTACTGTTGACAGGCTAAATGGAGCAGGGGGGTTGGTTTCTCCCTAAAAAGTAACAGTTTTCTATTTACTTTAATATAAAAAGTGATATCAGAAATAATAATCTTGAACTACAGTAGTTAGGAATGTCAATGCTTCTTTCTTTCTTAGATGCACACGTTAAAAAATGAAGCCGTAGAAAATTCTGCTTCATGTTCCTCCTCTTTGTATAATGTCACAGAGGACTCCCAAACAGTTGATACCTGTGAAGCACAACCTGAAAGGCCACATTTAACCTCAGCCAGTAAGTGTTAGTAGTTTAGTATGTATGGATAACTTTTGCTTTGGAGATATTCAGTGCTCTTCAGATTAATGTTTAATTTAAAGGTGGAGAACCATTAGTACAGCTTTTCAGTAGTGGGTTTTGACTCTTCTTTTTTGTCTGCTCATTATGCAGTAGTCCCTTAATTGCTTTCTGTTCCCTGTGATGCTGCTGCCTGTGTCTAGCCTGCCGATCCTCATTTGTGAGCCATACTTCAGACTTGTGTCTCTCTTAATGGGTCAGAAATACAACAGAGCCAGCCATACAGTGTTCTTTCGAGTATCAGGGAAGAGTGAGTAGGTGAAGTAGAGAGAGAGAGTCAGGTGCATAGCTGTTCCTGTTGAAAGTCACTAATTGCATGTGTTAGTTTAGCATTGGGACATTTGAATCAATGTAATTTAATTGCAACACTTTTAAAAGAACCTGGCATCTGAGTATTGAGGTATTCAGGCCAGCACTTTTGCGTAGAAGCAGTAGGGTGATCTTTTTCAGTTTGGGCTATTGATATTTCTGTTGATGTAGCATAATATAACTTTAAAACATGCCTAAAATTTATATTGCAGTCATTTTAAATGGGTAAAAGTTTAATACGTAAAGTTTCTTTCTACCCTTTCTTCCTCTTTTCACTACTCTGTGATTTCTAAACTGTCTTAAGCTGAAGTAAATTTGGTGCAGACAAATGAAGAGAGTGAAAGAAGGCTGGAGCAGACCACAGATGACCTTACAGCCAAAGTAGAAAGGTATGTTATTTTTGAGATGTTGAGACTATTCTGTAAGGTACTGTGCTTCACACCATTTTCTGTGAAAAACTGTTAAACTTATGCAGGTATAATTTCAAGATCACATGTTAAATGCTTAAAGTATTTCTTCTGCATTAATATGTGGTCTGTAAATTAAGAAAGAACATCTTGGCACCAGACAGATGGTGGGAGGAATGCTTGCCTAAGGTACTGGACGGAAGAGAGAGAAATTGAGGCTATGTGGTGGGCATATGGTTCCCTGGAGCCATAAACCCAATACAGAGTTTATCCATCATTTTGTAATATTGTCAGAACACCCAAACCAAGGGTGGTGAACTGGGAAGGGGTCATGGCCAGTTTTTCACCCATGTATCCCCTGTCTCCAACTTAACCAGAGGTGATGTCTTATTGCATCTAGTTTTGGCTGATCTTCTATTTTGTTTTTGGAGTCTGCAGATAGCAGGCAAACTTGGAGTGGTGCTTGGGAGCAGGTTTGATTCATTTCACAGTAATTTTGATTCATTTTAGGGCAAAAAAGTTCCCTGTAGAAAAAAACAATAGCAGAATCCTATATCATAGTTACAGGTGTGTATCTTGTAGTTACACACTTGTTAATGTTATGTAGTTTAGGAGCAATGTAGGGACCATGAAAGTCCTCCAGTCTCCACTTACTGATGTTCCCACCTGCACCCCCCTCACAGCATGAGACAGAGTTGCAACAGGAACCCTGTTCTTACCTGTTACAATGGGGATGCTCACAGGATGGGGTGGAAATGGCAGCCAGCTTCTTCTTGAGTGACAGGGTACAGACCCCCATTGGTCATGGCACTGACTGGGATTGGATGGGATTGGATGAGTCAGTGCATAGTTGCTATGATTTGCATGCATATATAAAGACCATACAAGATTTCAGCACACATTTTTTTTAGTTTTGTAGGCTTTGGGGGCTGCAAAATGGGGCTCATGAGCATAATTTCCCCATCCCTGACCGTAAGTTATACTAGATATATAATTAAAATGTGGGGAAAACTGTTCTATTTGTGGACTCACAAACTAAGTTAAAACAAAAAAGATCTTCAGGCTATTTAAAGATTAAAAAAAGATGAATATATATTTTCTCAGACTTCATCTACTTAGTTTTATGTCAATGACTGCAAGCATTTGAGTTTCTCTAAAGCGTATTTTTTGTTGATTATCAATCTACAATCAGATATTTTGGGTTTTTTTAAAGCAGTATGTGTTTTTTCCAAAGAACAACCAGAAACTTTGACCTTTATCTACTGTATAAAAGTGGAAGTTTCTATGTCTGCTTGTCTGTGTCAGGCAAGAACCTCATATGATTGGCTGCCTACGAAGATTCTGTGGAATCCTGGGGTTTGCCATTTAGGGAGGGGCCTTTAGAATTCTCAGCCAGAGAGCTCTTGGGCCTCAGTCAACTGTGTCTGTCTTGAATAGGCTGGTTGCTATGGAGATGAGGCCTAGCAGCAAGGAGGAGGGCAGTGTGTTCCCTCAGGAACTCAAGTTCTGTATGTTAATAACTCCAAATACAGATTGGATTGGGGAATATGGGGAAAAGTTACAGGTACTGGACAACACAGTTTGGGGAATTAGAGACACAGGATCTCAAATCTTTCTAGCAAATATTACCTATGAGAAAATAAAATCCCAGGCAATGCTGGGTGTATATGCTAGTTGTTTATAAAATAAAAACAATCTGTATTTCCTTTGTATGTTTGACAGACCCAAATATGGAAAGCATCACTTTATTTGTCTTCGTTTCTTGGCAACAATTGATTTAGAGCAGCAGTTTCTTTGTTGAAATTGGTTTTAAGAACCACAGCAAGCTGTTCTTCATCTCCTGAATCTGGTATTTCTTTTAAAAAGAGGTATCAGTGGTATATTCTTGTGTTTTTCCTCTCCCCAAATTTAGAGTAACACAGAAGCTTGAAGAAAGAAGAGAAGAAAGAAAGAAAGAAGAACAACAAGTAAGGCTGTAACTGAATTTTTAACATTTCATTTTATTGCATTTTTCATGGGTTAGATTGAAGTTTGTGCAGAATTGAACTGTGTGGACATTCTTGTAAACTAAAAGGTGAGATGCTTTTTCACCCTTTCCTCCTCCCTATTACAGCCCTTGAAAATCTTTTTTGTAGTGTTGAGAAGACCTTATGGGCTAGCTGATAGGAGTTAGCACAGGGGGCTGTAGAAGGGAAGAAGAAATCGGGTCCCACTTACTTACTTAAACTTGCTTAATGAAAAATTAGTCTATCATATAACTATGTTGAGTGATCATTGTAGTATTTAGGAAATGTGTATTCTCTCTTCACATTTAGAAAGAAATCAAGAAAGAAATTGAAAGAAGAAAAACTGGAAAAGAGATGTTAGAATACAAAAGGAAACAAGAAGAAGAACTTACAAAGCGAATATTGGAAGAAAGGAACAGAGAAAAGGCTGAAGACAAAGCTGCTAGGGAACGCATCAGACAGCAGATTGCATTGGCAAGTGGTTGATTGTTTATTGGGGAATTAGCTGAAATTAAGAAATCTGAAGTACTCTACAGAATCGTAGAGTTGGAAGGGGTCACATGGGCTGTTGATTCCAATCCCCTGCTCACAACAGAATCTCCAACTAAAGCATCCCCAACAGGTAGCTGTCCAGCTTTTTTTTTTTTTTTTTGAAGAGGCCCAGAGAAAACCCCTGCGCCTCTCTAGGCAATTGGTTCCATTGCTGAAGTACTCTTACTGTCAGGAAGTTCCTTCTAATGTTCAGTCAGAATCTACCCTCTTGTAACTTCAAACCATTGTATCTGGCTTACTCTCTGGGGCAGCACAGTATAGGCCTGCAGTCTTCTTTCTGTGGCAGTTCTTGAGATATTTAAAGAGTGGAGTCATGTTATATGTCGATCTTCTCTTCACTAAGCTGAACATGCCCAACTCCTCAACCTTTCATTGTATTTTTTGTTCTCTAAGCATTTTGTTATCCTTATCACTCTTCTCTGAACCTGATCCAACATGTCAGTTTCCTTCTTAAAATGAATCACCCAGAACTGAATGCAGTACTCCAGATGAGGCCTGACCAGTACAGAATATAGTGGGGTATTACTCCCTCGACTTGTAAACTATGCCTCTATTAATGCAAGCTTAAATAGCATATGCCTTCTGTGCTGCAGCATCACACTGTTAGCTCCTGCTCAGCTTATGATCAAAATAATCCCAAGGTTCTTTTTCATGTAGTACTGCTGAGCCATGTACCCCCTTTCCTATAACCAATGTTAACTATATATCATGGAAGTAAGTGTAGAAATTGTGTGACTGTTCTGATTTTGGGAGGGAGGTGACCACAGATTGAGTGTTTGGAATCATTTTCTACCTCTGTTTATGTGTATTTTTCTCTTGTGTTTAGCATATACTTAAAAGGAGATGATTTTGAAAATCTGCAGCTCCATGAACTGTTTTAGCTGACATCGTGCACTTGTTTCTTTTAGTAAAAGCACATTTTGCTGGAAAAAAATGTCATCGATTCCCACATTGTCACTGAATTTCAGTTTAATTTGCCAGCATTCTTTTTTGATGCAGCAAAGTTGTAAGGAGATTTTATTCTATCACTTTTGCATCTCATAGTGACAGATATGTATTTGATAAATTCAGAAAATACTGAGAACAAATGGTCACCCTCACTAAATATCCCATGCAGTTGAATTTTGCCACTACTGCTGTATTAAACATAAAGGATCCAGACTTAGCAGTACTTACATGTAGACTTATTGAAATGATTGGGCCTTGTTGGTCGTAGCTACCTTGTTTGATTTCAGTCAGTCTGGTTAAATGGGTCTGCTTTAAGTAATATTAGGCCTCAATAAATTCCCAGTATAACAACTTTGGCTAACATTCTGTCCAGTAGTTGTAAGGTCATTAGCTGGACTTAGAATCCTATAACTGCTGGCAATTCACTTTTATGGTCATTACTGATTGAATGTGATCCCCAAAACCTACCTTTTCAGTCTGGTGCCAGGGCTCTGGAAAATAACATCTGCAGTGTTCTTCCAGTGCTGGACACTGTGAGAGAAGCAGTTGCATTGGGACTGAGAGGAGTCTTTTCAACAACCTATTCCTAAGGCATCCTGCAACTAGAAAAGTGCTACAGGTGTAATTTCACAGCACCCCAGTCTGCAGCATCTCTGCCCAGCTGAAAAGGTAGAGTTTTGAGGTTTGGCAGCATTGGATGTAATTATGACAGTAGAGCTCTGTCATCTTAGTTACATCTGATGATGCAGGAACTTGACCTTCTTGTGCATAAATTTGGTAGTGGTTGGCATTGATAATTCTGAGAGATACAAGCATATTAACAATTTCAAATTGGTCTGAAGTAGAGTTGTAACAAATGTATTTGTATTATTCTTATGAAGGATCGTGCTGAAAGAGCAGCTCGATTTCAAAGGTCGAAGGAAGAAGCAGATGCTGCAAAAGCTGCTGCTCTCCAGGCTAAACAGGCTGAAATGGAAGCCAGGAAGGAAGCATCCCAAAGGGAGCGAAGGTGAGTTGTTTGTAAAACCTATTCCTCCTTCTGCAGAACTTCTATTTCATATTGTAGGATCGTACATTCTTTGTTATCTACAGGCAGTTCATTCCACCGCCTCTTACTCTCACCTGCTTTAAATTTTCCTGTGTTCTGAACGTAATCTAGCACAGTGCTAGTGTTTATACATTTCATTATGTTATACATTAACATTCTGCATCTTAAAGTTACTATCACTTGGAATTTCATGCAAGGGTATTCAAAAGGAATTTAAAAAAAACTCGAACTTGATGTCTCTTCCCTAGTGCTATAGCAAGAATCCAGTTTCGCCTTCCAGATGGATCATCCTTTACTAACAGCTTCCCTTCAGATGCTCCCTTGGAAGAAGCTCGGCAGTTTGCTGCACAGGTAAATGAACATCTGTTGTATTTTTAAATTAGGCTGTGTGCAGAATTAGATCAGATCATATTTTAAGATGGATGCTGTTAACTATCAAAACAGAGGAGAGTTATAGCTTTACAAAGCTACATTATCTTTGTATGTAGAAAAAACAGTTGCCTGCACCCCTACACGTGCACACACCGTATCAGATAAAAAGTTGGAGCATTAGGCAGAGTAGACTTGGGAGGTGAAGGGGAAGGGAAACAAAAGGAAACTCTATTGGACAAGCAGAGCTCAACACAAGTGCTGCTAGTTGTTTTGTGTAGGTTTTATGTCAACATGTTTAGATACTGATGCATACTCTCAGTGCTCAGTAAGTTGGTTTTTAAAAAGTTGATACCAGTTGTATATTATTGACATTGGTATTGTTGCTTTGTTTATTAATTAAATCAAATGACTTGTTTAGGTAAATTTAGTGGGCTTTCAGGTCTCTCTAGACCTATGTGATAGCAGATATCAGTATTACTCTTATTTGATTGTTTGGATAAACTTAGAGAGCCGTTGTGGTGGTTTGAGTATTCAACTAGGATTCTGCAAGACAAGGGTTCAAATCTCTGTTTAATCATGGAAACTCACTGAATGACCTCGGGCAGTCATACTCTCTCAGCCTAGGAGGAAGGCAGTGGCAAACTTCCTCTGTATAAATCCTGTCAAGAAAATCCTGTGATAGGGCAGCCATAAATCAGAGGCAATTTAAAGATACCTAACTGCAGCAACACATTCAAAAAACAAAGAATTAATATGGCAGGTAACGATGAAACAGCATTTTCATTGATGATATAGCTGTAAATCGCAGGAACTTTCCTTTTCCATAAGGAATATAGTTGCAGGTACAAAATGTTCAGTCAATTTCTTTCATTGTTACAGACAGTTGGCAACACATACGGCAGTTTCTCCTTGGCGACAATGTTCCCCAGAAGGGAGTTTACCAAAGATGATTACGGGAAAAAATTACTCGACCTGGAACTTGCTCCAAGTGCTTCAATAGTACTGTTGCCGGTAAGGGTGTAAAAACAAGACGGTATTAAATGAAATGTTAAGACTTTCAGATTGACTTTACAAGTAAGATTTTGAATTTGTGCCAAATGTGAGTTTCTTCTTGAGTGTAATTTTCAACAATATGACTTTGGACTGACTTTATTTCCTCATATGCAGGCAGGGAGGCCAGCTACTGCAGTTGTGCAGTCTTCCAGTGGAGATTTCTGGAGATTCCTTGGCACAATCCTCTACCCGTTGATAGCAGTTTGGCGATTTATTAGTAATTTCTTATTTACTAGCCCTCCTCCTTCCCAGCCACCTGTTGGACGACATCAGCAGGAGCACTCAAACACTTCATCTAATGCTGCAGAGCCAAGCAGGTACCAATTTGACTAAATAATGTGCTTTCTGAATTTTTTCTTGTGGCTGTCACTAACTGCCACTCCCCATTCTCTAGTATGTGGAGGGATCTTGGGTCAAGATGAGATCTTCTCTCATTTGTGCTAGAATGTGGGGAAACATTTGCTCAGCAGCCACAAGTTCTTCATCCTTTCTTCCATGGCCGACATATCCTTGAACTGATAAGAAACTAATTCTGTTCCTTCACATTCTCATGGTCCCAAATCATCTTTTTGATGAATGATTAAAAGCCTAGTGTAGAAGCGATAGTCAATGTCATGAGAACTGTAGTCAAAGAACAGCTACAGGATACCCATCTCTACTTTAAGTCATCTTCACTAGCTGGAGCTTGCCTGTGTTACAGGCGATTTCTTCCTTAAATTACCGTATGAATTGACATTTCCATGCTGGTTGTTGCCACAGATATTCTGTTTTAAACAATATCAAACATTGGCATAATCTGGCAGGGATGAAAGCATAATCCCCAAAGCAGATACTACCGTGAGTCAGTCTGTAATTGACAGCAGTGTATCAGTACACTTGCAAATAGCAGCTATTTCCCTTAGTTGATCATTGGAGTCCACATTTATGATATATTGAAAAGGAACTGAGTATAATGTAAACCACAAAAGGTTATCTCATAAAAAATCTATTAATGCCAAAAGCTCTTATAGTTCCTTGTCTGGAAACTACTTTTTCTGAAGTGAACAAAATTACATCTAGCAGGTACTGTGCCAGAGCTTGAGAATAACTACTTACAACTTTCTATTTGTAATTAATTCCTGCCCCCAAGAATGCATTACATTAATGTACGTTACAGTTATAATATAGGGGTAATTCCACTGCTTTGTAGTGAAACTATAAGTTGCTGGTGTGTAGCCTTGTCAAGTTGTGGTGGTGGTGGTGGTGGAGCAGTCCATAGTCTAAGAGTTTCTGCAAGTGTTGTGTTAACAATGAAGTAAATGAGAGGACAGTGTGACTTGTGCCAGTTATTTTAATTGAAAATTACTGTTTTAGTTTTTATTCTGTTTCTCTTTTAATTTTTCTAAATAGAAAATCAACAAAAAGGAAACAAAGTTATTATAGCAAAGGGAAAAGAATTTCATCATAGTTAAGTCTAGACTAATGTTAGTACTTTTGAGAAAAGGAAAGCAAAAAACTTAAGTTAAAAAAAATTAAAATGTTAATTAACCATAGCCATGTACATTTTTGTACCCTGGATGAATAAGAGTAACTAATTGTCTTTTTAAAATAAAATAGTTTTCCAGACTATTGCTCTTCAAGTCTTGTTGATTTGTGAGTGATGGAAAAAGGGTTAGAACTTAATCAGAGCTAACAATGTTCTGATGTTTAGAGAAAATCGTATCTGTGCACTGTCACTGTAGGAATTGGTTCATAAACCATATTTCTTTTTTTATTTAGACAAGCAGTCAGGAAACGAATATTGGAAAAGCGGAGTGAAGAATTCAAAAAGAAGGCAAAATCTATCGATTGAGAACTCAGGATGATGGAGATGATGATAACAATACCTGGAATGGAAATTCAACCCAACATATGTAGCTTGAGTAAACTGTACATAGTGATCATTGATTTTTTTTTCTTACTTGATTTACTTTCAGTTAAACCTTCGGCTGCACAAGTGGGCTTGTATGGCTATGCTGCCTGCATTATATCTTATTCCTGACCATAACGCATGGAATAAGGTGTTCAATCAGTTGTGTAGCTGGATATTGCAAATATAACTACTGCCAAAAGCTCAACGAATGTAAATGAATCCCCATTTTCCATCAGCATTTAGAATTTCTCACTTCTCTAGCCATATGGTCATCTGAAGGCACTTTTTATCTCTCTAGATCTTGGAAAAAAATCAGAAGCTCACATTATAAAATAAGCAAATCTGACCTAGCAGAAGCAAAAAAAAAAAAACCCTAGTGAATTGGATAACTTATTTTCTTTCCCTTTAGTGCTTCTGCAACTACAAAATAATCCAGGTAGTTTTTAATCTAAAAGCATTCAATAAAGGTTTTTCCAAAAACACAGCAGTCTGTAAGATCATTGTCTGCAAAAGTTCTTTCTTGCATTCTGTAGTTATATCTTATTATATAATATCAAGTTTATGTACTGGTTCAAATATTTAATTGTAAGCTACCCTGAGAGTAGAAATGCAAGATATAGCATAAGGAGAAAAAAAAACCTTCACAATTGAAGTGAACAACACTGAATTTAAAAAAAAACAACTTTAAAACAGACTATAATAAAAGTCATATAACTGAACAAGATTAAAAAAAAATTCCAGATGGTAGTAAAAAACCTGGCAAGCTAAAACTCTTTAGATGACACCTACTGCTTTTTTGGTGAGACTTCCAAAAGAAGAGTGCCCCTCCTGGTTACCATTCCATTAATTTTCAGAAGCACTGGGATGTTTATTTGTACGGTGCTGAAATACAAGCTATGCCCCAGCAGTTTGAGCTCTACTCAATATAGCAGCTAGTGTGGCTGTTTGAAGACTGGTGTGTTTTTTAAAATCAGTCTCACATGCTGTATTTTGAACTATTATATTCACCAAGACTTCAGAGGAACACTCAGTCAACCATATTACACTCCCCAGTGTGTGACATTGTTGTGGTTTAAGCTCAAGCTCACTAAAGGTCTTGATAATGCCCACCACATTTTCAGTTTCCAGAAGGCAAAAATCTCTGCTGATAAAGGAACTGCAGCTACTTTTTTGAATCTTTTTATAGCCACAGAAAGCTGTGAGCCATCTAGACCCGGTTTAAATGGAAGTGGTGATCAAGAAATAACCCATTAGCCTTTGTCATATTATAAGCTTTTGCCAGTATAGCGGGTTGTACCCAGATTGACCAGGCTGTGAACAGAAAGGCTTCTGACAGCACTGCAATCTAACATGAGCTGCCTGATTAAGGAAGGGATCTTAGCTGATTTCCTCTGTTCACTCATGCTTCTCCAGAGGGCTCTCAGCTCTACAGAGCAGCTTTTCTCAAAGAATGTTTTTTTTTAAAAAAAAAAAAAGGGTGAGAAGGCATGGCAGATACTAACAATTTATTTTAGGAGAGTGTATTTAATGCTTAATGTATACATACGTTCATAATCCAGGATTTAGAGTCTAGATTGCTTTCAAACCCAGAGATTCAAAACATCCAATAAGCATTTGTTATCTAATCTAGCTAGAATCAAGAGTAGTAAGCAGCATTATATATATGACCTCTGGAAAAAAAACTTTTTGAAAGACAAGCTAATTATGGAGGATACTGGACTGCCTGTTGGCAGTTCCATGACTTATTCCTCATATTTCTAAACAAGTCTACAGGTTTGGACTGCTAACTGGTTAGACTTTTAAGGGAAGACCCACCTCATATATCTCCACCCCATCATATGGGATATGCAAAGAGGTGGGTATTCTCTTTTAGTGGGGAATGCCCACATCTCTACACATTCCATATGATTTTGACCACTATTAATGAACCTTAACAAAATGAATCTAAACAGAATTTCTGCCATTCAAAGTTTATTCAATATAATAAGACAAAATGTATAGTATAGCTTACATTTTACTTCTTTTGTGGATTTTCTTGATAATCTTGCTATATGCAAATGAAAAAAAGACAAGACCTAGTACAGTCAGTAGGAGTAGGGCAAACAGTGTGTAAAGGGCTGTTTCTGCTCGAGGTGAAGTTAAGTCCAGTCCCAAAAACTGTACCTTCGCAATGGCTGAATTGTCAGGCCAGGTTGTGCTGCTAGGTGGCAGACTTGTACCTAGGAAGAAGGTGGTTGGTGGTTGATATATTAGTCCTTAGTTTATAAACAGTCTTTTGTGTCTCTAATGCTCTGTAGAAGGACTTTTTCCCGAGTGGTTTTTAAACTGTGTAATTGAAAAAAAGAACCCAACAAACTACCCACAATGGGTTAACAGCCTCAGCGTTGGAAAACATCCCTGTATGATATCACTGAGTTGGATCTAGAGAGTGAATGATATTCCTCACTGCAGTTACAGCTCTGTATGTTATATTTTGTTTTGCTTGTTTGTTTTTGAAGGCTGGAGGAGTGGCTTTTGGGGAGGGCACAGGTGGAAAGAAGAGGCAAGACAGTCCCGGTTTGTAGGGCTCAACCAAATGAATTCACTTGCCTCAAGCACACTAAACTCCAGTGAAATGTGGCCGTAGCTACTTCAGTGCTGGAGAAATAAGAAGGCATCAACTACTGCCTTCTCTAAGGAAGACAGAACTCTAGAGAATGAGATGTGAACAAAAGTTATTACAGCCTCCACGTATTGCATTCCTGAGACCAAGATCCCACTGATCTGTTCTGAGTAGGTCTGTTCAAAGTATGGATTTAACCAAATGGGTTCAAAACATTAGCTGTGATCCAGCATTGAGAAACATAAATGTATCAAAATGCTACATCTCAGTAGCTGTGTCTCCCAGTGCTGCCTCTCATGTATTCTCAGAGTACAGGGATGAGCAGTGGTGCACCCAGCCATTTTCCTGTAGCTGGATGTACTACAAGGATGTCATCATCAATAGGGTTTCTTAAGGACTTCTGGAGGTCTTAGCAGTTAACCTGACACAATGCATTCAGCTACAGAAAAATATGATGACATGTGCTTGTCAGTGGCACAGAAATGGCCGTAGGGGTGTGTGCTGCTTTTATAAATGGGCAGGTGATGATTTGATCATTGCCTGTTCAGTTCTGACCCCCTGCAGTGAATCCAAAAGTGAGTTTTAATGGCAGTACATTATCATAATTCACCAGCAAGATGCCAGGCATAGTTGCTTGTCCAATATAAATGAGATTCCTCTTAATGCAAGAGTTCATTTGTACTGCTGTGTAGGTGTTCATTGCAAGAGGGGATAGGTTGACACTGCTTTTTTGGTTGCGCTTACTTATCTGTTTAGTCCACACACTTAAGCATGTTGGAATCTCTTTGTTCACACACATGAACAATACCAATTTTAATGTACATGCACCCACACACTTGCTAAAACATACCTGCAAATGCATCCAATAATTACTATCAATTGAAATCTTGGGCTTTTGATATCTGCCTCAGCAAATTGTTTTCTAACATTAAATGCTCTTAAGAATCTCTCACAATCCAACCTATTGCTTTAAGTAATGCTATTGTGAAATGCTTCAGAATAAGAAACAGAAACAGCAGGGGTATCTGTTCCTGAGAATAATACCTATATTCTCCTGCAACAAAGATAGGAAGTATGGTCCTCTAGATATTATTGGACTACAAGAAATACCATCCCTCATATGCTGGCTAAAGTTAATGGAGGTTGTAGCTCCAAAAACATCTGAAGAGCCACAGTTCCTCAAGCTTGTCCTACAGGCCCTGTTTTTCAGTTTAGGGTATATAAGCATTCTAGAACCATATAAAATCAAACCTGCACCCCATAGTTTCCCTGAAATATATGTCTATGCATATTGTATTGAATGGGAGACAGTCACATCACTGCAGTCTCTTTTGCTGACTTTTCAGGGTGCAGGATTCTATCTTACCAATTTCAGCCCAAGAAACCTGGGCTAAATTGTTGAACAGCCCGTGATACTGACAGGCCAATGCAGTTAAAAAAACCCTGCATAGTCCATGAAATTTTTATCACCAAATGCCACCTCCTTTTCCAGATAGATGTCAGCAACATTATATAAAATGTATAAAAGGAGTTAAAATGAGCTGGTTCTGAGGGTAAACCGCATCCATGCACAAACTGCCAGTGTTTAAGGCATGTTAGGTCCTTTTAACCAATTCAGATTATGAATCTAAAACTTTCAACTAGGAATTTACTTACCCTCAGATTGTGGCTCTAGACACAAGTGGGGCCCAGTGGCTGGATCAGGAAAGCCATTACACTGAATAATAGAGGAATAATATTTTGAAGACTCCTTTGGAATTCTGGATAGATTTGGGTCTGTAAAGTTGGTATAATACAACCCAAATCTCTCAGCATAACCCACTGCCCACTCAAAATTGTCCATCAAGGTCCATGCAGTGTAGCCTCGCAGATCAACGCCATCAAGTACAGTTGCTGTTGAGGAGTACAGAAAGAGGAGGACATTTCTTATGTAGTGCAAGCCAGTGCATAGATTCTTCAGCCGGCAGTCACACAGAATACATTGAAGCTGATCCGTAAGGAAATAATACCAATTTCCAAAGCTATGTTTTTCCATGTTAAGCTATTGCAGCAAGACCAGCAGATAGTCTTAAGGCAACAAATTGTATGAATCTGTAATTTTTCACGGACTATGAGCCACTTCCTTCATGGGCTTCCTATGTATTATTCTGTGTATATTATATGAGATTACAGTCATAATGTAGGCAGTGAAGCCTGATATTACAACATCTTGTGAGAACACAGAGTGAAACAAGTCCTTGGCAGTGATAGCTGATGCACACTGGGGATGGTGGGGTAAAGCATGTGGTCATCTCTGGGATAGTTGCGGGGTCATCAAAATATGAATCAGTTACATCTAGTTTGCTATTTGGTCTCCTCCTCTGCAAAGTCCAAGTTCCCCTTGTACATCCCAACTGTTTGGGAGCAGTGTTGGGGACTACCTGACAATGCATCCACCCCTGTACCTAAGCAAACAATTGATAAAATCATTTTACACAGGGTGCATTTCAGAGTAGCTACCCTTTAGTTGGATTATTTGTAATGATGCTGTAAACATCTTAATTAACATCTAATTGAGTAGAGTGTCATCTTTCAACACAGTCTTTTCCAGTTTTCTGAGAGGAGTTCTTCCAAAGTCGGAGGGCCAGGTTTGCAAAAGTGAAACTGGGAAAGTTGCTTAATGAACACCCACAGTCCAAATGATTTTTCTACATATTAGTGGTAGCGTAGAGAATTGCAAGTCCTTATCATAAGTTTGAGAAGTGTGCTTATGCATATTTCCTACTTTTCTTAGGTTTTTTTATTGTCATCCAAATCTGGAAGGAGTAGGAGCTCTTGCTTATTTCTTTCTCAACAAACTATAAAACATGGTTTGTTTTATTGTTTCTTTGGTTTGTTGAAGGTGAAGCAACTCAAAGCTTTGTATGCTTCCAGGTTCCGTATGAAACTCTGGTTTGGTTAGTTGCTTCTGGTGCAGATGGGAACCATAGGACAGCAGGCACACACGTTACCTTTAATAAATAGATCAGGGTTCTCAGGGTTCCCAGGCTTATCGGTATGTTACATGTAGCTACTTTATTGCAAAGAAAGGAGAACAAGTTAAATCGAATCAGATCAGACCAATTATCCCCTGCATTTTGGTGGTCAATAGGAAATACAAAGACTGGAGAGAATGTCATGTACCTTTCAAAGCTTCATTGATGTAGCTTTTTAAGTAATGTATTCTCCACGTATCATTGAAGCCCTCATCTACACGTTCTGAAATTCCATTTTCAGTCACATAAATAGGTGGATCATTATATTCTTCCTTGATCCACTTCAAGAGCTTTCTAAAACCGAAAGGGGTCACTTTCAACCAAAAAGAACCAGAACTCAGCCAGCTGCGGTCTGTTATGGAGGCAACACCTCTGCACAAGGGAAAACAAGTGAAAGGAATGATGGGCACCAAATCATGAACTTCAGCTACTTTTATTAGATGTCAACAAAGCCAGAACAGTCAACAGCAAGGATGGGCCAACCAAATCCTTGAATCCTTGGCAAGGATTCAATATTTGTGAGTCCAAATCCCTGCACCAAAATAGGCAAACTGAATCTTTTGAATCCATCAACCAAATAGTTTGTTGGAGACCAGGACGCTTGAAAACCTGGAAGACTGGAACACCGGAAAACCTGGGAGGACCAGACACACAAGGGGAGCTGGCAAGTAGGTGAGTTTTTCCCTTGGAGTAATAATGGCCTTTGCTAACAGTTTCAGAAACTACATCTGGGGTTGTATTCTAATACATTTAAATTGAACATTTAGTATTTAAGTTCAGCACTATTTTCTGAGCTGAAAATCAATGGCATGTATAAATGCTGGGTCAGTCGGTCTGACACCTATCAGAAGTAGTGGGGCAGAGGGCAAGGTCACACAATCTCAGCCAGTGATTGCCACATGTAGGCTAGCATACCTCCTTCCACAAGACCAGTGCCTGGTTGTAAACCTATAGCTAGAATAGGATGAGAAGTGAAATGTCTGTCATGGCTTCTCATCAACCACATGACAAACCACATGTAACAGAAAGGATAAATCATTTTTAAAAATTGGTGCCTCCACCAAAGGCCTGGTTGGCTGGAAGGTACAGTCTTCTTGAGATTTCAAAGACAGCTGAAAGATTCTTTTGCATAGCTCCCTTGCAAAGCTCTTTCATACACAATTCTGGGGTTTGTAGTTTTACAAGGTGTCACAGCCTTCTCTGCCAAAGTGTGCTTGTGCATCATACAAACCCCAGGATGCCGGAAGAAGATATGCAAAGAAAATCCAGTTCTGACCTGGACTGTCTCTGTACTGTAGTATGTGGCCCTGTTTATACAGGCAGGAAAATGTGGGATTAATCCATATTTTCCACTGTTTTTTAAACACATCTGTAGGAGTTTTGTAAAAACAGCAAGTGATTTGCCTTTTTGCCCCTGAAAAGGCCCATATGACAATTTAAAAGGTGTGGGGAACCAAAACATTCAAAAATGATCATAAAATATTCAATGGCAAACCCACCAGAGACTTGAGTGGTTGCTATTTTCTGTTGGGGGAGAAATATGTTTGGAAGCCCCTTCCCACTCCCAGGGCTTTGTGGGTGACAGGGCATTGGAACAGTTGGGCCACAGAAATAGCCCGCAGGCTGCACTTCCCCCTTCCTTTTCTTAAATAGTCTTCGATTCCCAAAGTCTAAAACAGACAGTTAATCATAATGAAAAAACTGACCAGAACTCAGCATAATACACAACCTACAGAAGGACAAGTGATGAAGTTCATTGGAAAGTAACTTTCCAGTCACGCCTCTACTGGATTTTAAGAAGTCTGTCCCTTCACACTTTGCCTCATTTATAGCTCACTCAATTCAGGGCCCTTTCACTCTACATAGGTATAGTACTAAAATTCCACTTTAACTGGCACAACACTATATTAGAGTCCTGAACTTTGTAGTTTGCTGAGTCACTAGAGCAGCTCTCTGGCTAAGAATGCTAGATGCCCCTCCTTCAATGGCAAATCCCAGGATTTCATAGGATGGAGCCATGGCAGTAAAAGTAGAATTATGGTAACATAATTGTGTAGTATGAAAGGGATGTAAGACAGTCCTCTGATTCCCAAAGAGGGATTGAGAAGGTGACTTATAGAGGTAACAGGTACAGTGGGCCCTCCACTTTTGTGGGTTCAGTACTTGTGGATTTCTTTATTCACAGGTTATTTTATTTATGTATTTTTGAAAAATCTTACTCTATTTACCCATCCCATGGAAAAACATGTTTCTCTAGGAATCTCTAGGTCCTCCAATAAATTTCTCTGGTCCACTTTCACAGGTTGCAGACCACAGAGTCTTGTTGCCAGGCCGTACACCCTCACATTTTGGTATGGTCTAACTGGCAACATATATTAATTGGCGGATGTGTTGGCATAAAATATAGATTATACTTATGGCTGGCAAGGCCATGTGGAAAGGGATACTGGCTGGAAGTAGGTCAGAGGTGACCCCAACATAGCCAGGTCTTTTTTTGCAATTTCAGTTCTCTGAAATTAGCCAATAAAGCCTGACTTAATGGCTCTGAGCTAATCCTATCAACTGCCAACATCAGAAAACAATAAGATGCCCAGGACCCCTACTGTGTGCATATCCTACTGCAGATAGCCCAGGAACCCCCTCTCAGCCAAGACACTGAAACCAATCAGTCCATTCCAGACCCATTGTCCGCAAAAGGTTCCCTTTGCCTTGCATCTGGAACCTTCACTGCCACAGGCTATTTTCAGGGTACAAATACGCCTGATTTCAGGATGCCCAGTGCAGTCTCTCGAAGATCTACCCATCACTCTGTCCGTCTGGTTCCTGAATGAGAACTGTCCTTAGGTCCTACCTAACCCAAAACACATTTCTGCTCTTCACTACTCTTCTGGACTGGTAATTATAAATCCTCCCAAACCCATCAGCCTCACTATAATTTTTCTTCCCTTTCTCTTTCAGTTAGCTCTTGTGTGAGTGCTTGACTGTATGTATCTTGTGTGCATGCATGAGTGAATTACCCCAATAAAAACACATTTTTAGTTTACTTTTTAATCTTTGGCTGGTTCTTTTCCTGCGTGTACCCATAAACGCTAGTAGGAAAGATCTCACTAAGTTGCCCCACTCTCGCAAGCCTCCTCTTTGAGCTAATTCATTCCCCACTTTTGCAAGGAGGCACTGGCATCACAGGGTGGCTTTTGTGGCACATACGTTTTGGGGTAACAGTCACACTGGAGGATCTAGAGATTCTTAGAGGGAACATTTCTCTGTAGGCGTTGCTAGGTCCTCCAGTGTTACTCTGTGGCCTACTTGCACCTGAAGTTGACCATAGAATTGTGCTGGAGGTTCCTAAAGGAATGTTCTCATGATAAAAACAAAACATTTTCCGATTTTTATTTTTCTTTGTGTTTTTTCCAGTTTTGGGGGGTCTTGTGTCCCTAATCCCCATGAGAGTGGGGAGCTTACTGCGGTAGCAAATTCATTTTGAACAGAGAGCATGGACTTTTTGCTCTTGGGTATTATCTATTACTTCCTTTGGTGTCCAGAAAATTCCCAGATCTGCTTATGCCTCTCAGGAATGATTCACACCATTATTAGGATGAGGGTCTGAAGGGAAATTATGCACATTTATTTCCTTGAATGGTTGAGAGGAGAGAGGAGAAACCTCCAGCCACAGGTATTCCCTATTGAGCTTTTAAGCTTCTTTTGTTGTTATCTCTGATCAGGGACTGGAGATAAGAGAGCATGTGAAAGTACTGAAATAGCTGCAGAGAAGTGAGCTATAATTTTCAAGCAGAAAGCTGTTGTCCTGAGGCTTATCTCTGAGTGGACATGTATAGAATCGACCTGTGCTTTGTACACTCGATGGGGAAAAGCACAATTATTATGAATTACATCTTCCCCT
Source organism: Iguana delicatissima (assembly GCA_948472985.1). Classification (NCBI taxonomy): domain Eukaryota; kingdom Metazoa; phylum Chordata; class Lepidosauria; order Squamata; family Iguanidae; genus Iguana; species Iguana delicatissima. The sequence continues at coordinate 369,307 of CAOKZL010000562.1, read as the reverse complement.
TACCAACTTTTGCTTTGGTCCCACCTAATCTATCTTTAGCACAGCCCCTTAGTCCCAGCTACTGTCAGAATGTAGCTACCCAAGACTCTTCCTAAACCTAAATTCAGCCCATGGAGTTTATCCACCTCTCTTTAGGATGATCAGCCTTTTCTCAGATATTCCTTAGTGCAATACAGATGTTTATGAAATGTGTTTTACCATGACAGAATAGTAAATGCGAACATGTTTGTCGTAGGTACTGATAATCATATAATACAACCACCAACTATCAGTCCTGTGTACAACTTACCTATCAGCATCATAGGATGTCAAAATAGCAGGATAGTTTAAGTTGGATGCCAATACTGTAGTATAATGATTCAGACCAAAAAAGTCATAGGTGCCTTTAATCCTCTGCTTTTCACTTTCCGTAAATTCAGGGAGTCTACATCATCCAAACAAAGTGAGGAAAGAGATACTGATATGTTATCAAACTGTGATCATACTTATTAGCTTAACTCTATTAACTTTCTTACTAAGATGGGCTAAGTATCTTCTATAGAAGAAATACAGCACAGCTGGATGTTAACATAAATATGAATAAATGTCTGTGCATATATTTTTCTTTGTCTAGAGAGAAGAAGAATAGCATTCAAAGCTGACATTGTTCTTAAGGGTTAAGTGATTGATAGCTGTTGGTAAAGTCATCTGATCAATTAGATGAGTTGCTGTGATCTCATGGAATGTCATGGAAAGTTCATGGTAATTCTAACATCACTTTCATGCACATCACATTTTCACATGCAGAGACTAAAAGCTGAGTTTATGGATGGCATTGCTTCCTATTCCATGCTTATAATTTTGGAAGTTTCCCACTAACATGTTTTAAAATCAAATCTTCTCAGGTTGGGTTGCCCTGAGTCCTGAGACCAGCTTCATTAGGCTTCTCTTCTTACCAAAATATTTCTATTCTAGCTGGTCATTAAAACAACCATTTAATTCTAACAATGCATATCTGAAATTGATCTTTTGCTCTTCCCTCCTCTTCCTTTCTTCCTTTTGTGCTATGACTTTTCAAGTATATGCTGCAAGCAAAAGACTGTCTTGTTTTATTGATTGTTTGTAAACTGTTCTGGGAGTCTTTACGGACAAAGAATGAAGTAAAAATGCTTTAAGTTAATAAATACCGTGATTGGCCCAGGCTTCTCTCCTGTATCCTCCTTTTCATCAGCTCACTATAGTCACCATTTTTGAAGATTGGGTGGGCAAACCAACCAACAAAGAACTATGACAGCAAAATAAAAAGATGATTGTTAGGAGTGTTTGTTACAGGCCTACGTACCCCCCAGATTTGGTATGGTTTAATTGGCAAAACATGATTTAACTGACAAACACATTAATTGGCATTGATATAAAATGGAACCGGAGGTGACTGGAAAGTCAAAAGCCAGGCAGAGGAAAATTACTGAATGAACATGTGTGACTGCAAAGCAGGTCAACAGACCCACTCTAGGCATAGCCAAAATCATTATTAGGCAGATTACCAGGCAACTCCAGAGATAATAGGCTTAAAGGGAAGTTGGAACAGCTCTGACAACATACAAGGGTGAAGGGAAGTTCCCACTACAACACAGATTGTTTCAAACATTCATCCTAACACCTTGGCATTTTCCGCATTGTCCTCGCACTCATCCACCATGACAGGGCTATTACAACAGCCATTAATTCTTTGCCACCTAACAATAAGACCATTAACTGTGTCTGGACCTCATTGTCCATATTGCAACCTCCATTGTTTCCTTGGCTGAGAAAGCCATTCACACCCAAGCCTCTCAGGCACATTTTGAGTATAAGCCCTCCACTATGTCACTCTGAATCTTGATTTGGTCTGCTCTTAGACACACAAGTCTAAGCCACTCAACTGCTTCTTCATTACTCTTTTGGATGAGTAATCATGACCCAAAATTCTCAGCCTCGTTGTCCGTAACTTTTCTTCCCTTTATCTTTTGGTTAGCTCTTGTGTGAATGTGTGACTGAATTACCCTCAGTAAAAGATATTTTTAGTTTACTTTTGTATCTCTGGCAGGTTCTTTCCTGTGTGACATTGGTGGAAAGATCTCGTTAAATTACTCTTGTTAAGTTACCTTCCTAATTTTGAACTAATTAATTCCATTCTGTCATGTGGAGGTACTGGCATCATGAGTGGCCCCTGAGTCACCCATATTTTGGGGTAACCTTTTTTTTTCTTTTTTTGCAATAAGACTGCATGAAAAACCAGTAATTACTAATTCTACAGAATCAGTCAAAGGATAACACTCACTCTTTCTTTCTCTGCAAACTAAACTAGACAGCTTAGACATCCATTTTATCTAACAATGGCAAGTCATGGGGGCTGATACTGATACTATGATGTATTTGTCAGTTTTACATCCTGTCTTTCTTCCAGTGAGCTTGAGGCACCATTTACGGCTGTTGTTCACCCAACTTCACCCTCACAACAATAAGTTAGCGAGCCAGGTCCGGCTAGAGAAAGTGAGTGGCCTGGTGTTAATAATGAGTTTCAAAGTACTTTGGGAACTAGAACCTGGATTTCCCAAGTCCCAGTCCAACGCTGTAACTACCATATCATACAACTCCAAGACCATTAGGATTGAGATACTTGAGCTTTGGACTATGTCCTTGGAGACCAGGGTTCAGTTCCCTGCTCAGCCATGGAAACTCATTGGGTAACTTTGGACACATCACATACTCTCAGCCCCAGAAAATGCTGTGATAGGTTTGTCTTAGGGGTTGCCATAAGTTGGAAATGACTTGAAGGTGCACAACAACAACAATGGAGAGATACAAATACTGAATCAGGTAAAACACGTCAACAGAAGTTATTCAACACAAGGTTCCCTTTGAAGAGACACTAAAAAATATCTTGCTATGCTGAACTTCAGAAGTACAGTTCTATTTCCCAGTGTAGCAGTTGAGTGGACAACTGCTACTCAAACCCCTTTACATGCAATACAGATAGCACATCAGTTACTGTATGAGATTGGTCATAGATGGGGCTTTGGGGTTACCAAGTTCTAGTTTCTTTTCAGATCATATCATATACATGTACTACTAAAAATTACAACGCTTTTGAGTACATCTGTCTCTGACTACTTGTAACTCTGTAATTACATTGTGGGTGCACTAGGAGTAAAAGGGAGAGGATAACTGGTAGTAACAGAGCTTGGAAAAGTTAGTTTTTGGACTACAACTCTTAGCCAACATGGCCAAGCTGGGTAGAAGATTCTGTTAGCTAAAGTCCAAAGATACATTATCCAAGCTCTGTGCACCACATTACACATTAAACATTGTATATAAATGTTTTGAGTAGTTGTAGCCACAACCAGAGTCCTCACATCTGGGAGCACAGTCTCAAGTAGAATACACACATTTCTCCATTCAGGAGGTATAACTTCCTGGCAGAGCTTGGAGAATTCTTTTTAAACCACAGTTCCCAGAATTCTCCAGTCAGCATGGCCATTACCCATGAAAGTTGGAAGATTCTGGGAGTTATAGGCTAAAAAAATGTCCAAGCTCCCCTTCCTAGGAAATGTTAAGCGTAGCACTTCTCCACTGGAGAGAAAAGTATTGATAGCAAATTGCTAAGGCATCCAGTATTCAGAGAAGCTATAGCAGTCAGCTTATTGATAGAACTTAGCAAGGACCACCTCATTTCTTTGGTGGATATACACATATACACAATAACACATACAAACAATAAGGCTTACAATAGGTTTACAGTTTAACAAAAAAAGAAAAGAAAAGAAAAGAGATGTGTGAAAAAGAAAGAAAAGTGAAAGGGCAAACAGTTGCTTCCATTGTTCACATATGCGCTTATTGTATCTATCACAATCCTTATTTTCTGGTATCTGTTCCTGGTAAATCAGAGCATTGGAAGTTAAATTTGTGACAAAAGAGGGTTTGAGGGAACCAAAGAACGTGAATACATATCAGGAATGTCCCAAGTGTCATCACCTTACCTCAACATATCTCTTAGCAGCATCAATGTCCTCCTGCTTGTAAGCGTTCTTTGGTTCAGCCCACTCTGCACTGACGGAAAGAGAGATTACGCCTCTTTGTTGTGGACGATATGTTTCATTGTAGAGATGCCAAACTTCTGCATGGGCCTTGATCAAGTTGTGCCCCACAATATAAGGCGCTCGACCTGGTCTGGTAAAGATACCTAAGGAGACATTGATGTAGAAAAGGGGTCTATACTGCAATATTGAAATCAACTGGAACAAAAGTTAGTAGTACATTTTAATTAGATTGTCCAATCATTCTGTGTTGTTGGGCTTTCTGCAAGGAGAAGCCCTCAAGAAACATATCAAATGATCTCCTCCTTTCAGTAAGCGTTTCTCATTATCATTTTAACGAAATGGTTGGTAGCACAGAGCGCTCCTAGAAACATAATTAAGAGTGAGTTTGCTTAATACATGTGCAAGTAGTCTCCATGGATCGATTTCTTCCCATCATTTAGCTAGGATGAAACACTCACAGGAAGAGATAAAAGAATGGTGATTTCCAAGCCATCATGGTAAAGGATAGAGTTACAAATCTCACCCCAGTGACCTGCGCCAGCCTAATTTGCATGGCTGCCTGAGACAGAGCAATGAATGGTTTTCCTTCCTCTTGGTACATAGGATCCAAGACTTGTTAAATTTTAGGCATGCGAGATACAAAATCTTACTAACTCTTCCAATCACTCACAGTAAAAATGCGACAGCAAAATGAATAATTAACCGTTTGCTCTTCTTTCATGACAACCGCAAACCTGCTGCCTGAGACCAACCCTAACATAGGGACACTCTTGGCACCTTACCTAGGGAAAACTTTAATGACACTAGTACTGCTACTAATTATAATGTCTTAAGTCCCTTATTTATGCCCCAGCTTTTTTCTAGTTTTGGGACTCAAGGCAGTTTTATGTTCAGACTACATATTTAAGCTTTGCATAAGCTATCATAAAATTGTGGTATAACGAGGCTGGTTCCAGAGAGCATTCCCCTTCAGCACCATGGCGATTAAGCAGACGTGTGGCTTGGGAGTACTCTTAAATCCACCTTTATCACTAGAGACCCAAGTTGACACTGTGGCTCTAAGTGCTTGGTGTGGAAGTCTCTCCCTGCTTAGGAGAAGGGCTGGGAAATCTTCAACATGCCTGGCAAGGAACATGGATCAAAAAAGGGGGAAATTAAAAGTCACAATAAGAATGACAAGAAGCCCTTCCACACTCTTGTCTTCACAGAGTCTACTGTATTATGCTCTCTGCAAAATTTTGGTACATACAATAAAATAGCTGTCAAACCCACTATGGAACCCAGATCGTCTGCTGAGAACAGCAGTGCTTGGACAAAACTCTTTTCTGCCTGAGGCAAGGGTGCCCCCCCCATTGCTAGCACCTAAGTCAGGTAGAGAGGTAATTGCATTTGCAGTGGCAATAAGTCACTGTTGACCGCCACAGCAGCCTACTTTAGGGGGTGAAGGATACATGTCTCTGAAATCTACCCAAAAGCAGGAAATAGTGGAGAACTGGACAGGAATGGCAGTGGGAGGGGAGCAGCTGCTATTTTGTCTAACTGATGATTGGGGCCAGCCTGAAGAACTGACTTGAATTAGTGTTTCTAGAAACCTCAGTGACTTATGCTTTTCATTACTGAAACACTGTGGAGAAAACCACAAGCATTATATATGACCCCTAAACTTCCTACATGAAGTCTGTATGGATACAGAATCTTGAATGCAAAACTGGTCTCTTACAGGTAACCACCAAAGTTCATTTAAATCACCATCTGTTGATTTTCCAAAGCACCTTTTTTGCAAATCAGAACAGAGTTGGCAAAGTGTCCATATCTAGCATCTTACCTGGTGCAGATACTCCATAACCATGACCAACATTAGCAATAGAATAAGGTTCATTCAAGGTAATCCAAAATTTCACCTTTTCACCAAGCCTTTGGAAAAGAAGCTCCGCATAGTCTTTAAATCTCTGGACTATGGTCTCATTTTCCCACCCACCAAAGTCCTGAAGGACCTGGGGGAGGTCCCAGTGGTATATAGTGACCTAGAAATGGAAGGATACACTTACAAATATCTGACATTTCATTCAGTTACTTGGTTATCCTAAGTGAAAATATGGATTGAGAAGAGAAGAATGACTAAAGCTTTATGCAATGTTTTCCCATCATTTAAACCAGTTGCCACAGACAATGGGCCTGTGGAAACATATGGTGTTGTGTTCATAGTGTCCTTCCACTGGTGGACTTTCCTTTACCCCTCCCCCCTAAAAAACCTCTACCCCATACACCTTTGAATCTTCTCTGAAATCCTGGGTTTAACCTATAATGCTGAATTGAAAAAGACTCTTGCAGAAAATAAGGGCATTTGGAATCTTCAACCGGAGGGCTCCTACAGACCGCAGGATTCCATAGGATTCAGCCATGACAGATAGTGGAATGATAGTGCTATAATTTTGTAGTGTGAAATGACCCTAAAATTACAGGCTTAGGGGCAATATTTTCACAAAATACATGAGTCCTTAGCAACCTTTGACAACACTTGAACATAAGGCCAAAAAACACTACCACTTTAATCTTTCCTTCTCTTCTTTCCATCTTCCTTTCTGCTGTATGTAAGAACATGGTGCAGAATGTATTCTGCAGCACAGACATGACCATTGATGGGTAAGTGTGTCATAAAGCTGCAGTCTGGGGGAAAGGCTCCAGTCTTGGAGTCAACAGTAGAACACCTGAGGTAGGTAGAAATTTATGTATGTATTTATTTATTTATTATCCTGCCTTTCTGCCCAGAATGACACTCAAGGAAACCTCCCAGCTGATATTGAGTTCAAGGCAGAGAAGCGGATTTCTAGGACCAGCCCTGCAACAAAAATATAACTGTTTCCACAGTTTCTTTAACAAATGAAGGCTTAATATTGGACATCCTAATGTATCTCATCATCTTTGAAACAAACAATATTAATAGGCTTCAGTTTGTTTAATAAGTACCACCGATTACAATGTATATATTTACATTGTAAATATTTGTTTCAATCTCAACTTCCTTGTATTAAAGAAATAAACTGAAATATCCATTGTCTAAGTAATCTCATGGTGCCAAAATATCTGAGAAATGAAGGCATTTATAATCAGAACTAAGGGCAGCTTGAGACATTTTGATGTCTGAAATGGGACCCATGGAACACACTGATCTATATTGCTAAGTAACAATCTGATTTAATTTAAAATTTCATTATTAGTGCATATTTATATCTAGATATAATCTGTATAGAAGAACCTAACTACTGCTTTTACCTGAGGTTGGATATTGGCTTCAAGGAGAGCATCTATAAGCTTTTCGTAATAGTTCAGGCCAGCTTCATTTATATGGTTGGTGGTCCCATCAGGAAGAATGCGAGACCAGGAGATGGAAAAACGATAATGAGTCACCTTGAGGTCTTTCAAAATAGCCAAGTCTGCCTCCATCTTGTGGTAGCTGTCACAAGCTATGTCTCCATTTTCATCGTTATTGGTTTTCAAAGGAGTGTGAGCAAACTGGTCCCAAATGCTGAGGCCTTTCCCATCTGCTCTCCAGGCACCTTCAGTCTTTGATGGAACAGGGTGTATGTTACAGGTTATATTCTAATTTTTTATCCAAGGAGTTCAAGGTGATGTACATAAACCTCCCCTCTGATTTTAACCTCACAAGCCTGTGCAGATGATTAGGCTGTGAGACGGTATATGTGACAGGCCAAAGGCCACTCAGTAACCACTATGGTTCAATAACAATTTGAACCAGGGTCTACCCAATCTTAAATTCCTTCACCCTAGAGATTCAATGTTATCAAGACAAACTATTTTAAAGCTACATTTTCTTTCCCAGACCTCAGCTTGATAGCATTTATTCTCTTATATATTGTCTGCTTACTTTCCACAAAATTAATGTTCGGATTATTTTCACAAAAGAATAAAAAAATGCCTATATTAAAACACTGGCCTAAATCCTATTGTTAGCCTTGACTACAATGGAAGGATTGAATCTATCTGTTTTGCCTAGCTGTTGACTAACCATTCAACAACTGATCTCAATGATTTTTTCTTAGTGGGATTTACCAATAGGATTGCAGTCATGATTTACTAACCTGATAGGCTGCTGTCGCAACACTCCAATAAAAGTTTTCTGGGAACTCTCCATAAAGGAACTCATCATCTTTTGGCAGTGGGATTCCATTCTGACGTATGATTTCAGAATAATATATAGCAGAACTTCTGGGAGTTCGTGGTCTATTTGGATTTTCAAAATCAACCTGATGTAGGCCAAATCTTGGCTCATAACCATTTAGCCATTCAAAATCATCCATGAAAGACCAAACAACATAGCCTTTAAGATTCACTCCATCCAGCCTATAAGCTAAAAAAAAAATTAAAAAATATATAGAACTTAACTCATATATATATATATATATATATATATATATATATATAATGAATACCATAGCAAGAAAGAAAATGTTATTGTGAAAAAGTATGTATTAATTTGCCAGAAGAAACATGCAAACACATCTGCTCACATCTGCTCAGAGTAACCCAAGTGATTGAATTAAAATGGAATGTATTTCCAGCCAAATGTATATGTATTTGCAGTACTTACACAGAAAACAAGATCTCTAAAATTCAGTCATTTCAGCAACATTAGAAGATTTAATCCTATAATCCCACTCACATAGGAATAAATGCCAATGAATACAGTGAGAACTGCTTCCAAGGAAAAGTCATAGTATTATGTGTTCAAATCTTGAAAAATCTATTTTTAAAATATAAAACTGAAGCACATCATTAATTTTGTTTCTGAATGATATAAAATAGTAAGTAGCATGAACCAACACATAGAATCATGTTTATTCAAAGCTTCACTGAATCCCTTGCTGGGAGAAAGGCAGGGTATTAATTAACTAATTAATTAATTAACTCTCATTGTTTTCTGTGACATTTGGTGCCAGGAAAGTACACTTAGAATTACAGCCTGAAGTAACTTAATACAGTCAAAACACTGACTTTTCTCATGCATTTTAATAATATAATCCTAAAAATATTTCCTCAGAAAACCATTTAAAGGTTTTTATTCAGTTTTCAAAATGGAATCTAGCTTCATAAGCGAGACGTGGCATGTAGGACTGAGAAGGCACAACAAAGCCATTTGCAGCAGAAGGAAAAATTGATGCCTTTTTCACAAGCTGCGCAAGGAGTGTGTGTCTAGAATTCATCTCCCACCGCCCGCGTGACCACAAGTGGTGGTGCGGGGACACCTTTGCTGCCCCCCCACGAAGAAGGGAACAGGTAATCACCGTGAGACGGGGAGGGGGCGGGGTTTGCAGACACCTTTTAAGGCTGCTCCCGCCCCTCTCTCAGCCTTTTGGTTTGCTGGCGACCCACCCTCCCTCCCTATGGTTTCAGTGTAAGATTACTGGTCGCTTCGGGGCCGGGTAGGAATTTCCTCCCCACTTAGGGTTTTTTTCCCGCCTACCCTACACTGTGCCAAGGGACTGGGCAATTGGCTTTACAGGGTGGTGTCTTAACTAGATATTAAATAGGTCTCCACAGCCACACTTGTCTTTGCTCAGGGCTGGTAGGGGGGGTCTAAGGGTTTTGGTGAGTACCTATGGTACCCTTTGGTGTAAGATAAATGCTATCCTTGAGGTGGGCCCAGGACTCGCCTCTACCGTCATGAGACGGGGGGCTGCAGTTTGTGGGCTCGCCTTCCAGAAAAGGGCCGGCCAAAGTTTTAATCCACCCTCATGGGTTGGCTCTGGGGCCTGGTATCTCGCTCAAGGAGGACTAGGGAAGAGGTCGGGAGCTGACCCTTGCCTTAGCCTACCCGTGCTGTTGACCCCCCCTTCTCAGGTCATAAATCTAAGTTCATGGTCAAGTTTAAATTCAAGCCCAAGTTCAAGCTCAAGTTCACTTCCAACTGTATGTTAATTAGGCATACATTAATAAATTGCCCTAGTTCAACCCAAGCCCTGTGTGTGGTCTCTTCATTTCATGGGTTGGGCTGCAGATGAGGGCCCAGGGAAATGGCCTGAAAAGAGAAGAGCTGACAGGCAGCTCAGCCACAAAGGAGGTAGTGGGATCCTACCGAGAATAAACTTGCTTAGAAAACAACCTTGGGGTGCCATTAGAAAGGGGGAAAAAGAGAAGGGCTACAGTGCATGGAGGAGTTTGCAGAGAAATCAAAAAAGCAGGTAAACCAAGTCCTTCTCTGAATAACTGGGTAAATAAATATCTGGTTTGTTTTGTTTCTGGCCCCAATACTCAAAAAAGGGGTCAACTATTTTTGGACTTTCCAGGGGTGAAAGAATTAGTATTAAACCACAACATCCTTTTACTTTTTGCTTCCCCCTGTCATTATAATGCTAAAGTGATAATGTTGTACCACTATAGCACTTTAACTCTGAAGAAAAGAAGTGTTCAGTTATCACATTGTAAAATTTTAATTTGTAAGCCACCTTGAGTCTCAATTGTGGGAAAAGACAGCAGCCATTTCCACACTACACCCTTATAGCACGATTATTCCACTTTCAACTATGCTATGGAATCCTGGCGTTTGCAGTTTTGGGAGGGGGCAGTCAGCCCCTCCCTAAACTGCAAATCCCGGGATTCCATAGGATGTTGAAAGTGGAATAATCACGCTATAAAAGTGTAGTGTGGAAATGGCCAGAGTATAAATGAAGATAAACATTATGATGATGATGGTGATGACGATGATGACGACTACTGCAGTTGTAACAAGGAAATTAAATTCAGCAGAAAACCACCATGGCAAACAACCTCTTCTTCAAAACATCATCAGTAGGACTACCCACTGACATAACAGAGCAAAAGGAAACAGACTTGTGACATTTATACCAGCTTTCTTGAAAATTCCCAGAAAAGGATAAAATAAACACCCCATCCTCCAGTGAGAAAGAAAGCTTTAATTAGTTGCCAGATGGAGATGGCTTCTGTACCTTTTAATGGTTGTGTAGAAGAAGGAATTTCAGCAAGTGTCGCTTGTTACACAACAAGGTAACAAGCAACTCTTGCTGAAATTCCCTTTTCTGCTCAGCAGTTAAAGGTACAGGAGCCATCTCCAGTTTTCACTCTAGCAACCTTAGTGTGGATGTCGGAGGGAAAAAAAACAGTACAGCTGTGTTTGTGCGCATACCTGTGCCTTCAAATAGTCTGTCAACTTATGGCAATCCCATGAATTTCATAGGGTTTTCTTAGGCAAGGAATAACTCAGAGGTGGTTTTGCTGGTTCCTTCCTCTGAAATACAACTTATAGCACCTGATATTCATTGGTGATCTCTCAGCAAAGTACTAACTAGGACTTGCCCTGCTTAACTCTAAGGTGAGATGGGATCTGGTGTCTTTAGGCTTGAAATACAGCTATAAGTCCTGTCAAATCCTGAGACTTTTGGTAAGGCTGGATTCACCCTTAGTTTGATAATAACTCAAAAGTGGGTCTCACACAGATTTAAGTCTGCTTAATTTCAATGAGATTTTCTCTCAAGTCAATTTGCTTATACTTGCAGTATTAAAGAAATAGTCACTAATCCCCAAGTGAAGCAGGGGTTGGTTGTGTTGTGAGGGAGTTACTAAATATTTTATTTCAAATTTTCTAGTCCATACTTATGCCTATTTAAGGATGACGCAAGTCCCAAAATCACAGTTCTTACTAAAACTCTTACAAAATTATGTGTCATTGTGAAAGATGAAATATTTGTTTAATAGAATTCAAAGCTGCTATTAAGATTTCAGAATAGACTGCAATATACCTATCTGAAATTTTAGTGCATGTTTAAACATCATAATGTTACCTTTGTGTTCTGTTTCAGAAAGCCTGTAATTGACTGAATTATTAGTGCAATGGAAGTAGCAGAAAAAGTACTAAGATTTATTGTTAGGAACTTCCATGGTTTAACATTTATAGCCAAATACTTTGTTCTGAGAATGAACCAAGAGGGTGAGAAATTATATCAGAACAGCAAGAACTTTAATGGAAGTACCCTGATATACTGCATTGTACTTCAACACTAATATTATTTATTGATGAAGAAGGGCCTAGTGTTATTAACTAAACCATCACCTTTATATGCATGAAGAGTCAGTGTGCTATAATGGTTAGGAGTGTTAGATGACACTAGGATGGATGTTCAAATTACTACTCAGCCACAAAGTCAGCAGGTTTGACTTGGGCCAGTCATCGTCTCTCATCAGTATCATAAGCTTGGTGGAAAAACAAAAGAGTAAGGGTGGGGAGACTAGGCATACTGCTGAGAGTATCTTGGAGGAAGAGACTTGGAATGTCTCTAGAGGGGCTAAGTGCTCTGTGGCTATTACCCTGCATGATGCTCTGACCTTGGCTCCCTCAACACTCTCTCTACAAGGCTCATTCAGTAGGTTGCTGCTCTGGGCATGACTCCCAGTCAGAAAGAGGAGATAGCATCCTCTGAGGTTAAATTTTGAATCATTCAGGGAAGAGCCAGGGTGATGTAATGTGTCGGAACAGTCTAATCCTTCCTGACCCATGAAACTCACTTGGCAGTCTTGGTCCAGTCATGTTCTCTCAGCCCTATCTACCTTTCAGGGCTAGTGAGAGGAGAAGAAAAGGCATATTAGCAGTGATGTATTTAAGTCTTCCATTCCAAGTCTCAAGTCAAATCTCAAGTCTCTACCTTCAAGTTTCAAGCCTGGTCTCAAGTCCTCGTAAGATACTTTAAGTCAAGTCTTAAGTCAAGCCTGAAGTCTGGGAGCCTACTTTAATACTCAACCTGTATTTCGGAATTTCTGGACAAAGTAAAAAAAAAAAAAAAAGTCAGTTTTAATTATATAAGTACATTTGCAATTTTTCCATTGGCTACTTCAGAAGAGGATCCTTCTTACTCCCCCTTCCACAAGCTGGAGGGTTTGTGTCAATGGGCATAAAAGAGTCTGCAGCTTCTGAAGTGAAGGATAGGGTCCTTCTTACTCCCCACTACTGAACCTCAAAAGCTTTAGAAGAAAGGATCCTTCCTCCTTCCGCCCATTGCCTAACACAGTTTTTGTTCCCCTCTGAGAACTCGCTATGCACTCTGGGGGCAAGTCTCGCTTTCTGCTCTTAGGAAAAGTTTTAAAAAGCTCTTCCAATATGCAGTGGGGACAGTCTGCTGAGCAGACGGCAATCTTACCTCAATCCCATTAGCTAACCTGTTTGCTGTTCCTCTCTGAGAAATGCACCCACACTTTGGGCTTGAAATAGATCCTCATGTGACCACTAGATGGAATCAGGATGGATGTGCCATGTTACTGAACCGAGGGCAGCAAATTGGTCACTAAAAATATACCAGTCACAAGTCGAGTCAAATCTAAAATCTGACTTGAGACCAAGTCAATTGACTTGAATCTACACCACTGCATGTTAGACAGCTAGCAAATAAATAAATAGCTAGCTAGCTAGCTAGCTAGCCAGAGATGGAATTACACAGTACAGCTAGCTACCTCCAAAGATTGGTCAGGGCTAAATCCTACTGGAATAGACCTATTGAATGAACTTCTTTAGCCAAAACATATGCAAGTTCCATTGATTCAACAGGTTTATTACAATGAGGCTAGCAACTGGATTTAGGCCTCCAAAGATTCACAGAACCTTTTAAATGTACATCTTGGAGTAAATTGGTATTTCTCTAAAAATGCAGTATTGCAATTCAACACAAATTTTGGTAGTCTCCTACAACCTTTCAGTTTTATTCAAAACTAAGCGTTGTTTAGGCAGTTACATGGTATAGTCCTCTTATTTTGGTGCCAGCAATTAGATAGCTGAGGGAGCTGATCAGTACCTGATCTTACCTTTCAGAACTTCATCAATGTGGGTTTTATAGAAAAAGATTTTGCTGGTGTCATCAACTTCAGACTGGGACTTTAATCCAACCCCATTCTCAGTAATGTAAATGGGAGGGTTGCCATATTCCTCTTTGATCCAGTTTAGCAACCTCCGGATCCCCCAGGCTACTGCTCTCATATTGTCCAATGCTGAGGTAGGCCAGGAAGAGTCCACCTCCAATACCTGTTCTTGGTCATCCTCATAGGAAAATGGTCTCAGCTTTGTAGTCTTATGCTTTATGATTTTAGTACTGTAATAATTTAGGCAGAAGACATCAGCTGTGCCCCTGATATATTCTTTCTCTTCTTCTGTGAAAACTGGAAGCCGGGAAGCTGATAGTTTCTGTAGCTCACTCCGATTCCCTACTTTCCACTTCATGGCATCTGGATAATCTCCATTTTTAAAAATCGGGTGCGCAAACCACCCTCCCATAAACTGTAGGAAGCGATCGGCTGCTTCCACATTTCGAGGATCACTCAATGTCTCTGGCTCAACCCACTCCATGTTGAGACTCAAAGAAACAACCCCTTTCTGGGTTGCTCTATATTTCTGGTCATATGTATGGTAAGCTCTAGCATGAGCCTTCAATATTATGTGGGTAACCTTATAGGGTGCATAGCCTGGCTCATCTTTGAAATTTGGTGGGAATACCGCTGAATCATAAGCTAGGGATGAAACTGCGATAGGTTCATTGAAAGTAACCCAGAACTTGACCCTGTCTCCAAAGGTCTGAAAACAAAAGTCTGCATAAGTATCAAATAGTTCAACCAACTCAGGGTTTAGCCAGCCACCGATGTCTTGCAGAGCTTGGGGCAGATCCCAATGGTAGAGAGAGACCATTGGAGTAATATTTTGGGCCAGTAAACCATTAATCAACCGGTTATAATAATTAACACCATACATATTTATGGAATGGTTTCTTCCATCTGGAAAAATTCGAGGCCATGAAAAGGAGAAACGATAGCTGTTCACTCCTAATGCTCTCAGTAAATAAAGATCTTCATCAACTTTATTGTAGCTATCACAAGCTATATCTCCTGTTTCATTATTTTTAATATTCCCAGGGATGTGGGTAAAAGTATCCCATATGCTTGGTCCTTTCCCATCTTCATCCCAACCTCCTTCAATCTGGTAGGCAGAGGTAGAAGCACCCCACAGAAAATCTTCTGGGAAAGTACCATAAAAGTACATATCTCTTTCCAAATTAGTCTGTTTTGAAAATCTTTCCCAAACAACCTTTGCCTTTGAGGGAACTTCAGAAGCTGGTAAACTAGGCAGCCTTGAGGTCATAGAAACCTCCTTTGTGAGAAGCTGAAGATTTTTACTTGTGACATTATCAGGAAAGCCATTATCTTCAATAATAGTTGAGAAGAAATATGCAGATTTCTTTGGAGTCCGTTGTCTGTTTGCATCTTCAAAATTCACATGGTGAAGGCCAAATTTTCGACTGTAACCTGCTGTACCTTCAAAGCCATCCATCAAAGAGCGAGCAATATACAGCTGAACATCTACAGCATCCAGCTTCACAGCTGTCACACAAAGAAGAGACAATTTAGTTAGATTTTCATAATAATCATAACTCAGCTCCCCTTCCATTGACACAATGGAGGCAATTTGCACACTGTCAATATGTTGAATTGAATCAATGTAAACTAATTCAATTATTTATTTCCACATGTAGGATTCAAAAGATAAACTATAAAAAGAATATTATTGTTATGTTGAGACTTTACCAGTTCACCCATCTAAAGCTAAGAATTTGGAATTGCTCACTTGTACATGGTGTAGTGATTTGAGCATAGTACTATGACTATGGACACCAGGATTTGAATCTCCACTCAGGCATGGAAACCCAATGGGTAACCTTGGGCAAGTCACACTCTCTCAGCCTCAGAGAAAGGAAAGGCAAGCCTTAGTATGAAGAGATCTTGTCAAGAAAACCCCATGATAGCTTTGCCTGATGGTTGCCAGAAATGACTGGAACACACACAACAATAACAGATGTTTTCCACAAGTCAGAGATCATCTTGTGGTGAATAAAGTGGCTCAGTGGCTGTTTAGCAGATGGCAAGGGAATGCTTGTGCACACAGAGATGCTAGTTCATACCTGCATCTTTATCGCTTGATCCTTGTACAATTGTAGCGATCCTATGAGTAACTACTCAAAGATCAAGTGCCATCTCATTTCAGATCACCTTAAAGCAAAGGTTTTTCTTTAAGACAGATCATTCAAGTGTTCTACTGTGACTAAAGTACAGCATAATCAAATACTGATAATGTTTGTTACTTCGCTTTTCCAGTGATGGCTGCTAACAGTTCTTTGTGTATCAAGCTTCCCTGTTGGTGTCCCCCCCCCTTTTAATTTAACACTGAAGCGGAAAGCAATAGATCTGTATCTTTTAATATAGGGGTAGAAATCATGAGGCTTTTCAGATGTTGTTGGATTTACAGTGCCTAACGATTCACACCATTGTTCCAACAAGACATGGTACCTAAATCTGTCTGTCCATTTATGCCGCAAGCCAAGCAGCCCTCAGTTACCAAGCCAATCAAGGTAAACAAACCGTGTAACTTGATTTATTGAAATTAAGTTATTTTACAAATGGCATTTTATTTATTATTTTGTTTATTTAATTTAAATTCCATCTTTCTCCCAGTATGAGATCCTAAGAATATAGGTTAAAACAAAATGTATCTAAAACAATACAGTCAGCCTCCCTTATCCACAGATTCTGAACCCATGGATTCAACCAACCAGAGCTTGAAAATACATTTTCTTTAACTCTAAAAAGTAAACTCTGATTTTGCCATTTTATATAAGGGGTACTATTTTGCTACACCATTGTACATGAGATTAGAAGATCCCCAAATTTTAGGATCCACAGGGGGTCCTGGGACCAAACCCTAGCAGATACTGAGGGCCCATTGCATATAGTACAAAGGCTTTTTAAAATTAAACAATCCAATTGAAACATTAATTCAAAACAGTTGACACACATTTAAAACTTAGTAAAAAGACCACAGCACACTTTAAAAAAAAATATCCTTCTGCTACAAGTTAAGAGCCCAAGTCCTGCATAATTAAGAAAGTCTTTGCTTTTTGGCAGATAAAGAGCAAAGATGGGCTCAACCAAACCACCCATGGGGGGAAATTCCAAAGCTTAGCAGAAGATAACAGGAAAGATCTTTGCCATGTGCTAATCAGGTGAGTCTGTGAGGGTGGTGGGACTGAGAGAAATGTCTTCCCCAAAGATCATAATACTCACATGGAGAGAGAGGGCTTTTAGACTGCACCTAAACTGCATGGGGCATTACAGTCATAACCAGCACCTTGAATTATGCTCAGAAGTGGGCTGGTTTCAACAAGGAACGTATATGATCCTTATAACTAGGCTTGGAAATTAATCTAGCTGCAGCATTTTGGCCTTGCTGAAGTTTCTGACCTGTTTTCAAGGGCAGTCCTACATAGAGTGTGTTACTCCACTCAAGACAGTCAGTAAAAGAACAGGTTGCTTACCTGTAACTGTGGTTCTTCAAGTGGTCATCTGTGCCCTCATACATTAGGAGCTTTCGCGCCTGCGCGGTAGCGTTCGGAAGATTCTAGAGCTTGTTAGCTTGGCGGGAACCCCTCCCCCACGCCAGTACTGTGCATGCTCCTCCCGCCGAGCAACGGTCTCTCCTCAGTTCTGGTCCACCGAAGAAGATGGGACCTGAAAAAGAGGGGAAGGCAGGGCGGGGATGTATGAGGGCACAGATGACCACTCGAAGAACCGCAGTTACAGGTAAGCAACCTGTTCTTCTTCTTCATGGTCTCTGTACCTCATACATTAGGAGACTGTGTAGCTTACCAGTAGAATGGTGGGTCAGGTCCCAGACCCTAGAGGACAGAAGCCAGCACAGCACGGCCAAATCGGGCATCTCTCCTGGAACGGTAGTAGAGCCTGTAGTGGCGGACGAAGGTCAATGGCTGGGACCAGGTCGCCACACGGCACAGCTCCGACAGATCGACACCTTGCAGGAGGGCAGCAGATGTCACCACGGCTCTGGTGGAATGAGCCCGAAGAAGGTCTGGCGGAGGCGTCTTGGCAAGCTTGTACCACCCACTTGGAGAAACGCTGGGTGGATACCTTGTGGCCTCTCTGGCGCCTGCCATAGCAGACAAACAGGTCTGCCTGTAGGCCGCAGTCCTGTCTTTGTAAAAAGCCAGCGCCCGACGAACATCCAGGGAGTGGAGGGACCGCTCCAGAGGTGTAGTCGGGTCAGGATAGAAGGCTGGCAGGATGATGCCCTGGCTCAGATGGAAGCTGGACACCACCTTCGGCAGGAAGGAGATGTCAGGCCAGAGGACCACCTTGTCCCGATGGAAGACCAAGTATGGCTCATCGCACCGTAGCGCCGTCAACTCTCCCGCCCGCCTGGCAGAGGTGACAGCCACTAGGATCGCGAGCAGCCTGTTGTCCATCGTCGCCATGGGCTCGAAGGGCGGCCTCGTCGGGCGGCCTCGTCAGCTGCGACAGCACCAATGACAGTGACCACGGCGGTAGCGGCGGCGATACCGGCGGGTAGAGGTGCTGTTGGCCCTTCAGGAACTGCTTGACGGTACCGTCCCTGAAGAGCGCAGCCGATGGGGATTGTGGCGGCTGGTATGCCACAATTGTGGCGAGGTAGACCTTGAGTGACGGGAAGGCCAGGCCCTGTTGCCGGAGGTGAAGGAGGAAGTGGAACACGGTACGCAGGTTGACGGACGATACCAGCTCTCGACATTCCTCAGCAAAGGCCACGAAGCGCTGTCACTTGTAGTGGTAGTTCCTTCGCATGGACTCCTTCCTGGCTGTGGTCAAGATGTTCCCAATGGCCGGGTCATCTAGGGTGATATCCTCCAGGCATGGAGGGCCAACACCAGCAAGTCCGGGTGCAACACCAGTCCGTCGGAGTGGGACAGCAGGTCCGGTACCGTCAGAAACCTGAGAGTCCTGCCCTGGGCAGCCTCGATCAGGGGTCCGAACCAGTGCTGCCTCGGCCAGTACGGTGCCACGAGGATTGCGTCTGCTCGGTCTGTGATGATCTTGGCTATCACGCGGCCCAGGAGCGGGAACGGAGGGAAGGCCTAGATCAACCCCTCGTCCCACGAGAACTGGAACGCGTCGCCGATCGTCGGTGATCATGGCTGGCTCTCGAGCAGAAACGGCAGCACTTCGCATTCTGGCTGGTCGCAAAGAGGTCGATGGTCGGCTCTCCCCATCAGTCTTGAACCATCCGGAAGGCCTCATCAGACAGGACCACTCGTGGTGGGAAGTGGTGTCCCTGCTGAGGGCGTCCGCTGTGGTGTTCTCCGCCCCGCTAGGTGAACCGCCACTGGGTGTATCTGAAGGGGACACACCAATTCCAGAGGTCGAGCACGATGCCCAGCAGTGTGGTGGAATGAGTCTCTCCTTGTCTGTTCACGTAACAGACCGCCATCGTGTTGTCTGTGAGGATCAACACTGTGCGGCCCATGACGAGGTGTCGAAACACTCTCAGGGCCTTGTGGATCATCAGCAGCTCGAGAGCATTCATGTGGAGGAACAGCTCGTCGTCCATCCACCAACCTCAGACCCGGGGATCGCTGGTGTGTGCTCCCCAGCTGAAGAGCGAGGCATCCGTCGTTACCATGACCGATGGCTTGGGTTCACGGAATGGCATGCCTGACAGGAGGTTCCTGTACGACTGCCACCACAGGAGCGATCGACGAACCTGTTGGGGCAGGTGGTATCAGCGGCGCTGGTTGTCCCAAAGTGGATCGAAGGCCCAGACGAACCAATGCTGGAGCGGCCGTGCACGTAACCTGGAGACGTAGGTTACGGCGGTAGTCGAGGCCATGTAGCCGAGGAGCTGTTGAATCCTCCTCGCTGACATCGTCACGGCCTCGAAGGCAGCAGAAGCTGCCCAACAAAGCATCCGCGCCCTCTCGTCCGGTAGGAAGGCCCTCGCTGATACCGAGTCAAGGGTCGCCCCGATGAAGTTGAGAACCCGGGTGGGTTCGAGGTGGGACTTCTTGGGGTTGACCCTGAGTCCGAGCCGAGTGAGGAGTGACAAAGTCCGGTGAATGTCTCTGTACAGTTTCTGTTTGCAGGATGCCACCAATAGCCAATCGTCCAGGTAAGGGTAGATGGAGATGCCTTTCGTCCGCAGGAAGGACATGACTGGAGCCATTCACTAGGTAAACACCCGCGGTGTGGTGGAAAGACCAAACAGCAGCACGCAGTACTGGTAGCTGGTGCCGTCAACCGCGAACCGTAGGTATCTCCTGTGCTGCGGGTGGATCGAGATATGGAAATAGGCGTCTTTGAGGTCTATGGACGCAAACCAGTCTACTCACCGGAGGAAGGGGAGGATCGAGGGCAGTGTGACCATCTTGAACCTCTTGGGGCAGATGTAGTAGTTCACCCCTCAGAGGTCTAGGATGGGCTGCAGGGAGCTGTCCGCCTTCGGCACCGTGAAGTACCTCGAGTAGAAGCCGGTGGTCTTGGCTGAAGGCGGGAATCTCTCGATCACTCCCTTTTCGAGGAGGGACTGGACCTCTTGCAGTAGAGCTGAGCTGGCCGGGGTGGAGTAGTAGACACCCTGTGGCGGAATATCCTGGAACTCGATGGAGTACCCCAGGTGGACGATGGTAAGTACCCAGGAGTCCGCAGTGATCTCCCGCCAGTGATTGAGGTGCCTGCCCAGGCTCGGGTGATGGATCAGGTCTACTGGAAGGGTGAAGGATGGCATGGGTGGAGTCCTGCAGAGACCATCAAAAGCAGGACTTCGCTCCGGAGGACAACTTCTTCGACGACGAAGATGGACGCCGTCGGCCTCGATGTAGTCGACCACGGGGACTGTGGTTGGTACGCCAATGAGGAGGAGAACCTTCTCCACTAAGGCCTCAGTTGGAAGGTGCGGCGAGATTGGGCAGGCTGGTTTACGCCCATCTTCTTCGCAGTCAGCCGGGCCTTGACGAGGTGATCCATAGCTTCGTCGGTGGAGGTATGGAAAAGCCCTTCACCATCGAACGGAAGATCTTCAATCCGTCGACGGTTGTCCTCCTGGAGCCCAGAGGCGGCCTCCACGGCATGCCTCGAGGTGGCGATCTGCTAGGTAGCCACTGCAATGGCCTCGCCAAAGATCTGAGTGGCTGAGGTGCGTGACTCCTCCAGCAGGTCAGTGAGCAGTGGAGCAAGTCAGTCGAAGAGGTTCCGATGGTATGCCGCGAGACAAGCCATCGTGTTCACCTTCCTGGCCACCAGGGACGATGCCAAATAGAACCTACGGCCAAAGGCATCGAGCTTCCGTCCTTTACGGTCTGGAGGGGTGGTGTGCGCTCGAGTACCTCCCTTCATCTGGGCCGACTCGACCATGATGGAGTTCGGTACAGGATGATTGAAGAGGAACTCCGTGTTCTCCTTCTGCGTCCTGTACAGGTGCTCCAGCCTATGTGGAATAGGCTGCACTGATGTTGGCTTTGCCCACCGCTGCTTCATCGCTTCCACCAGGGTTGGTAGGAACGGTAGCGGTGCGGTCGATGGTGGGCGGGCTTCCAAGTACTGGAAGCCGGGTCCTGGGCTTGCGGAGCAGGCTCGGTCACCTTGAGGCCAAGGGCTGTGGCCATCTGGAGGAGGATCGCAGAGAACTGGCGCACATCCTCCGGTGCAGACTCCGGACCTGGCTCCCTGAAAACCAGCGGCAGGGACTCATGAGAAGAAGGGGTGGACTCAGCAGAGTCAGAGTCTGAGTCATAGGAGTCGCCAGATGGACTTGGCGACCTCTCTGCCTCCTTCTCCTCAGCCGGCCTACGGGCCGAAGGTGCCAGGGTGACTGCTGGAGCTGCAGGCTGCATTGATACCAGTGCGGCCGATGTCGTGGCCGGTACCGGAGTCACCTGCAGGGGCACGACCGCGGGCTTAGGACGGTGTACCACCTGCGTAGTAGATGGGCCAGCTACCGCCAATTGGGCCACGGTAGACTGTGGCGCTGGGCGGGTAGCTGTGGCCGTCGTCCGCGGGGGTGGAGAAACAGCCCTGTAGCGGGGTGAGGGCTCCTGGGACCTACGGTGACTCGGCGAATGATGCAGCGGTGACCGTTCATAGAGGGGGTAGTAGGCCTCCCGCTGTGGCGAACGAGACCGGCGCCGAGGTGACCAGTACCACGGATCTGGATGGTACCGGTCCCTGTAGGATGGTGAGTACGAGTAGTACGAGCCAGCCGGTTCGTGCCACACCCGCTCCTGGGTGTACCGTCCAACGTAGGCAGGAGAGTAGGCGCTCTCACCTGAGCGAATCCTTTCCAGGTACATCTCCCGATAGCGCGGGGATGGAGGCCTGGCCTGCTGCTCCGGCGAGCGGGACTCATCGTGTCAAGAGGTTGGGCGCTGCCTGACCACAGCCTCCTCTCGGCGGTCTGCTGAGGGCGGACGGCGACTTGGCGGGGTAATCTCCGCGGTCATCTCGGGAGGATGAGGGGGCGAAGCCTGCACGGCCTGTTCCTCATCCGATACCTCAAGGATTTCCTGTTCCTCTGGAGGCTCCTCTTCCTCAAGGAGCTCCATCGGTTCAGGTTCCTTGGCGGGCTGGGTGGGTGGTGGAGTCGGGGGTCGCACCACGGTAGGTGGAGAGCGCCGCTTCTCCTTCCTCTTTACTTCTTCCTCTCTTTCCCTGCCCCTTCGGTGGGGGGGCGTTTCTTCTGGGCCAGGGTGAGCGGCCTGGAGGAGGAGGAGGAAGCCTGCGAGCCCGCAGGGTCCTCACATGCCCGAGTTGCCGAGATCTTCAGTATTCTCGGCAACTTTCATGATCGGTACCGAGCCCGGTACCGATCCGGATGACGTTGAGGGCATGGCCGCTGCCGCCGCTGCCGCCAAAGAAGAAGAGGAGGTTGGACATCTCTCGGCCATCGTCTCGGGGGTTTGTGCCCGGAAAGATTGTTCCCAACAATGGGATTTAAGCCTTGCGGCCCTGTTGCAAAGGGCCTGGTGAGTAAACTCCTTGCAAATGGGGCAGGCTTGGACAATATGTCCCTCACTCAAATAGAAGAGGCACTTGGAATGCCGGCCGGAAAGGGCAACCATCCTTTCACAGGAGGTGCAGTTTTTGAACAACGCTGACATACACAAGTGAAGGGCGAGGCAAAGAGAGTCCGAGGGCGCCAAAAACAGAGTCTGAGATCCAAAACTGTAAACAGTCCAGAAATGGGTCAAAACCGATCAAATCCACAACAAGACAAATCTGAAAGCCGAGAGGGGTAGTCAAAATCCAATCTGAAGTCGAAAAAACTGAGAAAATCGCAACGAAGGACAAGAAAAACACAAGCCAACGAGAGAACCTTCTGTATGCTGAGGCGGACAAGAAAGAACTGAGGAGAGACTGTTGCTCTGCGGGAGGAGCATGCACAGTACTGGTGTGGGGGAGGGGTTCCCGCCAAGCTAACGAGCTCTAGAATCTTCCGATCGCTACCGCACAGGCGCGAAAGCTCCTAATGTATGAGGCACAGAGACCACAAAGAAGAACTGTATTTTTTTTTCTCAATATCTACAAAAAAAATCACTTTCATTTCAATAGGCCAGTCAAAATGATCAGGCAGTCTTAGACAGGAAAATCATTATTTTTGCCCACCAGTTGACATGGTGACCATTTCTTTGCAGGGATGTGGTAAATCTTGAAGAGTATTGCCTTGGGAACTGTAAAAGATTAAATACCTTGTGACAACTCTCACCAGTTAATATCACACCCTTCTGACAGTTTAATTTCTATATCTATCTCAGTTCATAAGAACCATTTGTACCTTTTAAAGCCTCATTGATGTAGAGACGATAGTAATCCATTCTCATTGTATCATTGATAAAATCACTTCCATCATCCACTGGCGCACCATTCTCTGCTATATAAATTGGGATCCTTGTCCCCGTGTATTCTTTGGACACAAACAGGAGCAGTCTCCTCAATCCCCAGGGCACCACATAGATCCAAGGTGCAGCTGTCTGTGGCCAAGAAGGATCCACCTGTGAGGAAAAGCCCCCAATATTCTCATAGCTTAGAATGCAGGAGTTATTAGCTGAAGTACTGATGAGCCTGGAAGTGTAATGAGAAAGGCCAAAGAAGTCAGCTGTCCCATTTACCAACTTCTTTTCTTCTTCAGTGAATGTGGGGAGTTTGGCAATTTGAGGAGAACATTGCTGGTTCATGTGCTGAATCTGGGATTTCAGGATATCTGGGTAATCACCATTAACAAAGATGGGGTGAGCAAACCAGCCCAACATGAAATGCAAGTAGCGTTCTGCTGCTCTCACGTCCTCAACATTTCCTGGGGTCTTTGGTTCAGCCCAGTCGGAATTCAAGACTATTCCCACCTTTCCATGCTGCTTGGAACGATATTGGGTATCATAAACATGCCAGGCTTGAGCATGAGCCTTGAGAATAACATGAGCTACCTTTGGGAAACAGAGGAAAATACACATCATTCCAATGAATATAGCTTTTGGCTAAAGTACATACTCTGTAAAATATCTGAGTTTCAATCTTTGACACCTAGGATTAACATTTGGAAAGCTGTTTCTATATAAAGCATAGAAGTTCCATAAAAAAAACATTCTGGTTGGGGAATGTGAGGCTCTGTAGAAATTGATGGATTGGAATTCCCATTAGCAGTTGTGGTCCAAGAACATCTGGAGAACCACATGTTCCTCAGCCCTCAGCTAGTTGGGTTGGACAAACATACCATATCAGTCAAAGCTCCATCTTGCCTAGGACCAGAAGCAGAAAAATGTCAAATGCTCTAAGGTTTGAATACAAACAATGAACTAGTCAAAGGTCACTAAGTAGTAAATACTTTCATGCTTGTAGCCAGGTTTATGTTATAAATTAGAACATGATAGTTTGATCTCAACACTTATATCCCTTTATCTCAAGCTTTGTCTCCTGTTCTGGTAAATCAGACATGGCGCCCACAATAACTGCTCCTGCAGTCCGCATAGAAAGGAGTCATCTCAGTTTAGCATACAATTGCCCATCATTTGCAGACCCAATGCACTATATAAACTATGGCAATGTCCTGCAATTGTGGCAAGCTACTTGTTCATACCTGGTAGGATGCCGTCCCTGGATCAACAATTCCTGGAGGATGCTGTCCAGTGCCGTAGCCAGCATAGCTAATGACCCAAGGTTCATGGAAGGTAATCCAGAATTTAACCCGATCTCCAAAAGTGCCAAAGCAAAAAGATGCATAGTCTACAAAGGCATTTATAATACTCTCGTTTTGCCAGCCGCCAAGATCCTGCAGAGCTTGTGGCAGGTCCCAATGAAACAAGGTCACCATGGGTTCAACATTAGAATCCAACAAGCTGTCTATCAGTTTGTTGTAGTAACTAACTCCTTGAGGATTCAAGCTGTCCTTTGTCCCATCTGCAAAAATCCTAGGCCATGATATAGAAAATTTATAAATCTTTGGCCGAAGACCTCTGAGCAAATAAACGTCATATTCTGTCTTGTGGTAGCTGTCACATGCCACATCAGCTGTTTGATTCCTGTAGACATGACCTTGATGTCCATAGCGATCCCAAATACTCTCTCCTTTTCCATCCTCTGCCCATGCACCTTCAACATTGAAGGATCCTCTTGATGTGCCCCAGAGAAAACCACTAGGGAAAACACCCATCAAAAACGCATCTCTCTCCGACTCAGACTGATTAGCAAATGTTTCCCAGACTGTTTGATAGGATGAAAATGGGCTGATATCTGATGTCAGTGCCACATCTGTCTTGGGATGAATGGCTAAATTTTCTGTGTAGGAGCTTAAAAGAGAACAAGATAATGATAAAAGAATATCTCTATTAAGTCAACTTTCATTGTCAATGCATTTCTACTTAGTTCTCAGAAGAAGGAGGATCATTTTGGCATTCAGATATCTCAAATATTGTGGATGTGACTATTTTGATACCCAAATGTTCAACATTCGTTATTTGAAAAATACCACATTCCCACATCTAATAATCTTTAGTTTTAAGGATTTTAATGAATACAAGCAGTACTACAATTCAAACTATTCAGCTAGCTATCTAGCAGGTCATGCTTGAGTGTATTAAGGTCATTAGCCTAATGAGATATCTACTAAGTAAGACATCCACTGTTGTGTAGTGGTTTGAATGTTGAACTAGGAGACCAGGGTTTGATTCCTCACTCAGTCATGCAAACCGACTAGATTCCTTATACACTCTCAACCCCTCAGAAAGTCCTGTGATAGGGTCACCTTAGGGTCACTGTAAGTTGAAAACAACATGAAGACACACAACAGTAAGAGTGATAGCTATAGGTAAAATCCACCACTTATTTCATATAGTTGATGATTTATTGGCTAAATTTTGTATATGTTACCATGCTTATCATAGTTGACAATCATTCTTTTTTTCTGGCTCAGCAGGATATTTCAAGCCTCTTACAGAAATTGTCTGCATAGGGTGGTTCCCACTTTTTCTAAAAACAGCAATCCTGACCACCACCACCCCTTCCTTCCCCTGCTTTCTCTGATTGTCTGTCACTTCCTTCCACTTTGAATGGTCTCTACCTTGATCTTTCTCACCTGATGCATTTCCCATCAGAATTTTGGTACACGAGTGTCAAGCATTTCACAAATGTTCACCACTTGTTTGATGATCTGTGCAGTTTTCCTTGCCACCTGATCAGCAACTTGAGGGGAAACTCCCAGTTACATTTTACACTGGCCTCCCTCAAGGTCTTTGTGCAGGGATTAAAGACCTTCCTTGTTTCTGTAGCAAGGTCCTGTTAAATTTCCACTTTCTGGCTACTCTTTGCTTAATTGCACTATTCAGATAAGGTCTTATAAATGTGATTTTTCCATGGGAAGCAGATAAATTACAATAATATCTCTTATTTTGTCATTAGAAGCTGGCATTGGACCTAAAAAGTAAATTTTCTCAATATCTTTTTCATCGAAAAGCCCCAGCTATAATTCATTAATTCATGGAAGGAATAGAGTGAGAAGTTCTCCATTTTTCACTTTTCATTTGATCCTGCAAAAATATACAATTCCACCTTCTACTGGGGTTTATTGAAGAAACTTCATCTCAGTTCTGTGTGAGGAGGGCACCTTTAGATGTACGTGGCTTGAATACCCCAAAATTGCACAGTTTTGGGACAAAATAACAAACTTTATTAGGAATATTATGCATCCAATATTGTCAGTATTTGAAGGCAAGAATAAAAGTGCCACCTATGGAAGCTTAATTTCTAAGTTCTTTGACTGGCCAGATTAGAAGTAGCTAAGAACTGAAGAGACTTAAAGGAGCTGACATTTCATTCTTGGTGAGGCAGAATTCATAATAATTGAAAACCATTTTAAAAATCTGATTAATAAGAAGAGAAGTGTTTATTTCTTGTATCAATTAAAGTAAGGATGGGCTGCAGCCACTGAGAAATAGTGTTGAAATTTTGGTCAGATGCCGTGCACTGAAGATGATCCACTGAAATGAGAATCTATGGACACTCAGAAGATGGAGGAACTCTCAAGAAAGTTGAAGGCACATGAGTTCATGTACAATGATCAGAATCTATCTGTCCTGTTATTAGGCAGGGAGGGAAAAGGGAGTTAATTACAACTTGGTAAAGGTTAACTGTTTCTAGAACCCAAATCAAATACAATTTTTTTAAAAAGAAAATTTCCGCAAGCACTGCTGTCTTCATAACACGTAATTAAAGAAACAAGCTATTGAACAAAACAGTACACTCACAGATTATCTGATGTATGTGTTGTGGAACTCATTTCAATTGGGTCTAGTAAGTTTGAATGCCACACCCCACATTATAGCAGATTATCTTTGACATTGCCATTTGAAGAGATTAGATGGAGTAAGTGGAATACAGCTCAGCTGAACAACACAAAGGCCATTTCCACATGAGGATATAGCCCGCGCTGGGATGACCTCACCAGGAGGTCGTCTACACCGTGGGGTGTGCTAGGGTGGTTTGAAAAGGTGAGGTTCTACACCTCAAAGCGCCCTCGCGCGGCCATGAGGGTGGCGCCACGTGTTTTATAAAGACCACCTTTCAAGTGGTCTTTTTAAAACAAGATCGCGCTAGCCCATCGCAGCGCCCCGTGAAGAATTGCAGGGGCGCGCAAGCACATCTCTGCAGAGCTGCCTGGGGGTGGGCTTCCGGCTGGTGCGCTGCCCTGATTGGCGGATCACCGCCGGAAGCCGCCGGTCACCATTTTGGGCGCTGCTGGATGCCGGCGGTGTGTAGAGCGGCGAACACATGCTGCTCCCCGTGGGGACAGAGCCACCTGGATTAAGGTAAACTCTGTTCCTGCATGCGCCACCCCGTTCCACCGCATTTCACGCCCCTCCGTGTGGAAAGGGCCAAAGTTCAAACATACAGAATGCTAACAGAGTGGTAGACAACATAAGCCTGCTTGACTGTGTTCTTTTTCCAAGTTGCCACAGTGACCACAAAACCAAGATCTCAATCTAGCCATGTTGCTGTTTCCCATACAAGTTTAAGTAGGTGGGAGGGTGAGAAAAGTGGGGGCAGGGGCACAGTGGCATAGGAAATAATAAAGTATCTAGTGTGATGCCAAATGATCTCAGTTTCTATACATCATTGAAATGATGTATGTCTGGATCACAGGGAAATGAGTTTTTGGTAGTTTTGATACCACATCCTAATGGGAACACAAGAGAACAGGATTTAGCTAATAGAGCTAATTATCCATAGTTTACTACCTTCTGAACGAGACTGGGTCTGTTCAAAAATGTCTTATATTTTGCTACATTAAGCACAATTCCTGAAATTACAGAACTGGTTTCAGTCTAATTCATAACAGTGTCTTAAAATACTACCAAATAATTGTTTTTATGCTGATAGACAATTATAAAATGCTATCCAAAATATCTCATTCCATGGGTGTTTATTCAAATGAAAGTCCCATTGTCCACAATGAGGTTTATTCCCCTGTATTCACAAGTAAGGTCTTCATTGCTTCCAGATGAATAGCTCCCTCGTAATACCAAGCCATAGTCTTTACACAGTTATTTCAACTTTCCCTCTCAATTAATTTTAGGTGATAGGAAAAAAGAAATAGAAGCAGCAGAGGGACAACTGAGGAGAATTGCAAAAGGAAGACATTTTTACCATATCCGTACTATACAGTTTTAGTCCTTGGATACCACTTTAACAGTCATGGCTCCGTCCTATGGAATCTTGGAATTTTGTCTTTTTATGGGGTACTGCTATCGAGACCTAATACTATACTATACCATTAGAAAGTGGACTGAAGAATTTTGAAGAATGGCCTGAAAAATTCTAAGTACCTCATCCAAATAATAAATCCCTGGATTCGGTAGGAACAAACATGACAACTGAGGGGGTGTGAAACTGCTATAAATGTCCAGTGTGGATATGGTCTTTGTGTAGAGTCTCTGTATAGTTCCACAAACAAAGCAAGGCAATAGCACAGTAAAAAGCTTGTATAAAGTATCATACGTTGCACCAAAATGCTGATGTTTAAGAAAACCAGTTAACCAAACATTATAAACATACCCAGTCTCTGGAGTGGATAAGTTGTCCAGGATGTAACTTACATCATATCCTATGGCCTGTGCTTGTCCTTCATAAATGGCTGGGGACAAAAAAATGAGGGCAGTGAATAGGAGGAGACATTAAATGCAGTGGAAAGACAAATCAATCTCATCCTGGTGTCCCTTTTTAGTGAAATCCCATCTCTTGCAGGCCCATGGTGGTTTGAACATTCCTCAACTCCTCTCACCTTCAACATTATTCTTTCTACAGAAACTGACTGGATTGAATCTTACTTCAAAGTTACCAATGTTATAACATCTTCTGTCCTACCCATAGGGCACCATGTGGGGCACAAACATTATCTTTGTAAGACCTCACTAGCACCCTATACCACCCAGTATCTACTGCCTGAGGCAACCAGCTCACTCTACCCACTGAATATAATTAGTTGCAAGTTTCTCTTGGACCACAGCATAGTTTTCATTGCATGTTAGTTGTTCCCCAAGTCTCATGGACATAAACCACAAGACCACAGTTCCTCCTTGTAGAAGACACTTACCATTAAAAATGGAAGCCACTATTGTACGTAGATTTTCTTGTGTGGAGGAACATTCATGGAAATGTACATGAAACAGCAAAATCTCCAAGCCATTTATGACAGGCTGTAAACCAAAAATGCACAGAGCTGCAGTGAATTCTCTCAAGGCAACTATCAGAGCTGTATATAGCCTCCTAGAGGCTGTTATTTTAATTGTATATCATGTGTTTAATATGCTTAATTGTATATCATATCATATCAAGCCAAAAGGGCTGATTTGAGGTAGGACAACAAGATGCACAGGATGATGGGGTAACTGTCATTACGAATTGCATGGAATTCTAGAAAATGCAGATAGTTATTCTGATGTTAGGGGAAAAAATGTTTCTGTCCTCCTAGGTAGAAGGAATGTCTATCCAAGGTATCAGGTACCTCAGACTGAAAATGTCTTTGGTTAGTTGGGAGGAACTGTAAGGGTGAACCATCACAACCGCTATCCATAGTTACTTCACAGCAAGTGATTTCTAGTTCCTTTTATCTGTACTTTCATAAAATTCATATTTAGCTACCTATCTTTTTAGAAGTTCACATTTACACTGTTGTCCCAACTATCTAGCAACAGAGGACAATAAATTTGACAATATATTGAAAATCAATGGCTGTAAGAGATGTCAGACTTTTCGAGACTATCTATGGAACACTGTAAAGTAACTTGGTGCAACTATCAGAATTACCTGTAGTTCATTGAGCATCTGTTCAATACTGGCTTCCTTTTTACAGTTGTAATGTAGGCTGAGAGACAGAAAATCTAGAGAGCCCTGGAAAATAAACCCCAGAGTTATCCTTAATATTTGTAATCATTATTGCAGGTACTTTTCAAGTAGGAAGAAATGGATATTACATACACACATCATCTATATACAGAAATTGACTATGACTTCAGGAGACTGCTTCACATCCCTTTTGCAGGTATGACTATTATATTTAAATCTGCGTAAGAGTAACAAATATAACTTTTAAAAATGTTAGTTTGTTGTGGGTGCTGAGGAATGGCAAAGTGGATGAGAAGAAGGTTCCATACCAAAGACCAGTCACTTGTAGCAATCAGGTGTGTGTGCGCGCTAAAAAAAACCCTAAAAATTCCCAGGTTGGGTATTGTTGCAAAACTGAGGAGGTAAATAGTTACTTTAAAAAAAATTAAACTGTGGCAGCATTCAACTAAAATAAGAGGGAATGTGGAACCATAACTTTAACAGAATATTTTTAAAAGTAGCTTTCCAAGCTATCCTGTTTTGATGAATATTAATTCTATGTATGAAAAATGCAGCCACTAGTTCCCCACAGACTTTGTATGCAGCAAAATATGTGTGTACATTTATGAGAGCCAGTGGAGTGGAGCAGTTTGAGCATTTGACTACGACATCAGAGGCCAAGATTTGAATATATGCTTGGCCATGGAAACCAACTGGGTGACCTTGGGCAAGTCACATTCTCTTATCCTCAGAAGAAGGTAAAGGCAAATCCCCTCTGAACAAATTTTGCCAAGAAAACTCCATGATGGGCTCATTTTAAGGTTGCCATAAGTTGGAAATTACTTGAAGGCACATAACAACAACATAGTGTACACACTTATTCTCATATAGAAGCAATATCTGAATAAAGTTATAGATAGGCCTGTATTAGCCTTAGTGCTTTCACCATGTGAGCCCTGTTGGATCACACCCAAGATTCACTGTGTGTTCACCATGTGGCTTCCTGGAGCAGCCTGCCAGATGACTTGCATATAGGGTTTGAAGCCTCTTCTGTTTTTGCTCCCTAGAGACTAGTATTCAGTGCCATACTAGTCCTGAATATGAAGCCTCCTAGACATTATAACTAATAGCCACTGGTAGACCCTCCATCCATAAATTTGTCTAACCATGCTTTATGGTTAGACAAATTCATGGTAGCCATCACTAGCATTAGCAAAGGTTACAGCTGCACTCATGTCCTACTTTCCATAGGCCACGATAGGCTTTACATAAGCTACCATGAGAACAGAATGCTGGACTAGATAAATAGCGCTTTAATGTGATCACACAAGGCTCTTCCAATGTTCTTGTAAATGACAGTAAATTCCATAAATCAATTCTATTCCACGTGAAGTATTTCATTTTGTTTGGCTCTACTGGATATCTTGTAGTATGAATAATCAGCTGAGATACAACCATGTCAGTCCACCAGCAGTATTGATGCCCTTTGTCCCCTGCAGTCCTCTGTTCCACCCCTGCCTAATGGAGATTTGTATATTTGTATGTTCCTATGTAGCCATCTTATATTCACTTTACAGCATATTACATTGGGCCCATGATTTTTAATCCAAATGATCCATTGTTGCCTCCAACATCAAGAAGGCCTCATTACTGATTCAGCTATGGTACACTTCCCACAGCTATGACCCCCAGGCCAAGAATAACTCAGCAACCTGACAGATGCTCAATAGCTCAATACTGGTTTGCAGAAAC
Source organism: Iguana delicatissima (assembly GCA_948472985.1). Taxonomy (NCBI): domain Eukaryota; kingdom Metazoa; phylum Chordata; class Lepidosauria; order Squamata; family Iguanidae; genus Iguana; species Iguana delicatissima. The sequence goes on along the minus strand of CAOKZL010000562.1, from coordinate 336,809 downwards.
AGAGTGACCAAGATGCCAATGGGTTGTATTTCTCAGGAGGAGGGAGGGTCACACTACATTCAGGCCAGAGTGAACCCAAATAAAACTTCAGTATGAAGAAAAATATGCATTTTATGCATAAAGAGTCCCAAGAAAATAAAAATCATTACCAAAATTGAAGCCAAGAAAGATGCAGATGGCACTAGCATGACATCCTCATGAACATCTAATGAAATAGATAGCTTTCCATCTGAAAGACAAAAGAAGAAGAGCAAAAAAATACTTCTAATTACTGTGGAAGAAAAATGGTTTGTTCAGTAGAAATACAAACTAGTTGTTCCTTTACTATGCTCTCACAATAGGTTTTCATCAATGTACATGGTGCTTTACAGCCAAGTCTCTGTTTTAACTAGTTTGCTTTCTAAAATATGACATGAGGGTATTAGAAGATGGGGAATATATAAATAAATTATTAGGTAAGAGAGACAGTACAAACAGAAGATATAGAAGATGGATCAGATATATATCACCTGTAGTAATAATGCAAGAGATGCCTTTCTTGGTGGCTCTGACTCCTTTCCTTGAGAAACTAGACTGGATCCCTCCATGTTGTCTTTCCAGTGGCAGGTTAAGACTGTTTTTAATTTCAGCTGAGTTCTAGGAACTGACAACTTATGGGGGAAGGGCTATTGATAATGTGCTCAATTGTCCACATTTGTTGCTTTTAACAGACATGCTTTTAAATTCCTTTTAATTCTAGGGGTGCTTTAACTATATTTTAACTTTTTAATGGTTTTAGCTGTATTTCCTTTATTTTTTGTGCACTCTCTTGACTTCCAAGACTGAAAGAAAGATTCACAAACAAATAAATGAACAACATTTGGTCAAACTGAGCCCTGAAGAACATTGGTCTGCCCCTCCTAGTCTTCCACACAGCCTAGCTAACCAGCCATCAGCTTCAAAACGTTAATGGCAGAGAATTAGCAGTCCCTGGAAATTAACAACGTTGCTCAGGACTGCTGGTAGCAGGGGGAAAGTTAAATCCAGTTGCCACCTGAGTCCCACCAATACTGATCAAGTTTTCTGTTTTTCTGCTGTTCAGAGCCCACACCTGATGGGGACAAAATAAAAGTTTGGTTCACTTTTTCCTTTAGCCCTCATGCTGTACTGACAATGAAGTGGCTGTATTGCAGTCTTAATGGAAACTGGGATTTAAGGATGGATGTGAAAAAGGAGAATGGTCTATTTTTAGCTGTTTTTTCCTTGTATCTTTAGAAAGACTCAGGAAGAACATCAAGCGGTTCTGAGACAAGTGGAAAGACAGAGTATAAAGGCAAGGAGAACACAGTAATTTCAGAGTGCAAGAGTCATTTCGTCAGCTCAGGCTGAGAAGGAGAACAAGATACTTGTGCCAGATATGAGAGTCAATCAAGAAACCATTTTAGGGAGTTAAGGAAGGACATCACAAGCCTCACATACAGAGCTGACATTAATGGTTTGGGTAGCAGAATTATGACCAATGGCCCATTTACACTACACACTTATAGCACTGATTTAACTGCTGTTGTTCAAGCTTATAGAATCCTGGGATTTACAGTTTAGGGAGAGACATTTAGCTTTCTCAGCCAGAGACCTCAAGTACCTCAACAGAGTACAAGCCCCAGGATGCCATGTCAGTTAAGGTAAAAGACAGCACTGTAACTGTGTAGTGTGAGACGGCTGAGAGCTTCTGGAAAAGAAGAGCAAACAGGTTTAAACAGTGAAGTCAGGAATTCATGGCTTGAGCTTTCATAAAGAAATAAGACCATATTCTTACAGCATTATACATGGGGGAACAGAAACCTCAGGGGACAATGGCCAAAGGAGAGTCTGAGAGATAACTGGAGGCAACTGGACGATGGCACGGACCTGCTCCTGCTGACCTCAATTGGAAAAAAAAGGGTATACCACATAACATCATGTGTGGTTTGGCCAGTAAGTCAAAGAAACTTCAGGTGTGAAAAGCAAGTCATAGAACTCTGGTTGACTATATTAAAGGTAGCAGAAATGAAGGAAGTTGAGACAAGATTGCTCTATAATTTTGTTGAGGAAATAGAAAAGACAAAAGATTATGGGAAATCAAAGGAACAATTGAGGGAAACAAGAATGGAGACAACAGGGGCATTTAGCATCTTCCAGATGTTTGGAGGCAGAACAACACAAAAGGAATGTGATTGTATCCAGACAGGCTGTAAGAAGGAGCTTCTGTTGCTCTTTAGAATAGGACATCCCTCCCCGATTGCTTTGCTGGATTGCAACAGACTGGGATGCTCAGCCTCTTAGGCTGCAATGGCCAAAAATATGCATTGCTTTCTGCAGGCATTATACTTACATCCTCAACCCCCATTCATCTCCAGAATTCGTGCCACACTGCTTAGAGAAGAAATGCAATTTATTCCACCCAACCAAGAGTTTCACTTACCTTCTGAAGAATATTTTTCATGGTAGATTTTATAAACTTTTTCATGCGCTGAAGCTAGCACCTGGAGAGGATGAACAAGTGGATCTCCTTGAAGTAGAGACTCTGCGACCTCAGGCAGGCTGCTGAAAGTGAGCCATGTGTCAACAAGATCACCAAACAACCCAAAGGCAAACTCGGCATATTCTGCAAAAAGTTCAACAAAAGTCGCAGGCTGGCCCAAAGAAAGCTGGTAAGCTAAAGTCTTCGGCAAATGTTTTTGATGAAGTATTATGACTGGGTTAAGATTTGCAGCTCTGAGATTTCCAAGAAGCTGTCTGTAGCATACAATGTTAGTCTCATTGGCACTTTGGGTATTCATCTCCGGGAAGATATAAGTCCAAGATAAAAACACCTTAAAGTGAGTCACACCATTTGCATGGAGTTCAGCAAAGTATGGCAGCAAGGAAGAGAGAGAAGGCTGATGACAAAGATAATCTGACTGGGATGTCACAGAATTAAGAACAGTGTCTCTTACATTTCTGCTTTGGGTGTTCAATTTACTTACTAACTCATTAGTAAGAGGACCAGCTATGAAAATAAACTTCTCAATAGGATCCCCATCTACTCCAGTACTAATAAAAGGGAGCAGAAAAACTAAGCACAGTTTGCATAGCAGTGCCATGTCTGCCAATACAGAGACAAGAACTCTTGCTCCTCTTATACCCAATCAAAGACAATAAAATTAACAGTTAACTTGTACTTGCTATCAGAAGAGTACAAAGTTGACAAGCAGCAACAGAAACAAAGATAATAGAACCAGAGGTTAAATCTCACTGAAGGTTTTCTTTATTTTAAACAAACATCAGACAAAGAACATATTGTGAATGAAACTCTTGGGCACATTGAAAGAACACATTGGAAAGCTCATTTGAATCACCAGCTGCAAACACCGAAAAGAGATCAGCGGTTATGAAAAACCCCTTATCGCAGGCTGGCCCCACAATTCCAACACTTGGAGTCCTGCCACTCATCTTGTCCTTGTTCCCCCACTGAATCCCTTTCTGGAATGGGTTCCTGGGCCTCAGGGTGACCTCTTAAATGTTGACCTGTAGCTGTGTTGTTGCTGTGTGTTCTTTATGATAGGCACAGCCTTGCCCCTTATCAAGCTTGAAAGAGATAGCCAGAGACAGTTTAAAAAAAAGGCAGTGATGTAGACTCAAGTCGACGGACTCGACTTGGCAATAAATGATGCAGTGACTCAACTCGAATTGAGACTTGTATATTTTTAGTGACTGACTTGCTGCCCTTGGTTCAATAACATAACACATTCATCCAGAAACCTTATGACTTTGAACAACACTTCCATCTCTTTTTGCCTACTGGTCACATGACAATCTGTCTCAAGCCCAAAGTGTGGGTGCATTTCTCAGAGGTGAACGGCAAACAGGGTTAGGCAATGGGCCTGAGGTCTGCTCAGCAGCTTCTGCTGCCATATAGCAGGGGAACCTTCTCAAACTTTTCCTAAGAGCAGAAGACAAGACTCACCCCTAGAGCGCAGGGTGAATTTCTCAGAGGGGAACAGCAAATGTGTTAAGCAACAAGCCTGAGGAGGAAGAATTTTCTTTCACAAGAGCCATTGAAATAGGCTGATAATCTACTTGAAATGCTATATGATTTTGGAACTGGGGCAGGTTTTAAAGCGAAGAAGGACAAGTCTGTTATTTTGACTAAAGATACAACGAAGGAAGATAAATTATTAATGGAGAGGACAAGATTTAAAATAGTGAAAAAGGTAAAATATTCAGCAGTCCATTTTGAAAACAAGAATTAATAATTATTTAAGAATAATTATTTCAAAACAGGGAATGAGATAAAATAGGATTTGCAGAGATGGTCGATGCTGAAACTTTGACTCCTTGGTAGAACCTCAGCTATAAAAATGAACATATTCCTTAAGATGCTATGTCTTTTCCAAACAATTCCAATAGTGACTAAGGATGTGCCATTTAGACAATGGCACTAGGGTATTTTGAAATTTATCTGGCAAGGAAAGAAACCAAGAGCAAGATTTAAGATTTTGCAAGGTGCCAAACTTTGGCCTTCCAGATATGAAGCTATAGTTTTATGCATCATGTCTGTTATGGGCAAAATATTGGTCTTCCCTAAAGAGAGAAAAGGCTTTTACAATTAGAAGGTTTTAAGATTTGGATTTCATGCTTATTTATGATAGGATAAAATTAAAGCAAATGTTAATTTTAAAAATCTTTTTTTGAGAAGAGCTGTCTTCAGAATTTTGAATAAATACAAAGGAAGTTTTTGTCCTATTATGTCTCCTTGAGTTTCCCCACATGGAACTCTGTTTAAAAGAGAAATCGTATATAAGATAAATGGATTATAGTGATTTGTTAACAATGAAAATGGTCAATGGCAAATGAAAGTTAATGATTGATTACTTCAAGAAGGATTTAATATTAAATGGTCCGCTTATAAACAATTGATGGCATGTTTTGAGATAGATGAAAAATGATTTGGGTTTGCGGTATCTAAATCTGAATTTGAAAAGCCATTATATGTGACTGCTAAAATGTGTACCTTATTATTAAAAATTTGAGACAGAAGATGAACAAGTAAAAGATTGTGTGATTAAATGGGTTCAAAATATTGGTCATCAACTTCAGTTGGCATAATAGGAAGGGATATGGACAAAAGACTTCAAAAATTTAAATTTAAATGGTAAACTTTAAATTATGGTCTATGAGAAAATGTTTATAAAATGATGTATATATGGTATTTAACACCAGAGACAGAAACAGATTGAGATTCTGATAGTAGATGATTGGATTCTGAAGCTTTTTGAATTGAGATGGATAAATTGTGATGTTGAAAGACAGACTGAGTAATTTTAAAAAGGATTAGATAAGAGTCATGACATTCTTCATTAAGCACTGAGGAAGTTCTGGGAAATTTAGGGTTTTAATGCAAGTATTTTTATATTAGTTTTATTTACACAAATTAATTATACAAAATTAATTATATTAGTTTTACTACAGTTTCGCTCACTATATTGTTACACTATTACATTCATTAGTAATTTAGAGGAAGTTTATCAATGTTTCAGCTTGTAACCATGAACTGAGAGGTTGGAAGTCAAGTCAGTCTTAATCTCTGTAATATTATATAGTTTTAGTTGTTTAACGCATAGTATAATTATTTTATTTATTCGGGTTTTTTCCCCTCTTAGTGTGTTGTTTTACGTATTTAAATTTCTATGTGCTTAATAAAAATATTTTAAAAATCCCTCAGGAATACAACACATTAACTCCTGAACAATCTATTGTCACGGCTTCCCAGAACAGTCTGCCCTCCTTTCTAACTGTCCTGTCTCTGTGAAATCAAAATCTTACCCCTGTTAATTGATTCTGTCAAATCCACGTCATCCTGTATCAGCTCCAAACTTTGCGCTCCCAGAGATGGTCTGTTGTTGTTGTTGTTGTTTGTTGGTTACATACTTTGCCCCCATAGTCCCCCTTTGCAACACTCCCTGAACTGTGATCGGTTGCCCTCAGCCAGATCAGTCCAACACCTTCTTCACAGAAGGGGATGAAGTCATGAGACAAATGGAAGGTTCTCAATCCCATATTGCCCTTGTAATGCCAATTACAAGGAAATTGCAAAGCCTGACAGCAGGTGCTGTCAGGAGCCAACTGGCAGACATGTCGAATTTTTTTTGTCTCCCTGGGAATCCTTGCAGGGAAATGCCAAAGCATTTTGTACACAACCTGTGCCCAAACACAAGAAGAAAGATGGCTTGGTAAAACTAGGGCAGGGAAAGATTTAACATGTGAGCCACATAGTCATACATCTTGGACTTGTTTGAAAAAGAAAAAAGTAGGAGGAGCTACATGGGCGTAACTCTTCCAGGTCATTTTAGCAACAATTTTTTTTTTAGTTGCACAGTTGTTGTTGTTTTTTTTAAAAAAACAGCATATTATGTGGCATGTATTTTAGCACCAAAAATTTTAAGTGACACTGACTTTTTTCAAGCTTTTAGCAAGAAAAACACAGCCTTATGTACAGAGATAAGACTTTATTTCTCACAATATCTATTTATTTAACACAAATAAAGAGTTGGAAATAAACCTACAGCATAGTATCATGCTACAAAAACATTATTTAAGAAGTTCCTTTTAAGTAAGACACAGAAGCTGAAAGTCTGTCACTTTTTAGTACTCAAAGTACCTTATCAGGTTGCTTGAATCTTTGTTCGGAAAGAATAAAGGCTCTTATCTATAGAAAAGATTATTTTTTAAAAAAAGACAAGATAGATGAATTCAGTGACACAGCCTTTTCAAGGCAGCCAACTACGTACAATGGTGACACACATCAGAAAATGAATAACTGAATGTAGTAAGAAAATGGCGTGTCAATTCTATTGCGTTGCTTCTTAATCTTCCAGCAAGTAGTTAGGGTTAACTACAAGAAAGGGGTCCTCGTCAAAGCTCTGTCCTTCCTCTGAATCTTTCAATCCCGTCTGAGTGAGCTCAATTAGAATGTGGTCCTGAAACAAAAGAATTCTTAATCAGGCCAAGCTGTAAGAGTCTTACTACGTACACTATAGAAATGACAATAAGCATGCTTCAAGTAAAATGCCAGTTTCAAAAACTGATTTAATACCTTAATAAAAGTAAGTAGGATCAAAGCCTTAACTGCAATACTTAAAGCTTCTTAGCTACACATACTGATGGCTCTATGTGAATGCCACCATTCCACTCCCACCAACTATAGAAGGTGACTATAACCAACAGCCCATACAGTAAACTCCATATGCCTACTCAGTGTAAAGTCCTTCTGAATTCAGTGATATCTACTGCCAATTAGGTATGCATAGAAATCGCAGCCTTAGATTACAATCTTATGCACCCAGCCAAGAGCATGTTAAGCTACACCTTATCTGCAATGTAAGCTACAAGGCTTATGCATGCTTACTGAGGAATTAGACCCATTCAATGCAGTGTTAACTTGCTTCAGGGTAAATATGCCTACAGCTGGGTGGTTAAACTCATCAAAAGGCTACATCAGTACTTCCTTCTTTTAGTACTTAGCACACATCAATGCTTTCTTTCTTTTGTCACACATTTCATGCAAAGAAATCAGGAATAGCATTTTAGGCTGATATGTACATACATAATGTGTGAGGCGATGAATAACTTTTTCTATTATCTTCTTTTTATTGACGAGCTCTTCTTCAGAATCTATTTCTGATTCAATTTCCTTTAGGTACCAGTTGATAAGCTCACTCCTTTTTAAGGAGGTTTCATCATCTTCTGCAAACAAGAGAGAAAAAGCAATTTTACCATTAAATATTAATAATCGAGTTAATATTTAGCATTTATATAACACAAGCGGACTTCATACGCTTTATCTTAATGGTCCATAAGATATAGCAAGCAATGAGGAAAAAGTAAACTACCAGGATTGTTGTAAAGTTCTTCTAGCTTCACCTTCAAATAGACTGTTCATTCCAGTGAGGAATAGGCATTCTGTACAAAGATTTTTTTGGAAAGGGAAAAGAAATCTCCCTCTTTATCCTCACTGATCCTTACACAGATTACTCTTTCCTCACTGAGGAGGGGTGAAGCAGAGCTTTCTCTCCCATCCAGCAAAGAGATAATCACTGTTGGTATATATGAAAGAGCATGTGTCTTCCTTTTGGTCTGCATCATATGAGGCCTTTAGGGTCAAAAAAATTGTGCACCTCTGGATTGGAGGCAGGTAGCCATGCTCAACTATACCTTCTTACTGGCTCACTCAGCTTTTCAAATGCTGGAAGAGCTTTCAGAAGTAGGGCCTTACACGCTTCTCTGAGGTTGATTTTCTTCTTACCTTCCTCTGATTTCCTTAGATGCATCACAATGAGGTTAGATATTCTACGATACTCAGCGAAACTTAGCCTTAAGGAAGCCTTGGGTGTTGGCTCTTTGTTCAGATCATCTGTATGGCCATTTACACCATTCACCAAGCCATTAACAGCAACAGGTTCTCCACTGCCTAGAAAACATGTACAGGATAAGTTTTTTGGGGGCGCTGGGTACATCAGTCCAGGTCAGAGAATGAAAGACTACAGTTGAAGCACGTTATGAAGTGGGTTGTTCCAACCAATCTTCTATTCCATGGTCCAAAATGAACACAAAATTTTAGTTTTACACACAGATTCATCTAATTGTGTGGAGGGATAAAGTGGAGGTGAGAAGATTATCTATAGTTTCTCTCTCTCTCTGTGTGCGCACACGCATGTGAGAAAGCAGATATAACTAACTACTCACCAGTGACTCCATCCTGGGCTTCAGGCTCTTCCATGGGCTGCTCCTCCTCATCTTGGTCTAAGTTGATATCTGGAGTTTCAACACGGATAATGGACTTATTTAATAACCTGAAGGCTTCCTTCACATGTTTTGGATGAACCTAGTCAGAATACATACAAAGAGGCGGATGAGTAGAGGAATGTTTCTCCTAAAAATGTATTAACATCAGTGGGCTGACACACACCTCCCACAGAAAACAAAAAAGGTACCTTTTCAACTTAGTCCCTTTCCTTGCCAAAGAGCTGAAGGAACCAAGCACACTGGTTCCACTATCAAACTCAAGAGTTTCCTGAAGTTATATAAAATTTACAAACATAAAAACATCAGAACTGATCATCATAGTGTACTTGCTTACCAAAAAAACCCTCAAATCTTTGGAAGATTAAATACTTGCATGTGATAGAAAACCTCGTAGAAAGCTCATCTAAGGTTTCATAACTGTCTCTATCACAACCCAAAACAGATAAATGTAACATCTGCATGGCCCTTCTAAGTGTCTGCAATCCCCTAACATTCTTTTATGATTAACTTTTAAGTATTAACTATGAATATAAACATTCATGAATACAGATGTTTCACTGACATATTCTCTGTTAAAGAGAACAGATAGGAATGACAACATGGCCAAGTACTGGTCAAGATCATCACACCAAATGCTACTCCATCAGGTGCAGCTACCTCATCACAGCAGTGCATCCGTGCCATTGCTTCCGATAGTCGAATCATGCTCTCCAGCTGTCGCACTGTGATCCTCCATGATGATTTCGTAATGCCAGAGCCATCCCGCTGGCGTAAGCGCTTATACTGTTCAACTATAAAATCTTCTGACTCTTTAGAAATCTATTGGAAGAAAGAAGAAAAAAACTGAGGTCAGCTACAGTGGAATTGGTCAATACAGTTGGCCTTCCACATTTGTGGGTTTCACTTTCACAGATATGATTATTTACAAGTTCCTCCAATTCCTGCTCCCGGATATCAAGAACTTATTTCCCAGGGAGAAGCTTCCCTCTCAGTGGCTCTGATGAGGCCATGCAGCCCTCTAAAAACCCACCTCCCATACTCCTCCTGCCTGGCCACCTAAGGAGGGGCCACAGCCTGATTTCTCAGCACCAAAACCCTCTCCCAATGACCCACACACACCTAAGGAAAGAGATGGGCAAGAGAGAGGAAGTACAGGGCCACCATGTTGACCTTTCCCTACCTAGTTTGAACCCTGAATGCCTGTTCGCCCCATGCCTCAGCCCCCTTCTCACAGATACACACATACACATTTTGCTATTTGTGACTTTTCCACTTTTGCTGGGGTCTCACACCTCCAACCCTAGTGAATGTGGAGGGCTGACTGTACTCACTATATAATATTGTGCAATATAAAGCAACTTATACTTATTTGAAATCAACTGGGGCACTGCTGAGTCCTCCATCCACCGGATATGGGTTGACTGTATTTTTCATTGCAATGTATTTGCAATGTGAACGGCCATTTACTTACGCAGCACTGAAAAGCATTTGTTCCAAACCACACTTAAATACTATTTACTGGATTAAGTAACAGAAGCACTAACATTCGGGGAAACTCATATGGCTTTGTATTAATGTATTAGAAACAGACATCATTTGCTTACATTCCAATTAACTAAGCATCTACTTGTCTTTGAAGCAACAACCCCCCAGGTAAAGTAACATTATCAATGGCAGATTAATGTGAAGCAGTTCCCAAAATAGGTCTCCCTTTCTGCATGTATGTGAGCTATTCTAGAAGTGGTGGCACAGAAATTGGTAATATAGAAAACAACAGAAAAATTGGAATCCATTTTCAGCTATGCAGCTTGAAAGAGATTAACAGCCTCATCTCATGCATTTTTACTGACATAACACGCAACGTATTGATAATAAAGGAAATACCCTGAAAGATTTACGAAGTGACTGGAAAGAAGAGAAAGCAAGCTGGACCTTTTTACTTCAGCACTGAGTCCCTAGCCAGGGAGAACTCCAGAGCAGTTACAGCAATTGAACAATCCCAGCCCTGCAAACTTTATTGTGTAAGATTGTACAATGGACTCAAATTATGGGAATCATGAATATTCACATTACCTTTGGTTTAAACTGCCTGGCAAACAGAAGGTATCTTCGGATATCATCTAATGTATAAATGCGATCAATTGATTCTTCAATCCTAGAATGAAGATCAACAATGCGCCTAGCAATGGCATAGTCTGTAACCTGTAACAGGGGAAGTTTGGGTTAAAATACCATTATTGAAACTCCATCTAATAACTGACAAAACAACAGATTAACATTGATACATACAATGTTGCAGCAAACCAAAAGCATATGGAACCAATGCTGTTTGTTAATTTCTGTTTGGGTAACTGCTTTAGCAGCAAGTTGCAGCAGAACTGTGTTATCTAATACATGACTGGATGCCATCTTTGGTCAGAAAACTGAGTTCATTTTTGTTTTCTGATGTTTTCTTTTCACAATTAATTTCTGTAGAAATAACTGTCTGGGGTGTTTTGAGTTTTTAAGAGTATTACATACTGTTCTTTTCAAATAAGCGTAAGCTTAAATCTTAAGATACGAACTTAAAGAAATTTACAAAGCTTCTTATGTGTTCCTCTACTTTGCTGTCACCTTCAGAGTCAGAGAATCCAGGAATTTTCTTTGCTCAGTCTCACATTATTCAAGACATGCTCACCTACGAAGAGGTTTCACATGGGCACAAGTAGGTACAAAGGGAAAGGAGTAAAGTTCCTTCCAAAAACTTCCTAGGATCCAAGTCATTATAGGTGCCAGACTCCTGGCTACTGAAGAAACTTATTTGATTTGTATTCAACCTCTCTTGCTAAAATATGAACTCAAGATGGCTTTCAAGTCAGGAAACTGTTGCTAGCCCATACATACCACTACATAAATGGTGGGTAGCACATGACAGAAAGATATTGTAATTGTAGGAAATGCATGAAAATGGCAGGCAGCTAACAAAGGAAAGAAGTCACTATGTAAAACAGTATATGCAGGTAAAGACTGAGACACCCCCCCTAAAAAAAGCCAGAACCCACATATCTACAGTATTTTATTTATGGACTGCAGTATCACTACAAACAGCTGTAAACTATGCTTTACCTCATTGCATTCATCCACAAGGATAAAGAAGAGATCAAATCTAGACATGATGGGGGCTGACAGATTTATGTTTTGTTTCAAAGACTTTGCTCTGTCATAACGTCCACCGACTGGATTCGCTGCTGCCAAAATGGAGGTTCGGGCATTTAAAGTAGCCTAATAACAACCGAGAAGAACTAGTTACATGAAGCAAAGGTACTTCTAATGAAAGACAGCATTTAGTGGTGTATGAACATTTATCTCATCAGTCATACAAACAGCTCTACAAAAACAACAGTGGAAAGCTAGTAAAGGAATTGTACTCCTTTCCTTTGACATGTACTGGTGTGAGAAGCAATATATTTCATGGCTTCTATTGTGTATGGTGATAAGTTTCTCTAACAGCTCTGTGCTATCATTGCTTAATCCAATAACCTTGTCCCTATATAGCAGGTTAAATCTCTGGCTTCATTGAAGTTATCCACACCTTAGCTAAAAGCACAACGGCAGCCTAATTCTAACGCTTGCTTCAAAGCATACTTGCACAGTTGCAATGAGTTCAATGGGGCTTTTTTGGAAGTAAGGGTACACAGTATTTCAACTTACAACCCATGTTTAGTTGTACCCTATAGAGCTGATTTAGTGAAAGAACAGGTTGCTTACCTGTAACTGTGGTTCTTCGAGTGGTCATCTGTGCCCTTACACACTAGGAGCTTTCGCGCACGCGCGGTACCGTTCGGAAAATTCTAGAGCTTAGTAGCTTGGCGGGAACCCCTCCCCCCATGTATCCACTGAGCATGCTCAGCCCGCCGAGCAACGGTCTCTCCTCAGTTCTACAAGTCCGCCGAAAAGGGGACCTGAGAGTTAGGGGACGGTTGGGCGGGTGTGTGTAAGGGCACAGATGACCACTCGAAGAACCACAGTTACAGGTAAACAACCTGTTCTTCTTCTTCGTGGTCTCTGTGCCTTACACACTAGGAGACTTTGTAGCTTATCAGAAGGACGGTGGGTCAGGTCCCTAGAGTACGGAGGCCAGCACCGCTCGTCCAAACCGGGCATCCCTCCTGGACCGACAGTACAGCCGATAGTGGCAGATGAAAGTCAAGGGCCTGGACCAGGTCGCCACTTGACAAAGTTCCTGAAGGTCCACACCTCGCAAGAGGGCTGCTGAGGATGCCACAGCTCTGGTGGAGTGCGGCTGAAGCAAGTCAGGAGGAGGCTGCTTGGCCATCTCATAAGCAAGCAGAATTGTCTGGGCCACCCACTTGGAGAATCTCTGGGTGGACACCTTGCGGGCCCCTGCAACGATGACCGTGGCAGACAAACAGGTGAGGGGTCTGCCTATAGGCCGCAGTCCTCTGAGTGTAAAAGACCAGGGCCCTTCCAACGTCCAGGGTGTGCAAAGACCTCTCAAGAGGGGTTGTCGGGTTAGGATAGAAGGTAGGAAGGATGATGTCCTGGTTAAGGTGGAAATGAGAGACGATCTTTGGGAGGAAAGAAATGTCCGGGTGGAGAACCACCTTATCCCGGTGAAAAACCAGGAAGGGGTCGTCGACACGTAGCGCTGTCAATTCGCTGGCACGCCTAGCAGAGGTGACAGCCACCAGGAAAGCAGTCTTAAGAGTCAGGACCCTATCATCAACAGTGGCCATAGGCTCAAAGGGTGGTCTCGTAAGTTGAGAGAGTACCAGAGATAGGGACCAGGGAGGCAACGGCGGCGATACCGGCGGGTATAGATGGTGAAGTCCCTTCAGGAACTGTTTCATCGTGGCATCCCGGAAGAGCGCTGCCGAAGGAGAGCCTCGGGGTTGGTAGGCCACAATGGCAGACAGGTACACCTTCAACGAGGAAAACGAGAAATCCTCTTGTTTCAAGTGAAGCAGGAAGCGGAGCACGGTACCGAGAGCAACTGGCGATACCGTGTCTCCACGCTCCTCCGCAAAAGTCACAAACCGCCGCCACTTGTAGGCATAGTTGCGGCGGGTCGATTCCTTTCTAGCCGCGGTAAGGACGTCCTGGATAGCGGGATCGTCTAGGGCTGTATCCTCCACGTGTGGAGGTCCAGGACAGGCAGGTTGGGATGGAGAACGCGACCGCCGGAATGAGACAGCAGGTTGGGCGCTGCTGGAAGCCTGAGCGGCCGTCCCCGAGAGGCCTTGAGCAGTGGGGTGAACCAATGCTGCCTTGGCCAGTACGGGGCGACGAGGATGGCGTTGGCTCGGTCCGCCAGATCTTGGCTACCACCCTGCCCAGCAGGGGGAACGGTGGGAAGATGTACAGAAGACCCTCTGTCCATCGGTACTGGAACGCGTCGCCGAGGGAGTTCGGTCCCCTGCCGGCTCTCGAACAGTACCGGTGCCACTTGGCGTTCGACACCGTGGCGAAGAGATTGATGTCGGGATTGCCTCATTGGGACCGTATCAAGTGGAACGCTTCCTCCGAGAGGGACCACTCGTGGTTGGTAGAAGTGTTCCTGCTCAGGGCGTCTGCTGTCGTATTCTCCTGCCCTGTCAGGTGAACGGCAACAGGGTGGACTCGGAGGGACACGTACCAGTCCCAAAGCTGGAGAGCGATGGTCAGGAGCGCTGTAGAATGGGTCCCTCCCTGTCTGTTGACATATCACACCGCCGTGGCATTGTCGGTCAGGATCAGCACTGCCTGTCCAACAACCAGATTGCGGAATGCTCTCAGAGCTTTCCCGATGGCTAGGAGCTCGAGGGGGTTTATGTGGAGAGCGGTCTCGTCGCCAGTCCATCAGCCTCGGACTCTGAGGTCGTCGCAATGCGCTCCCCATCTGAAGAGGGAGGCGTCGGTCGTGATTGTGAGCCGAGGGGTCAGTCGTGTGAACGGCATCCCGGACAGGAGATGATGGTACGAGAGCCACCACAGCAGAGAGCGACGTACTGGTGTCGGCAGTTGAAGTCGCAGGCGCTGGCCGTCTCGGAGCGGATTGAAAGCTCTGACAAACCAGTGTTGTAGGGGGCGCGCTTGCAGCCTCGACAGGTACGTGATGACCGTGGTGGAGGCCATGTAGCCCAGGAGCTGTTGTATTTTCCTCGCTGATATCGTTGGGGCGTCGAGGACGGCCGCAGCAGATCGGCGGAGGGTACAAGCCCACTCCAGAGGCAGGTAGGCCCTGGCCGAGACCGAGTCCAGGGTGGCTCCAATGAAGTCCAACACTTTCGCCGGCTCGAGGTGAGACTTCTTCGGGTTGACCCGAAGACCCAGGCGGGTCAGGAGGGACAGCGTCAGATGTATGTCCGAGTACAGTTTGCTCTTGCAGGACGCTACCAGCAGCCAATCGTCTAGGTAGGGGAAGACAGTGATGCCCTTCGTACGCAGGTGGGAGACCACAGCGGCCATGCACTTCATGAACACCCTCGGTGCAGTGGAGAGGCCGAACGGCAGCACCTGGTACTGGTAAGAGGTGCCGTCAATCGTGAACCGAAGGTATCGTCTGTGCTGCGGACGGATGGAAATGTGGAAATAAGCATCCCGCAGGTCGATTGAAGCGAACCAGTCTCCCCGGCGGAGGAAGGGTAGGATCGTCGACAAGGTGACCATCTTGAACCTCCTGGGGCGGATGTATTCGTTTACCCCTCAGAGATCCAAAATAGGTCGCAGGGTCCCATCTGACTTCGGTACTGTAAAGTACCGGGAGTAGAAGCCGGTGGTAGTGGCCGAGGGTGGGACCGGCTTGATCGCTCCCTTCTGGAGGAGGGACTGGATCTCTTCCAGCAGAGCCGGGCTGGCCTGGGTGGAATAGAAAACGCCTTGAGGTGGAATACCTGCAAACTCGATGGCGTAACCAAGCCGAACAATGGTGAGCACCCAAGAGTCCGATGTGATCAATCGCCATGAGTCGAGGTGTTTGGCCAGCGTGGGATGGTTCGTTAGGGCTGATGGCAGACGGAAGGCTGGCTGAGGCAGGGTCCTGCAGAACCCATCAAAAGCGGGATTTGGATCCCGATGAAGACTTCTTGGAAGCCGTCTGTCGGCCCCGTGCAGGATGTCTGGAGGAAGATGTGGTGGGAGTCCGGGAGGATCCAGACCTGGGCGAGCGAGGTCGGAAGCTCACAGAGGACGAACGGTGCCACGCAGGCCGCGGGCCACGGCGGATCTGTGGAGGCTGACGGATCCCCATCTTCTTGGCCGTCAGACGGGCCTTGACGATGTGGTCCATCGCCTCGTCTGTTGACGCATTGAAAAGACTCTTACCGTCAAATGGGAGGTCCTTGATGCGTTTCTGGGTGTCCTCCTGGAGGCCTGAGGATCGCAACCAGGCATACCTACGGAGGGCAACAGAGCCGACCATGACTCGGGACGCTACCTCCACAGAATGTCTCGACGAGAGGATTTGCTGGTTTGCGAGCGCTACCGCTTCATTGTAGAATTGGTTAGCGCTCGCCCTATTCTCTTCCGGAAAAGTGGAGAGAATAGGGCGTCCTTGTCGAGGAGACTGCGCAGGTAGGCTGCCATGCAAGCTTGGGTGTTGGACACCCTTGCCACCAAGGGGGAGGCAGAATAAAACCTCCTTCCAAAAGTGTCCAAATGACGCCCTTCCTTGTCCGGCGGTGTTGTGTGGGGCCTGGAACCGCCCTTAGTTTGTGCCGATTCCACCACCACGGAGTTGGGCTGAGGATGATTAAATAAGAACTCGGCATCCTCCTTTTGGGTCCGATAAAGGTGTTCCAGCCTGTGTGGTATGGGCTGGGCTGAAGACGGCTGAGGCCAGGGGTGTTTGAGGGCCTCCATCAAGGCGGGCAGGAACGGTAACGGGGCTGCCGCAGGAGGGTGGGTATCCACGTAGTGGAAAACCGGATCCTGCACCGCCGGGGCCGGATCCGCCACCTTCAGACCCAGGGCTTTGGACATGCGGAGGAGAATGTCCGAGAACCGTCGCACATCCTCAGGAGCTGACTCAGGAGCTGGATCCCCGAATGCCAAGGGAGGGGACTCGTGTGAGGCCGGTGTAGAGTCCTTAGAGTCCGTCTCAGAATCGTAATCCTGGGAGGACGCCGTGGAGGACCTGTCCGGAGAACGGTCCGAGCGGTGCTCAGGTGACTGGGCGCGGGACAGTACCGGCAGCGAGACTGTCTTCAGAGCCACAGGTGGTTACACAGCAGTCGGCGGAGGAACCAGCGAAGGCACCGGATGTGGAAGTGCCTGAGTGACAGTGGCGACCTCAGGAGCAGGCTGGGTGGAGGCAGCCTCAGCTGTCAGGCAGGACACCGTAGATGTCACCCGTGGAGGTGGAGAAATCGGCTGGTGACGAGGGGAAGGTTCTTGGGACCGACGATGCTGGAGTGCCCGCCTTGGGGAGTGCGATGGAGTACGCTCACGGCAAGGGCGATGCTCAGCTCACCTGGAAGGCGATCTGGAGCGGCGATAAAGGGACCAGCGGCCGACATCAGGTTGGTAACGGTCCCGGTAAGAGGGAGAGTATGGCCTGTAGGAGCCAGGATACTCCCTCCAGGCATGTTCCCAGCCACATCTTAGGGCGCAGGACGCCCAAGGGTAAGGTGAGTCCCGGAGCGGCTGTGGGCATCCAGGATAGTCTTCCCGATGCCTTGGGGGGATCGTCTGTATTCGGGACGGTCCCTCGGTCGTCACGAGCGCGGTGCTCAAGATCCTGAGGACGTGGGGAGAGGTGCACAGACCCACACTCCGAATAGACCAGGCGGTCCCGATAGTCAGGGAAGAGCTGCTGGTGGTGTGAGGAAGAACGCCGTTCAGGTGAAATGCTTCTACCAGCAGAGCCTCGAGATGTCAGCGAGGTCTGGGGAGCAGGTGGACTATCCTCCGAGCGGGCCGCCAGAACAGGGCGTCTGGTCGGGGACGTCTCTTCCTCCAAAAGCGGTGGCTCCGAGAGAGTCGGGGAGGCCACCGGATCGTCCACATCAGAGATCTCAAAGACTGGATGAGGTTCTGGGACTACACCGGGGTCGACCGTTGGCTGGGTCGAGGTGGAAGGTGGAGTAAGGACAGGTGGTCTAGCTGGAGATCCACGCTTGTCCTTCTTCTTCTCCCTTTCCTTCTCAGACTCCGAAGTCGCCGGGCGCTTACGCTGAGCAGCAGTAAGCGTCTTAGAGGGCTTGGCACCCTGCGAGCCTGCAGGGGCCTCTCCAGGAGTCACAGACGAGGAGGCCGCCGAGATCTTTGGTATCCTCGGTAGCTTATGCACCCGTACCGAGCCTGGTACCGTCGGTGCGGCGGGATCGGAAGACGCAGAAGTCGCCGGGAGTGCGGTCGTCGGTCGGGTCTTTGCCATCTTCGATGGGCTCCTTACTGGGGCAGGGTCCTGAGGAGACAAAGACTGTTCCCAACAGAAAGACTTGAGGTGTGCCAGCCGGTTCCTCAGAGTCTGAGAGGTGAAGTCCTTGCAAATGGGGCAGGCTCTGATGTTATGAGCCTCGCCCAAACAAAGAAGACACTTGCTATGCCCGTCAGAAGTAGCAACCTTGCGACCACACTTTTTGCAGGGCTTAAAAAGGGTCGACATAGAAGTCCAAGGAAAGGTTGAAGACAAACGAAGAGACGCGACGAACGACGAAGACGAGGGGGGGGGGTTGGCAAGTCAGGGTAAATAGTCCCAGAAAGAAAAAAGGGGGACAAGCACCGAAGCAACAAACCAGTCCGAAATCCGTAAGAGTAGTCGAAAAGCCAAAAACCGAGTCGAAAAACCAGAAAGACTTGCAATAGAAGGCCAAGAAGAAACGCTCTAAGCTCAGAACCTCCATACGCGACGGCGGACGAGAAAGAACTAGGAGAGACCGTTGCTCGGTGGGCTGAGCATGCTCAGTGGATACATGGGGGGAGGGGTTCCTGCCAAGCTACTAAGCTCTAGAATTTTCCGAACAGTACCGCGCATGCGCAAAAGCTCCTAGTGCGTAAGGCACAGAGACCACGAAGAAGAAGTATGGTAACTGGTCAATCAACATATATGTAATCTTAGTTGTCACTAACAAGTGGATATAGGCCTAAAAATCTAAGGACTCTAGCGAGTACAAAATAAATAATAAAGGCATCTTTATTGCAAAAATCTACCTGTGTCATAAATCATCAGTGCTTAGTTTTGACTTAGAGTTGGAGAAGAGAAAAAGCTCTGGTTTAGAGAAGGCTGCCAGAGCGAGTCTTGTGTTCACTCAAAAGAAAATTTACTCAATTTTATGGATGGAATAAATGTGATTGACAGAGAATGACAAGGGGAAGTACAGCCAAGGTGCATGCTAGAGAAACACAGAAACCTCTCCCATATCTACGTATTAATATATGTATTCACGTATAGTAGCATTATACCACAAAATATACAGATTCAACACAGTGTAAGAGATCTAAATTCAAACAGTTCAACCATTTTTACCTTGACTCCTGCTTTAGTAATGGATATGGTCTGCTGCTCCATCGCTTCATGAATGGCAACTTGATCTCTCATGTCCATTTTGTCAAATTCATCAATGCAGCACACTCCCTACAGAAGGAGGAGGATGCAAGACTCATCAGTCCCTACTTCCACACCAGGGTAACCAAAACAAAGCCCAAGGTCTTTTTAGGAAAGTACTAAGTGCCACAAATGAGATAACATACATTATCTGCCAACATCAGAGCTCCAGCTTCAATGACAAATTCATAGGATTCTTCGTCTTTCACAACAGCAGCTGTTAAGCCAGCGGCACTGGAAGCCTTTCCGCTGGTGTAAACAGCTCGGGGACTGAATTCCTCCACGTGCCTGTGGGGTTAATAAAAGGCTACATAACAATTCACAACAGAACCCAGGATTATGATGACTCAAAATTTCTGCAAAATGTTCACTGGCGCTCTGAACAGCTACTTACCTCGTCGCGAACATGAACAAAGGCTAGGGAGCCAAGGAGGGCATTTGTAAATAGCAGAAACTCTTGCTGATCAATTTCAAATCACCTGGAAATTGATCAGGAAATGCTGTTTCCCTTTCTCCCCGCAGATGAATCTGATATTGACTGGAATTCCACCACTGCTACATAGTTATGTATAACTAACTAACAGATACAGCAGCAACAGCACTGTGATGGCTCAAATATACTTAACTAAGTAGCCTCTCCTAGCCGAACCCTCCCAAACCAACTTTACCAGGGAGCAGAGGCTACAAGAGAAGGAGGTCTGTTCTGCTGGTAACTGGGATGTGGGTAGACAATGTTTCCATATCCTTCCTGCCAGCAAGGTAGGACCTAAGACAGAGGACTTGATACAGAGGTCTTGCTTCTTGGTGTTACAGCCTCACTCACTGGTGGGAGCAGATAGAAATGTCATCCATGCACATCCTGATCACCAGCAGAATGGACCTCTTGTAAAACAGGTTGGGGGTCAGTTACAGATGTGTAACTCTAGGTTATGCATCTGTAACTGAGATAACGAATAAAGATACAGACACTGAATCATGGTGCCTATACACTTTGCTGTGTGCAAATTTAAAATAAAAGTAAACAAGACATTATGCTCCCTGACAGAAGACAAGCATTGCATGAAGAACATCCCTGGTTTAATCACTGGCACCTCTAGGTAAGGAGTGGAAAGCATCTTGTTTAAAACTCTGTAGCATTTATGGTAGTCCATCTGGAGGATACAAGGATAAGATGATCATGGTTTGAATCAAAAAAGGAAGCTTCCAAAACTTACTTAAGAAACTGACTCTTGGCAGTACTTGGATCACCAACGATACAGACATTGATGTCACCACGCAAGGATGTTCCTTCTGCTGTTGTCTTAGGAACACCACCAAACAGCATAAGAAGGATCCCTCGCTTCACTTCATCATTACCTGCATCGCAAATAATAAATAGTAGGCATGTAAGAGATTTTAGGAAGGCTCAAATTCAGAATCAATTCTAATAGCAGAATACAAGAAAACAACCTGTAGTCTGTCTATTTTATTGATGGGTCTAAACTAAAGGCATAGGGACATGTGGCCCTTTGGCTATTAACAGGAATTCCCATTATCCTTCACCACTGTCATGACTAGGATAGGGTTGAAGGAAGATACAGTCCAACAACATCTGCAGGGCCACTGGTGTTCTTTTTTAAGCAATGTTTCAGAATGCAACAAGGTTTTTTTCAGGACTAAAATCTTTTATATGCCTGTGACCTGACTGGACAGTATCAACTTAGTATATGCCCAAAGGAAAGTCTGTAGAATGATTTCTTCACATTTCTCCAGCATGGCACTGAAATCATCCAAAGGGCATTGGAATGGATCCAGATTGTTTCTTCCACAACTAGAAGGGCTTCTTCCCTTCAAAGAAGAGGTTGCAAGGCATCAAACAAAAAGCTATGTTCACAATAGCCCCTTTCAACTACAGAACTATGCACCACCCACGTTGTTCTTGAGGGGTCCCCAACCCTCTGAAGCAAGGGACAGCAGGAGAGAGAGATAAATGGCAAGAATTATCCCCCTTCTCCAGTGGAGCATAGTACAAACTGGGTTGTTTTCACTGAATCTTTGGATCCAGCCCATCATTATTAAACATGTTTCAGTTCAAAGATAACTACAGTTATCAAAACAATTCACTTTGGAGTGCTGATACTGAAGGGGATTAATTCTGTGGTCAGTATGATTAAGTCATGTTATCATTCAGGTTTATCACCTGCTATTGCAGTCCAGAGGTTACTGGATAAGAAAGAGACAGAGAAAATGACCTATACAGATATGTACAGAACATTACATGAAATAACATTCTGACTCTGCTGAAAAATGAACCTTCCTATGAAAAAATCAGGCACATACAAGTGATGTAGAATGCATAAACACATTGAAGAACAAGGGGTGAAAATCATAGGTAGTTGTCAATGCAGCTTGCAACTACTCTTAATCTTTCTTTCCCACATTCACAGTAACTCTCTCTCTCTCTCACACTCACATTTGCGCACACACACACACAATGTTAGAAACTAAAATTCATTATGCGGCTCCCTTTCTCTCAGAAGAAGTAAAACCTTTACTAAGAGAAATTCATATTAGAAGATTTAGTTTATTGAGAGTTTCCAGCTGACTTAATGCAATATTAGTCACTGACATGCCACAATCAGGTCTTACCATGTATGGTAGGAAAGAGGCTGGTGCAAAGGTTGTGATAAAGATTTTTATCCTGGCTCATTTCAAACACTTTTTCCCATTCCTTTACTGACATCTGATTCTTAATGCTTTCTGCAGTCTGCTCCTCATCCCGTAGCTCTTTGCCTCCAAACTATCATGGAAAAAGATTACAGGAAAGTTATGCAAAAATATTGCACAGACTAGAAAAGCATTTCAGTGCTTCAGAAGCAAAGGTAAAGAAAGTGTCACAGGGAGACTATAACTTAACTGGAACAATCAACAAGATAAATATTTCAGAAAATAAGAACATCTGAGATGGGTTCTACACAGCTTGGGGCAGAACGGAATGCAGCATCTTGGGCTGCAGATGGGAGGATGTTCTTCCAGGTTAAATAAAAACCCTGAAAGTAGAAATCTAGTTTACTGGGGAAAAAGGCTCTAATCCAGAATTGCCCTTGCTGTACTAATTTGTACACTGAGGAGCATCCACAAAAAGCAGCTGTGCCACATGCAGTCTGAAGCAGCAGTTTGGTCTGTTCCAGCAGTTTGTTTTGTTGCTTACAAAAATTACAAATTAGACAAATGGAAGGATCGTAGAACACTCAGCTCTGCTTTGTTCCATTTCAATTCAATAAGTAAATTACTGAAAAAGGTCATTTTGGAGTGAAAGAGCAGAGCACAAAGGCTTAGGAAGACAGGATCTGCTAATTAAAAGGACATAAACGCTCAGTTCCAGATTCTAATCACTGGCATGAAGAGTGGTTTCCCAAAATCAGTTAGGAGAAATATATGCACAGTTACACCAATGTGCTCAGTCAAAAGACAGCAAAACTTTATAAGCATGAGCTTCAGCATTCAGGAAGTGGAGGCAATAACTAAAATTGCATTTCTTAAAAAAATAAATTAAAAAAATTCCTAAGTAAGTCTTACCCGTGGGTTTGTTGGTGCAACATAACATGCTAGAAAGACCAGTTTATAGGATAACTCTCTAACTCCCAGTGCACGAAGTCCTCTGATGCCTTCAGTTTCATAACCTTCTTTCCCACTCACACGAGAACTAGTTTCTGCCCGCACACCTAGGAAAGCAAGACTGATTTAGCTTGGCACAGGAATACTTTGGAATATTCACTTTCATATATTTCAAAAAAAAGGAAGAGATACAGAATTCTACAAATGCACACTTAAGAATACAGGTGGGACTGGCACACCTGAAACTCAAAAACTATCTGCTGTGGATCAGAGAAAGCATACTTTATGTACTCATCTGTTCATCTCCCAAACTCATACAATCTTTTATATTGATTCCCAACCTGCATTCTAAAGAAGCAGAGTTCTAAACATAAATACACAGATAAAAGATGGGGAACCTTGTTCATCCCAAGGGTCAAATACAATTTCAGTGGTGACATCCCAGCAGCACACAGGGCAAATCGTGGGGTCAAAAACACCAGCAGATTTTAAGTTAAAATTCTACTGAGATGCATTTCCTATTTTTAGAATGTGGGAAAAGCATGGGAACAGTAGCATTTGTTAAAGGGTTGTCTCTGACACTGCAGTGCTCTCAAATAAGTCCACTGACCTGGGGTGGAAAGCTGAGCCACATCAGGCACAACAATGAGGGAACCTGTGAAGTCACATTTGTCACCAGCCTGAGCTGATTCTACAGCTTCAGCACGCAAGATCACTTCAACACTACGAGGAATGCTTCCCCGAGGGAGTTCAGCCTGTGTTTCCTGAATACGAACCTGGTAACAGAGAGAGAAAAAAAAATCAAACCTGAAAAGGGTAAAATTAAACCCAACACTTCTGAGATTGAGAAATATTGCATTTCTATGTATCAGCTTATCTATATCTGTGTCTCTGTTAAAAGACTCTACAGTATTTTTTAAACATTACTAGTCCAGGTAATTTTGTGGCCCTGTTTGGTATCAGTTATAAGCAAACAGCAAAACAAGGCAAATGAAAGAGCAGCTATGTTGACTCTTGTAAGTATTTCAGCTTCTCTCTAAGGAAAGGACAAGTCTCATGAAAAACACTGTCAAAAAGAAGTTTGTTTCTGTCATATTAGTGGTGCCCCTGTGGAAGAAACAGGAGATTGAGGCAGCAGGAGGAAAAGCCAAAAAGCACACTGAGGACCACCCTACAGTGACAAGAGTCTGCATAGTCCAATCCAACATCTAGTTCTTTGTTGACAACTTTCTTCCCTGTGAGTGGAAAAATTTATGTTTTATATATGTGGCCTCACATATTGTGTGAATAAATCAGAGAATTTATGCTTTGAAGAATGCTTAAAAACATTTAAAGACCGCTTTTAAAATTACGATCAATTCCTACATATTAAAACATCAAGTTGCCTCAACAAATTCTACAATATAAAAAGAGCACCATCTCTCAGTCTGACTCTGTTGATCTCATTGCCAGGTGATACACACTGTCTACATTTACATGGCACACTGTGCCATGTACATAGTCTCTTCATATGGACCTGTAAAAAAACACCTGATAACCAAAACCGTTTTCACTACAGAAAATTATTTTTAATAGCTGAAATGCTCTCGCTTTCTTTATCCAGCTTGCTTGAATTAAGAAAACAAAAATATTTTCAAGTCTAAAGTATACTGTGGCTAGGGAGCTACTTTGCCATAGCTACCAGTGTATTTCAAAGGTTAAGTTTACTGCAGCAAAATCAAAAGCATCTTAAAAGATTTGCAGATTTAGCATATGCAACTCATTTTATAAGGGGTATGCCTCAATGCCATATTCTCACAAGCACACATGTAAGAACTGGGACATCTCTACATTTCATATGCCCTTTGCACAATGGAATGCAAAAGATAAAGCTAGTTTTATTTCTTTATTACATTTCTATCTCATCTTCACTCCAGGGAATTCAAGGTGGTGTACATGGTCCTCCTCCTCCCAATTTTTATCTTCAGATCAACATGATAGGTTGTCAGATTAAGTCAGTCTGAGAGGCAGTGGTCAAAAGTCACCCAGTGAATTTTATAGCTGAGTGGGGATTTGAATTTGGGTCTGCCCAGTTCTAGGCCAACGCTCTCAACAACCTTGGTTTTGGTACCGGATCAGGAAGCCTCTACAGGATAAGCTTTAGAGCTTTCTCCAGTTTAACATGATTCTACTTGTTCCTCTGTTTTACTCAGAACAGGAAAACTATGTCTGACATTTGCGCTGGGGACCAGAACTGAAAACTGTTTTTTGATCTTGAATTCCAATCCTGGTTTGCATGGCAGGCATGTAACATGGTTTATAATGTCAGACAAAATAGCAAACTATGAAAACAGCAGAACTCAGAAAGAAGGACTGTGAAAATGGCAAACTCACAAAGAAGCAATGAGAGCAGACAAAGAGGGCAGGAATGTGTCCAAGTTTTGACCTCCTTAAAATCTGGTTAGTGTCACACCCAACAACGGTTTAGCATTATATCTAATCCAGCCCTTCCTGAAGAGCCAATCCAGACGCCACATCACACTTCCAAACCAAGTGAAAATTCTACCCATTACCTAATTACCTTTTGAAAGTCAACAAATCTTGATTTGTTGGTGTCTAGAAGAAACCGCTTCCTATTGGCACACACAGGGTTTCGGCAGATGCTGGGCTGCGTGTACTTGAATTGCTGCTCCACATCTTTTATCACTGTTTGGCAATCCAAACACAGGAAAGTTCCACTTACAAGCTCTGGGTGAACAGGGTGCGTGCGAACCACTTGCCCACTAATACGCATAAGCGATCCAATCCGAGCTGATGTCATTTCTCGAATTCTGTTTAGAGAACAAAAGTCAGCTTGAGAACTCTTCAGTTTTACCCAAAACCCAGATACATCAGACAGTGATTACATGGACCATTAGGGCCTATTGGTGTCTATAAAAAACAAGGGTCGGCAAGTACAAGCTGTTCTGTAGCTAAGAACAAGCAAGTACCTTCTGTGCTCACAGTATTTAGAAGCAAGCCAATGCATTTAAGTGTGCTAATGTCTGTGACATTTAAACAGAGGATGATATCAAGAAATTTAGTTCTGTGATGGGCTAAGTTCTAAAGAACACGAGTTACTTTCATTTATATTCCCACTAGCATGTAACATAATAAGAAAAAGTTTATGAATCCCTTAAAACTGTCATATATTTCCAATTTAAAATGTTACATGAATTTAATCTAATCCCATAATCCTAGATAAAGAATAAATATCTTGATTATACAAGAGGAATGCAGAGTAGACAGCGCCTTTATGATGAACTAGTTTTCATTTTAACATGAGCTTTAGTGGATATAAATCCACTTCTTCAGATGCAGGAGCGAGTGCATCTTCCTGCCTTCTTTCTACGCTGTAAGAGACTAACATGGCTACTTCTCTGAAGAAGGACTCTGATTAAACAAATGACACAAACATTTATTTATCCACAACTGATTCAAGTCAATCTTCATTCAGGACCTGGTGGTGTCCCCTTGAGCAGGAATGACCACAAGTTTTCTGTAACCATTATAGTCACCTTCCCACATTAGTTTTAAGGAAATTTGGCCTGTTTTGCCTTACAGAACTGCTTCAATGTATGATACTTGAGGACTTTTTACTTCAGATCTTGCTGCAATACAGTCTGGGGTCAGGGGCTGAGGACCTCTGCAAAAGCGTAAAAAACCCATGAATATCAAAATGTGTGTGTGCATGTGGGAAGGGAGCTGAGACATGGTGGGGAGAATGGGCACCCAGGGTCCAAACTAAGCAGGAAAGGACAGGGAAAAAAGGCTGGGTTGACACAGTGGCCCTATACTTCCTTTTCTCTTCCCCATCTCTTGGGTGTGAAAGGGTATCAGGAGAGGGTTCATGGTGATGAAAAACCAGAGTCTGAGCTGCTGGCCAGGCAGAAGCTGGTGGAGGAGGAGGACGATGAGGACCAGAGGTGGGTTTTTAAAAGACTGTGCAGTCTCATCAGAGTCTACAAGAGGGAAGGTTCCCACAGAAAAGAGGCTCCTGAGGTCGGGGGAGGCAAGGTTGGAGAAACTTGCAAATAGTCAAATTCATCAAGGTTAAACTGCATTTTACTGCAGTTTAAATGCAGACTTTGACTAGGCTGTTCCAAAATACTGACTTTGTTCTGCTTGCATGTTTAGGACCACTGTAATATTGAATGGCCCAATTTTGATTTACCTTGAGTTTTTATTTACCAGCTCTTGAGTAGAGTGACTTTCTGCCTGACATTAAGTTGGTGGATCCCTAAACCCTCAGAAATGGATTTGTAACCCTTTATAGGTTGACGAGCATCAGTAACTGCTTTTCTGAGGTCCTCAAAGAAGTCTTTTGATCCTGGCATAACGTCACACCCATATGGCGAAGACCAAACTACGTTTCTCATCTTTTCATGGAATGGGGTCTTCTGAACTCACCACTGCAGACATACCAAATTACATATACATCTGACCATAAATATTCCTGTTATGCGAGCTCATGCAATCAGGTGTTCACTTATTTTTGCACCCACTCCAGTCCTTACATATTCATTGCTTGCCAAATTGATACACTTCACTTTTACTTCACAAGACATGGGACTGGTTCATATAAAGCCTTTTCAATATTTAATAAAGCACTGATTTTGATTCATTAAGGTTATCATGGAATTTAAATATGGAATTTCCATAATTATTATTAGGGTTCACAAACTTTTCCCACCACTTGTAAAACTATCATACTGAATAAATTATCTTGCTGAAATTTTATGAACATACTATATGGAAAGCAGCATTGCCCACAAGTTATACTTGGAAGGCTACTGCACTGTTTAAAGCAATTAGTACAAGAACAGGGGAGTTCAGTTTGAGGTCACATTATTAATATGCTACAACAAATCATTCAGCAATTATTTCCATTTACCTCACAATAAAGGCAAAAGACCTCTCTCCTCAAGCTAAGGTGTATTCACATGGGAATTTTCTGTGTCCCTTAGAGTCATGATAGGCAACATTTAAGACCATTTTTTGTTCTCCTCTGGACCTTGGCTGCCAAATTCCCACTACTAAACCTTGAAATACCTATTGCTTTTCGTGCCACTGAAGTATTTGTTCATTTCAATGTTATTGTCCTGGCTTGTTTTACAATATAAAAGGTCTTTTTAAAAAAAGAAACTGAGAAGTCATTTCCTGTTTCTAAAATAGGCTATTTGAGGCCTGAAGCAGACACCTTGCACCATCCTCAAAGGTTCTGACATAGATTTTGCCATATTGTAGATTTTCAGTGTTCAGAAGGACTTTGGAGAGGCCTGGAATATGTACCAGGGCCCCTGGAGGGCTGCAGGCCACATCGCTTTAGAGTAACATCAAAAGTGGTAACCCAAAAACCAAGGTAGCTGCACTGGCCAACAGAAAAATGCTAAGATCTATATTAGCATAAAACCTTTACCAGGTGGCCAGAAAATACAGAATGTATCATCAGGTTAGGCTAGTGATCAAAGCAAGTTCACAAAGGAAATGGGAGGAAAAACTGCCTGATGTTCAAGCCACAGATTCTGCATCTGATTACAGGCGTAAGATGGAAAGTTGGTCAGGACTCCAGACATTCAAACCAGGTACTGAGATGGTTCCAACACAGAGACCCTTCCAGGCTTTCTGAGGGGAGGGGAAAAAAGGGAAAGACTATGATGCTAACAAGGCTTTGTGCATCCGCATCACTCCTTTGGATGAACCATGCCATCAGCACATAAAAGCTAACACGTAACAGAAGAGATGGGATATACAAAAATGAACCTCACAGCTGAAGTAACAGCATAATATGCTTTAGTACCCTATACGTTCATTGCTGCTGAATGATTGCTCTTGAACTGTGAACTAGCACTCCCACAGAAGTACCTTCTGCAGCAAGCTGGGATTTTCTTGCTAAGCTGAATACTTACATCTTCCCAATATCAACCTCACTCTATGTTCGCAATCTTCAAATATGCTTACTTGTGTCGAGTAGGTAAGTCCTGGAAAGCCACATAGAAGTCCTTGGTGGGAGGAACATTTCCATGGTCTCTGGCAAAAGTTTTTACAGCTCGACACAAGAAAGGATAGACCCTAAAATACAAGAGATATATTAGTGACATAAACCTTTCCACCTTTAGACTTAAGTTAGGAACATATATATCACGAATTTCTTCAAAAAGCATGGAAGTGTATCAGCAGTAACCATTGCAGCAAAGTTAAAAAAGGAAGCTTTCTGACAAATTTGACTCCAAAAGAACTTGACAAATCTTATTTTTTATACCAATGTTTTGGAATAAACTGGGTTGAAATTGAAAAGTAATTTGACAATCCTTAATGTCATTTGACATTTCACTCACCAGAATACAAATTCCCATTAAGGTGCTTTGAGAAAGTGGAAAAAATACATCTCACAAAAAAGAAAATATTTTAGATACTACTGCCTAATACTTGTGAGAAATCAGCAGCTCTTCCATGCCAGTTCCACTAGGCTACTGATGAACACAAAAACCAATGAGGTTTGGTTAACATCCTATAGAAGGGATGTAGAGAAGAGACAAAGTCTCAGGCTGACTTTTTTATTCTTCCAAATAGCTCAATGAGTTTCAGCCTAGTAATATTTAATGGCCTTCAGAATGTGAAGAATATAAATATTAAATATTACTAGGCTGAAACTCGTTGGGCTAATTGGAAGAATAAAATCATCTTTCTTGACACTCCTAGACTTTGTCTCTTCTCTACGTCTCTGCTGATGACTGGCCTACCCTTCCAACAAGTCTACTCAGAATTAACTGCAGCTTCGAATTACTTGCAAATTCATTAATTTAAACATATCTTAAATTCCTTAATATTACTAATACTATTCTAACCAATCCCAGGATAGGTAAAGCTAGTGATAATGCAAGAAGCAGCTCACTAAAGCATGCATACTAAAGCACACATTAGAATATTCTTACCTATAGAACTCTTCCTGGACTGTGGTGGCAAGCTGTTGATTGAACTGTTCCAGATCCTCAAAGCTTACAATTAATGTGTTTCTCTCTGGACGTATCAACTCCTCTGCATCTCTCAAGTATTTAACTTCACCATCACTGTTCTGGAATCTGAGAACGGCATTATTTTAGGGAAGAGTTTTGCAGAAACATTAGACAAATGTAACACAAATGTAGTACAATATGTAGTAAGACTTGTTGTGTCTTCAGTTTCTGACCTATGGAGACCTCAAGGCAATCCTATCACAGGGTTTGCTGGGGCTGAGAGTGTGTGATGTGTCAACGGTCAGTCAGTGGGTTTCCATGGCCAAGCAAGGAATCAAATCCTATCCCTACACCATGCTGCCTATGCAGGAGCAAAGGACAAATTACACATTCAGAGGACTTCTATATTACAGCTCAGGTAAGTCTTTAAAAATCCTTTATCAGACAATGCTTAGCTGGCAGCAATCTCTAAATAAAGCTATATTTTACACAGAGTTATGGCACATGTAAAGAAGGATGTATCTGATTAGATCATCTCTCCTGTCAACTAGTTTTGGGATGTGCGTTTATT
Source organism: Iguana delicatissima (assembly GCA_948472985.1). NCBI lineage: Eukaryota > Metazoa > Chordata > Lepidosauria > Squamata > Iguanidae > Iguana > Iguana delicatissima. The sequence goes on along the minus strand of CAOKZL010000562.1, from coordinate 306,340 downwards.
ATAATCTTGAAAAACTTTGGAAGCTCCTTTTCACTCTGTTCAGTACTATAGCCCTATAGCAGGATAATGTTGCTCAGTTTTATTCAGATGCAAATGCTGATAAATCTGCAGTCCAATCTTTACGCATGTTCATTCACATGTAAACCTCAGGAGACTTAAAATTGCAATTGTGGATTTATGTCAGACCTGTGATAGGGTTGCCTTACGGTCACCATAAATCAGAAATGACTTGGAAACACACAACTACAGTAACAAACAAATCAGAATTGGATTTTTGAAAAGCTGTTTCACAATATCGACATATTAAGCTTTCCAAAGAAGCAGAGAATAGCTCACGCTTATTTTAACACCAATGTGAGCCTTCTTAAATTGATGTTATCTTTTCTTGCTGATTGTATATTACGGTTTTCTTGTATTACGTGGTTCTGTTGAAAGTTTTTTTTTTTTGTAACCAACCCAGAACCATTTCATTACTGGGTAGCATATAATATTACTAATAAATAAATACTCAGTACAACTCAGAATTGTCTAACATGATTTCAGAATAGGGTCCAAGTCCAGTCACAAAACATCTATAACAAGGAACTCTTTCTGCTTTAGGAGACCGAAGTTAACAGATGAGGTGCTAGAATATTGCAAGATATTATAGGCAAAACTGCCCAAACCCAACCTGAAAGAGAAGCACAAATGCAAAATGACGCCATTAATGTTGCCAGGTCTTCAAAATAGGGATGCTTGAAATTTGTGGTACATGGGCTTTACAGTACAATTGTGTTCTGCCTAAATACCAAACGAAAGTATTGACTTCGGTTAACTTCACCACATATTTTTCTGTAAAATTAACACATTGGCCACAATCATAAATTCCATGACGCACATATTTCTGCCTGTATGAAGGGCCCGCCCTCCAAAATACGGGATTTTTGACATCTTGTTCAGTCTATAAAAGAAAAATCTTTCTAGTCCTCAAACAGGGGACACCCCTTCTAATAAGGAGCATCTGCCAGCCGTATAATGGACAAATTTGTAAGGGAGGTCTTTTATAACAAGGGGCACCATGTAGCGCTAGATCCCACGCAGGCTTGTTATGAAAGTTGAAACACTTTACAATTCAGTGAGGTTCACTCTCAGGCGTCTGAACAGGCCGCCTTCAGCGGAGGGAAAGGAGAAAGCAGGCCTACTCAGAAGTAAGGCCAACAAAAGCTGGTGGTGCTTACTACCGGATAGCTGCATATATGATCCACATTCCTCTGCGGCGGGACGCGAAGAGAAGGCGAAAGGCAGAAAAGGTAACCGAACCATCTGACATCTAGGCCATTTCCGCACGACACTGTTATAGCGCTATGATTCCACTTTCAACATCCTATGGAATCCTAGGGTTTGCGGTTTAGGGAGGGGCAAACTGCAAACCCCAGGATTCCATAGGATGTTGAAAGTGGAATCATAGCGCTATAACAGTCTCGAGCGGAATGGCCCTAAGCAAGTTTCCTTTCTGGATTACAGTTCCCGGAGTCCCCAAGCCGGCAGGGCCCCTGGCGAGAGGATTTCGGGAAGGGCAGTCACGCAAAGCTCTGCACCCGGGCCCTCCCGACCCCACGCCCCTCGCCGTCCACTCACTCCTCGAGGAAATCCTGGAAGAGCTTCTGGCACTTCTCGGCCACCTCATCGCGGATCTGCTTCAGGGCGTTCGCCGCCGCCGCCGCCGCCGCCGCCGCCAGGTCCATCGGGCCACCTTCGCGCCGCCAACTCCGGCCGGGACAACGCAAGGAATTCGCGCCACTCGCCGGCCCCGCGTGGCCACTGGCGCCCAATCAGAGGCCGCAATGAGAGACGCCCCACCCCTTTCGAATGTTACCCGGGCAACTTTTTCGCGCCAAATGGGACTCCAGGAAGAGGAAGCAGGAAGCGGGGAAGGAGGGCCGGTCCTAGAGAGGCGTTCCGGAAGTCGGAGGAAAAGACTTGGGGGCGGGTGCTTTTACTGAGTTGCAGACTATCAACAATGGGCATTTTTATAGGTTGCCCCCTTTTTTTTTAGCAGAACTTTATATTTGCAGGGGGGAGCGGGGCATGCAGTTCTTAAAGCAAGCCACTGCATTTTTACTCACGAGTAAGCCACCCTGAAAAATAAACGTGTATAGAATTCCCACTTAATACGGATTGCCATGTGTGTACACCCACGTATTGATGGCCTTTCGGTTTTGCATATGTGGGACTTTTCCGCACTAGACTATTACAGCGCTATTGTTCCACTATTGAGTTCCGCTACTGAGGATTGAAGGGAAATTTCACTGGAGGGCCAAAATCATTTTTGGGGGCAATAACCTTACTCCTCCCCCGCCAGCCCCTGGTATACCTTGACGAGAATAGAGCAGGCAGGATTGGGATAAAGAGTTTTGCTGAACGCCCACCTGTATGTGCTGAAGCCTGAAGGAAAACAACCCTCACGTGAGGTCTTCACCTTTGCAGAGCATCTATCGGCCTTTCCGCACTACACTGTAATAGTGGTATCATTCCACTTTCAACGTCCTGTGGAATCCTGGGGTTTGCAATTTAGGGAGGGGCCTTCAGAATTCTCAGCCAGGGAGCTCTTTGGCCTCAGCAAACTACAAAGCCCAGAATTCCACAGGATGTTGAAAGTGGAATAACTGCACTGTAACAGGGTAGTGCGGAAAGGCCCTATGTCTTTTGCTGTGCATAGAGTTGACTGGATCAAGATAAGTGTATATTTCAAAAAAGAGGAAATTAAATGGGACAGTCAAGTTTGTAACTTGAATATCTAAAGATAAGGACATACAAAGCAGAATAATCAGTGCATTCTTAAATACTGTTTTAGGTATTGCTTCATACCTTGGAACTATAGACCAAGTGCTTGTCAGAGCTTATTTTATTCTACTTTGATGGGTTATAATCTGGGTTACAATTTGTATCTTTCAATAACAACAACAACAACAACAACAACCCGCCTCTCCTGAAGGCTTGAGGTGGGGTACAACAAGGGTTAAAATACAATTAAAAACACATTATGATTAAAAATATGTTAAAATAAACTAAAAATTCTAATCCTGTCTAGTCTTGGAAGTTAAGCAGGGTCAGATCTGTTTATTACCTGGATGGGAGACCACCACCAAATACCAGATGCTGTAGGTTATATTTCTGAGAAAGGAATTGGCAAACCAGCTCTTGAGTGTTTCTTGTCTACGAAAACCCTGTGAAATTCATGGAGTCCCCGTAAATTGATAAGCTACTTGAAGACATATACACAAACAAAATCAGTGAATCTTAGTCATGTAGGAACGGGGGGGGGCAGGAGAGCGCTAATCCCTGGGTGGCAACATTTTTTTGGGTGTCCCAGCTTGTAGCCATGCCCTCGCATGACCTGGCCACGCCCCCATGCACTGTGACCACTCCCCACGCACTGGCCACACCCCCACACACCCCCTCCACACACTCCAAGCTCCACCACTGATCCTATTTCTCTCCCCCTCGCTGCATTTCTGTATATTTCTGTCAACTTGTGGCTATACTTCCAGCTCAGTCACTGCATTTGAAAAGTGGATTGATATCCCAACAGGTCATCCTAAAATGAATGGCTTAGTCTGAAAGGTGCTGGCCCTCCACTACACACTCTAGTGCAGTGGTTCTCAACCTGTGGGTCCCCAGATGTTTTTGGACTTCAGCTCCCAGAAGCCCTGGGCATTGACCACAGTGGCTGGGGCTGCTGGGAGCTGAAGTCCAAAAACATCTGGGGACCCACAGGTTGAGAACCACTGCTCTAGTGTCTAATACAGTGCAACAGAAGAACATGATAGAAAAATGGCTCCTCTTTAAACATCTTTATTTCCTTGGCATTTCTGGAATGCAACCCTTTTTAAAATTCTATTTTAACTAAGTTTAAAAGAAGAGGATTAGCATAAGATAGAGCAAACAACCATCCATGGAGAGGACATGGCAAAGTTAACGAGAACTTATTTATGTCTCACTTTTTTCCCTACACAGGACCTAAGGCTGGCTACAGCATTTAAAAACCAAGTACAGTTACAACAGTTAAAACATTATTTATACAAACGTTAAAAGAGAGTTAGATAACAGTACAACTAAAAACAAGATTACAATTACATAAAAACACAGGGAAAAAAATAAAATAAAAACCACAATCCCACCACAAATCCTCTCTGTCACATAGATTTTCAGCCAAAGGCTTGCCTGAAAACAACTTATTTATTTATTGAATTTATATGCCTGCTTCTCTCCCAAAGTGGGACCCAAGGTGGCTTCCAAAAGGCTTTTAAAAAAATTAAAAACATGTAACAATTCAAGCATTAAAAGACATATAAAATTATAAAACTAACCAGAGGTCTTAAAAAAATCTAATAAGTAAAAGATCTCCAGCTCACCCATTAAAAAGGTCAAAAGGTCAAAGAAGGGTCTTTACCGGAGAAAGGAAAAGAGAGAATTCCACAGTCTGGGAGCAGCCACCATGGAGGCTCCTTCCCGAGTTCTCACCAAATGTGGCTGTGATGGTGGTAGGACCAAGATAAAGCCTTTCCCCCAAAGATAGGGGACATATGAGACATATGGCCTTTGGTAAAAAATTCATGCAGATATAGGATAAGCACATTCTTGCAATAGCACTATAACAATTCTGTTATTCTACAAATTCCATGAGACTTGGGAGGCAAACAGATGTTTGTGTATTGATTACCATGATCAACAAATGGAAACCTAGTGTTGTAAAACTGAGTAACAGAGGTGCAGTTACCTCTGTTTCCTTACCCTGTGTGGTTTATGAAGTGCTATCTATAAAACATCTATACATGTCAGTCAGGCAGAAACTTATGCAGGTAAACAGGGATAGGACTGCAGTCTTAGATTTCAGAAAGGGTAAGGCTATCAGTTGCCTTGATGTTTTGACAGTGACTATCAAAGGCTGTAGCTATAAATTAAATCCAAGGCAGTATGCATTTCAATAGCAGTTGTGGGGACATTAAGAAAAGGGCTTGTCACACAGCTCCTGTTTGTGGAGTTCCCACTGGTTTCTGGTTGCCCAAAGGGAGAAGGGAATAGATTGGCTTTTGTTTTAGAAGGTAGGCTCTTGTTACGTCTTGAATGCGTTACAAATTTGCCAGTGCTAAGGAGATTATGCCATTGCATAGTGCATTTCATTTTGCTCAGGTGTGAGCCTTGTACATTTTTAAGCAGTATAAAAATGTCTCCAATGAAAGAATAGCAGTGCTTATTTAGACTAGCTCACAAGTACCAGTTTTCTTTTCTCGTCACCATGTATGTAACTTGATGAAAAACAGGAATTCACAGGAAAAGGTTTTACCAAAAAGGAGATCCACTGGTGTCAAAAAACTTCACTTGCTGAGTTTGCTGTATCCAGATTGCTGTTAAAAGAGCTGGCATCTTTATGTTGGTTGTAAAAGAGATAACATTTCTAGAGATAAAATGTACCAGTTATCAAGAATTGTACTGAATGTGTTCAGAACTTTGGGCCTGCAGAAAAGCTTGCAACTTTTATCTACAATTTCTGTCTTTAAAACTTGACCACATTTGAAGTTCTTGACCTGTCATTATTCTTTCCATGTTATTTTTGTCTCTGGTACCAAAGTTTCTGTTAAAAAAGTAAGGCCAAAGAACACATCACCTTTGTTAACTGAGGTATCCCTGTATTTTTGTTGTTCATCATAATGGCATTGGAAGCAAGAATAGCCCAACGGTACGGTGTAGAATAGTTTACCACAGATCACTATCATCACATGGCAAGTCTCCATGTACCTCCTCAGAGTGGGTAAGAATATGGGTTGGGATGGTTGTGGTAGGCATCCCTACACATGATACCCATTGTATTTAGGGTATACTGTTGTGTTCCATAAAATGAGAGCAAAAGATCTTGATGCATTATTGTTTTTTGACACCGAAGTGTGCTCTTGGTAGACAGTAGCTGGCATCCTGTTAGGGATACATGAATGAGTGAGCTTCAAGTGTATGTCCCTTTTTGGGTGCTGTAGGGGGTTAGTATTCCTGCCTTCTCTTTGCAGTGGCCCAAGCTCAGCCCTCAACTGATTTGAACAACCTCTGAACCTATCTCCCCCACCCCTTAGTATGGCCATTCTCTGCTTTGTGGAGACAGGGCAGGGTTGCAGAACCATCTGTAGCCAGATGTGAGATGCACTGACATCTGCTGGAGTCTGTTGTAATCATTTTGCGTCTGGCTATGTGAACATAGCCAGGTGCTTCTCCAAGCGTATCTGATCCCTATGAAGCAGGGGAATGGCTGTGCAGGGAGCTTCAGAGGCTGTTCAGTAAGTTTGGGGGGTGGTGGTACAGTGGGCCCTCAGTATCCAATAGGGTTTGGTTCCAGGACCCCTCCTCCTCCCCCCATGAATACCCAAATTCATGGATGCTCAAGTCCCATTATGTACAAAGGTATACTAAAATGGTGTCTAGTATGTAAAATGGCAAATTCAAAAGTGTCCTTTTTGGATTTTTATACAAAAATATTTTCAAGCTATGGTTGGCTGAATCTGTGGACAGAGGATCAACAGATATAGAGGGCCAACTGTATATGGTTCAGCCAAGTGTAGGTCTAACCCATTACACTGAGGATTGAAGCCAATATGTGTGGTCCAATTTACAGGGACCTACTGAAAGGATCAGACTATCATCTTTATAATAGTATGAGTAACCCACAGTAAGGCATTCAGCCCTACAAAAATACTGCCATCTGTGTGGCAAAATACAAGAAGGCAAGAAGCCTGCAATCAAATCAATTTGTTCTGCAACATGATTTTCCAAAAAGCCTTTCAGCATAAAACAGTCAATGACTTTCTTTTATTGGGACAAAGCATCCAAAAAAGGAGATTATTATCCAGAGATATTACCAGCTCTGTGTGGGAAAAGGTAATTGAATTTGATTGATTCCAGCCGGATTAGCTGAACAAACAATTCTTTCTGGAAACTGAATTTAAGAGCAGTAAATCTGTGGTAATCAGTTGTTCATAATACACTTAGCAAACCTAAATACCGCTGGAGACAAGAGTCATTCTAATTTTTTTTCAGGGAATATGCCAAGGCTTAGTATTCACAGCTGGTCTGTTGGCTAAGATGACTAACCTGATTTTTCAACCAGACGATTTTTCAGACCTTAAATTCTATGCTATTTTTTTTCTTCGACCCTTATTTCAAGGTATAATAATCTGTAATAAGAGTTCCATCACAAAATATTAAATAGCATTTGATCAGATAGGTCTCCAGTCTCTACAACTTGCTCCATTCCTCTCTACATTATTCCTCTAATTTCAGACTCATTCTATTCTTGCCTCAGGATCTTTAATTAACAGCAGTGGCCACTGAAAATCAGAATGACATGGTGCTAAATAACAGCAGCCATTTATTGTCACATCTTGTATCAAGGCCTAATGCCTCAGAAAATACCTACTAATCAGGACAGGCAATAAAATTAATATGCATGATGTCTGGATGAAATAAAATGGAGAGCCAGTGTGGTGGAGTGGTTTGAACTATGATTCTTAAGACCAGGGTTTGTATCCTGCAATCAGCCATGGAAACCCACTGGGTGACCTTGGGCAAGTTACATGCTTTCAACCTCAAAAGAAGGCAAAGGCAAACCCCTTCTGAACAAATCTTGCCAAGAAAACGCTAATATGTTAGCCTTAGAGTTGCCATAAGTCAGAAATGACTTGAAGATGTACAATGATAACAAGCTGTTGTAGGAATCTTCTATTTCTGATTTAAGACCTTAGTGTCGCTGTTAAGTTGGAAATGACTTGAAGGCGTATGCCAACAACATCACAAAATAATAAAACAAGAAACTAAGCCAGAGCTGCCTTTTCAATGAGTCATGTTTAAGATCTTGTTGTAGCTTTTCATAGAATCATAGAAATGTAGAGTTGGAAGAGACCACACGGGCCATCCAGTCCAACCCCCTGCTATGCAGGAACACCCTCAAAGCACTCCCGACAGATGGCCATCTAGCCTCTGCTTAAAAACCTCGAAGGAAGGAGACTCCACTACACTCCGAGGCAGCAATTCCACTACCGGACAGCCCTGACTGTCAGGAAGTTCTTCCTGAGGTTCAGGTGGTATCTCCTTTCCTGCAGCTTGAATCCATTGCCCCTTGTCCTGGTCTCTGGAGCAGCAGAAAACAAGCCCTCTCCTTCCTCTACATGGCCTCCCTTCAAATATTTAAACAGGCCTATCATGTCCTCTCTTAACCTTCTCTTCTGGAGACTAAACATACCCAGCTCTCTAAGTCTGTCCTCATAGGGCATGGCTTCCAGGCCCCTCACCATTTTGGTCACCCTTCTCTGGACTTGCTCCAGCTTGACCATGTCCTTCTTGAATTGGGGTGCCCAGAACTAGACACAGTATTCAAGATGAGGTCTAACCAAAGCAGAGTAGAGTGGTAACAGTACCTCCCTCGATCTAGACACCATACTCCTGTTGATGCAGCTGAGAATTGCATTGACTTTCTTGGCTGCCGCATCACACTGCTGAATCATGTTCAGCTTATGGTCTATGAAGACTCCTAGATCCCTTTCACATGTACTGCTATCCAGCCACGTGTCCCCCATCCTATATTTCTGTATTCCGTTTTTTCTACCTAAGTGTAGGACCTTACACTTCTCTCTGTTGAATTTCATTTTGTTAGCCTTGGCCCAGCTCTCCAATCTATCCAGGTCATTTTGAATTTTGATCCTGTCCTCTGGCGTATTAGCAACCCCTCCCAATTTGGTGTCATCTGCAAATTTGATCAGCATGCCCTCTATTCCTTCATCCAAGTCGTTGATAAAAATATTGAACAGCACTGGGCCCAGGACAGAACCCTGTGGCACCCCGCTAGTCACTTCTCTCCAGGATGAAAAGCAGCCATTCGTGATCACTCTTTGGGTTCGGTCGGTCAACCAATTACAAATCCAACTAACAGTAGCCCTGTCCAGCCCGCATTTTACTAGTTTCTTTGCCAGAATGTCATGGGGAACTTTGTCAAAGGCCTTACTGAAATCGAGATATGCTACATCCACAGCATTCCCTTCACCTATCAAGCTAGTAACTCTATCATAAAAAGAGATAAGATTAGTCTGGCATGACTTATTTTTGAGAAATCCATGTTGACTTCTCATGATTACCGCGTTGCTTTCCAAGTGATTAGAAACTGACTGCTTAATGATCTGCTCCAGGATCTTTCCGGGTACTGATGTCAGGCTGACTGGGCGATAATTATTTGGATCCTCTTTTTTCCCTTCTTGAAGATGGGGAGAACATTTGCTCTCTTCCAGTCTGCTGGAACTTCTCCTGTCCTCCAAGATTTCTCAAAGATTATAGCAAGCGGTTCCGAAATGACCTCTGCCAGGTCTTTTAATATCCTAGGATGCAATTCATCTGGCCCTGGAGACTTGAATTCATCCAGTGTGGCCAGGTATTCCGGTACCACCTCTCTACCTATTACGTGCCTCATTTCCCCTGCTTCCTCACCTGCTCCCCAACCGCCAGGTTGAGTGCTTGTATCCTTCTGGGAAAAAACTGAGGCAAAGAAGGTGTTAAGTAGTTCTGCCTTTTCCCTTCCCCCTGTGAGTAATTCTCCATCTTCTGTGCGCAGCGACCCTATCGTCTCCTTCTTTTTCCTTTTGCTGCGGACGTATTTAAAAAAGCCCTTTTTATTGTTTTTAATGTCTCTGGCCAACCTAAGTTCGTTCTGTGCTTTAGCCTGACCTCCTCCCTACATCTCCTGGTTACTTGCTTAAATTCTTCTTTGGTGGTTTCCCCCTTCTTCCATTTCCTGTACATGTTTCTCTTAACACTTAGCTCAGCTGAGAGTTCTTTAGTCAACCATTCTGGTTTCTTCAGATGCCTTCCGTTTTTCCTCCTCATTGGCACAGTTTTAGACTCCTTTTTAAGGAACTCCCATGCCTCCTGAACTCCTTTCCCTTTCACTATTCTTGACCACAGAATTCCAGCCAGCAGCTCCCTAAGTTTACAGAAGTCCGCTTTTTTAAAATCTAAGATGAGTGTCTGGCTACCCTTATATTCTCCTTCCCAATGAATGCCAAATTCCACTAGGGCATGGTCACTCCCCCCTAAAGATCCAACCACTTCTACCTCATTAACAAGGTCATCCCTGTTGGTCAGGATCAGATCTAGAATATTTGATCCCCTTGTGGACTCTTCTACCTTCTGGACCATGAAGTTGTCTGCAAGACAAGCAAGAAACTTGCTGGACCTTGCTGTCTTGGCAGAGTTTGACTGCCAGCATATCTTGGGGTAATTGAAATCTCCTATTACTGTATCTCTCCTCCTTGAATGTGCAGTCATTTGGTTGAGGAAGGCGTCATCAAAGTCCTCAGCCTGGGTTGGAGGTCTGTAGTAAACCCCCACCAGAATATCCCTATTGTTTCTTGCTGCCTTAATTCTTACCCAAATGCTCTTGACCTGGCTTTCTGGGTTTAAGTCACAGATCTCTTCACAGGTGAAAACATCCTTGACATACAAGGCTACTCCTCCTCCTTTCTTGTTTGGTCTATTTTTACAAAATAGGCTATACCCCTCTATTCCTATATTCCAATCATGAGACTCATCCCACCAGGTCTCAGTGATGCCTATCAAATCGTATTTATTTTGTTGTACTAGGAGTTCAAGTTCATCCTGCTTGTTTCCCATACTCCGTGCATTAATGTAGAAACACTTAAGTCCCCGGGCCCTTCCTGCAAGTCCTGTACTATTGTTTCTACTCCTCCCGCCATTGGCCGCTTGTACTACTTGTCCAGTATCATTTGGGCCTTTTCCCCCTGCACTCGCTGAGTCCTTGCCCTGAATAATATTGTCTCCCTCCCCAGCGGAACTTAGTTTAAAGACCTCTTAATCCTCCTTGCGAGACGGTTTGCAAAAACATTCCTGCCAAGTTTCGTGAGGTGCAGCCCATCCCTCGCCAGAAGCCCACGTTCATGAAAATTCAGGCCATGTTCCAAAAACCCAAACCGTTGCCAGCGGCACCACGTGCGGAACCAGTTGTTGACCTCTGCTATTGCCCTTTCCCTACGTGCGCCATATCCTTGACCAGGGAGGAGAGTATTGTGCTAGTAATACTTATGTGGTACTTTGGTGTACCACTGGCCACTTTTTGGTGGGCCCACCTAGTGCTGAGATTCTTTCAAAGAATGCACAACTAGAAGAATCTCAATCTAGTTAACAATATATAAATAAAAATATTCCTTATTGTGAGGAAGGGTTGAACATGGCCTGAGTAAAGCCTTCAAAATGCTATGAGGGCAGGACCTATGGGTGAAAGAATATAAAACCAGAGGCTTGTCTGTTGAACTATCAAATAGAACCAGTTGGAAATTAGAGAGAGGAATAATGTAGAGAAGAATGGAACAAATCTAGAAAAGGAGAAAAGCCAGTTAGGAACAGAGAAATGGTTAGGGCTAGGAATGGATAACATCACTATAATGAATTTGGTTTGATGGCAGCTGGGTGTGGAAAGAATGCAGAGAAAAGTGTTACTTTTTTAGTTCAGGTGTCACTGTGTTGTGTTATGTAATGTTAGATGTTTAACTTCCTTATTATATAATAAATCTTTTGTTTTCTGCATGTCTGTCTGTTTCAGAATTAACGAGATTCAGTCACACTTTATCAACTGAACCCAACACTAAGCACACAACTGGTTGTCTTAAGATAGCTCGAGGCCCTTTCTCCAGGGAAAGATCTTAAGGGTAAAAGGGCAGGATGAGTGATAGTAGCCTAAGGGCTGGACCGGCACGGCCAACCTGGAGAGGAGATTTGTTAGAGTAAAATAGCCTACTCTGCTTAACATGAATTAGATATGCCTTTAATGTTAAGATCCAAGAACAGTTTCTTCATAAAATATTAACACGTATGCAGTGAAATGGGAATAGGAGGGGGAAAAAAGATCAAGTGAGATTGAAGTCAGATCTGCCATTATGTAGCCAGTCACATAGTCTCTTGATTACAGTCCTCCCTCCATATTTGCAGGTTTGATCTTCGTGAATTTGATCATTCATGAGGCCTCTCCCCGCCCCTACTTTCTCTTTCCTCCCATTCCCTTGCCTTTTGCCAGGTGGAGAGAAGGAGGGCAAGCGTGCCTACACAAAAGGCAAGGTAATGGGTGGGTGGGAAGCACATGTGCACCTTCTTTCTCCCCTCTGGATCTCCCCCCTCCCATTTCCTTGCCTTTTGACTGGCACTGAGTATGTGCACCAAAGCAAAAAGCAAGGGAAGGGGGGAGGCATGTGTGCTACTTCCTTCTGCCCTCCAAAGCTCCCCCTGCCAAGGAAAAGGAATGAGAGGGGGCAGCCCCAGATGGCAATGGAAGGGGGAGTGCAGGGGGAGTTGTTTGTGGTTTTCCACTTTCATGAGAGTTCTGCACCCTGAATCCTCACAAAAGTATAAGGGTCATTGTATTACATATGCTCATGCTACAGTTAGGGGCAGACTCCCACACATAAATAATGACAATTTTTGTAGAGTGGCATCACAGAGTGGTTGAGAACCAGCACTGTGTAGTGATTTGAGCATTGGATTATAGCCCTGGAGACCGGAGTTCGATTCCCTCCTCGGCCATGGAACCCCACGGGATGACCTTGGGTGTGTCACCCACACTCAGAGCCAGAGAACTCCATGATAGGTTTGCCTTAGGGTTGCTGTAAGTTGGAAATTACTTGAAGGCACACAACAACAATCAATAGGTACTGGTGCTTTACAAGATAACAGGATCCTATCCCAAGCAGATTAATATGAAATTTGACCTAGAGAAACAAAGGATGGGTAGGGAAGTCAAAGCGGGGTAAAGAAAGAAATACAAAGTTATGCATGCCTAGGCTTGGTAACTTAATTGCTGTAGGGTATAGGGCTGAGCTAAAGGCTTTAAAAAGGACACATATACAGTTGACCCTCCATACCCATGGGTTCTTCATCCATGTGTTCAACTAACCACAGCTCAACAATGTTAAAAAAAAATTCCAAAAACCAAACCTTGATTATATTGTGCACCAAGCACTATGTTGATGTGTAAGCATAACCCTGCAGTGGTCTCTTGCCATTTCACAGATCCTCTGGCCATTTCATATAAGGGACTCCATTTTATTACACCATTGTGCGTAATGAGATTTGAGCATCCACAGATTTTGGTACCAAACCCCTGCAGATACTGAGGGATAAAAGAGAATTTCTGAATGAGACAAAATCCCAAAGGTAGAAAAATGAGACACACAGAATAGGTAGTTATGAAGTTTTATTATTGCAACCTGCATTTTAGTTCATTCTCATTTAATTAGTTAATCCACTATTTTCCAGTTGTCTCAAAAATAACCATCGTCCAATTTCCTATTATCTGAATTTACTTACGACTGTTGATCATACTCAACATTTGAGATATACTTCGTCATCAAATGTCTAAAAAACAAATTTAGTTTTACTCTGTACAATTATGAATTTTTATTAAAATTCAAGTGTTTAGAAACTTGCTAAGGTACAAGATGACAATAGTAGTTTTAACTTGATCAAGTCAATCTTCTGGAAAAGATATGACATTTTTTTACATAAGAATTCAATCATTTAAAATTGTTAATTTTAAATACTAGTAATACGTGAGTTAGAACATTCACTATTGTGGCACTTCAGTAGATTAAATGTCTTTCCACTGCATATTGCATTTAGGTTTTGACTTATGACAGCATGGAACAAACTTTTAAATACAGGCCTTCAGTCCTCTCAAGGTGTTAGACGTTTAGGATCACGAGGGAACATAGATGTTTGCCGGACATTACTCAACCCGAGGTACAGCATGGTGACTCTTTCTAACCCTGTCAAAATTAAATCCAGACTGATTAATTAGAGGACCAAGCACACATTTGTGCACCTATAAAAAGTGTGGACTGTTTCACAAATCATGATAAATGCAGCTGTGAGAGTGAAACTTTTGCTTCTTTTTCATTTTTCAAATGTGCACTATGTGAGTCACGGTGTGTTTTCTGACTCCAATAAGAAATCTGATGTATGATAGGATACAAAAATGCCCCACATCCAGAAGTGTAGGTACATACACAGAATCAAGTGCATTCCATCAGGACTCACGAAATACAAGGTGCAAGAAATATAAAACAAAATTAGACAAGGGAAAATAGATAAAACCTCCATTTCTTGCATTGTGGGGTATCTCCTGGCCCCAATGAACACTCATGTCCTACCATGGGGAAAAAAAAACAGTCTCCCCAGAAGTGGCAATGTACTGATGAGAATATAGCATCTGTTTTACTGGATCATGATTTGTCAAAAATGGTATATTGTTGTTTTTTTGTTGTTGTACATGTTGCATGTCTAGAGAAAAAAAGTTGTCCAATAACAAAAAACCACCAAATTTATTGACACTTACATTCCCAGCTGTTTTTTTTTTTAACGGAAAAACTCCTCCACCTTTCTATGGCAAGTGGCTGAAATCTGAAGACACCATTTAAAACTGGGCACATAAGGCAGGTCCCTTTCACAGTACACAATTAGAGTAGGTCCCCCTATATACAAGAGATATGTTCCCAGATGTAATGAGGATGGTGAAAAATGCAGATAATACCAAACACTATATTTTGACTCCTAGACCAGGAGACCAGGGAGGGAGGAAGGGAGGCAGTTTGCCCACCTCGTTCCTCCTTCCTTCCTAGTGGGGCTTGGTGAACAACCCCCTCCCTGGGTACCAAATCCAGTGGGAGGCCTTGTTGCTCAGAACCATGTGACTCTTGTTGGCCAAAGAAGGAGTTTCTGTGTCCTTCCTTGGCTGCGAAGGGGATGGGGAAAGCTGTGCTGGGCTTCCTGTGCCTCTCTCAAATGAGGAAGGACTGTCTATCTTCTTCCTCAGTTGACTGGTGTGGGGGAAAGGTGCAGGCTTCCCATCCCTGTTTAAGTTGAGGAAGGAATGGCTGTCTCTTTCCTAGGCAGGAAGGGGTATGTGGTTTTGTGGAGCTGGGCTTCCCATGCCTCTCCTGGCTGAGGAAGGAGTGTCCATCTCCCTTTGTAGCTGAGAGAGGTACAGGAAGTCCAGCTGTGCCCCTCCATGGGCCCAGGTGCACAGAGCAAGGACTCTGGCTGGTGGCAGCAACCATGGCCCTGGAGTGGATCATAGGTAAGTGAAACTGTGGATATCAATCATGCAGTTAAGAGGGACCTACTGAATAGGGCTATGCTTCCACTTTCACTGGCATGTTTGTATCCTGGGATTTGTAGTTTGGCCAGACACTGGAAAAGCTCTCTGGCTATGAATTCTTAAAACCCTTCCTTAAACTGCCAGTCCTAGGATTCCACTGGATGCAGCTGCAGCAATTAAAGTGGAATAAAAATGTCATAATTAAGTGGTGTAAAAGAAGACAATGTCACATAATGCGCTGTCGATTCTGCCATAAAACAGGACTAAACGTCCCACTGGATTGTAAACACGCTAGCAGCAGTTTGTCACATTCTGATGTAATGAAAGCAGCCATTAATCAAAACCTAAAGTAAAAGCTTTTCATCTCTATTCTTTGCAGCCAAGGCAGAGGAAGAGAAGAGAAAGAAGAGAACTCATTCTCTTTAGCTTCCATTTATTTCATCACAATAGTTCATGGCTTACTGTGACATCTGAACTTTGGGAAGTATAATAATGTATCTGTGACAGTGAATTTCAGTACCACTGCAGACAGTCAGTAAGCAGAAGCGCCGGTCAAATGCTTGTCATGGCCACTGATTCCTGCCTACAAACCTATCTTGCCCCCAGCTGTTTTCCCTTCAGCCTGACTTCAGAGCACAGCTGGAACAAAACCAAGAATAGGGGAATGGAAGGGGCAGGGATCCAGAGGGTAGTCTCCTTCCACTCAACACATCTGTCTTCCACTTCTTTCTCTTGATTAGCATGACAACAGAAGAATGTTGACTGACAATTGGTTAAGTGACAGGTGCACACGTAAGTGCAGCTTATGCATACCTAAGTCCCCGTTTTTGATGAGGAGCAGGGGACTATTCTGTTGCCCTTTCACTCCATCCAAAAGCTCCCTCCTCAGGCAGCTGTCAAGCCCTGGGTGAGGATGCTACTGCTTCCCACTAGTAAGAAGGGGGTGGGTGGAGGCAATTCAGACCATGAAGGTATGACTGCTCTGGGCTCCAGGGGCAAGGAAAAGGAAGGTACACTCCATGCACGAGTGTGCCCTTGTTTGCCCCCTTCCTCACAGTGCTGAGTCCAGCTGCTGCTTCATGGTCTGAATCATCTCTCCATTTGCTTCCCCACCAGTAAGCCACAGCAGTCCCTTCCAGGGCTTGACAACTACTGCAGGGAAAGGATGTATAACGGCACAGGTAGTGCTTCAGTGTAGGATTTTGGCCTTAATATCTAAGCTTGACGCTAACCTGGGGGAGGAGCTGCCTTAAATGAGTAGCATCAAAAGGCACCTAGAATTCTATACTACACAGGATTATTCGTCTTAACAGTAGAAATAAATCTCCATAAAATAGACTATTGTTTCCTTTCTTTGTCATTCCATGCCCTGATAGTGGGAATTGGAAGAACATAGGTAACAAGCAGTAGAATTTTCTCTTTTGATTGTGGCCTTTGAATATTGTTTGATTACCTCCTTGGTAGTTGTTTCCTAAAAAGAAACCAAAGTGTACAAGGATAGCTTTTTAAAGTAGAAATGCTCAGAGATAAGCAGCTTAGAATATTTCTCAAAAACAACATCCTCTGTAAATCCAGGCTAGTCTTCTAAATGCAGCTCAAATATACTATCTCTTTGTCATAATATTATGCCTCAACTTGATATTAAGCAAAGGCCTGAAAAGAGCAAAATAAGCTACATTACCTATGCCACCACCAGCATGGGGAGGAGCACCGAAGCGAAAGGAATCAATATAAGCCTTGATTTTCTCCAAATCTGAAAAGGAAATAGTTCATTTTTGTTCAATCCAACTATCATTAGCATCATAGGGGGATAAACATATGTAGCTGAAAGGACCAATACTATTCAAAAGAAAGGTTGTTTTCAGTCTCCTCAGAAAACCAAGGTGATTTTTAGAAGTGCTAGTAACCAATGTGTGGTTAAGCCTGTTGCTTCTAAAAGCATACACACACTGAAAAGAAGAGAAGAGAAGAGAAGAGAAGAGAAGAGAAGAGAAGAGAAGAGAAGAGAAGAGAAGGGCTCATTTGATTTCCTCCTACTGATGCGTAGCAAAGTTCCCTTTTGTATTTATGGATAAGAGGTATAGAAGGAGAGAGGGAGGAAGGGAGGGAAGGACGGAAGGAGGGAGGAAGGGAAAGAAGGAAGGATGGATGGATGAACCTATTCAATTTACCAGATGGCAAGAAAGAATTAAGTGACTCTTTCTCTCTCTCAAAAGATACTTTTACACAAATAAAGTAAGGAAGATAAAATTCAAGATTAAAACTATTTCCCCAAAAAGAAATCTCTTCTAACAGGACACATAACAGGATATTGCTGGAGGGCTGGGATAGGTAAAATATGGTCCTTCAGATGCTTTTGGATTACAAATCTCATCAGCCTTCACCACTGGCTATGCTGGAAATGCTTGACAGAAACTATAGCCCAACAACATCTGAGGACCACACATTCCTCATTCCTGCTGTAGGGAAAAGCAGTCCCTGTATTCCTGTTACAGCTAAAAGTGCCCAAATTTATCTTCTAAGATATTTTACTAGCTCAGGAAAATATACCTGGATCCTCCTCCAGCAATAAAGTTAACAGCTACACATTCAGCAAGTGAGAAAATGATTAGCCTGAAAGGCCTAGAGATATCCAAATCCACTTTTTGTGCATCCGCTATACACAAGTCTGAATTAGGGCATAACCCTAAAAATCATTCCCATTTATTGGAACGTGTCTGATGATCCCTTGAACTTCTGGATAGATGAAGTAGTGAGCAATAATCACAGTGAGACTGACACGCATGCTCTACAGAACAAGAACCCTGAACTTGAAAAAATTCCCTGGAACAGGTTCCTTTGAGCTACTGCCTATAGCTAAAATCCTGTTAAAATGTTGCTGGAGAAAGAAAGAACAATTTTATAGCTATTGCTCTTTTTGGCAGGCCAAATCAGTCAATCCTCTCCTAAGAACAGTATATATACAACATTCCCCTTGTTCATGATGATGTTTACACACAAATAATCAAGGGCTACATTTCCAGCTTTAACACCTCAGCCCCACCACCCAGTCACAGACATTGAACTGTAGATTGATCTTTAAAAGCTTAACAGACATTTTATCAATGAACAAATATAACTGAAGTATTACCAATGCCATGATGCAGGGCTCTCTCAGTCAGTAGCTGTGGGTCATGAATTCGCTGAGCACCAGACAAGATCTCTTCACCTCTCATAAACATATCATAGGAATTAGAGGTTTTCTGAAAATAAAGACACTATCTTAACAAATGGCAGTTAATTGGTCTGTAGAAAGACCATTTAAATCCTCCCCCTGCCTTGTGCTACATGGTAGATATAATGGCACTTTCCTTATTAGCCTGAAAAGTAACATTTATTTCTTTATTTTTAAAAATTCATTTATAGTCTGCTTTTCTTCCACTAATGGGACTCAAGGTGGCTAACAACATATTTAAAAACAATACAAATTAAAAACTATACAAAGTAGTTAATAAAAGTATAAATATAAGAGTCATTATTATTTGTAATGTGTTTCTTTCAAGCGAACTTCAGACCCGTTTTAGAGATTGCTTATACAACTGTATTCTATAAATATGCTGTAAGATCACTGTGGGAAAATAAGTGTAACAAACAATTCAGAGCTTGCGAGAATGATGCACACCCCTTTAACACAAAATTAAAGATCATAAACTTCCTACATGCCTATATGGTACAGCTGGAATACAGTTGACCCTCTGTATATGCAGAACCCCTGTATAAAAGAAAAAAGTGAATGCTCATGTCCCATAATACCTAACAGTGGTGACGTGTAAACAGATGCTTTAGCATGTCCATGCGCATGCCACTGCCATTTTAGGTATAGGATGCAACATGGTTGCGTCTGCTTGAAATTGCATATCCAGAGACCGCAGGCAAAGAGGGCCCAGTGTATATATGTCATGTTGACACTTGAAAGTGGATTATTCAGCAGTGGGTTCACAGCACATTTCAAAGCAGTAGTGAAAAACAGGACTTTACTTACAGGATTTTTTGGATCTGGCATCGTGTAAAAAGGTCTTACAGCCAACGGATATTTGTCAAGAATATAGAAGTCAGTGTCATACTGCAAACAATATCAATGAAATGAAATATTTTTTAAAATGGAAGAGGATTTTAAAAACAAATATATATGCGGTCCAGATTTCATGCTGGTTGTTAATTTTGTACAAGGAAAAATATTCAAGATACATAATTGCCAATTAAATCCAATGTGCCTAAGGTATTTAAATTTACAGCGTACTAATCCTCAGATAATACAATTTTTAATATACAATTATTTTACATGAGTGCTGCAAATAAATACAATTTTTATGCAGCTAGTACTGCTCCACAAATTTTATTATAACAACATATTAATGCTACATTAAAGAGTTACCAAGATTAAAACAGTATTACCTTTTCTTTCACCAGACGGCCCAAAAGCTTCTCACTTGGGGTACTGAAAACAAAGATGCTCAGAGTTAGATTAAGCAGTGGGTGGCTCTCACTGTGAGTGTCTCTGAGACTTTACAAGACTTACGACTTTATGAATTACCTCTTGCAAAACAGGCAATCCTACAAAGAGATAATGTATGTGTGGATAAGCTCATGCTATTTCATGTTTTGAGTTGATCCCAGTAGGGGTTTTTACATTTGGTTATTCTTGAGATAACATGAACCTACAAAGAGACATGAAAAGAGTCTGGAAAGGAAAGAGATTTACCTGGAATTGAGTCTTCATTTATTTGAAGACCACACTGATATATGAGAGAAATATTTGCTCCTAAATTACTAAGGATGCAAGCTGAACTATTCTTGTTCTACTTCTTTTCTTCAAATTGCTCTATGCGTTATTTCAAATGGAAAGACTCCATTGCTACAGGATTTCTTCAGACATGACTTTTTTTCCTGATTTATCTTACTGAAGTGCTTTTCTTTGCATGTACAGTGGCAATTCCTAAAGTTAAAAAACTGCAATAGTAATAGATTATCTAAAGATACCAGCAACTCCCAAGTCATGAGTTGTTTTCACAGAGATGCAGTCCAAAAGTTATTTCGGAAGTAGTTACATCTAATTTGTCAATAGGTGGTGCTAGCTTCTTCAGGAAATATGAACGTACCTGAGATCATCTTCATCTCCCATTTCTACTCCAGCTTCCCGAAGCATAGCCAGAGCTTCAGGGTACTCCAACCTCAGAGTTGGCTCCAAGAATTTGAATGGTTCACATGGAAACTGCTTGCTCACAGTCTGGATTTCAGTTTGAAACCTGCATACAGAGAAAATGATATTCAGCACAGCAAGAGCACAAAGCAGAAAGACAGTACCATCCTTTGCCACAAGAGCTCACTGTGACATCATGCAACTTCTATTTTTATTTTTGTTCTTATTCCTTCTTCTGCAAAAGAAGGAATAAGCCTGAGATAACGTGACTAATGTGTAACTAAGCAGTTTAAACTTTACAACAGTTATGCTAAAATCCAATCCCTACTAAACAGATATAAACTACACTCAGGTTTGTGTAAACACAAACTGAAATCAATTATGAAGAGACAAAATCCACTCACCAAGTAGGTTCTATCTTAACCAACAACCAACAGGAGCTGATGGCAAGGTAGGCAAACCAATCTGGCCCAATCTATCAGAAAGAGTACCTGTAAGAATGCTGGAACTAAGAACTAGTCCCTGAGTTTGTTTTTTCATCCTGCCATCCAACTCCTCTTCTTTTTGTGCTGTGCCTTAGATTTCAAGCCTATCTTATTAAGCCAGTGGTTCTCAACCTGTGGGTCCCCAGATGTTTGTGGACTTCAGCTCCCAGAAGCCCTGAGCATTGACCATAGTGGCTGGGACTTCTGGGAGCTGAAGTCCACAAACATCTGGGGACCCACAGGTTGAGAACCACTGTATTAAGCTAAGGTACACTGGGAGCCTTTTAAAATAATAAATAAATTGCCAGCCATTATAGCCAAGAAAAGCCAAATCATGCATCTGTTTAATCCTTTCCCATATTTAATCCTTTTTAAAAAAAAAGCTGTCAGTGATAGCACTTCTTCATAACAACAATGAATTTTGTTAGTTAATTCTCCACTGAAGGGAGAAATACATTTTTGTGCTTGCCTTGAACCTACCAATCCATTTCCGTGGACTATGCCAATATCTAGTATTCCATAGTAGAAAAAGAAAAGATCTTTTTCCATTTTGCTACATCATAGAAGATGATGTCTGCACCTTAATAATTAACTGTACTGTCAAAAATTGTTCCAGTACTTCCGTAAGATGCAGGCAGCTGACAACTGAAGGGACCCCTTCAATGTATAAACCGTATATATATGTGAAAAACAGGATGCATTTACTTCACTTGTCCAAACCAGATGATGTGAAGTCTCTTTCATATTAGTGCTTGCAGTCCATACAGTGACATGCTTTTACTGTGACTGACATCAACAGTATAGGATTTCTCTAGTCTAACAATTTGGAAGCATAAGGCAGGCACTAACTATATCTTTACTTGTCAAGGTATAAGCTGTACTGTCTATTACGTTTATAACTTGTTTCTCCTCAGTTTCTACAGCAGTCTGAAACACTTCATTTTACCTTTCTTGAAGTCCTTTGAATATTTGCACCATGGTGTCTGCAATTTCTTCCACCACTTCATGATAATGGTAATTAAAGGCCATTTCAATATCCAGACCAACGAACTCTGTCAGGTGTCTGTGAGTGTTTGAATCTTCTGCTCTAAATACTACACAAGAAAAACATGTTCTAAATTGCTTTAACACTATAAATTAACCTATCAGTATTATTAAACCTAGCCTCAAGGAGACTCTTAGTAGCAAATTGCTATTGAGAGTAGGCAAAACAGTAGCTCTTACTGGAAGCAGAACTCTTCCCTACTGCAAAGCAGCTTTTCAACTAACAATGTGGATTATATGGTAGTACTATTTCTATAAGTCTCATATTTCATCCTTTCTTATCACTATTAGTAAAAGTTGTATCTGAAAGCAATACTGGATTTTAAACAACAATCTTCCATCACTTTTTTGAAAAAATACTGAAACAGAAAAGAAAATAGTTCACAGGTCAGTTTCTGTGTGGATGTTAAAAGCCAGTCTAGAAAGTTGAGTGTGGCTCTGTATCCTTGACAAATAGTCACTTAGTAGTTCCACATATTTTTAGTTTGGGACTGTGCACTAAACAAGATGTGGAATAACAATGGGGAGAGCATAGCTCTTGTCTTGGAGACCACCAGGCCAGCATCAGTTCCACCAATATCAAAAATATGAATAAGTGTGTATGTATATGGGGTGTGTGTGGAGATTAATATATTCAGTAGAACATATAGGTGCTGAGGATCAGATTTCTTTCAAAGATAATTTGCAAAACATTTAAGCAAATAAAGAAACCAGTGAAATTTAACAGCTGATGAAAGTGCCTTACACAGTTTGTGTATCTCACAGTATCACCCAGTTCATGAATTAACTGGGATGTCTTTCCATTTTCAGCATCGCTACCTGTAACTCATCTTTAAATCACAAGACTCATTATCCACAGTCCCTGTATCAATTTACCCATACAATTTCTCTCCTTAAAATGGGAAGGAGGTACTGAGTGATCTAGCATGAGTTTGAAGCACATAGCACATACATCTCCTCTTGTCTAGATGACGATGAATGAAGGGTGAACATATTCCTTTATGATAAAAGGAGGAGCATAGCTTTCCAGTAACCTATAACTGGATTGTTTTTAAAGAAATGGAGAGAGAACATGTATGTGTAAACTACTGATCCTGAACTTATGCGCTGTGGAAAAAACTGCAGTCTTATTTTCGAATGCCCAGATCTCCAATAAATGTGTATTAATAAACCCCAAGCACTGTCAAGCTTGTAGATTTGCATTAAGTTCAGTGAAAATGTAGTCATCCAGCTACAGCCATCACGTTTTCTACCAGAAACTGCTGTGTGACACTTCAACAGCCACTAGAGAACACCATCGCTCTGTTCATAGTTCTTGTTTCAACTGAATATTACATTTGTTCTGCCTGCAAACGCTGTCAAGTTGCCACATGGATTAGTAGACTTTGCATGAAACTTTTGTTTGGTTTGCAGATTAGAAAGGAAAAGGCATTGCAAGGCTTAACACATGCATAACCCCAACATTTAGTATATGTTTGTTCCAAAGACAGGATGGCTGCATTTGTAATTAGGGTGAAAAAAAAATGAAGAATTTTCTTTACCTGGCCCAATGCAGAAAACCTTGTCAAAGTCAGCACAAATACACATCTGCTTATACAGCTGTGGGGACTGTGCAAGGTAGGCACTGCTTTTAAAGTAGGAAACAGTAAAGACATTGGCACCACCTTCGCTAGCAGCTGAAAAACAAAGGAGACCATTTATGAAACAAGGGAAAATCAAAGGTGTGGTCTGTCTAGTGAAGCCACACAACGCACAGTAACAAACTTTGTTTTTTAAAATCTGATTCCTTGAAGTTTTACATAGAGGAATGATTCATCTAATACTTTTTAAAATATGGTTAACCTTTATCGATCATTTTCCATGGTCTGATCGTAACCTACAACACTTTTAATTTATCTCACTCAGTTCCACTACACTCTGTTAACCGGCCATATCTTCTACAGAAGCCTTCAGCGAAAAGATCCTCCAATCTCAAATCAAAACAAGTCCCCTTTTTTGGGGAACAAACCCAACTCTCTAGCAGAGAAGGAATATGATATGAAACATTTAGACATTCTTTAGGGGAAGAAGATGATTCATTAAGCATGTAGATCTTGCAATCCTTATTAGAGCAGGACTCTTCTTCTGTCTCAGACTGGAGCCTTTGGCTTGACAAGGCATGCAACCTGGCACACTATAACTAGATAAGATTGCACTGTTTCCATACCGCTCTTTGTTTGAAAGAAGAAAATCAGCAATACAAGAAATAATTGACTGATTATACTGAAAGTTTCTTCCTACCAATAGAGCAATTCAGAGACTACTAGTCCTCTAGATCAGCTACCATTTCAAAAATGAAATCAACTTTAAAGAATGTTTCAATGTATGATCAATGACTTAAAATCAACTAATGTCTTCCACTTGAGTAGAGTCTGCCCCACAAAACACAAAGTGTGAACTTATCTGAATCCATTATAAACAAGTACATACCGGAAATAATCTTTGGAGTCTGAATTTCCACAAACCCCTTGTGAATGAGAGTTTCTCGAAAAAGTTGGCAAATGCCAGACTGGATACGAAAGACAGCTTGGCTAGTACAGGTCTGTCAAGTGAAGATAATACATTAAGATTCATAAATTAATTTCATAACTTAATTGCTGGATATCATTTGCTTTGACAAAGCCAATGGAAATAATTAACTATTTCCTCAAAGACATATTATTACTAGAGGAGGTCCTTTATTTCCATTTTAGTATTTTAGTTACAGGTGAAAATCTGTATTGCACAGTATAGCAAAAGAGAGAAATGATTGTAGATTTATCATAACAGATATAGAGCCTAAGGACAACTTTTTTTTTACAGTGGGAACAGAAAACCTCCTGCCCCTCCAACACTAATGAACCATAACTGTCACTATAGGCTATGATGCCTAGTGTTGATGGAAACTGCAGTCCAACAACATCTGGAGAGTCACATTTTCTGTATACTTGTCCTATGCAATCCAGCAATAGCTGAACCTGTTCCAACAAGGTTATTTCACTCACCCAGAGCAAAAACACAGATAATTTATAAGATATGCCAGATAAAAAAGCACTGCCTAAATTGCTAAATTGTATTTTAAAAGACAATGAAAAGCCATTCAGTGCTGTCAGAATGGAAAGCATTGTTTATGCTGTGACACCTACACAGTGAAGAAAAGTTACAGAGTAGACCTCAATATCCTCCTCCTCCTCCTCCTCCTCCTCCACCACGAAGGAAAGGGAGAAGGAGCAATCCTCTGACTACTTGGAAATATTTCTTCCAAAACAAAGAGTTCTTCAAAGGTCACAGAGATTGTTTGTAAGATGGTTAGCAAATCAATGCGCTAAAGGGACTTTAAAAAGATGTTTCCCATAAAACTACAGTTGGGTAGTTCACAGGCAATATCAAACTAATGACTGATGCTAGCCTTGGGAACATACTAAGCACAATACAGCTCCACTAAGTCTGCTGGAGTTACAGGTGTTTGTCCCCCCCCCCCCAACAAAAGAAAAGAACGTGTGTTGTAATACTCTGTTTACTCTTACTACTTTTTCAAGATGCCTGACTTTTCAGTTAGGCTGAGACGTGTGGTTTTTTGCATGACTTGCCACCAAGCCACAGATGCGCATACACCAATGCACGTGTATGTGCGCATGAGAAGGGGGAGAGAGAGAGAGAGAGAGAGAACCCCGCCTCTATAACACTTAGAACAGATTCCATTCTTTAGGCTAAGTCTTATCTTTATTGCTTCACTGGAAGTCCCAAAGTTTTAGTTAACTAAAATGGGGGCAGAGGGGGGAAGTATCTAGTACAATCTGATTGTATTTGTTGTTTTTAACCAAGCTTTAAAACCACAGTCACATTGGGTTCCTAAAGATAAAAGATTAGAGAAGCCTGTCTTGTTTACAGCTGATTGGTGGAAATGAAGCCCTGACGTAACTGTGGAGGCTAGAAACCCAATCTCATCTGTAAACAAAACAATCCAAAGTACAGGTGACAACGATGTTAAGAACATGCCATCTGATGTACTTAGCCCTATGACACGCTGTGTATCTTGCAGCATGCACAAAAAGCACAGAACATCCCCTACAAGGGCATCCACAGCACAAGGCAAGAGAATCACCTCTTCTGACTGCAAGAATCTGCAAGACAGAGGCTCTGGAACATATTTTGCCCCAAATGTGGGACTGTTAGGAACAATATGCCATAAGTGGACAAGGCCACTGCTGGCATCCAGTTGTCTCCACTCCCATGCATGCTTGCCCTTTCTCAGGCTACCCTGTACCATTGACATAGACATTCTGACACACATCAACCCAGCTTTGCTTGATCCTCACTTTCCACCTCCTTAGTGGAAACTATGAGGGAAGAGCAAACTCTCAGGAGAAGGAATGTCTGGGAGTGATGTTCCTCCAGTTTGCTGGCTTAATGGTGAAGCAGACTGAGCCAGTAGCTTGAGGAGCTCTCTCATCTTTCACAGCAGCACAACTTGCTTTAATCCAAACTGGGAACTGCCAAAAGTTGTTAAAATGGAAAAGGTAAGTGAGGAAGCACAGCAAGTTAGGGGTTCTTGACTCCACCTTCATCTTTCACAGTTGGAAAAAGCAAGTAGAGAACAAAGCCAGCTCTTCTGACCCCCATTTTTCTTTTCTATGAGGGTATGAGGATTTTGGAAGGTTTTGCAGGCCTGATGAAGAGGTCTGGTGAGTCAAGGCCATCGGGTAGTGGCTCCAAATCCATGTTTTAAGAATTGCACCAGAATGATAATTGGCTACAGGTTTTAAGAAATCTAGTTTCTATTTGTTCCACCTGGCACTTGCTTTCATAAATATTCTAGTCTCCATTGGTGCAGTAGCTTTTACCTGAGGTAAAACAGCCATACCTGTGGTTTGTCAATTGAGAAATTACTCCAAAACATAGTTGTGACAGAGCCTGGGGGTACGGCTAGCCTAAGTGGCAGGGCAGGCCCAGCAACAGGTTGTCAGGTAACCAAAGTGGCTCTGTATTACAGAAACCCAACCCATCAGTGAGTGGGAGGGGCTGAAGTTTGAGAGGATGTGGTCAATATATATAACACAGATTTTAGAGATTACTTCAGTGATATTTGCAGAGAGAGTGCTCTAAGATAGAGCCTTCAATCAGTCAGGGGGGTTGTCTGAATAAGTGTGGTTATCTTCTCAGAGATCTAGAGAAAGAAACAGAGGAGAAACCAAACCATTTTGAGTTGCGTCAGAAAGTGTGACCTTGATTTGGGAATTAAGCCTTTAAGCAAAAGGGAAGCCAAAGGCCTGTGTGTGTATGAAAGTTCTGTATCTGAATCCCAGGTTAAGCTATAAGAAACTGGATAAATACCTGTTGAAGTTCTGTACTGCTTAGATATACTTATGACATCCAACACTTTTCCCTGTTTGTTATTTTAATAAAGATTACATTACATACCTTCTATTAGTTCTAATCAACCAGAAATGAGCTACCACAGATCAGTAAACCATTATGAATAACAGCTGAGACGCTTTACCATTTACACACTAAAGCAGTGGTTTTAAAGGAGAAAGCAGGGCTATGCAAGGGGGCAAGATGCTTTAGCAGGCTCGGAGGAAAGCAGGCCTGGCCCCCACAATAGCTTATGCCAATCACAATTTGCAAAATTTCTTCAAATCAAGGTTTTCAATATGGATTTGGTGGCTTACAAACCATGGTTTATCAGGCTATCAATAATTCTAAGCAATTCTTAAGCCATTCTCAATCATTCCAAGAACATAACAATTTGGAGGAATGTCTGAAATGCATCTTTGGATATGAGGCTTTCTAGACACACAGGCCTAAAGACTGATGTTTCATTAATTATTAAAGTCAACTTTCCCTAGATTCAGAATTCATGAACCACGGATAACTTTAATGGAAGACTTGATTCCTCTGACTTCTGTAGAAGCAACCTTTCTATGTAGGCTGCCCATAAACATATATATTTATACTCGAGTGCGGTAGGGCTATTTCTTCAGCCAGAGCTGGACAGGAAATCAAACTGATTAATTTAGGCTGCAAATGAACTATAATTAGCTAAGAAAGCATCATTTAGAGGGGGGGAGGACTTAGATAGACCTGAGCATTCACTTAGATTCTTGGCAATAAAGTAACATGAGGGTACAGCTTTCAAGCCGTATCTTTCCATGCCCTTAAAGTTCAACATGGAATCATTTTAAATAAATTTAAAGTGAATTTTATTGGTATAGTATAGAGAAACTTGTCTTATATTAAAAAAGAAAGGAAGCTGAAATGTCCTTAAGTTTAGCTACAAGATAAATTTAATGAAAGTCAATTTGACCCAACCCCTTTTATAATAATTCTTAAGTTGTCTCAACCCAGCTCCCTTCTCTTCAACTTCCATTTGCTCATAAATTTGGTTTTGTTCACTTTGGTGAAATACACAATCCTGCTCAGAATAAGAAATTCCAGAGGCACAACTGTCAGAATTATAAACATCATTGATGAAGAAAGGGTGAGGAAAAACAATTTGATGAAAACAACCATGACTTTTCAAGGAAATATATTAAAATACTGAGGACTGGAAATTTAATCAGAAAGAATTTGCCCTTGAAGAGAACAAGGTCATAATATGGAAGATGAACAAAGGCTGAGCTTAATTCAGTTGCTTAATTTACTAAAGACTGGAATTCCCAGTGTGTATCACACAGTACACATTGCTAGAACATGTCCATCAAATTCCATTGGGACAAATTCCATGGACGTTTAAAACAAACTATCAAAATGGATTCCTTTTTTCGTTAAGCTTTAAAATAACTTGGCTTCCTCCCCACATTTGGCTACAGTGGAAGAAAGGGCTCCATGTCCCTGCAGACCATCTTAAAGAACTGCCAAGAAGAGCTCCATACATGTATAAATTACATATTTTAAAGTGTTATGATATGTTACATATCATACGTGTTTGATATCAAGTTTGTCATTTCATTGCATTTTACACTACTTGCATAGTGTGCCAAAAAGTCTAAAAGATTTCAGATTTGGAGCTGAACTAACCCCCATCAATTAGGACAGATTTGGAAGAAGTACAAGTAAATGGTGCTTCTTCAAAAGAGTATTTTTGCTTAGTCTTCTGGATCAGACAACAGAAATCTCTTTACTTGCCTGATTCTCAGTACTGCAAAGTCCTCAATGCAGTCACCCTCCACATTTGCAGTTTAACTTTCACAGATCTGATTATTTGTGAATATCTCCAACCTTGCCCCCCGCCCCCAACCTCAAGCACCTCTTTTCCAGGAGAACCTTCTCTCTTGCAGACTCTGATCAGGCTGCATAGCCTTTTAAAAACCCATCTCAGGTTCTCCTCCTTCTCTACCAGCTTCTGCCTGGCCAGCTAAGGGCAGTTTGCACCCTGATTTCTCAGCACCACAAACCCTCACCTGATAACCTCCCACATCCAAGGAAAGGTGTGAGAGAAGAAATATAGGGCCATCATTCTGATCCTCCCCCTCTCCCTCTCCTTTCCCTGACCCAGTTTGGACCCTGGGTGTCTGTTCCTGCCACGATGTCTTGGCCCCCTGCCCACAGACAGACACAAATTGATATTTCTGTTTTCCCCCTGCCTTTTGTGGGAGTCCTACACACCTAACCCTTGAGAATGTGAAGGGCTCACTGTAATAATTCTAGCAAAATCAATTGTGGGAATATTAAAAAGACTTTTCTGTACAAATCTACTATGAATTTAAGCTGAAATCAAAGCTACACTTTTTTCAAAGCAATTTTTAAACGTGCTGTTACAAGAGTCCAATTTTAATTGTTTGACTGGCATTCCTCTATGTAATCTTTTGTTTCCCTACACTAGTAGCTACAGAGTCCAAAATGAAACATCAGAACTAAGGCTCTTTTCCATCTACAGAAGAAGAAAGATAGTGCTAATCTGGTAAAAGTCATACTTCCAAGCCACCCCCTGATCAGTGTTTCTTCATTTCTCTCTCTCTATTTTGTATTGGTGTGCTTCAGATTTGGAGCTGAACTAACCCCCATCAATTAGGACAGATTTGGAAGATGTACAAGTAAATGGTGCTTCTTCAAAAGAGACAGACAGACTGAATCTGAATCAGCCTGAGGATATTTTAGTAATTTGGATTCCAAAGGACATGAAAAACCAATCTGCAAGAACTGACACCTCCCCCCCACAACATAAACTTTTCATATAAGGAAAACATGAGGGCAGGGAGAAGTAAGAAGGGGTGTAGTTTTGTGTCTGGAAGCTGCAGCATCTAATCAAGTGAATTACTATGTCAGGGTTATCCAACCCCAGTACTGTGGGGAAGTAATACTGAGGTAATATATCACAGGTCTGATCCAGCATTCAAAAGTCTTTGCTAACATGCCCCTAAATGTGAATGTTAAAACACATTTGGTAAACTCTATGGCACCTGAGAAACTCTAGCATAGGGTGCCTGCTTGGAAAATACTCAGTTTTCAAATCCTTCTTCCTCTGTTTCAATATGCTTCCCCCCTTGCCCATCCCAGCCTGGTTGCAGCCTCTGTGACTTTGGTGCCCATTGAGTAGTAAACAAATAAACAAAAAACAAAGGTCTTAATATACTTCCATTCATCATAATTCCTTACTAATTAACCATGTACTGCTGGAGTTCAAACTAGTTTTGGATAGACCACTTTCTGTAAATGCAGAAAGACACAGTGCAAGAAAACACAGGAATTGCTAATTTGCCCAATCCACCAGACAAATTTAATGCAAGAATCCCTCCTACACAGGAAAGTGCCGCTTTCTGAGACCTTTGTAGCTACTGGATTTAAGACCCTTGGAATCAGGATATCGAAATGAGCTAATGTAGCAATTGGCACAGCTGCTCATGTTTTATGCAATGTTTAAGCTTCTGAAGCAACTGGAATATTTCTTTTGAAAAAAACAGGACAGGCAGCACACTAGACTTAGGGACCAGATGGAATTGTTGATGGGAAAGAGTTCAGAGAAGGTGTAACGGTACTATTCATGACAGTAGTCAAGTGGGAGACTTTTGTGTCTGAGAGACACAGCTCAAAAAAGGGAATCAACACAGCAAATGTTGAACAAAAACCTATGTGCAAATTTCCATGTGCTAACAGGTATTTCTGTCATTTTGCAGAATCTATTGGTCATTGAACTGTTCTGAGGTTGTTTAATGTTTATCTGAAAATGGTTGCTTTTCGGTTTATCTACCATGTCAGTAGTCCAACAGCCGAGTTTCAAAAAAGCAAAAGAACATACATCACAAACAGGATTCTGAAGCATTCATGCTTACAGCTGCCTGCAATTAAGTGAACCTGAACCAGACAAGTGTTAGATTAAGGGGTTGCACTGATTAGGAGAAAATCCTTTTCTTGTTCTTGTTTTTAAAATACATGGCATACAATAGTACAGTAAGAAACTCAAGACTGGACAAAGTAAGAAAGAACACCTTAAATACATTCTTGCAGCTTAAGCTTGCAAACTAAGTCCTAAATAACTTGAGATTTTAGTTTTAGTGTTATATACTTTTGCTCATAAAATGAAAAAATGAATATTGCTTTTGCAATGCTGGAGGCATTATTTTATCTTCCCTCCAAGTACATCTCTAGTGTGGGTGTGTGCACGTACCCACGTGGGAACGAAAACACTAACCTCCCTGTGTAAACTGAAAGCCAGTACATATGCTAGAGCCTAATTTTCACTGAAGTGATAAGCCTGTGTCTGGGCTGTACTGCTTCTGGCTGCAGGTGGAGATCTTGCAAACAATACAATGCTCCTCAACACAAAGAAGTCCTAGCACATAGACAACTAGGATTTCTTTTGTACAGAGAACCAGTACCTCAAGCAATCTCCTCCTGCCTGCCCCTCACCCCAGCCAACAAACATGCCTGAAGTCTACAGGGTAGTACAGCCCAGATACAGATTACTGCTTCTATAAGAGAACTAGATCTAAACAACTTGAAAAGGGTAAACTTTTTTTTAAAAAAAAATCAGTCCCTATCTCAGCTGCAAGCATAAAATAGACATCTCAATCAACATAGCTGTCCTTTAATTAAATCCAAAGCTCAAACTGCATAAAGTATCATGATAACATCTAACATACTAGAGCACAGGTGGGTAACATGTTGCCCTCCAGATAATGTTGGACTGAAATTCTTATCAGCCCTAGTTGAAGAGCTACTAGTGAGGGCTGATGGAAGCTGCAGTTGAACAACACCTAGAGGATTCTGAACTAGCCCATCTCTCAGGTAACCTCACATCATGTTTTGACTTGGCAATAAGATGCACAGAGGCCTGGGCAAATCTCACAATGTATGAGTACAGTGCCCTTAATAAATACTTGATTGGTTAAGTTTTTTTTTCATTTTTTTCATATTTTTCACTCAAAATGTAAATGCACAAATAGCACTTGAAAGATCTGACCCTTTCTCAAGTGTTTCTTCCACAGAACACTCCCTAAATTTAGGAATTCCACTCTGAAACAGGTTACTCTTCCCCTCTAGGTTCCATTCAAAGTCATGCAAGTGGACTCGCACTCATGCAATGTCACTTCCCTCTCCTCTCTTCTCTTTGCAGCCCCCCAAATATGCTCTGGAGGAGCCACCAACTCTCCAGAGCATGTGTGTGTATGTGGAGGGAGGGGAATGACTACTACAACAGAGAGGGAGAATCTACTCTGCCAACAGTGCTCATTCCACTGGCAGGCAAGCAGTGCTGTAAGACATTGTAACACCAGGAATCAGTCACCGAAGTAACACAACTGAGTATTTTCAGTATGTACCAAGGTGTTTCCCCAAATTTTAATCTCAGTTAAAGTTTATGAAGCAACAGGTACAGAATCTAAGAATTCTAAAAATAGAAAAAATTGAACTTGAAACTTATGAAGTAACAGAGAATACCCATGCAGATGAACAACACACCTTCCTCCTTCACCAGGAACAACAACATACGGTTGGGTATGATTTTCAAGCAAGCCTGTGCACAAATATTTCTCATTTTAGAAACTCAAGAAAAAAACTTAAATGAAAAAAGGTCTCATGTCTGACAGGCTCATTTAATACAAGTGACTGGCAAAATGAGGAACTGGAAGAATCCCACCCTTGTGTATTCTGGGATGGTTACTCACTCACAAACTAAGCCAGACATTTTCAACATTATGAGTTCTAAAACAGAATAAGCAGCTTTTATAATGCTGAAGCCAGCAATCCATACTTGCTCAGTCTATCTTCCTAGTGGTCGTTCAACAAAATCACATTTCTTTCATTAAAAACTGTTCTTACTTCATAAGTCAACAGGTATTCCAAAGGAGCAATGAAGCAGAAACACCAGCATCAGCAGATTTTTGCTGAATATTTTCAGAATGCACGGCAGCTATTTTTGAGGGAGATGGCACTTGTAGATCAAGAACGATCACAGATGAGATTGACCAGACAGGTGGTATAAGATGGACAGTCAGCCATCCATTAAAAACACAGCCTACAATATCCCAATATCTTCTGCAGTGAATACTTGGCTCTTTATTCCCATTTACTCTAATCATTTCAAATTGCATCCTACACTTATGGCTGCAGATGATAGAAATCTTGGGAAGGAACAGCATGATGGTAGCTGTTGTAAAACGAAATCTACACATGATTAAGTAAGAAGTAGATGGTGTAACTGAGCTGGCTCATGCACACTGTATCATATTTTAGCACTACATATCCAACCCTCAACAAATTATGCAATGTGTGGGCTTGCACTTTCCCCTCATCCTCCTACCACACAATCAAGAGGACTTCAGCAAAGTATAATTTCACTTTCCATGAATGCTGGCTTATTATTGCATACTAAACAGAAATTTTAGTTTAAAACAGAGTCTTATGAGGTGGCTAGCCAAGTGTAAACCACAGGCTGTTAAGCTGCCTTGTTTAAGTAAACAAGGCTTGTTTTAAGCAGTAACCTGTTTCATACATATTAAGCTGATCATCATTAAAGAGAAACTAAGCATTATAGCTCCTGCTTTCCCAGACACATAGGAAGATGCGAGAGAAGCCTGTATAGGCCAAACAGTTAACTTACCCACATAGCATTAATCCAAGTTGGAGCATTATACATGAACCATTATGTACCTTTACTGATAAAGATTTACTATTTTTACTATACTATTTTTCTTCCATCTCCACTCCAATACATTCAGGGAAGAGCAGCATAAGTAGTTCTTCCAGCTATCCTCTTAAGCACTCTGTGAGGCAGATTAGCTAGAGATGTAGTGAACGGCTGAAGGTTACTCAATGAGCTCTGTGGCTGAGAGAGGACAAGTCTGAGTTGTTCTTGTCCTAGGCAAACACTACTCTCTTTCAATATGGAGATTATATCCCAGATTATCCCAGTAGAAAAAGCATAATGAATTTTGGTGGGCAACATTAATTGAAAATTGCAGTGCAGACATAGTTGGTCAGAGATTAAAAGGAAAATCAGATGATGATATCTTTAAAGAATGGCGAAATGTATTAGATATGAAGGGGGTTTTGTCAAGTAATAATTCATTATCCATGATAACAGGTTAAATAAAAGGAGATAAACAGAGTAATATTATGGAACATGTAAACTGGGTTTGAAATGCAGGAACTATCTTGATAATGTAATCGACTTATTGCGATGCATAAATATAACATGACGATGATATAACAGTTTATGTAATCCAGTGAGGAGTGGGAGGAAACTGTAACAGTTCGGTAAACGTACAATGAAGAATGTATGTTTTATACGTTGAAATTACAATAAAATTATTATTAAAAAAAGAAAAAGAAAAAAAGAAAAAGGATAACGAATTTTGAAATTAAGAGTCAAGAGAAAGCATATGTCCAAAGGAGAAGCAGTGCTGACATTTGTGCAATGGAGAGGTTAACGTGGATAATTTTTTCCAACTATATCAATTAGAAAATCTAATTCATCTCTGACAAATGAGAAATGAGGATAATGGTTGTAGAATCTAACTTATTCTCAACCACCCACTAGTGACTAGGACTTCTGCAGTGTCCTTTCTGTGGTGGAAACACAACTGGCTGCAATAGGAGTGAGAGTTTCCTCAGTGACCACACCCAAACGGTGGTATACCTTGCTCCAGCCCCATCTTTAACCATATTCCACTGGGTAGTAAACAAGTTTATAGTCAGACACAATTTTCTGCTGCTGGGGCGATGTGTTTATCTGGAGTTTACCTGCTTCACCTGCCTGAATTGTATATTGTTTGATGTTGTGATTGTATCATGGTCCTGTGGTTCTAACTCTTGTAAGCATCCCTGATTTAGGTGTATGGATTAGAAAGGTGATACAGAAATTCTCACCTTAAAAAATCTGGCTGTTACAGATCTTCTTGGGCCTGGGTTTCAAACAAAGGAAGTGCTGTGAATGGGATCCTAAGGATATCAATTCTTAATTGAAAAAAGAGGTTGGGGTTACCAGTAGGTTGAAGTTATTATACAACTTTCCAAATACCACTTGCAGTGCACATACTGCATGCATGCATATATGTGTGTATAGCAATTCAGGAAGAAGCATGCATGTATCTGAAAGGTCCAGACAACCAAAACTTCATTTCCCATTTTGTTGTTTTAATTCTTTTTTTTAAATTACACTGTACAACTTATATACTGTTTTCTCCCTGACACAGTAATGTTTGTTGTGTTTTATTCTAATTTCAATTAAGAATGGAAAGTCCTGCTCACCTTGCATATAACCTTGAACCTACTCTGTATGGATTCTCTGTTTTGATCTTTTTCTATTTAGTATTACTCATGGTTTTAAACAATGTCTATTTTGTTACCTAGCTTCTGGAGTATTACAAGTAGTTAACAGAATATTGGATGTCTCTGTTGTAGTAATAGATGAGAACCAGAGAAAGAACTAACAAAGGCACATCAATTGAATCAAAGTTACTTAAGCCTTAATTATAGAAAGTGATGCATCAGTTAACTAATGATGGAGATACCACACAGTTCAGGTACTAATTCAACCAACTTCTGATATGGTCTCATTAAGGGTCAATTATCACATATGGAAAGTAATAACTCCTTCAAGACAACTAAACAAATAGGAAACCTTTGCAAAATGGAAGAATAGATATGTGTATTGGGGAGGGCTTTGTCTGCCTGAAAGAAGTTAATGGGGACTGCCAAACATTTAGTATTCTTCCTGTACTTTCATGGATTTATTTCAGAGAAATAACTCCAGGTGGTTTAAGTAACCAAAGTATCTTTTCTGTTATCTTTCAAGTATTAAACCACTGATGGGGCTCCATCCCTGGCAGAGAACTGACCATACCGGTATAAAATAACTTACGCAGTACAATTTGGTTTTATGAAATATTTTTCTACAGCATATAACATAGCTACCTCATTTATCCACAAGAACTGCAGTCCTACACAAAATGGTATCTGTAAACTGACCTATTTTACCTGGGCCAGCACATAGCTATGCATGGCTTTGAGAAAGCTTCCACAAAATCAAAGGGGCTTGCTTTAGAATACACAGAATAACATTTATGCAATAAACTATGGGCCATGGGAAAGTACTATGCTATTCAATATCTTACAGCACAGTGTGTGTGTGTATGGGCCTTCAAGTCTCCTGTGGACTTACGGCAACTCCAAAAATTTTATACCGTTTTCTTAGACAGCAAAGGAATGCTCAAAGGTTATCTTGCCAATTTCTTCCTTTGAAATATAGCCTATAGCACCTGATACTCATTGGCCATCTCTCATCTAAGTACTAATAAGGACTGACTCTGCTCAGCTTTCAAGATCAGAAAAATCTGCTGTCTCTAGGGTACTTAGGCCCTGCACAATACTATGCTCATTTACTCATATTACAGATTCAAAGGGCTTTACTCCCAAGCAACTGTGCCGAGGATTGTAGCTACAGTCCTAGGTATTTGTGCTTGACAGTAAACCCCTGCTAAGTTCACTGAGCCTCCTTTTACCTCCTCTCTGAGGCAAGGCCTGGACTATAACTAGTGCCCTATTCAGGCAAGGATGAGGGTCACTTTGGATTAGCTGGAGAGTTCCTTTCCATAAAGGAAGCTGCCCTCTTCTGAAAGTCACTCTCCAAACAGGAAGACTAGGGAAATGTGCGAGGAGGTGACAGGACAAGTACAGTCTCATTCTCCTTACATATTTGTGACACAATAGGGCTTACTTTAGAGTTCAGACACTCTTTTGCTCAAGAAGTACTGGTGAAAGCCAATGAAATTAACTGAACAATACATACAGGCCTGAGTCAATCAGGAGAGAAAGAGACAAGTCTCATATACATTTTCTTTTTCTTGACAATCAGGCCAAATCTTACTAGTTGCCATACTGAAGTACACTGCATTACAACAATGCAAGAAAACAGGCAACATTGGCCCAGGTGAGTATTAGATGCACAGCAGAATGTGGATGTGATTACAGATATAGGCATTCAGCATCATATTCCTTTCAGTGGAATCCAAGGCTGGATGTGTGTTCTAGTGCACATTTGGGTTTGAACAGATGAGTGAAAGCTCCAGAGAGGAGAACACAGTGATGTGGGTGTCATCATACAGCTATCTAAGGCCATTTCCACACTACACCATTATAATGTTATTATTCCACTTTCAACATCCTATGGAATTCTGGGGTTTGTAGTTTACTGAGGCCAAGGATGCCCCTCCTTTAACTGCAAACCCCAGGATTCCATAGGATATTGAAAGTAGAGTAACAGTGCAATGTGGAAATAGCCTAAGTGACGGATTAGATGGTTCTCCAGGTCGCTGTGTGATGTGACTCTACAACTAGGCTCGTATGGCAAAGGACAAAAAAAGCAACCTGTTGAGAATGGCATCAAAGCAGCAGTAGATTCAGGAGATGAATGGCTGCAAATACTGAAATTGGTTTACTCTTCAAAATATTCTGAGTACTGTTCTAAGCAAAAATTGATCAGAGACCACTATGCAACATACACAAGTGCATATGTGTACCAACAAACATGATCTTCAATTCTTCTGATATACATTGTAGTAGAAAATTTTTTACTCCAAACCTTGCTGTTTTGTGATATGTATCCAAAAGTTTTCGTTTAAAGCATTTACCACTGACTTCTCTTATAGTGAACAGATAATACAAGTCCTTGAGAATTCTGAAGTGTTACAAGTACCCTGCTTACTGTCTCTTAAGCATTGTATTGCTGTCAGGTGCAACACAATCGCATCTTACCCTTAAGTCAATCACTCTGTTGTCCAATCTTGTATCCTGGTTTACAGTAGCTCTTCCTTCCTGAACAGTTGCAAAAGAAAACACAGTGAAAACCACAAGCACTGAGGAGGACAAAAAAAAAAGACACATGTTTTATAGTGTAAGACATTTTTGGCTTTGTTGTATATACAGGGGAAAGTTCACAAGCCGCCCACACCAAAGATTTTCAGTATCTGAGATACAGACACCTGCTAAGCATATTTATGTAAGTGAACTGACTGTATGAAGACACAGCAGCTGTGCAATCTGTACAATATATTGTTTCCACAAAGAGTATTTCTGAACAGGAGCTCCCTATGCTCCTGGTTTGTAGCTTAAGCACTAAAACAGAAGTGCAAGATGAAAACAATTGAAGTAGCAGATACAAGCTGGTTCTATCATCACTCCTGCCTACAGGTGGGAGACCAGAGTAGGCCAAATTCTGGGTAGACTATAGGATTAAATTGCACTGAACAATCCCTAGCAAAGTGCGCACACACGCACACCTGTATTTGTGCTAAGTAGAATGACAGAACTGTTCTGAACAGGAATGAGGAATGCATGGCTTTCCAGATTTAGTTGGACTGCAGTGCCCATCAACCCCAAACAGCATAGCAACTCATGAGTGATGATGGGATCCGCAGTTCAAGGCCACACATTCCCCATCCTTAGCTTAAGTTCTTCTTTCCTGGGGTTGAAGAATGCTGCAAGCCAGTAACTGTTGTCGTCTTCCTCTTAAAAACCAAGATGTGCAGCGTATGAATTCAGAATATACAATCTAGTTGAAATTACAATTAGGTTATGCCTTGGGGGACTGGGGTAAGTTTTATCGGTTTTTTTTTTTTTTTACTTAATCAGAATAAATTTGGGAACGTCTGACACTGACATTTTCCAAAGCACTTAATACCTTTTAACAGAGCAGCTGTTTTGAAAAATCTCTTCACAATAATGAAAACTGGAACATCTTATCTAAATCTTGTCTAGATTTTTCCTCATCAAGATGACATAAGATGGTTGAAAAATTATTTTCCTTATATGGAAAAAGTCAGAATTATCAGAAATTTCATATAGTTGTGAACCATAAACTGCCAGCAATCATTGCTCTTTGTCAATCCCCCCAAAATTTAGTAACGACAGAATTGCTTTCCACATCTATGTACTGAAAGAATGTAAGCAAGAGAGCGAGTAATGCTTAATGATGGCAAAATTCAAGGGTTTAAAAATGAAATAGTGAATACCAGCTACAAAAATCTGCTGAACTATTTACTTTAAACACAAATAAACTGTTGTTCACACTGAAAACAATGTGTTTTCACCTCTTCTCCTTCCACCTCTGGTCGAATAGCATCATCCAACTGTAAGGGTAGTCGCGGTTCAGCCAAACTGATCACGTATATCTGAAATTGACACATTTCAAACACATAAAAGCAGTGCAGAAACTGTAGTGTGATTTACAGAGGTATATTTTTGGTTCAAATATGAAACAATGTTTGCATAATCATTTACTGGAAGGATGCACAGTAAGTCTGAAAAAAGCTGAAGAAACATTTTTTTACCTTTATTTTCATGGCACTACATGAAACATTAGTCAAAACTCCTGTTTAAGTAACATCCTTTACCTTACTGAAGGAAGATAATACAGAGTCAATTCAGTGACTTGACCATCAGGTCCTGAAGTGATCCTAGCTTCTTGAACCCACCCCCCACTGTTTGCAGACACACTCACTGAAGTCCAAGAACATATATTGTTAAAGTAACAGTGGTAAAGAGCAGATGATGTCTTATAAAAGGCTATAATCTTACTCTGTATTTAGATGAGAAAATGCACGCACAAATTCACATGCAAACAATGTAAGACAAGAGTGTTATGTGGAATGCACATGAAAAAGTAGATTTTCCATCAATAGTCCAAGTACTTTTTAAGAAACTGTTCCATATTTTCTTGGCTGAAGGACCTAAAACATATCCTTCCATCTTTCATGCCATGTTATG
The DNA here is from genome assembly GCA_948472985.1 of Iguana delicatissima. Taxonomy (NCBI): domain Eukaryota; kingdom Metazoa; phylum Chordata; class Lepidosauria; order Squamata; family Iguanidae; genus Iguana; species Iguana delicatissima. The sequence continues at coordinate 266,238 of CAOKZL010000562.1, read as the reverse complement.
TATTTTCTTATCCAAATGCAAGTTACTGAATGTAACCTTTGTTGCAAGCACCACACATTTCTGGAAGGCTTCAGGATTGCACGGACTGTAGTAATGCTCAATGGTCATTTCACTTATAAAGGTCTCTAAGCCATCTGTCTCCCATCTTGTTTTCTGAAATTCACAGCCCATCCCAGCGGTGATGGAAGTCAGCTGGAAGTTCTGGATTGTCATCACTGCTACTGTTATTAAAACTATAACTACTACTACTATTAGAGAATTGTAAGTGGTTTCCTTTTCCAATATTGCTTGGAAGGCTTTTTGAATTTAACTGGATTGCACTGCTATGCACAAAAATCATATGCTTATGTGGTCTTTATTATCCATATATTTCTCAGCAGATTTCTGGGAAAACTGTGAATCAATGATACCTACACAGAAAAGTATGTCTGCCTACATATATTGGTCCTCACACAAACAATCTAACACTAATGATATAAAGACAACTAGAAATAAATCTTTTATCCTTTGTGCATGTGGAACAGTTTCACAGGTACCCTACTATTTAAAAAAAAATATGCAGCTAATTTGATTAATTGTTGTTGTTGTGCACTATTACAAAAGTTCAGTAAGACTGCACTTATGGAGACAGTCCAAGCAAATCCTAATGTTTATCTGAAACAATGATCAATGCAAATTTTAATTTGCTTTTAAGAATATTACCCTTTGAACATGCAGTTCAACATCCTGCTGAGTGCAGCCTCCAATTTTTTGCGGCACTTTTCTTACAACACCTTCGATGTCAACAATGCTTTCTTTGTTGATGCTGTCAATTAAAAAAAATAGTCAGTTCAGTAACTGTATCACAGTGGGGAACATTCAGTTGAATTTTGGGTGGCTATGAAGATAACCAAGAAATGAGGGATTTAAAAATGTAAATGTTGGGCCACTACAACAGAACAGAGCATTTTAGGAAAGAAAGAAAGAAAGAAAGAAAGAAAGAAAGAAAGAAAGAAAGAAAGGAAGGAAGGAAGGAAGGAAGGAAGGAAGGAAGGAGTTCTTTAGCGAATTAATTCTCAGTTATGATATACCAATAGGACTGAGGGCTGAAAATAAGGAGAGACACACAGAAAGGTTTCTTCGGCATTTTAGATTCACTTATTACATCACCTATTTGAAAAGCATCAAGCAGAAATATTGTTTTATGGGTAAATGAGTAAGGCGACCACTCCAGCAGAGAGTAATGTATAATTTAAAATATGCACTTTAAGGTAAGAGTGCAGATAAAGACTAAATCAGATGTGAAATTTAAATAGCATATTTTGGTTTTATTGGTAGTTCAATAAGGAAAAGGAATAAAGTAATATGCTTGGGGTGCATTTCCTTTGGGTAAAAATAATAATTCATTCATCAGTTATCTTCAGAGCATTCTTCTGTCAAAAAAGTCTGGACTTCTGTTTTAAACACGAATGAAAGGAAGGTGTTATCCAGTGCATTAAAGTCTTATATCAATACTAGATTCTGATAGTATAGCTCCTTCTAAAATTTTTGTGCATATTTCTTTTCTATAGCCCTTTTCAATATATATAAAAAAGGAAATTTTAAAATCCTGTCCATCTGCTTTCACAAGTGCTGGCTAAAGACACACAAAGAACAGTGCATACTGCATTTGTACAAACTGCTCAAAACCACCTTATGAGAATAAACATAAAATATTCAATATACTATATATAACCAAGGAAGACACAATTAGGCTTCACCTGGAAGTTGTTTCATATCCTTCTACTCTCTTCCACCCCCTGCCCTCACCAAATAAAAGAAAGAAGAGAGAAAGAGAGGAGAGAAAGAGTAACTCTGAGCAGAGCTGCCATTAATCAGTTTTGATGGGGGTTTAGGCTTATATTGTTAAATGTTCAAGATTCAGACCAAAAGGACTTTATAGATCAACACTAGCATCTGAAAGCCAAGGAGTTTACTATATAGTTGTAACACAACCATCTGAACATACTCCTCCTTCATTATTCACTCCTGTAAGAAGGTAGAGTGATGGTATTCTGCAGCACCAAAGCTTTCAAATGCTCTTTAGTGACAACCCCATGCTGAATGTGATATAGCTGTTGATTTTCAAGGTTACAACACATAACTGTAGGAATACTAGAAAAAAAGGCACAGCTAGCATGTCAGAGGTACACAATACTAATAAACATCCAGACACAGCAACTAGCTGCTCATCCCGGACTAAGACAGGACTTAGATGTGCACTGAGATGACAAGCTGATCTTGTAGATAACTGGCATCATAGCAGTAAACTATGAACTTAACTCAAATTCACTTCAGTCAATGGCATATGAGGAATCAGTAATGAGATGGATAAATCTGAATTCTCTAACCATCCTTATACCACTCAGAAAGATTCTTACTTGCTCTGCCATTTCTCTTCAAAACTGCTGTATAAGTTTCTGTCAGAACATTGCTCATTTTAAATAATACACAGAAGGTGACTAGGTTTTGCGCCTCTGCCATTATGATCTGAAGACAAATAATACAGGGGCATATATAATTGGCTGCTTTTTGATTTATTTAATTTATAAAATTTTATGCATCTTTGGACTTTCATTATAAATGATGCACCTGTATCCAATGTAACTATACATGACATGAATTTTACCAGTAACTGTAATTGTCTATTAGTATTTTTTTTATTATTTTATAGTAACTTTTTATGTACTTTCATTTGGTCAATGACTGTAAATACACAATTGACTGATTGATACTACACAGAAAGAGCTTCAAGGTGAACATAGTTAGCACTACTAAAGGCTTTTATTTCACTCATTCAAAAGTGCCTACAGCTTCCCATTAATCCCTCCAGTTCTCAACTGTGCTACAAATTGTAGCTGGCATAACAATTAATATCACTAATGCACAGAGTGTGGGAAATAAACAAGATGAACTTGAACTCTTAACACAGCAAAGCATCACTGAAACCTGGTAGGAATGTAGTAACAGAGGAGTATAACCTACTTCAGACAAACAGACCAAACAGGAAAGGAGGAGGAGTAGCACTATATGTGAAGGATGTTTATACCTGTAAAGAAATCCATGACTTAAATCCTGGAAGCCAGGCTGACAGTATCTGAGTAAAAATGAAGCGGGAGAGAAACAACTGTGAAGTCATTGTGGGGATCTACTACAGACCTTCAAGCCAAACTGAAGACCTAGAGGATGCCTTTTTTGAATAGATGATCAAACATCCAGAAAGGAGACATGTAGTAGTGAGAGACTTCAACTATCCTAGTATTGTTGGAATCAAACTCTGCCAAGACTACAAGGGCCAAAAAATTCTTCACTTGCCTTTCATTGTCTAGGAGGTAGAAGAGGCAATACAGGGATCAGTTATTTTAAACCTGATACTAACCAATAGTGATGGCCTGGTTAATGAGGTGGAAGTGGAAGAATCCTTAGGTGGGAGCGGCCATGTTCTTCTGGGGCTAGTTATACAGTGGCTTGCTAGACAGACTAAAAACATTAAAAGGACTTTTTTCATTGTGATGTTAGCAAGAGGAAGAACAAGGAAGTGATAAGACCACTTCATAGAGAAAATGGTGAAATGCTAACCAGGGACAGAGAAAAGGCATAATTACTCAACACCTTCTTTGCCTTACTTTTCCCCCAAAAGGAAAACAGTGCTCAAATTGAGAAAAAGGAGCAGATGATATAGTATGGGAAATGCAGCACAGCATAGGTAAAGACGTATTACAGGAATATCTAGATAATCTAATATGAATTTAAGTCTCCAGGGCCAGATGAACTACATCCAAACAGACAGAAGTAATCTCAAAACCACTGGCAATAATCTTTGAGAATCCTGAAGAATAAGTGAAATCCCAGCAGACTGGAGGAGGACAAAGTTGTCCCCAGCTTCAAAAAGCGGGGGGGAGAATACTCAAACAATTACTGCCCAGTCAATCTGCTTTCAATACCAGGAAAGATTTCATAGCAGATCATTAAACAGATAGTCTGTAAGTATTTAGAAAGGAATGCCATGATCACTAAAAGTCAACATGCGATTCTCAAAAACAAGTCATGCCAAACTAATCCTATCTCTTTTTTTGATACAGTTACAAGAATGGTAGATGTAGGGAATGCTGTGGAAATAGCACATCTTGATTTCAGTAAGGACTCTGACAAGGTCCACCATGATATTCTTGCAAACAAGCAAATGTGGGCTAGACAATGCTACTATTAGGTGAGTTTGTAATAAGTTCACTGACTGAGGCCAAAGGGTGCTCATGAATGGCTCCATTTCATCCTGGAGAGAAGTAACCAGTGGAGTGCCACAGGATTTTCTCCCGGGCCCAGTGCCATTCAACAACTTTATAAGGGACTCAGATGATGGAATAGAAGATATGCTTATTAATTTTACAGATGACATCAAATTAGGAGGGGCAGCTAATTCCCCAGAGGATAGGATCAGAATTCAAAATGACCTGAGCAAAAACTAACATAATTAATTTCAACAGGGAGAAATGTAAGGTACTACACTTAGGCATAAAAATGAAATTCACAGATACAGGATAAGTGACACCAGGCTTGACTCTGATACATGTGAAAGAGATCTAGGAATCTTAGTAGACCGTAAGGTGTACATGAATCAACAGTGTGATGCAGCAGCTAAAAAAGACAATGTGATTCTAGGCTACATCAATAAAAGTATGGTGTCCAGACCAAGCGAAGTAATAGTATCACACTATTCTGCTTTGGTAAGATCTCCCTTAGAATACTGTGTCCATTTCTGGGCACCATAATTCAAGAAAGATATTGACAATCTGGAACATGTCCAGAGGAGGGAGACCAAATGGCGTAAGGCCTGGAAACCCAGGCCCTATGAGGAGTGAATTAGGGAGCTGTGTATGATTGGCCAGGAGAAGAGAAGGTTAAGAGGTAACATAACGGGCATATTTAAATATTTGAAAGGACGTCATATGGGAGATGGAGCAAGCTTATTTTCCGTTGCTCCAGAGAGTAGGACACAGAGCAACAAACTACAGAGAAAGAGATGCCATCTAAATTTCCTGATTGTTAAGAGCTGTTCAACAGTGGAATAAACTGCCTCGGAGTATGGTGGAGTCTCCTTCTCTGGAGGTTTTTTAAATAGAGGCTGGAGGGCCATCCATTAGGAATGCCTTGATTGTGTATTCCTGCATGACAGGCTTTCATACGCATTAGCTCTTGTGGTCTCTTTTAACTCTTACGATTCTATGATCAGAAGTGTTAATACTATAATATTCACACAGATTTCTCCCCAACTATTAATATAAGGTAGTAATTTCTCAGTAGAAAAACATGAATTTTTCACTTTTGAAATGTGGTAAAAAGAAGCAACAGTACCCTCAGGAAAGCAGTTACGTGCTTACTAGAAAGATGGCAATTCCTACTCTATACCATTCTGTATCAACTGCTATTCTGCATGTCTTACACAGGAAGACCTCAGCCTGAAACATCTTTACTGCAGGGGTTTATATATGTCTGGGATTGTACAGGTCCAAGAACAATAGTATAGATGGAGATCATGGAAAAACAGGGAAAGGATTAAATTTTATATTTTTGCCTGCTGGTACACTTGCTAGACAACATGTCAACAACTAATGATCTAGTAACACTAAGAGAAACATGACCAGATCAGAATTTGAACAAAAAGTTTGAGTCTGACCAGGACATAAAGAATGATCACAGTATTACTTGAACAGGCCTTAAGAGCAATGAAGCAAAGAACAAAAGGCAGCTACTAACAACTACATATGAAAAAGTTTTATTCCCTTACAGATCCACAGCTCACTGATTTTAAAAAGAGAGCCACATAAATTTGTGAGTAGTATTTAAGGATGGAAAAGGATGGAATAGCTAGGTCTTGAGTGATGGAACTAAACAGCACCCTTTAGCCACAATAATTTAAGATAGATCAGTTATGCCGCAACTGTTAAGAGATCCAAGAATACATTCTTTTTCAAACATCTGAAATACAACGGTAGACTGAGAGGATGCTAAGGGAAAAAAATAAGACAACATATGACAAATCCCAACCAACAGTCAGCACAAGCCTATATGTCACAGCTGTTGCCTTAACAACAGCCCCCTTTCAAGGAACTTCTCTGATTTCAAAGAGAACTAGCTCACTGTGAACTCTTGCATGTTTAGATCCCTAATCTGTCCTGGCCACTTGCTTGACATACAAACACTAAAACCCAGTGGACTGTAGGATCAGGCGCCTGGTCAGGGGGACAGAATCCTGATAGACCACTGCAATGCCACCTTTCAACATCCCAGATCTCCCCTGCCGCTGTTGCTACACTGAGAACCCCAGTGGGAAAAACTGAGAGATTAACTCTCCTTCCCACTTCATCCAGTTAAGTTTCTGTGGTACAGGGTGGCATGGCACAGTCATTCAGGACCAAATCCTCTACGGACATTGTTTTACCATTCATGCACCAACAGCACTTCCAACTCAGGTGGACTTTTACTATGCTATCCAGGCCATTGAACCAGAAGATATTTTTCTGGGGGCCAACTAATACCCTAATTGTAGCACAACTGTCTTTTCTTTATCTCCATGTAACATGTATGACTGTGATAACTATTTCCTGAGTCCCATCATTTTCCCCACTCTATTGACAACAAACCCTCCAAAGTAGCACACACCACCATCAACTCAAACAATTTGTGACTTATACTTAAAGAGAGATGTCAGTAAGTGGGCAACCCCCTTCTGTTCTCTATGGCCATTTCTGCATGACAGGGCTCTGCAAAGTCCTTCCATTGCAGCTCTGGCAGGGACGGGAGTGCGCCAGGAATGCTGGGTTGCTGCAGGGGGGGTGTGTTGGCCCCAACTCTTCCCTTCCACAGTGCAGCCATTACCATCGCTGTGCTGGGGTGGGAGGGGTCATCAGCACACTCCCGCCCTTCTGCACGGCTACGAAAGGCAGCAGCGCTGCATGATGGTAGGTGTAAAATGGATTTTTTTTTCTGATTAGCAAATACCCCTGTGCGCGCCACTTGGGGGCAAGATGGTGGTGGGACAGTGACGATATGCAGAAGCAGAACAAGCCAACTGCTGCCACCCTGGCCCAAAGTGGCACAGCCCCCTCATGCAGAAAGGGCCTAAAACAGCAGAAGTAGCGCTTGCCCTGGTGCCGCTCCCAAAATCACTCCCTCACACACCCTTTGGAGGTGGGTTCACCCATGTGAGAGTCCCACTTATACCCTCAGGCCAGATACAATCCAGCTACAGGACATACTGGAAGCTGCTGACTTGGACACTGGTCCTGGAAAGAGGCATTGATTTGTAAATGTAGCTGAAGGAGAGTGAAAGAAGAGGTAGCAGATGGTGAAGAGGCAGAAAGCTGGTACATTCCTCTCCCTTCACCCACAAATGGTTGAACTTTTCCTGGTACTGTAGAAGTACCTCAATGTACTTTCTACCAAAGAAAGGATTTTTGAATAGGAAAAAACAATGAAATCCATATGCATAGTTATTTCAGGCATTCTGCCCCTGCTGTTAACTGTTATCTGATCAATTCTTACGACAACCCTATGAATGACCCAAAGTCACCCTATCATCAGCAGCCCTGCTCAGATCTTGCAGACTCAGGGCTGTGGCTTTCTTGATAGAGTTTATCCATTTGTAATGTGGTCCTCCTCTTTTCCTACTGCTTCCTACCTTACCAAGAACTACTGTCTTTTCTAGGAGTTGTGTCTTCTCATGATACATCCAATTTATGACAGTCTCAGTTGAATCATCTTGGCTTCTAAGAGGAGATCAGGCTAGGACTCATTTATTTCTCTTTTTAACAGTCCATGTATCAGTAGAACTCTTTGCCAGCATGTTTCAAATGAGTTGATTTTCTTCCTATCAGCTTTCTTCACTGTCCAGCTTTCACAACCATGCATAAAACTGGAAATACGATGGCATGGACAACCCTAACTTTAGTATTCAATGAGATATTTTTACACTTCAGGATTTCCAAATCCTAGTTTTCTTCTTATTTCTTGACTGTAGTCTCCATTCTGATAAATGATTGAGCAAAGATATGGAAAATCTTGAACTATTTATCTTTAATTGCTCTTGTAGGAAATGGTAAATGTCAGTTAGTTCCTATCTGTCTGGTGTTTGACTTCATGCAAAATACAGCTTGCCTTTCATCGTGCTCAGTCATCAAAAATGGACACAAGTTGTCTTGTTTAACATAATTTAAATGGATACAAGGAAACATATTACTTCAATTCAAACTACAGTATAGACATGTGCTTTGGATGCAGGTAATTCAGGTCAAATCACTGGGAACTGAGTAAATGTGCAAGAATACTTATATTGCATCCCACTGAGGCATTAGTCCAGGAATCCACAATATCAAGAAAAGCTCATTTGCTGCTCAGCTCACAGAAGTGGATACACAGAACAGGGAAAGAAAAGTGTTGCGAGATGTTTGAAACCAGGATTACAGGCTTGTTTTTGTGTATCTTCAAGTTGTTTATGAATTATGGTGACCTGTGTCTGAGTGTTGGAAACCAGGGTTTGATTCCCCACATAGACATGGAAACCTACTGGGTGACCTTGGGCATGTCACACACACTCAGCCTCAGAAAACCCCTTCATAGGTTTACCTTAGGGTTACTGTTAAGTTGAAATGACTTGAAGGCATACAACAATCTATCATAGGATTCCCTGGGGCTGAGAGTGTGTGATGTGCCCAAGATACCCAGTGGGTTTCCAATGACATATAACTGTAGCCATTAACTTAAATATGATACCCTGCATTTCCATTTAACATTTAATTTCTGACTTCTAAATATCCACATTTAGCAGTCTTAGTATTAGTCAACACTTTCTGTTTTAGCCACACAACTGTCACCTTGCTGCACCAGTGCAAACTTCTCTCAGTAACAAAGTTGTACTTTAGGTTCAAAGCTACAGCCGTTTCTTCATAATTAATCACATTCAGTCAGATTGCTGATCAAAAGCTTTCTATACTGAAGAATGTTCATGAACCAATTTTCCTTTAGTTAACATGCAGATGCTTTTGCATCGTTTCCACAGCCTAGTTCTATAAATAATTCTGTTCTGATCTCACAGGCCTTTTGTTTTCCCAAATTTGGCTGAACGAGGACAAGAACGAAGCAGACACTCCACTGGTATTTTCTTTAAGCCATTCTCACCCATCCAATTTGGTCCTGGGTTACAGAACCAAACTACACTACACAAATTAATTTTTTTAACAGGTCTGCAATTTGACATTTAACAAACAATCTGGTTTTTTCAGATGAACCTGTTACATCTATCTGGTCATATAAAAACACAAAATATGCCAAATACTAATTCAGTAATGACTTAAATTCTATTTGTTCAAACTAGCCAAGCTTTTGCTTTACTCCAATTCTAATTCTTGCTATTGGAGTCCAGGCTTTAATTTGAAATTAACAAATAGGTAATTGCGGAAACTGTGATATTTACAGAATTTTCACTACATATTACCCAACACTTGAAAATGTATGAGGAAGGCTTATTTCCCAGTCACAGAACAGGCTGTTCTACTAAAATGTCTCCCAAAATGTTGAATTTTTTTAAATAGCCATTGGAAAATCCAAGTCAAAATGAACAAAAACTGCAGGAAATTTACTCCCTGCCAAATGAACATGTTCTTCTCTTACTGCTTGTGAGCAGCCCCTGCTGCCTTATGTATTAAGCTACAATTGACAATCCTTATATTTCCTTCCCCAGAATTGGCTCAATATCTTATTTACTGTAACTCAGCAGTAGCAAGGCTAACAAAGAGAGCAATCGATTGATGTCACCTCTAAAAAAGACTGTGTTAAGCCCTGAACATTTTACCTGTGCCAGTGAATTCAGTGAAAAGATGAAGAAGGGGAGAAAATCAGTTCTGGGTGGGAGCATTCCAGGGGCTCTGCTCAGCCTGACTTGCAAGCTTGAGTTTTGGTGGAAGCCTCCCACTAAACAATAGCAGATGATAGCGGCCCTTTTAGTATATAATATTTCTGGTTCCTTAATCCACAGTTCAGCTAACTAGGAACAAGAATTTGACTCCAGTCCTCCCTTGTCCCTCTTCTCTTTATGCAGCAGCAACCGCATGCCAGTCCTGTTTGTTTGCGTTCTTTTTTTTCTTTCATTATTTTATTTCAGATAAAATTACAATTACGGTCCTGTTGTATTAAGGGTCAGTTCTCTGTTACACCCAAAGCAATGAACTATGATTTAATGTTTGGTTACTAACAACGAACTCAAACTACGTTCTAACTGGTAACTGGTAAATCTATTTCAAAGCAGATGCTCTTATTTCTGAAATATCAGGCAACTGAAGTTTAAGCAAACCAGGGCAGCCCAATGGAGCTACAATACAAAGGAAAGCACATGAAGAGTGACTGCATTGTCAAATATTCTCTCCCAGCTTGCTTAATTATTGTTTAAGCCTTTAATCAAAGTAGAAATGCTGTGTGTGAACCAGGCCAACGAATACCCTAAAAATTTTCCATTTAGCACCCTGAACATTTGAAATATGGCATTTATTTATTCAGCTAAGTTAGTCTTGCCACCTGCCATTTTGTATTTTTTGCTGATCAAGGTCATGAAAAGATATGACCCATTCACAGTCACTTTCACTATCTTAAGATCAGGAATCAGATACTGAACAACTATGGACTTCATAGATGTAAAACAGATATTCAGATACGCTCAAGAGAAAATGAAATGAAAGGAAATCAGCTCCAACTATATTGCATTTTCACAAGTTGAAAACTTGGGGAGAATGTGAAAACAAAAAAGAGCAGGTATAAAGAACAGACAAAGAAGAATGCAGATGTGTAGCCCAGGCTTGCAGGATTAGTGCAAAGGAAGCTAAAGGGAAGCTAAAGCTCAAAATGAGTTGAGACTAACTAGGCAAGCATAAAGCAACAAATAACGTTTTTTTCAAATATGTTTGAAGAAAGAGAATGGCAAAGGACATGGTGGAACTACTGTTTAGCAAGGATGGTAAAATACTAACAGATCACAGTGAAAAGACAGAACCGTTCAATACCTACTTGGTCAGTTTTCCCCCAAAAAGAGGACTGTGTGCTTCTATGTATCAGCAGCAGCCCTAGAGAGAAATCTGAGCTGCAAATCAAGGAATCAGTCAGGAATCATCTAGTTAACCTAAATGAATTCAAATGCTCAGGGGCAGATGAACTGCATCCCAGAATACTGAAGAAACTTGCCAGCATACTCAAAGAACCACTTGCCATCATTTTTGAGAAAACCTGGAGAATGGGTGAGGTGCTAGGAGACTGGAAACAAGCAAAAGGGAGAAAATGAAGATGCAGGAACTTACAGGCCAGTCTGCCTGACCTGAGTATCAGGAAAAATATTTGAACAGATTATACAGCTTTTTTTGCAAGTATCTTACAGTGATCAGTAGGAGCCAGCATAGCTTTGTCAAGAACAAATCTTGCCAAACTAAACTTATATTTCTTTTTGACTAAAACACTAGTATAGTAGATGGTGGGAATGCTGTGGATGTAATTTATCTGGATTTCATCAAGGCATTTGATAAGGTCCCCCATGAAATTTTGATTAGCAAAATGACTAAATGTCAGATCGATGGAAATACCATCAGATGGATCCATAGTTGTTTGGAAAATCATGCATAAATAGTTGTTATTGGGAGCCGTGCAGGATGCTAACACATTGGAAGATGGGAACAGAATTCAACAGGACCTTGATAAACTAGACAACTGGGCTGAATTTAATAAAATGAAATGCAACAGAGACAAATGTAGTCCTACATTTAGGCTACAAAAACCAAACACACAAGTATAGGAGGGGGGATACTTGGCTCAGCAGTGAAAAGGACCGTGGGATTATTGTTGATCATATGCTGATTATGAGACAGCAGTGTGATGGTGCAGCAAGGAAGACAAGCAAAGAAGGCAAATGCTTAGTCTGCATTAATACAAGTGTAGTTTCACAGTCATAGGAAGTAACAGTCCTATTATATTCTGTGCTATATTCAGGCCTCATTTAGAGTACAGTGTTCATTCCTGGGTACCTCATTTAGGAAGGATACAGACAAGTTGGAGCAAACTCAGAGAAAGGCAACAAAGATGATAACACGTATGGATTAAAAAAATATGAATGTTGAAAGAGCTGGGCATGTTCAGCCTGGTGAAGAGAAAACTGAGGGGTTAAACAACCACACTCTTTAAATACCTTAAGGGCTGCTACAAAGAGGAGGGTACAGACTTGCTCTCTGTTGCTTCAGAGGATAGAACTATGTACAGTGGTTTAAGTTACAGGAGGGTAGACTTTGACTGAACATTAAAACAAACTTCCTGATGATAGTTGCTGTTGTTTATTTATATAGCACCATCAGCAGCAGTTTGGCAATGGAACATATTGCCCAGAGAGGTTGTGAGGTCTTCCTTTCTGGATGTCTTCAAAAAGAGGCTGGAAAGCTACCTATTGGAAGATGCCCTAGCTGAGATCTTGGACCGAGCAGGATGCTCACAGGGCCCCTTCCAACCCTATCTTATGTAGAAAATTAAGAAGCAGACAAAAGAAACATAATACAAGCAATATCTCTTTGACAACAAACCAACATGTCACAATATTGTGAACAAGCTTTAAGTTGTCTAGAACTTGATGTTAACTTGAACATGGCTAGTTATTGCCTCTATGTGGTCCTGATAAAGTTATTATTACACTATACTTTGGGGATTTTCTCTAATGGACCAATACAGTTACCAACTGCTTTGGATTTGGTAACAAGAAAATAATCTGATCTGAACAAGTGTAGTGAGTGAGTGTAGAAACCACACAGAAGAGATTCAAGACTAAAGCTGGAATAAATAAATCATTTTATTACTTTACAGATAACAAAATAAGGAGGGGAAGGTACAAAAGATCATAATGAATCCTTTCAATAGAAAAGGCACTTTTTAAAGATTATCCAGAAAATAAATAGTGCCATTTCAGTTTTTAAGACTAATTGAAAATCATTACATGTTTGTTGGTGGAAAAAAATCTGTTTTTGCACAAATGCAATGTGCTCTAAATTTAGGTGCCCTAGAAAAAAATTGGGCAACTGAACAAGTTGCCCAGGGAGCTTGACTAAGAGACACACAGATGACAAATTGATCATTAGAGGCAAAATACATCCCTCTATTAGAAAAAGCCACAGTAGAAAGGCACAAACTGAAGCTACAATAGAAAATTCCTGGTGCACAGCAAATGATCATAAAAAGTTGAACAGAGGAGCTGCAGCCATTAAAAAAGGTCAATCAAGGACTCATGACAGGGCTGAAGCCAAGGAGTGAGGGCACAATCTAGAAAGACCAAATGAGCTGAAATACCAATTTTCTTCCAATGAGGCTGTTTAAGAATTGAAACAAAACTGAATCTCACAGCCGTTAAAAGAACAATCAGGCCCCTTCATACTGTCTCTAAGCCCTGTATACCACCATTTCTACAAAACGTACGATAATAAACTACTATACTGAATGCAATTCCACGGCCTTAAAGGTAATTTGCAAGAACTGTTTAGAACTTCTCACTAGAAAAGTTTAAGAAAGGAGCTTTTCTTTTTCCAAACCATTTAAGCTGTCTACAAATTCAGTGTTCATGTAGGTTGGAGTGATGGTTTATTCCTCAGCCACAAAAAGGAACAGAAAAATAGTATCTCAAGTGTTAGCAAATGCCATAGAACTTTTTGTCATTATGTTGAACCCACATTTTAAATTTTGATGCACTATGTTAAAAGCTAAACAAACATACATGTTCTGTTATTTTGAAGACTATTTGCCATAGAGGCATGTCAAGACTTGTAAATCAATTCTAAATACATAGAATACAATCCATTCACTCTAACTAGTTTAACTTTGAAAACAAAAAAACAGGACCCAGTATTAACAGTTCTACTATCTAGACTGCAAACCTCATCTGGTGACACAATCTAGAGCAGTTCTTCTCAAAGTAGTAGTCTGTGGATCAGTGCTGGTCCACAAACCATCTTGCTGCCAAGTACCAGGGGAAAAAGAAACAACTGAAACCAGTGGGCACAAACATGGTACTGGTCCCAGGCACACTGGGGGGGAAATGCTGGTCTTTCTTATCTGATAGCTTGAGAAACACTGGCTATGATTATTTTCCTTCCTGGAAACTTGCCAGGGACCAGCAGCCAACAGCTCAGGGACTAGCACCAGTTTAAGCACCACCACTTTGAGTAGCACTAGTCTAGAGCATCCTCTAGTGCCTAGTATGTTTCCAGGATATGCTGCCTTCTGTTTTCATTCCTAGATTGCTTTGGTAACCCATGCACTTGTCGGATCCAAAGTTTAGAGGTCCCTGTGGTGTGCAGGCAAGGCCTTGTCTGTAGTGTGTTTCTTGCTAAAACAGAAACAAAGTCATTTCCTAGCCAAAAAAAAAAAAAAAGTTTGGGAAAGGACAAAAAACAAACAAATAAGTTTCAGTGCCTATAATCAAGAATAATAGAGCACAAATTAGGTTCTTAAACCATTTTAAGAAAAAAAAATACTATAATGGATTTCTAAATACCTTTCATTTTCACTTGGCATTTAGATGAGACAGAATACATTATACAGCCAAGATCCAATACTTAAGGGGGAAGATAAAGGCCGAGCCTACGTTCACATGCACACACAAACTTCCAGCAAAATAATGCCTCCAAGCTCAGTCTGCCAACCTTTTTGTTAGCCAGCTTGAAAGTAAATGGGTACTGTCTGGGGAGACAGAATGCCCCCTCAGCAGTTCAGAATGAATTTCAAGTCTGTGTTCCATTTTGTCTTTTGTAAGTGTAAGGCATTCAGCACTATAGTGAACTGACAATTTAAATAACTACATTTTAAAAACAAACGCAGCATTGATGTTAATGTGCGAAAATGGTCCCAACCCCTGGGAGCCTTGGTTCCCACCATTGTTTACTGTGACAACAGGATATAATTGCTTACTTACTTGGCAGCAAACTTTACCATCTGCTTACTTGCATGGTCTCCTACAGCCACCAGAGCTTGGACATTGAACTGCTGCTGACGTATGACTAAGAAACACTGTTTTCCTGAAAAGAGGAAGGAACAATGCAGGTGTACTCAGGGCAACAAGTTACTTGGGATCCTTCTCAATGAATAGAAAAATATGTTCCACTACTTTAAAATTAAGACAGACTATAAATGCTCACAAAGAACATTATACAGGCATACATGTGTATCATTTGCTACCACTTTCAGACCACAATGATCTTTTGTTTTTGATTCATATTCATTTTAAATTATTCTTAAAAAGCAATTATCATGTTAAAAAGAAATTTCAGATAACTTGCATATGCAACATTCTGAGGGGAAAAAAGCAAAACTAAAGTCAGTTTGTGTAAATAGTCATCTATAAATTACATCAGTGCCAGATGACTAAAAAGCTAAGACTGAAAGAGGAAGGCATGAATTCAAGGCAAATATCTATAAGTCAGACACACATAAACCACCTTAGAATTCAACACAACTTGAGTCCAAAGTTAAGCACGTCAGTCCCGAGGATTCAGACTTATCTTAAAAAAAATTTAAGCCCCTTTCAACCTGTTGAATATGTTTTTGAACATTTCATGAAGCTTCTACAAACTGAAGTAGGCAGTAGTTTGGGGAATGACCCTCCTGGGACCCCCACCTGACCCCCAAAAACTCTGCTTTTGGGAAAGACACTGAAAGAAATGTATCAGGAAACTGTTTAAGTAATGTCTCTGTCCTTTACTAGACTGTGTTTGACTGGGAGACCAGAGTGTAAGAAAAGAGCTTAAGAAAAAGACCTGTCTACACTCTCAGCTCTGCCTGCCCTTGTTCCCACAGGCATCCACTAGTGCCCCAGGAGAGACAGGCACACATGCACTCCATCCTGGCTGCTCAAAGTGTCAAAATTCTCTTCGTCATTTCCACAGCAACCCAGACTCACCTGTTGCAATCTAGGTTGGGTATTTTATTTATGAAAGCATTTATATCACACTATCTAAAGATCTCAGAGTGGCATATAACAAAACCAACCTAATTTAAAAGAGTGTAAATTTTTAAAAAAAAATATTTTAAAAGGTTAAGAACATATTAAACAATTCAACCAGCTAGAAAAAGAAATATTAAAATTAGTTAAAACAGTTTAGAACAAGTTGGTTGAAACAGAGAAGACATTATACAAGCGGGTATGTCTGTCTTTCCCCACTGTTCTCAATAAGAGGGGCTTCTGAGGTCTAAAATCCCATTAGTGATGCCTCAGTCCATATGTATTTATGACTCCTGAAATATATATGGGGGTGCTACAAATATGATAACTTAAAAAAAAACTTTGAGAAGATGCTTCAAATATTATCTTAAATTGATGCATGTAAGATGGTTTTCTACTTATTATGCTATATTTCTCATTATAGAAAAAAATCTATGTATAGTTGGTCCTCCACATTTGCTGGTGTTAGGGGCACAGGATCCCCACAAAAGTGGAAAAACAGCAAGTATCAAATTGTGTATGTGTGTCTGTGGAAAGGAGGCTGAGGCATGGTGGTGATAGTGGGGAACCAGGGTCCAAACTAAGTCAGGGAAAGGAAAGAGAAAGGGAATCGTTTGGCATGGTGGCCCAATACTTCATCCTTCACACCCATCTCCCTCCTTGGGTGTGTGGGGTGCACTGGGAAAGGGTTTGTGGTGCTGAGAAATTGGGCTAGAAGCTGTCCTTAGCTGGTCAGGCAGCAGCCAGTAGAGGAGGAAGCTGAGAGGCAGTTTTTTAAAGGGCTACACAACCTGCCTGATTGGTGCCACCAACAAGGAAGGTTCCCCTAGAAGAGAAGCGCTTGAGGTAGAGAGACGGGAATTGGAGAAAGTTGCAAATAATCAAATCCATGAAAGTAAAACCCACAAATGTGGAGGGCCGAACGTAATACTTAATTTTTTAAAACAAAAGAAGTCAAAACTTCTTTCAGTTTGTGACTTAGAAACAAATACTGAAGACATAATATCCACAGGAAACCCCTGAATCTTAGAAATAATAGAAAAAGACAGCTGCAAGGAAAGCTAAGCACATCAGTCACTTCACATGTTTGTGCTTGACCCTACTACTATAGCTGACAGTTTTGACACTATTCTAGTATTATCAACTGCTCTAGTTCCAATATTCCAACTGCACAATCATGACCACTGTGAAGACAATAATTCTGAACTGAAGTTCTAACTTCACATTTACTTACAGGAAAATGTGTGCAAAACTACAGTTTTAGATTTTCATCAAAGCACACTAAGTATTTTAATCCAATAAGATCAGTACAAGAAGCAACTGTTCTTCTACTTAAAAAATCTCAGCGATTAAAATAATTCCATACTTTGAGTGCTAAGTTAACCTTCACAGGCACTTAGGCAGTACTGTTAAAAGATAAATGCATTTTGTATGTGTAACTCAACACTTGACAGAACTGAATCATAACATTAATGGTACAATAAGTTGATGGGTGGGTGGTTGGGTTTCTGTTGCAAACCAAACTGGTGATGCCAGTGTGCAGCATCAAAGGAATCTGGATCTCACTTTGAGTTAAACCATGTTGATTTCCAATAGTTAATTGTTTCGATGAGCATTGTAGGTAACATAAATAAGACAGAGGGTGTTTTCCTCTGCTCATGCCTTCACTGAATGAGCCTACTGACAATTTCATATCACACTACTGACGTTAGGTTAGATTAGAACAGTTACCCAACCACACAATTACCAAGGACCAAATTAGACATTATACAGTCAAAACATTATGAATGTTTGTTCTAGTCTGATGGTTTGTTCTAGTCAACCTAGCCCAGTATCTTGTTTCCAACAGCAACCAGTTACATATGGGCAGTTCATAAAATCAACAGCCTTCATCTACTTTTGGTTGACGAGCATATGATATTAGCTGTTTCTGAATCCAGAGATTCCATGGGACAAATGGCCAATAACAGACTAGTAGCACTGACTATACAAGTGGCAGAAAGAAGTACTTTTCCCTCTGTAACTGACAAAAGAGATAACATGCGAATCTTAGTCAGAATTTTATCTATGCTCTCCAATAATTTATCTTAGTGAATGGATCTTAATGTTACATTTTAGTGGGACAGAGGAGCGTATGAATCTTACAATGGCATTACAGTACCACTGTGTAAGTCTTAACTTTTGAATATTGTACATGGTTTATATAAATATTACACTGACTCAAAATTAAAGGCAATATATTATCTTTCTATAATTTCTTTTTAAATCTTTTTTTTTTTTAACTTGAAGAGCAGCACATTGTTTCATGCAAGTGAATAATAAAAAAGCACTTTGCTACAGAAGTAATGATGTTATGCAGCTTTTGGTAAACTAGATACAATGCAAATCAGACATGGACAATGGCAGCCGTTCAGATGGCCAAACACACTTTTCTCTCCACTTCATTCTTTGGCTGTATGACATACAGTACTGAAATAAATACAGGCTTAGCCATTAGCACTATTGACCACTTTACTGACTACCACAGGGTGGAAATGCACAATATGCCAGTGTCATGTGACCCATATGCAAAGAAGAAAACACAGGTGTTTTGATTCATCACCAGACAAGCACTTTTCATTGTTTCTAGTTCTTTCTTCTGTAGAAAACAAAATTTGGATATGAAGAGAGCCAGTACCAGCTACAGCCAAATCACACCATGGTGCTTATATGGTACTTCTTAGCTCCTGCCCACTCCCATCCTCTTCAGAGTTTTCTTTATTCCTCATCTCAAAGTTCCCCTTTCTCTTCTTTTAAAAATTTCCTTCATGCTAACAGCCTGTCATCTCCACGAGAGGAATGAGGGGAACAATGGAGGAATTTCTTTCAAGGCAGGTCAGAAAGACAAAAAAAAGAAAAGTCTAGCAGCCTCTTCCTAGGATCCAGCTTATCTTTTAATCTTTGCACATCCCTTCCTTCCAACTAATTCCTATGCATATTCAATCTGTGCATCCCAGAATGAAACTTTAAAACAGATGGCTTTGGTTTCTGCCTCTTGTCTGGAATACCTGCCATGGTCTGCCAAGCACAACCCATGCTGTTTTGAATGCAAATTATTAACCTCCCCAAGACACTGTATAATTCTATTAGCAAATACATTTCTTTCCTTTCATTTAACTTATTTTTTCCCCCATCCCTTCTCTGACTATGCTTTATATAAATCTGTTCTGTTGATATAAACTCCAGTAGTATTGAATTTTTTTCACCTAACCACAGGATCTGGTCTATCCCAGTTTGCTTCAAACACCCACTCAAGCTAAACATTTAAAGAAATGTTTTAAGGAAAACCTGTTAGAAAGGTCTGCAGCTCTCCATAAGTGCTTAATAAATCTGAATTGCCCACATGCTCAGACTGAGCTCTGAGGTCGGTAACAGTGCTCCCCAGGAATGAAAACCACTTAGGACAGCTCAGTCCATCTTACAGGAGCAACAGAAGTATGTGTCATTGAGTGTGATATAATGATACACTTGAAGTTTAACCCAACCTGTTCTGATACAGAGGTTGCAAAAATAGTTGTCTTCTGCTGAACACTGATAGGACTATTTGGCAGAATGTGTTCTCTGCTGTAATTCTTGCAGACTACCTCAGACTACACTGCGGTACATTAGCCTACCAGGAGATTTTGCAGGGTCTCCCACCACATACCCCTCTAAGGACATGGGGGCATTTGTACTATGTTTTGGGGCCTTCCTGGGTTTTTAAGTTGAAGGGAGGCATTTTTTAACAACAGGAAGTAAACAGGAATTGTTTCATTTCCTGTTGTTTTAAAAAAAGGCCTCTCCTTTGCTTAAAATGGTCAGCAGGGGGAACATGGTAGAAATGCCTCCCCTATACCTCCAGGGGAAGACTCTGATGCAAATTATTTTTGGATTTTTTTTTCTCCTAGAGGGTCCAAGCGACCTCCAAACATGGCAAAGGCCTAGAAGTAATTTTGAAGCAAAAAATGCAATTTTTTTACACCGGGGAGGGTCACATACAGCCCATGGACCACACTTTGTCCTCTTTTGCTTTAAGGTCTTTAAAGAACTGGGACCAGGATTCCTAAAAGGCAGCCATCTCCTTTATAATTCTGCCTCATCACTGAAGAAACAGGCAAAAATGTCTCCTGTGTGTTTCACTGCCATGCGAAATATGTTTAAGGCACAAGGAAAAAAAACTCTACTGGACTACAGCTCCGGAAGGTACAACTCCTTGTCCTAGTTGTGATTCCACTATGCTCCTCACTGCTTTTCTATCATCAATGAAAAGTTTCAACAGGCGTTTGGTCTGACCTCTGCATGATCTTTCTTAATGATGTGCGCTGCGCCTATAAGCATGCAAACTTCAAATCCACAAAACAGCTGTCTATCTGATGTCATCTCCAGAGGTCAAAAACATACTTAAGTGTGTGACTGGAAGTGCATCTTCCCTATCCCCAAAAAACCAAAACCCCAACCTTACGCTTTCATAGTGAAGAAAAATGACAGGCAGGTGGTTCTGTATGAAAAAGATACCACATAGAGCTCAAGCTTAGATATGAATTTCTTTTGAGTCATTATATGAGCATATATTTTTTAAAAAAATTATAAGCTCAAATATTTCATTTATGGCCACATGAAAGCCTGATTTGTTCCAGGTTTCCCATTTCCTTCAGCATGGAGGATGTAAAGAAGACTATGTTCCGATTATCCAGCTGGAAAGAGAAACTCTAGTATGCTTGATGACTGATACTTCTGCCGTTTTATATTTTACTTCTATATGGTACTGTATTTAGTTGAAGTGATTTAAAATAGTGTCTAATTATACAATTCTCTTTTAAAAAGTCATGGTGTAGAAAACCTAACACATTTAAAAGCTACATTTTAAAAATGTAATAAATACATATATATATTATAAAACAGAAAACATGAAGCAAAGAATTTATGTCCCATGTCACTGAAGAAAGACATGACAGTTTCAATTATTTAATTAATTATTGATAATTTAATTATTTAATTATTTAATTATCAATGGCAAACAGTCTTTCTGGCCTGTCTAGTAGTGAATACAATTCCATTAAAACTGGGGAGGGTGGGTTGAGACAGAAGCAGAATCCATGGTGTGTGTATGATAAGTAAGAAGCAAGCATTACAGCCTACTGCACCTCTACAGGAGATGCCAACAGGACAAGCAAGTGTTCAAGACTGAAATGGCATTTGGGGTCATCAACCCAGTGTTTCTTCAAGAATAAACAGTCCAGGTTGCCGTGTCAAGCAGTATATTGGAGCATTTACTAAAAAGAAGGCCCATAAATTACTGCTTGACACTTCTCTTTCACCCAACCTTCTTCCCAAGCACTGCCCTGCTACATCAACTGTTAGCTTTACTCCTTCTCATCGGTAGATTTGTGTGAAGGTAACCCCATTATTTCAGTGCTTGACAAAACAAGTTAAAAAAATCCTATGTAGCTATTTTAAATTGTTGTGCAGTATAGGAAAATATTAGAAAAGAGAGAGAAAGTGTGAACCTTCTTGATCCATACTGAAACGTGCAAAGGACAATTGGTGTAGACACTTAGACTCAAGGACTACCTTAAAAAGTATTGTTTTTACCTTTCGCCCTGCTGGTATGGACTCTACCACGAACCCAGACAACTTCATCAGCTTTTTCTCCTGTCAAATCCTTTACTTGAATTAACACACGATCTGTATGCAATAGATGAACATTTAGTCATAAAGGGCGTTACTCATTTAATACAAGAAAAGACACCTTGAAGAAGATTTCATTCACCATTACACGGAAAACAATTGACTGAGCAAACTTGTGATTGCATCCAGAGTTGTGCGTACCGACATTTTGCTTACAAGAAAGGAAGAGTTCTGGGACAGTGATTTTTCCCCTCATTCATTCCTCCTGTCACTGGGGAGGCTAAAAAGGTACTCCAAAGGGTTACGAGCCCCTTTGGAATAGAGTGGGAGGTAGAGCTAGCGGGAGGGAGGAATATGTAAAAATCACTATGATGTCCTCTTTGTTCAGTGGCTCCCAGCTTCCTCACAAACATCTCATAATAATCCCTTCTCTCCTAAACTACATATATTTTAGAATACAGTAGGGGCTCTCACTTTAAACCTAGTTTGGAAAGAACCCCATTAATTTTTGAACAGATATTTTAATAAATGTAGGATTAAAAAAGCTATTTTTTTAAATAAAATCTCAGAATGCACTATTCATTTGTTAGACAAAAGGACGTAATGAAGTTTCTTACAAGAAGTTACAGAGATAAATTTAAAAGACATTTTATAATGTATTTTAACTTCTTGTTAAGGAACAGGGGGTCTGTTTCACCTTCAGTGCTGGAGAGGCAGCAATAAATAATGGAACAAGGGATGGAACAGGCTAGTGATCATTTGCAATTAAGGAGACCTGTACTGATGGCTTTTCATTACATGAACAGAATGTAAATGATCGTCATGTTACATTTTAAAAAGAAATTGTTGGCAAGTCTCTTTAGGAATCTCTATGCAAAATCTAGCATCTCCAAAGCATATTTTATGTGTGTGTGAATATGCCAACTACACAGGTCATTTCAACTGCATGTGTCTCCCCAACTGAGCACTGCTCATGCCCCGGTGATAATGGGGAGGATGGTCTTGTAGAAACAAAACAATCAGACCCAGGAACATAGTTCTGATGCTTCCATCTGGGTTTTTACAATGACTCCCAGGTAGTTTTCAGTGTGCCAGAAAGTAGGGAGTTCTGCAAAACTAGCCGAGAGACAGGGTTTAGTAAAGCATATCAGCCAACTTAAATAGGAGGGTTATTCAAGTCCCAAAGTGAGGTATACTTCTACAGAGAATAGCTAAGCAAATTAAAGGAAAGCCATCCTGATCTCAACTCATCTCAGTTATGACTAGATTCTTTGAACACAACTGTTGGCAAAATTTGAACGTTTGCATTCTATTGCATTCAGCACTACAACAGAAAATTTGTAATAATATGTTCTAAGACAGGCAGCCCTGTAAAACAGCAGTATCTCTGCTAGCTGAAAACCACTGCTGCTAAGCAGAGCAGAGTAGCATTCCTTTTGACAACCAAGTTTCCTCTAATGCCATTTCACATTATAACTCTTCAGTGTTTTCCCATTCCAATCTGGTGTCTGTTCCGTGAATCTTTCACTTTGAGTATTTTCACAGCTATCAACCATTATATATTCAGCTGAAATTCTCTTTGGAAGTAATTTTTAAATCCTTTAAATTCATTTTAAGCTTCCAAAAAAAGATATTATGATATTAAAGTGAAAAATCAGTTGGTTCTTTTTGTACTGCTAAGTGAAAGAAATTATGTAGGGAAAGGTTGCATTGTTCAAGTAAGTTTGGGTTCAATCCCTAACACACTCAATAGATAAACTAAAATCTAATTAGCATGACGTGTGTGCTTGTATGCCTTCAAGTCAGGTGTTGACTTATGGTAACCCTGCTCATTCCATAGGGTTTACTTGGGCAAGGAATATTCACAGGCGGCTTGCTATTGCCTTCCTCTGAAATACAGCCTACACATCCTGGTATACCTTGACAGTCTCCCTTCCAAGTACTAACTAGGCCAGACCCTGCTTAGCTTTCACGATCTCATGAGATATGGTATCTTCAGGGTATTTAGTGTGCAACGAACGCGGAAGGCCTTAGTAAACCTGCATACAATTTATTTATTTTAGGCATTTGTCTACTGTCCGTCAAACCATCAGGACCCCAAAGTGATGTACAATGGGTAAAGAAAAAAAAAATTAAAACATCAATTGCATTTTTAAAAAATTAAAAACAGACAAAAACGTCTTCTTTAAAAGCAGATTTAAAATCAAATACAAAAAAAAAACCAGCTGGAGCAGCTACCGTTTTTGCTGGTGTATAAGACGCACCCCATGTATACACTGGCAAATACTATTTGTTGGTGTATAAGACACACCAGTGTAAAAGACACACCCCATTTTCAAACAGTATTTTTCGGGGAAAAAAGTGAGTCTTATATGCCAATAAATACAATACTCCTCATTGTAAATATTAAAGGCCAAGTTATCTATCATCATCATCATCATCATCATCATCATCATCATCATCATCATCATCATCATCATCATCATCTTTCAAGGTCTTAACTGCCTGAAACTCAAAGGAATGGAACCAATTTGAGTTCCCCTCCTTGGGAGAGAGCTCCACAGTTAGTTCTGTTTCAGAGAATGCCCTGCCACATGTATCCACAGTCTAGCTTCATTGGGGTGTTGAAAAACATAACAGGACTTTCCCTGAATATCTTAGATTTAGGGAAGACTTATATGGAAGAACACAGTCCTTCAGATATCCTGGCTCCAACCACCCAGGGCTTGATGCGCAAGATCAGCACCTTGAGTTAAGCTCAGAAACAAACTGGAAGCCAGTGGGATTCTTCTAAGATTGGTGTCACATGGTCCCTCTAAAACACACATCTGATAGAAGTCTTGCCATTGCTGTAGCTTCCAAACACTTCTCAAGGGCAACACCTCATTGAAGCAGTTTAATTAAGAAGTGTTTAAGGCATGAACCACTGCGACCAGATCTGTCTTCCCTAGGAAAAGCTGCAGCTAGCACACCAAATGAAGCTGGGCAAAGGCACTCCTGGCCACAGTAGTATTGGATCCAAGAGCATCCAGAAGCTATGACTTTGATCTCTCAGAGGATGTCATCCAGAACAGTCTGGGACTGCAACTCCAGGATTGCTTTCCTACTGACCAGCAGAATGTCTACCTTGCCTGGATGGAGTCTGAAGTTAGTCACCCACATGCAATCCTTTCCTATATTCAGACAAGGATTCAGGACTAGCCTTCTTGGCATCAGTCGTAAAAAAGAAAAAGCTGGGCTTCACTAGCAAACTAACAGCATCCAAGTTCAAAATCATTTCCCTACTCTAACTGCTGCTGAGTAGATTCTAAAATGATCCTTAACCCATACTCAATCTGATTCAAACTCAGTTTTTTTCCAACCTCACTCAAGTACTTCATTGTCCTGAATGCCTAGAAAACCACAAAGCCTATACTCTTGATGGTACCTCAAATGTAAGAGCCAGTGCGGTGTAGTAGTTTGAATGCTGGACAAGAGTTCAAATCTCCATGTGGCCATGGAAGCCCACTGGATGACTTTGGGCAAGTCATACTTTCTCAGTCTCAGAGGAAAACAAAGGCAAAAACCCTGCTGAACAAATCTCATCAAAAAAATCTTGTGACAGGTTCACCTTAGGGTCGCCGTAAGTCAGA
This sequence comes from Iguana delicatissima, assembly GCA_948472985.1. Classification (NCBI taxonomy): domain Eukaryota; kingdom Metazoa; phylum Chordata; class Lepidosauria; order Squamata; family Iguanidae; genus Iguana; species Iguana delicatissima. The sequence goes on along the minus strand of CAOKZL010000562.1, from coordinate 240,939 downwards.
AATGACTTGAAGGCCTACAACAACAAAACCCTCAATTGTAGGATGGACTCATTAAGAAACCACTGAAAATTTCACTGTTGAGAGACAACGAGCCTAACACAGAGGCCTGTGGTAAAGAATATTCCACTGCTAGAGCTGACAGGAAAAACAGAAAAACAATAAAACAAAGTAACAATTTCCCCACACCAATTTCAAATTTCAACACTGCTAATAATAACTGGAACAGTTTTGAAGTTTTATTTACACAGAATTACATCATCAATTTAAGATTATTAGAAAGCTTCAACAATTTCCAGATGTGAACAACAAGGACAAAATGAGGTATCACTCTGTCCATAAATCCCAAATGTGGGCATAACCCACAATGTACATTAGATTAACTTTTAAAAAATTACTACACATATAATGGGCTGGCTTTCATTAAAACAAGATGACAAATGCATTTGGCTTCATGTTCAGACACAGTCCAAATTATTACTTTTAACTACTGCAGTGTTCATATAAAAAGTCAAAAAACAATTGTTAAAGAGAAACCAGACTGAAAAAGGCTGCAGAGAGTTTTGGAGAAACAGACGAAACAATTCTGTTACTTTCCCTCAAATATCAGTCAATCATGACTGGTGTGGTTTTTTTATTTTTATTGAAACCTATATTTTCCCCCTCTTCCTAGCCCACTACAACAACTCGGCACTTTCAAACTCCTCTACTTAAACACTTCTTTATCAAACCATTCTTTAGTTTTCCTTCCAATCTACTTTTTGATGTGGTATAATGAGTGTTTATACTACTCATTATACTAAAATCGAATTTTATTCCTCTCTGCCCATCATTTATTTTCTCTCAGAACTGGAATAAAACCTCTAAAATTCCATTTTGCAAGTGTAGCTCATCGTATGTGCCAATGCGCATTTACATCATTCCAAGCTTGCACAGAGAACACAACTTTACAATGAGCAAATATTCTGTGGGCTAATAAATTTTCTGTAGAGTCTTAGAACCCTTATAAATTCAGAAAGCTGAACTAAAATCATAAGCAAGGAAGGGCACATCCACATGTATACCAGGAAATCAGAGGAGTATACACAGGAATGGCGTCTTATATTTGTCCAAATCACAAGCAGACGCATACATAACCCATTTTCTAGTTAAAACAAATAGTCAGAATATTCTCAACAATTTTAAAACATGACCACAGGCAGTAATGCTTTACATGCTTATCTGGCAATATCTTCCATTGAATTTAACGAAACTGTTATGCCTACTGTGTTTTCTCTCACACACTGACTCCATTAGTGCTAGAAATAATAATTACATATTCAACTTCATATAGAAAGTTACGTAACGATGATGCTACTAACAACCTGACAAACCTTTGTATGCTTTCCAAAATTTCAAAACTGACCTGGTTTCTCTTGGGATTGTATCAGTGGCAATACTCCATATCTTTCCTTTGCATAGTCCTAAAGAGGAAAAAGGAGAACATTGTGTTAAAAGCTTTTCTGCCAAGTCAGAGTTAATAGGAAGGAAAAGGCAGTTAGGTTCACACAGTTCGTCTGTCACACTCTACTTAAAAACTGTTAGCTCTTAATGTGTGGCAATATTCTACATACAGAATGTGTTAACAGCAATGTACACAGCCTACAGGCAAAATTATGGCATGGTTATGGAAATAACGCAACCACTATTTTATTTTTAGTATTCTAATACATTTTCCTAAGATAGAGATTTACATCCCAGCAAGTACAAAGGCACAAATACATCTTTTATCACGTTGCATTTTCAAATGCATCTGACAAGTATGAACAAGCTACATGTGCTATAGGACACTGAGAATTTTTGTTACCACTTATCACACACATACTGTGGGGGGGGGAACACATGACAAGTGACATCAGCGTAGAGATCAACTTTTCCCAACTCCTCTTTTATCACAGAATGATAACAGATGTGAAATCACCATGCTTCCCCTTCATCACCATGATAAGAGATATGAAATTCTGTACTCAGATACTGTCATCACTATAAACATATGAGAACCAACTACTTTCTGGGGAGGAATTGGACTAAGGCATTCAGTGTTCCAGCTGATCTGTCAAACAGACATCAAACCATGAAATGTAGTTTACTATTTACTTAGGCTTGTGCTTGACAGGTGCACAAGTACACAAATACTTGGGAACCTAAGGAACTGAGTTCTTGGAATTAGGACTATATTTCCCAACTGCACCCTTCATGTCTTTCATTTAGGGAGTTTCAAGTTACCAGTCTGAAAGAGATTCAGTACATCCTAATAACTAAAAAATAAACCACCAACTTTCATTATGAAGCAAGATCTGCTCAATGCAAAGCATTCAGGACAACTGTAGCCCTTCTCTTCACTCATTACAGCCACCTTCCCCATTTCACATTATGTTTATGCATATATTTCTCTCTTTGGATTCCAAGATACATTTGCAGCTAGCCAGCCACATGCTTTGCACAGCTAGGAGAGGCTCCTTTAACATATAAATTCCTGGGACAGTGAAAGCAATGTACACTGCTGCAGAACCCAACAAGGAAGAAAAGGACTGGAGACAGGAAGCAAAAAAAGTACACTAAAACTGCACAAAGTGAAATAAAGCTGTAGAGGGACCTTTGGACTAATGCAAAAAAAAAAATTACACGTACCATCACAGCAGATGCTACTGAATAAAGAAATAAAAAGGATATAGCAGAGTGCAAGAAGGTATCTGGGATGGGGAAAAGGAAAGGAAGAAAGTTAGGGTATAGAACTGTGGTGATACAGAGTATTGCAAGTATAATGACATGTAAAGAGATAGGCAGAAAAGAATAATTTAATATTGAAACCTAAATGGATTTCTTTATTAAGATAGCAGTGTAAAATTGCAGAACTTGTGTAATAATATTAAAGTGAGCAACTTATGTAAATAGCAGCTAATCAGATTTAGAAAGAACAGCGACCTATAACAGTGATATTGCAAATACAAACAGGGACATTAAAAGTCACTGCCAATAATGCCATCCTGTTCCTAATCTGCTTAGTTATCGTTCACTCTAGAGTGAAATGCCAATTTGAATTCGAGTAACAATCCAGGGGAATAAGAAATGCCAGATGTCCAATCTGGGTTCTGAAAGAAACAGGCACTGATGATCATAATACAAACATACTCTGGCTAATGGAGCTCACCAAAGAATTTCAGGACAAAATTAGCCTATGCCTTACAGAGTATAACAAAGTTTCTACTTGTGTGGATCATGAATAAGGTGGATTGGATTGCTCTAAAAGAAATGGGTGTGCCACAACATCTTGATGAACCAATATTCTGGAAAGAATATAGGGGGGAAAAGAGTGGTTTCCAACTGCCTAGGAGGTCAAGCAAGTATTCATTTTAATTTACACACAGAACATATCAAAACTGAAATAATGGCCACAGATTATTCATATAATTTGAAGATGAAGACATCAGAAAAGTTATAGATTTTCCATACTTTACCTCAACCATAAATCAAAATGGATATTAGTCAAGAAGCCACAAAAAGACTATGACTTGGAATGTCAACTATGAAGGAACTAAAGATATACTATTAAATACAAAAGTCAGGATCATCCATGCCATAGTATTACTAATTTCTATGTACGGTTGTGCAATCTGAACAGTTAGGAAAGCTAACAAGAATCAGCTCACTTGACATGTGGAGCCACATGAGAATTCTATAAATACCATGGATTGCCAAAAAGATAATTAAATGGGTTCAAGAGCAACTCAAGCCTGAATGTTCCCTAGAAGTCAAAATGACTACACTGAAGTGCATTAGCCATATCAAGAGAAGACATGACTCATCAGAAAAAGACAATAATGCTATATAAAGATGAAGGCAGTAGGACAAGAAGAAGACCACAACATAGGTGGAGAGACTCAATCAAGGAATCCACAGTCCTGAGTTTGCAAAACTTTACCAGGGCTACTGATAACTGGGTGTCTAGGTGTCTTTCATTCATAGAATCGTCATAAGACAAAACCATTTTGATGCTAAATAACTATCAAGTAATATTGTGTAATCCTATGGAGACTGATGGTGCTATATAAATAAATAAGAGTCCATGTACATGAACAAAAGCAGTACAGCAATTGACCCTCAGGGAGAATTAACTATGAGGAGTAACTCTGAATAGGAAGAGCTTGAACTAAGTAAGAATTTAATTCTGCTTAGAAGACAGTTTCCTGATTCAAGAATTAAGACTACCAATTAAACATTTTATCCATCTATGTATCTAAAACAAAACAATGTGTGTATCCATATATATGGATATATATATATTTAACTAGAAGTGCTAGACATTTATGATCCAAAAAAGAGGAGTTAAAGCAGTTGAGGCATAGTCTTGTTATATCAAGCATTTTTTAAAAAGAAGGACCTCAAACAGGAAAATGAGGGAGGGTTGTCTTCATGAGAGTGAAGGTATGTATGGGGTGGAACAAAACATGTGAATTTTGCTAGTGTGCAAGAAACTAGCCTACACTAATGTATGAACACACTAATATGGTGTACCTATCTGCCTGAACTATGATGCAAATATCCTGTAACAGATGTAAGTGATCTGTCAGTGTAAGCTTCAGTAAGCTTGGGAAGAAAGGTTTTCTCACTGTCACTATGGGATACCCTTTTGGAGAAGGAAAAAAACATAGCAGTTTGTTTCAGCTTAAGACTTGTTGTAAAGAAAAGGTAACAGAAACCAGAAGTCATGGAAACAATAAAATAAAGACATTAATCTTACTCTTTCATTCTGCTAGAGCACGGCTTTCCAAATGGTGTGTCACAACATGTTAGTGTGTTGTCTGAAGTGTATAGGTGTGTCGTCAACAATCTTGGAAATGTATGTTATTATTTATAAATCATGTATTTTTAAAAATATATGAAAGATTTTCATGAGCTATGTTGGGTCCCCATACGTTTTGTTATTACAATTTATGTATGTGTCTATCTCTTATAAGAGGTTAGTTTTAACTTCTGGTTTGCTAGTAAAACTGAAATTACTGTGTTGCAAAATGATACACATCTAAAAAGTGTGCCACCAACATGAAAAGTTTGGAAAGCTCTGTGCTAGAGTGTTACAAATACAATGTAGGATCCTGAACTCAACACTGATAGCGTACCTTACTAACATAACTAATTTAAACCTATTCCTATTGTATGGGAGTCCACTTCATTATTATGTACAATAGACAAAGGAAGTGATATCACCAGCCTGTCATCTTGGCTTCTACATGGTGCAACATGAATGCACAGCCTTGAGGAATGTGGTTATATGTCTTAACTGTACTCAGACTCTAGTGAGATTTTTCCTCAACAGTTTATGCTCTATAGAAACATTCCACAGTTGCCTCTGACAAACAGGCTCCCCCAGTTTCGAAAACCTGTAACACCTGCTTAGCCAGTGACAACAAGACATTTCAAAAACAAGCTGGGGAATGACTGCAACTCCTTCCATTTGCTTTGCCTCAGACAGACAAGCCTCACTCACAGCCACTTGAAGCAACTATCTCCATTCTTCTAACAGTTCAGCTATGCGGACAGAGTAGTAGAGAGAGACGAACACTCAAGGGCCGGGTGTGTGCGCCTGGCCAGATCTGACGGTGTGGGGCACCCAGCTAGAGGGGCTGGGATAAGGCGAGTGAGTGAAAGCCTAAGAATAACAATTAAAATAACCCACCTCCCCATTTAAACCCTGCTCTTTCAGGTTAGGGGCAGCCCGGGCTCCAGTTCTGCCTGGGGGCGGATGAAACCAAGAGGAGGACGGCGGGGGCTTCTGCTGGACCAGAGCTTGGGCCATGGAAGCCCCCAGGCCCAGTGGTCGCTCACCCCCCGCCCCCCGAAGCGGCTCTCGTCCCACCCATCTCCCCCTCCTTCCCAAAGACCCACATCAGCTGCTGGCTGCTCCATGGTGCTGTCTCGGTTCCGCTCCTGGTTCTTACGGGCGGCAACGCCGGGCATTTTGCCCCTTCCCGGAATACAGTTGGCCACAGAGAAAGAGACAGGAAAATCCCTTCCCTTGTTTGTCCTTCGCAGGCTGCCGTACTACCTGGCAAGCCCCTGCTAACCTCTACCTACGCAGCCCGCTCACTCGGCTCAATTCAGTGCCTGTTTCGGAACGCCGGACACCAGCCTCGTGTCCGTTCGCGTCGCTTCCGGGCACGTCGAGCACGCAAAAGGAAAACGCTCTGCTCATTACGTCACGCAAGGATGATTCCCCTCCTACGGATTCTCTCCTCCTATTCCCCCCGCCCGCCTTCGGCGCTCGAGAAGTCAGCATCGCGGGAAGCCGCCGTTTTCTCGCGAGCGTTTCGCGGCGCCGCGCGGCCGGGTTTCTGCTCAGAGGGAGGTCATGTTCCAACACGCAACCTTGCCCGCAGTAAACACGCCTAGAGAAACACACTAAAGTCCCACGTTACTTTTTTTTAGTATTGATTTCTTCCTTCAATAGTAGAACGGCATCAAAAATTTCTCACGGTGCAAGCTTATGCGTGCCTTCCCAGGAGCAAGTTCTACCCAGTTCAGTGAGCCTACTCCTGGGTAAATTGGCAATCAAGTAGCGCTTTAGGATGAAGCTATCATAGATCATTTCCGCACCACGCTGTTATAGTGCTGTTATTCCGCTTTCAGCATTATGTGGAATTCCAGAGTTTGGAGTTAGGCTAAAGAGCTCTCTGACTGAATTCTAAATGCCCCTCCCTAAACTACAAACCCCAGAATTCCATAGGATGTTGACCGTGGAATAATAGCACTGTAACAGTGTAGTGTGGAAATGGTGATAGGCTTTTCTTGGCAGGATGCATTTAACGGGGGTTTGCCATCGCCTTCCTCTAGGCTGAGAGAGTGTGATTTGCCCAAGGTCACCCAATGGGCTTCTATTATCCAGTAAGCATTGGAACCCTGGCCTCTCAGAGTCCTAGTTTAACACTCAAACCGCTATTCCACTGTTACCCTGAAAATTTGGGGGTCCCAGAGGGACACCTCAATATGCTCCAAGTGATGGGGAAAATAAGCTCAATGGAGCACAAGCAACAGTGATGCGAGAGGCAGGGTAAACCTAGCGAGATCTTTTACCCAGTTTTTACGGGGTCAGGCTCAGTCAGAAATCCCATAAAAAGGTCCAGTGAATGACTTTATTGAACAGTAATCGCTCGCACTAACGCAAGCGTGCACACACGCATCCAAGGGCTAAAAGAAATGAGTGGAAATAAGATAGAGGGATTGTTGAGGGGTTCGTAGTCTGGGTGATACTGCAGCTCTTCCTGAAGTCCTTGGTCTGGGAAGCAGCGATCGAACAGCAGCTCAGCAAAGAGACGCTGAGGAGATTGCACAGCAATCGGGAGGGGGGACCGGTCAGTTGGTAAAACCAGGAGGCATCATACTTCTTCCTCCTCTTCTTCCCTCTCCGCCTTTCTCTTGCCTAACTAGCCCCAAAACAGGAACTATTTGTAGGAAAAATTTACTTTGAATTCAAATCCTCTCCCGGGGAAAACAAACAGGGACAGAAAAGAAAACTCCACACCTGGCATTTTCTTTGATATTGGAAGATAACAGGGTGTCATCCGAATAACCGGATCTTCCTCTGCGTTGGGGCTGCGGTGTGAGTTTCTGGAGATCGATTTGATAAGATTTTATTGCTTCCAGTGCCCAACTTTCCGGGAACACTTTTACTCCCTTCAAGTGGATGCCTTAAAGGCTGATGACCTTTTGTACACCATAGGTTATCACAACATGAGGTCTCCTGTGGCTACGTGACTGGGGAGTTTACTGGTCTGACCTGGTGCATTCGATCATACGACCGTTATTGCCTACGTACGCATCTGGGTGACCTCTCTGGTGGGTTACATTAATTTTATATCAAAGTTGTAGACCCTGGGAGAGGGTTTACCAAGGGGGCAACACCACCCTGGCTCTTTATAAAAGAAGTAAACTCAACAGTTGTTATATGTCTTCCAAGTGCATTCCAACTTGTGGCAACCCCACCATAGGTTTGCCTAGGAGGTTTGCCATGACCTTCCCCTGAGGCTGAGGAGTGACTTGCCCAAGGTGGCCATGGGTGAGTGAGGGTGTCCTAAAGTCCTACTCAAACACTTAGACGGCTGCACCATGTAAACCCAATTTAACTGAACTGAAGATGCTTCTTAATAGACAAATCTAGGCTTATGTTTTATACGGTGCCACAATTGGTTGATAGGTTTCTTAAGTTTCTTAAGGAGCTTCATGACAGGAAGATGTTAAACTGGTGCCTTTTAGTTTAAAATATGCCATACAGATTTTAATTATTTTTTTAAAAAATTGTATGATTATAAAATGTGAAAGTAAGTTTGGACAGATACAGGTGACCACTTTTTTAAAACCACACTTCTGAAGATGTAGTAAAACTTTGGCAAGATTATAGAGATAACCACATTATTTTAAATGACCCAGTTGTTTTTGTGGCAATAGACTAACACCACTGTTCCTTTGGAAATACAGTAGTTTTTGCTATAAATAGCAGTTGACAGTGCAAGCCTGTGCATGTCTTCCAGGAAGCTTGCCCTGTGGGAATTAAGCAGGATTTATTCCAAGGTGAGCAGTCAGAGGATTGATGCTTCAGCTATGTAAATAACTTGGAAGAGGTAACTTGTTCCCACTTGTATTGGAATAAGGAGTAGTGGCAGCTACTCTTCCATGTCAGAGTTGGTGATAGATCTGTCTCAGGTTTTAGTGCAAACATTAAACAAAGCTGCCCAAGGTACTGAACCAATTTTAAGGATAATTTTCAACAGCTCTGAAGTTCAGACTAAAACCCAGACCAGATTCATCACTTCCATCAACATGGAAACTTCCAGTGGAGGACATTATTTTTACTTCTGTATTCCTGCATAATATTCCCAGCACCATCACAGCTAAAACAGCAGTATGTGTTTGAACTGCTAAATAATTTGCCATCACTTCAGCATCTCTTTAATGTCAAAATACTTTTTGCAGAACTTTAAGAAGTTTAAAAGGCGAGTGTCAAAACAGAATCCTATTAAGTCATCTTTGTAAGGACTGAAAAGTACCCTGTTTTCTCCATTCCTCTACTGTCCACATACTTTCCTTCCCTATTTCCCATCTCTGACAGGCTGTTACTCTCCCAAATTGGTGTGCTGGTTCCCAATCTGATAAGGGACCCTATCTTTACCATGCAGCTCTGCCTCCCCTGCTATAACACCACCTTTATGTAAAAGGGTGAGGATTTTCAGTGTTTATTTAGAACCTCTTAATAATTTTATGGTAGCATGTTTTCTGTATTATTTGTCACTGTAGACAACTCATGCCAAGTCATGGTTTACAAAGATCAACTGTGACTTTTATTAAGCTAACAATAAGAGTAAAGTAGCTTATTACAGTTCATATGCAGTTCAGTGTTGACACATTTGTTCAGTGCAGTCTTCAGATGGTATTAACAGTTAACTCAGTGCTCAGAAACATTTTAATTATATCTTTAGACTTTGGCGAAAGGAACAATTATACAATAGTCCTTGGGCTAAACTTCCACCAAAGGCTTAACTGTCAATCCAGGTCACGCTCTCTGACCAGATCCTACTAGGGTTCAATTACTATTTTGCCTCTCACTAGGCTTCCACTGAGAACTAAACCTACCAGCACAGCCACAGCCTTTGGCTGACTCTACTTCCTAGATTAGTGGTTCTTAATCTGGTATCTGGGGACCCCTCACAGGGGATCCGCAAAGTCCTGCTGCTGGAGACCAACAGGAACGCAGCAACCGGTTGTGTGTGTGCAGATGCCAAGAGAACAGTTTCAACAAGGGAGCAGTTCGAGCACCCGCGTTCCTCAGCTATGTGTTGGGAAACGGCAACAGGTGTGTATGAGTGCTGTTACGCTGATTCCTGGGGTCCCTTGGGGGGACACCTCAATGTGCTCCACATGATGGGGAATGGAAACTAACCAGAGCACAAGCAATAGCAATGTGAGAGGCAGGGTAACCTAGTGGGGTTTTTTTACCCAGTTTTTACGGGGTCATGCCAAGCCAAAAACCAAACAAAGTTGTCCAATAAAATGATTTTATTGAATGAAAGTCTCATGCACCAACGCAATCACTCACACACTCACTCAAGACCTATTAAGAAGCAAAAGAGAGGAAACTGGATAGGGGAATATTGAGTGGGTTGTAGCTGGGGTAACACTACACCTTTTGCTGAAGTCCTTGGTCCGGGAAAAACAGTGGAGAAGTGTTGCTCAGCACAGAGAGGGCTGAGGAGATTACTCAACAGACGGAGAAACGGTCAGCTGGGATGACCGAGAGTGATCCAAAGAACCGCTCAAAAACTGGGACTATTTGTAGGGGAAAAAGTACCTGCAGGGCTAATCCTTTCCCTGGGAGAACAATGGGTGTTGCAATGAGAAAGAAGCTCCACGCTGGTAACTTCCTTTGCGTGATGAGATCACAAGGTGTTGCCAAAGTCTCAGGATCTTGGGCTGCATTGGGTTATGGTGTGACTTCATGTAAATTAGTGGTTCTCAACCTGTGGGTCCCCAGATGTTTGTGGACTTTAGCTCCCAGAAGCCCCAGCCACTATGGTCAATGCTCAGGGCTTCTGGGAGCTGAAGTCCACAAACATCTGGGGACCCACAGGTTGAGAACCACTGACGTAAATGGTCCTCGCCTGATAGGATATTTGCTCAACGTGGGACAAACATGCTAATCCCCTCAAGTCGGCTTCTCAGGGGCTGAGGACCCTTTGTTTACTGTGAGTTTGCACAGCTTGAGGTCTCCTGAGGCTATGTGACTGGAGATTTTACTGGCCTGACCTAGTTTTCGATTGTTTGACCATGGCTGCCTATGTGCCCATCTGGGTGACCTCTCAGGCACATGGAATCATATTTAATATCAAAATTGTAGACCCTGGGACAAGGTTTTCCAGTGAAGTAACAGTGCCCAAACTATGACTATGGAGACCAGGGTTTGAATCCCCACTCAGCCATGGAAACCCACAGGGTGACCTCTGACAAGTCACATTCTCTCAGCCTCAGAGAAAGGCAACGGCAACAATTTTTGCCAAGAAAACGCCCATGATAGATTTACCTTATGGCCACCATAAGTCAGTTTTCAAAGGAGGAGAAATGATGGCTAGAAAGAACCTCCCCCTGTCAGTGACACTTTCTTGTTCTGTGCTTTCAAGTCATTTCTGATTTATGCCAGTCCTAAAGTAAACCTATCACTGTTTTTTTTTTTTTTGGGTGAGTTTTGTTCAGAGGGAGTTTGCCTTTGATTTCCTCTGAGGCTGAGAGAACATGACTTGCCCAAGGTCACCCAGTGTCCAAGTGAGAAGATTTGAATCCAAGCTTCCAGAAGCTTTTAATAAATAAATATTTAAATAAATATTTTATATTTAAACTTAAATATTTAAATCTTGACTTAAGTCTTTAGGGTCCCCTGTAAAGGAAAGGGTAAGAACCCTTCCCCTAGATTCTTGATAGCTTCTTACTGAAAGAATCAAAATACCCACAAGTACTTGGCTTTATATAACTTTTTCTCTCAGCCATTAGCCCCTCCCACACACCAGTGGGCTGGGTCTCTCTCCTGGGGTGCTGTTCTGGTTGCCTAGCAACCTGCTTCCAGGCTACACTGGCTCCTGAGATAGCCATACTCCCAGAACTTCCTCACTTCCTTAGTGCAATCAATACTCCTCTACATTGCCTGTGGACTCACTGACAAGGGATACCAAGGTCCTTTCCACATCTTACCTGCATCCCATGGCGTCCCGGCATCATCCTGGCAGTGCTTTTGTCAGGATGGGAGTATGTCCCGAACGCTCCCCTCTGCACCTGGCTGGCTGCCAGCAGGTGGTAGCGGTCGGGACTTGCTCCTTCCTTCTGCAGTGCAGCCAGCCTCTTCCTATGCTGCCCTGAGGAAGGAAGCACCTAGATAGCAGTTCCACCCTGTCCACACAGCCCCAGCTGACACCATCGTCCCACAAAAGGGGCCTGTCACCAGATTTTTTCCAGTAATAGTACAATGCGTGATCATGACAACTAGGGACAGGACAGGAACAGGAGTGCAATGATGTCGTGCGGTAACAATGCGTCATGGCACGACTTCAATGTGTCCCCATGCTGGGATGGGGCTGTAGTGCGGAAATGGCTCAAGTCTTTTGAATCTCAACGGACTCTCTGTACTTTTTAAAGTCTTTAAACACATATGTCTTTTTCAGCTGGGAAAATGTCTTCAAACAGTGCCTCAAATTTCACCAGGAACCATAGTTTTAATTGGTTCTTATTCACCTGACAACATACTTGTTTAAGACTACCAGATGTTCTACATTTGTAGGCTTTTTTTCCCCTGGAGCAGCATAGTTTTTTGGGGAGATAACACATGACTCTTCATAGAGACCTTCACAATACCAGCATAACAGCTCTCTAATATCTCTATTTTTACTATTTTGCCTTCCTTGTCTCCTATAAAGATGTATTTTGGCAGGAATTACAGCACAGGTTCAGAATAACAGATTGAAGACCTGAACTGTAGCTTCAGTGTTCATCTATTGATGTTCATATGTTTATTATTATTTGAAGTGACTCATTTTAATATCTTCAAATGGAAGCAAAATGTCATTTCTCTATGAGACTGGCAGAGGTTTTCTGTTAAAAGTAGCTCAACCTTGAATGACACAGCATGGAGGCCACATAGTTCATCTGCTCTGCCTTCTGTTAAGCAGAAACAGTTGCCTTTTGAGTCAATTATTTATTTTTTTAAAATCCTGACCTAATTAGTGGGGGGCCTTGAACCTACAGTGATGAGTTCAAATTAATCTATTGCATAGGGTTAAGCTAAGAGAAGGAACACTGTGGGATCTGCTTGGAAAGCTTAAAACCAGCCCCCTCCATCATAAGGGATTAACCAAATGGAGATGACATCACCAGCTGTCCATTGGATGGTCCCCTTGGGTACATGGATGAAAGCTGTATTGCACTTAAGTAACAAGACATGGCAGAGCATGTGTGAGTGCTAAATAATTTATGCCCCAGGCTACAGTAAACCACAAAGCCAAACCGAAAACCTTTCAGCAGGTTTTTTGGGTTTAAATCAAAACTAGTTTCTACAGCCTTCCCAAAAAGGAAACAAAGATGGCAAGTGCAGTGCAAATAAAAAAGTGTCTGTCTGTGTTGGGGGGAAGCTAAGTGGACAAATGTACAGGTTAAGGTCTCAGTGGATAGACTTTAAGCAGATGCTTAACAAGTCATGCCAGAAAGAGGCCCTGGCTATATTTTCCGAAAACTATTATATCTCCGCTGTGCTCTTGTTTTTAACTTAACTTTGCCTCATATATTGTAAGCACAAGTAATACATCGAGACAGATTTTGTAGGCTGCAGTCTCACGGGCAAGATATATCCAGTAAGATTCACTGACACAAAATAGATCATTTTAGCTGACTCCATATAGGCCAAGTTAACTGGAGAAATGAGATTCTTGCTGTTATGAGTGAATCTGTTTTGGACTACAGTTGCATTTGTGTCATGGACAGGTGCAAGCAAAGGAACATGATACCACTAGAGACCACTGTGATTCTCCAAAAATCAACCCCTAGATTTAAAATGGCTAGTTCTTTTCTGAAATTGTTTTTCAAAGCCCATTTTAAAAATAAATCCTACTCTTTTAGCAGCTAAGATGTCCCTAATACACTTTCCACAGCAGCTGTAAACTCTTTACACAACTACCTGGAAATATATCCTGTTGATGAATGCATTGGGGTTTAAATGTTAGAAAGCATGTATAGGACTGCGCTTTAGTATACAGTCCTACAGATGTAAGCTTGAATTAATAGAGTAGATCAGTGGTTCTTAAGCTGGGATTCATGGACCCAGGGGGGCACGGAGCCCCCACAGGGGGCCAGCGAAGCCTTGCAGCTGGACACCCAACAGCAATAGCAGCAACCAGAACATGCCGTGGGGGAGGGGGTTGTGGGTGTCAAAATTGCTCCCTTGTTTGCAAATGAAGGAGAAGTTTGGGCATGTACACATATCCGCTGCCATGTCCCTTTTGTCAGGGACATGACAGCAGGGAGTGTGGGCACTGAGAAGCATGTTGGTAGATATTTGCATGTACTCAAACTGCTCCCTTACTTACAACCGAGGGAGCAGCAACCTCCCACTGCCACTTCACTGACAAAAGGAGCAAATAAGAGAGCAATTTTGGTACATACGTACCCCCATACTGCATCTCTGATGAAAGTGACACAATGGGAGGCATGTGCATATGCCCAAACTGACTCTGGAGACCAGGGTTTGAATCCCTGCTCGGCCATGAAAACCCACTGGGTGACCTTAGGCAAGTCACATTCTTTCAGCCTCAGAGAAAGGCAAAGGCAATAAATCTTGACAAGAAAACTGTCAGGGTAGGTTTGCCTTAAGGCAGTGGTTCTCAACCTGTGGGTCCCCAGATGTTTGTGGACTTCAGCTCCCAGAAGCCCTGAGCATTGACCATAGTGGCTGGAGCTTCTGGGAGCTGAAGTCCATGAACATCTGGGGTCCCACAGGTTGAGAACCACTGTCTTAAGGTCACATGATGGCTAGAAAGAGCCTTCCTCTGTCAGCAGCACTTTGTTGTTGTGTGCCTTCAAATCACTTTTGACTTATGGCAACCCTAAGGTGAACCTATCACAGTTTTTTTTTTGAAATATTTGTTCAGAGGGAGTTTGCCTTTGCCTTTCCCTGAGGCTGAGAGAAAGGCACTTTCTTCACGGGGGGGGGTGAAACGGGGCAGCGCACGCAAGGGCGGAGCTTACCTGGTAGCGGGTTGCTCCGTCCCTGCGGGGAGCACGGATTTGCCGCTCTATAAGCCGCCAAATTTCTGCGGCGTTCTGCGGCATTCTGCAGTGCCCAAAATGGCGGTCGGCGGCTTCCGGCAGCGCTCCGCCAATCAGGGCAGCACGCCAGCCGGAAGCCCGCCCTTGGGCAGATCTGCAGGGACGCGCTACCGCGTCTCTGCAGTTCTTTACCGGGGGCTGCCACGGAGCAGCGCGGGCGAGTTTCATAAAAACCACTTGGGAAGGTGGTTTTTATAAAACTCGCAGTGCCACCCCCGTGGCTATGCTAGAGCGGTTTGAGGTATAGAACCTCACCTTTTCCAACTGCACTAGAGCACCCCGCGGTGAAGAAGACCTCCTGGAGAGGTCGCCCTAGTGTGGGCAATATGCCCATGTGGAAAGGGCCTAAGTGACTTGCCCATGGTCTCTCAGTGTCTGAGTGGGGATTTGAATCCCAGTCTTTAGTAAATAAATAAATGTTTTGAATATTTAAATAAGTATTTGAATAAATATTGGGTTAAGTCTTGGGGGTACCCAGCAACAAATTATATTTACGGGGGTCCCTGGTAAAGAAAAGTTTAAGAACCACTGAAGCAGATCATACTTGTTAGTAAATAAATATGGGACTAGGATGTTAATATCCAATGTTAATGGTCATTAGGCACCTCAGAATGATACAGCATCCTGAATCATCAGAATTAAGTCCCACTGTAAGTAAGGCTCAAGATGCCTGTCTTTTTATAATAATTTTGATTGCTTTTATGAGTATCCATGTTTTGTATGTTCTTTTGAGCATGTGTTACACAGAAAATCAGGATAGAATTAGCATGAATAAATAAAAGTGAAGAGACAAGCTTTCAGGTACAGCAAGCTTGGAGCCGATCATAGTCCTAACTATTATTAAAGAGCCTGAAATCCAGAGGAATACATATTTCCATATAATGATATATCATAAGCTTTAAAAACGATTATGTTGGACTGAGAATTGTGCAGCTTTCCAGTAGTTGTTGGACTGCAAGTTCCAGCAATCCTAGCCAGCATAGCCAAAATCAATAAGGCCTCATGAGTCCTACTCCTGCACTCTGCAAAAGCGCAGCGGTGTGTGTGTGTGTGTGTGTGTGTGTGTGTGTGTGTGTGTCCTTGCAGCTGGTCCACTCCCATTTTGCTCTGCCAATTTACATAATCAGGTAAGCATACTGAACATAGATAGCATAATGCTTGTGATGTTGTTGTATACCTTCATGTTGTTTCCAACTTATGGCAACCCTGAGGTGAACCTATCACAGAGTTTTCTGGAGCTAAGAGTGTGTGACATGCCCAAGATCACCCAGTGGGTTTCCATAGCCAAGTAAGGAATCAAACCCTGATCTCCAGGGTCATAGTCCAATGCTCAAACCACTACACTATGCTGTTTCTCTAATACTCCGATACCCATTCCAAATGAGCCAGACTCCTAAGCCAACAGGCCACACTTTAGACTTTATGCCTTGTTTAAATACATTTAATTGTACATCATGGGGACTGTCAATTTGATTCTGCAGTACAAAGGTTTTACTGAATGTAATACACACAGATGCAGCAGGCAGCTTAAAACAAAGTCTTTACTAACACTTGGATAATTCAATATGAAGAATAGCATGTAGGTGTCAAAAACCAAATAATGATGGCTTGGAGACTGTCTTGTTAACTGTGAAAAGGCAGGCTATCCTTTTTAAGTCAAGGTCATATTAGCATATCACTTTAATCCAGAAATCTTGGATTACACTTGGTTTGTCATCCTTGCTTGTCTGGGCACAAATAACCATAATTCAGTTTAGATGTCACACCGAAATCTCCTTTCCAATTTTACTGAAATCTTTTTCATTTGAGATCAAGCAATCAGTTGGACCATCATGTTAAACTTGTCCTGCCTAATTTGTTTACCTTCTCATCCAAGGAGGAAAAGCAAAATAGAAGCAGATGTCCTATATATGAAACATGTTGCTTGTTCACATTGTGATTTAAGAAGCTTAAAATGAGATGAAACACATCCACAGACTGACTGAGCTCAGTGGAACTTAATTCTGATATGACATGTGTAGGATCGAGTTGAATGGTTCTCTCTGTTTCTGTTTTGGATTCAGTAACTGTTAAGAGAACTCACATCTGGCACATGTAGGGGAGCAATACTGTCTATAGTGACGATTATCACAATTCAGAATTTCTCCTCCTGATAAAAGGGTTGAAGGGTGATAACAAAGGATGAGCCAAGTTTAACACATAGCATAGCAAAACAACTAGCTGCTTGAAAAGTGTTTAGGATAAGAAACAATTTGATTTATGAGATGGTAATGGATCCAGGATGTTTAAACAACCTCTGAGATCTCCTTTGGTTTATCTAAACATGCAGACTTCAGAGGAAGGCATGACAAAAGCAAAATAAATAAAGAGCAACTGCTCAGTCCCTTGGGTAACTTGTATAAAGTGCTTAACCTAAATTAAATTGCCACTTAACCCCAGGATAAATTATACATTGTTAAATTGGTGCCTGTTTGCATTTTCAGCTTCTGCCATGATGGCGCAGGATAGGGTGGCCAGATGCAACAGAGTATCAGGTCTTTAATGGCTGTGTAGAAGAAAGATTTTCAGCAGGTGTAGTATAGCAGATGGGCTGGTTAGCATTTCAATATGGCCACCAAGAGCCTGCAACTTCCCTCTGCTTCCACAGTTCAGAGGGATGCCAGGTAAAACCTCATTACAGAAGCAGAAACTTCTGTCCACTGATCCACCATTGCAGCTCTGACAGAGGTAGAGGTCAGAAGGGCCATATTAGAAGCATACCAGGGCTCCCTTAGATCCAAAGCCTTTCTGTTTCCCCAACATGGTCCAGTAAGGTAAAAAATCTAAACCAAAAAATCTAAACTCTTAGTGCTGGCCCTAGTTATTATCTCTCCTAGTGGGAAAGAAAATAAAAAAAGGAAGAACGAGTACAAAAAAGAGGATGA
The DNA here is from genome assembly GCA_948472985.1 of Iguana delicatissima. Lineage (NCBI taxonomy): Eukaryota > Metazoa > Chordata > Lepidosauria > Squamata > Iguanidae > Iguana > Iguana delicatissima. Next base: position 223,129 of record CAOKZL010000562.1, on the reverse strand, counting down.
GGGGAAAAATAGTCCTGATTCGGTTGTGGTTAGTGCAAACTCAGCAGGTGTTACCACCGTGAACTGGCCTGGCCTTTGGTAACCTTCAGATATCATTTTGATATCATAATTCGGCCCTGCTCTGCCACCAGCCAAGTGTTTATGAGGCCACCGAACAAGCGCGACGCTAGGCATGGCTGTTAAATGCTGAAACATTTCTCTTTACACCTAAGCAAGCCAGTAACTGCCAGATCTGCTTTAGGAGACCTCCCGAAACAAACACCTTCATTACAAATGCGTGTTAAAACAAAGAGACCTCTGCCCCGAGAGGGCACCCTGGCGAGCTGAGTGCTTAACTGCCAAGCTAGCCGCATCTACATATTGGCTATACTATTGTCAATTTGGACCTTAACATAATCATGTAAATCTTGACCTTTTGGAGACATTGTCTCCCGCCCAAAACTCATTGTTTTCGCCCAAGACCAGACTAGCCCACGGTCATACCTTCCCCTAATAAAACCTCCCAGCTCCGAGAGCTCTTTGGACTTGCGTTCGGACTGCTTGGACCGCTTCAGAGTGCTATCCAGCCCTGCTGCCGTTTCATTCTGCGAGCTCCCCTCGGCCGTCACACCGGGTTTCCTTCTCTCCAATTGGACTTCTTCAGGACTACGAGAAAGGTGGCATATCACCCATTTCCCCCAAAACTCTTATTCTTATTTCTAGTTAGCTGAGTGGTTGTGTTTTCTTAATAATTACTATCTGTTTAATAAATGTTATTGTTGCCATTTTTAACTGTCTGACTGCTTACTGACCCGACGCTGTATACATTGGGTAGAAGATTCCCGCTAAGTTACCCTGCCTCTCGTTAGCTAAGAGAGTGCTTGAGTTAATTTCCCTATCTTGGTTGTGTTTGGTTGTTTGGGTGCCCCTCCCAGGACCCCCAAGTCACAGGGTAACACAGGGGCCTAGGAAGTATTGGTTCCAGAGCCAGAGACTTCCCCCACCCAGGCTGTGTAGGATCACGCTGCTGGTATCTGTAAAACCATGAACAATACGGCATATGGGCATTTCATTATTGGTATCCTCCTTCAAAACCTTATAGAACCCAAGGAAGGCATTTTACCAAAGATCACATTAGTTTGTCTTCCTCATCCAGTTGGTTGGTTGCACATTAGTATGCTGACATCTGTAATGTGATCAGGATTGTAGTCAGTGTATTCAGGTGATATTAAAATTAACCCATTTTGTACAGGTGTAGGTGCATTCCCAGCAGAGACAAAGAAAGCTGATTAAATACATGTTTTAATATTCCAATCTTAACTCCAATTTAATAGTTTGATCATGTAGAAAAGAAAAGTTAAGAATGGTCTTGCAGTCCCATCAATAACTAGCTGTCAGCTAATTCCATCTATGATGTTAGAGGGCAGGCAGTCTGAAGGTCCCTACAATTTCTTTCTGTCACTGCAAAACAAGCCAAATAATAGAGGCTCTTCTTCATTATTTATTCAATTATCAACTGTCCCAGGCTGTAAGTGAAAAATATCTTTCTGATGTCTTAAACAGCCTTCATTGGTCTGACCTCCAGATTGTTATTTCTGCTCTTTTATAATGACTTTGAGATAACAAGTAAAGCTGCCACATTTGAATAGTGCTGACTTTTCATGGTTTTACACTCAGCTTGGGGATTTTTGTTTTCCTACACACTAAAAACAATTTCCCCTGTTCTTCTTTCCTCTGTATTCCTCTTTAATTTTTCTGTACTTTTAAGCCAGACTGCTTGAAAATATAAAAAGTACCTCTCTTGCCTTTAAACAGTAACGTTTCATTTTCTTCAAAAAACTTTCAACTTTCCTACCTGTCTCCAATTTTATTCCACTTTTCCCTTTGTTGCTCTTTAACTTTTTGTACTGTTAGTCCTGCATTATAATGTCTGAAAATTTAGAAAGTATTTTTCTTGGAGTGGAGTGCTTTAATTTCAGAAGTCCTTCAGTTTTCCTACCTGCTAAACTCAATTTCCCCCTTTTCTCTTCCTTCTTTTATTTTCCTTTATTTGTGTTTGTTAATCCAGCAATGTCATTCAAAAATGTCTGAAAAATTTTATGTTTTTTTTTAAAAAACAAACCTCCAGTTTCCAGATACGAAATCTGGAAGCAAAGAAGCAGTAGAAGAGGCCAACAAAGGAGAAAAGGAAGGGTGACAGGAACAGAAGGAGGAGACTGGGAAAAGTGGACTTCACCCCCTCCTCACTAAAAAAAAGTTTAGTAAGAACCTAAAGAGTGTTTGGACATAGATACAAAAATAACTAGGGACCTAAATACCCTAAAGTCATCAGATCCTGTCTGATCTTGGAAGGTAAGCAGGGTCAGCCCTGGCTAGTACTTGGATAGGAGAGCACCAATGAATACCAGGCGCTGCAGGCTATATTTCAGAGGAAGGAACTGGCAAAACCATCTCTGAATGTTATAGGGTTTTTTTTAGTCAAGGATTACTGAGAGGTAGTTTTCCCAGTTCCTTACACTGGCTGACTCTGACTCTCTCTTCCCGTGAACACGCTCTTCCTTTTATACATGAATTTCTTCAAGAACATCCTTGGCACAGCTACAAAATTCTGGGAAGGAATAGACATTCTAACAACATGATGGGATAGTAAGGACAACACTAGAGTTGTATGCAGCTATGAAGGCAGCTTCTCACTATCTGCACAGTAGCAAGAAATGTCACATGCTTTCTCTCAGCCACTCAGCATCATTCACTTGCATGTTCTCACCATGCTCAGAAGTAGCTAGCGCTGAATATTTTTTTTATTTTATTTTTTGGCTATCAAACATTCATTTTCATAACTTATGTAATGTTTGAGACATTGTTACAAACAATGTCTATCACTGGCCAAAGACTCCCACTCTTAGAAATCAATGTATGATCATCTGTCCTCCTCCCTCCCTCCCTCCCTCCCTCTTTCTTTCTTTTTTTAAGTGTAAAAGCTCATAACATTTTTTCAGGCCTTTGTAGATCATCTACGAGGACATTAAGGCTCCCTGAAGGTTTGCAGGCCACAGGTTAAGATCCACTGGACTAGATAATCTTTTCACTTCCAACTCAGTGATCCTATGATTTCATGATTTGGAATCTGGGTCCTGGAAAAATTACTGTTTTCTTCTTTCTGGTCCCTTTATAGAGGAAGGAAGCCCAACGTGCATCTGTTTGTGCAGTAAACCATTCTTTTTCTTCCTCTGGAGCCCCTCTGCCCCAAAGAGTCCCTCCACTTTACAGATTAATAGGACTGGAATGTTAATCACAAATCATAAATGTTACAGCCCAAAGTAATACTTTTGGAGGTGTGTTGCAAGTTCATGTACAACAGTCTGGTCACTTTTTCTCCTGGGGTCTCTCTCTATTAAAATAGGCTCTTGCATACATTTTAATTGTATTTTGCATGTGACAAAACAAAGTGACATGAAGAAAATTAATTTTACTTAATCATACAATCTAATCTCATTTTATCACTGTGGGAAAAAGTTCAGTCACTTGTATGTTTTCAGCAAATGGAAAGCGCACGATTTAATGGATTTTGCACAAACCTCTAAATAAAGGAAAGGAACAAAGGCATCTGAATCTGTGTAGGGGTTAGATTTGTAGGGCAATCCAAATCCGTCTTGGATTTTCATTTAGGAAATTGCTTCCTTTAGGAAGTTTTTAGTCAATGGGAAACAAAACCTTATTCAAAGGATTAAATGCTATGGCTACTCTCTTTGTTTTACAACTTCAGTCAGAAGGTTTTTCCTCTGACAAACAGCATTTTCAATTAATATCCTTCTAAAACAGGAACTTCGAGGAAGTGTATGCCTATGATAAGGAGCAAAGAGTATTTCTTTTCCAAAAGGACTTCACACAAAGAGGCATCCTTTTTCAATTAAGAGGCTGATAACAACAGAGTTTTAAATTCAGGTTTTGAAGGGGCTATTCTGATAAGAAGCCAGCCACATTCAGTGTTAAGCTGTGATGAGCAGTGCATTTAAATGGGAGAGAACCAATCTCATCAACACTTCAGGTGCTATGAACCCCAAGGTCCTTTGACAAAAGTGAAGGAGAAAAATATTCCAATCTCATATATGGTAGGGCAGAGTTAAATATAGCAATCATTGCTTGAAGCAAAAATATGAATCTCATGCTGCAGGCATATGTTCAATTTTATGTGTTTGAAGAAACCTGCCTTCCTTTATTGCTTCCATGATATAGAAATGCTTCCCTTTTGTAAAATGTTGGAAATAATTCATCCTAATAATTTCACCAGTCTGTCTTAACCTCCAAGAATACTGAACGGGTGTTATTTGGTTTCACTTGCAGTGCTTCCCCCAGAGGTTTTATTAGTTCTGATGAATCATAGGTGAACATTCCTGCCTGGATGCCTTTATGATGGCTTTAAAGTACTTCAAATGTGGATGTTATAGTGGTATGAAATTTCTGCAGAGTCTCTGGGAGGCCTTGTACCTGCTTTCCTTGTGGTGTAAGCCCTTCCTTTCCCTTTCAGTTTATGTGCAAAGAAGTGATAAAACACAAACAAGGCCTTCCTTGGTGTATCTGCACTACACAGTTAATATTAGTTTCATAACAGTTTAACTGTTACAGCTCCAGCCTCTGGAATCCTGGGAGTTGTAGTCTGGCAAAATACTTAGAATTTTATGTAGATGGTACTAGAGCTCTCTAACAGAGAATTTGAAGTCTCTCACTATAAAATTGTTCCTCTGTATATGCTATATTGCAGAATATCTGACCAAGGCAAGCATTCCAAACAGTAGTTTCACAGATATCACTGACTTTATGGAGCCCCCAAAGACTATGTAATATCAAGAGGGATCCTGGCAGATTCCACATAAATTTTTGCCATTTATAATGGCAGAATGTCTTGAGCTTGGATCATATTATGTCTGTGGAGAGCCTTGTATAAAGTGTACCTCTGAATGGAAGGAATATTATATGAGTGTATGAATCTTCCTTACACCAAATGAAGATCATTGGTCCATCTAGCTGACTATTGTCTTCACCAAGGGTGGGCAACTGTGGAAGATTAGGGGGCTGCATTAGCCCTTCAGGAGAACTTGGAGGGGACCCACATCCCCACTATGCCTGCTCCCATGAAAATCAAATCAAATCTTTGGCCATGGGGATGTGGGGACATGTTTTAGGGTCTATTTGGACCTGTAGAAGGTATTTTAAGGCATTTTTTTAAAATCACAAAATTTCATTTTGATCCCTGGGGGTTTGGTGAGGCTCCAAATGTGGCGAAAATGCCCTCCACACTGACTAAACACTATTTTTGATCCCTGGGGGCTACAAAAATGCCCCAGGGGCTGCATACACTCCATGGGCCAGACTTTGTCCATCCTGGTCTAGTGGACAGGTAGAAGCTCTTCAGGGTTAAATTCAGAAATCTTTCCCAGTTCTACCTGGGGACTGAACTTTCAACCTTCTGTATGCAGATCATGTATTCTACAACAAAACAGTAATAATAATGAAGCAAACAAGGCAAGAAGCAATATTTAGGCTGTAGTTTATTATTGTAGATTCATTGCAACAAAAACAAAAAGTTTGCTCCTACAGAAGGCAACCTGGGAGGATTTTTTTTTTTGCATGCACACATCAATGAATCAGACTCCAGGATGACAGAGACAAAAAAATGAGTTGCTTGTAGCAAGTGGACTGAGCGGTTCCTGGAGGAAATAAATGTTAGCATGAGAACAACAGCTGAACCAAAATCCCATAAGCCAGGAAAAACAGCGACACAATTAAAGTAACAGGTGGCTGGTTTCAAAACAAATTTCAAGGTCTGACAGCTTTGTGCACCTGCTATAGGCTGCTTTCTTTTAAAGGGCTGAATTTGGCATGATCATGTTTTTAATGGTTCTTATTGATCGGGAAAGTCATCACCTCTGTAAGGAGTCAGTCAGTGGCTAGGACTGCTTAACCAATAGGAAGATTCTTTAATTTTGCATTCTGTCTTACTGCAGGAATGCTTGATCCAGACAACAGTACTCTGTGTGAAATTCAGGACTATAATCATAGAATCATAGAATCAGAGAAATGTAGAGTTGGAAGAGACCACAAGGGCCATCCAGTCCAACCCCCTGCCATGCAGGAAAACCCTCAAAGCACTCCCGACATATGGCCATCCAGCCTCCGCTTAAAAACCTCCAAAGAAGGAGACTCCACCACACTCCGTGGCAGCACATTCCACTGCCGGACAACCCTGACTGTCAGGAAATTCCTCCTGAGGTTCAGGCGGAATCTCCCCTCCTGCAGTTTGCATCCATTGCTCCTTGCCCTGGCCTCAAGAGCAGGAGAAAACAAGCCCACTCCCTCCTCGACATGACATCCCTTCAAATATTTAAACATGGCTATCATGTCCCCTCTCAACCTTCTCTTCTGCAGACTAAACATACCCAGCTCTCTAAGTCTGTCCTCATAGGGCATGGCTTCCAGGCCCCTCACCATTTTGGTTGCCCTCCTCTGGACCTGCTCCAGCTTATCCATATCCTTCTTGAATTGGGGTGCCCAGAACTGGACACAGTATTCAAGATGAGATCTAACCAATGCAGAATAAAGTGGTACCAATACCTCCCTCGATCTAGACACCATACTCCTATTGAATAAGGATAATAATAATAATAAGGATCAGAAAAGGAATGTGAAAATTCAAGGAATATTTAATTCTGATTTCAGTGTCCTGATTTTTTAAAATCAAATTAGGATAATGTGGTTATATTATTTTTCTTTATTCTAACCTTTCTGAATGTTCCAAATGGTACCAGTGTAAAACCAAACACCACCACCACCACCACCACCACACATGCCTGGTAGTGCTGGCAACCAGAACAAAATTACAGAGTTGTCCTCAAGTGAAAAATTGCTAGAAGTGAGGTAGTAATGGAATTATAGTGATTTGGTTCAGCCTCCTCTAGAACATCACTGGAAATATGATTTACTGCACGGCCTGAAAAGTGGAGTGAAAGGAGTGTTGAAGACCTACACTTGTAGAGATTGCATTTGTCTTATAACTTTAAAGAAATTCCCCCTCCTGCAAAATCTTAGATTTTCAGTGGTTGAAAAAGAAGATGGAAGAATCACTGGACAACACAGGTGGATTACAAATGGGGGAGAATGTTGTGTGGTGGCCCTATAAAATGTAAGTGAATGAGATATGGTAATTCTGTACAAATGTCCTTGTGACACTACACCATTATTCCATGTGAAAATTGCTTCAGCTGTACTTGTGATGATATCTGATCGTTGACAACATATGTTGCATCCTTGCCGCAAATGTGCAGTAATAATGTGACTTGCACAGTTTTTTCATCTGTATTAGTGCCATTATCACTGTCCTATTTGCCCTGCCTTGTGCTTCGTGATTGGTTTGCCTCAATTATTTTTTTTAAATAAAGTGGTAATCATGGAATGATGTCATTATGGTACACCCATCACTGCTCAGATCTTGCGTTGTGAGAAGTGACACAGGAAATCGACCACAACAACTCCCACCTTTGTTGACAGCTGTCTCCTGTGAAAAATAAAGGGGCTTATCACATTTATTAATTGTTTCAAGTTGTTCTGTTCAAAAACCACTTCATGCATACTCATTAAGTAATACGCTATTTCAGTATGATGTCATAATGAAACTACACTGTTATCTTAAAAATAATAATTTTTTTTTTAAAGAAGTAATTCTGTGGCTGTAACATTGTAGTGCATAGTACCACAGAAAGGTAGTGGAGAGATCTTTGGAAAACACCTCCATGCAATAAAGACATCTGAATGGTGACTTTCAAAGGTAAATAGGTCAGGATTGCACTGTTATTCCACTATTACAGAAAGCTATTTATATAAAAAAAAAAAATAGAAAAAAATCTAAAAAGAGTTTTGGGAGCATAGAACATAAAAAACAGAACTGTTCTTCTGGAAATTCTTGTCCTTCCCACCCAATCAGCAGTACAAGTTTGAGTCTTCCCTGCCATATGAAAAGAGAAAAGTGGAGAAAAATGGAATTTGATAGCACCTTTAAGACTAACTGGTTTTAATTTAGCATGAGATTTTATGGATATAAACACACTTTCTAAGATGCAGGATACAGAGATATTAAGGACTCAGATTATAAAGCATATCTGTACAGTTGTGGGAGTGGGATAGAATATAATAGGATCCAGAAAGATGCAAATCATGTCAAGTAATCCTTGCCCTAAATTTTCAAAGGGCAAGCAGAGGTTGTATAGGTCTTTCAGACCTTTACAGTGGTCAGTTAATGCTGATGGATGAAAACAGTAAATCTGCTTATCAAAAATCAGTTTCCCAGGGTTCAAAACTCTTTCTCAGAAGATTCCTTTTCTTATATCTGAGGACTCTTGTATTAATATATAGAGTGTGTCATGAGGCTATTGTCATTCTTCATACCTCTGCTAGTTATTGGGATTCATAAATATAATTCAATTTACAGGTTTGCATTTCTTTGTAATTTCCTTATTCAAGAACTGAAACCTGTAAATCCCTATTTGCCCAAGAACTTTGAAATGTTCTGCAGCTGGTTTTGGATTGCCATTTTTAATATCAGATTTATGTCCATTAATCTTGTGTAGAGACTGTCTGTTTGTTCAGTGTAAAGTACAGAGAGATATTGCTGGCATAGGGTTGCATATATTGGAGAAAGGTCAAGTAAATGCACCTCCAATGTTGTGAGTGATGTTATTGGCCCCTGTAATATCTCTCTGAGAGTAGATGTGAGGAGAGAATCGGCATCTACCAGACATTTCCTTTGGAACCCTAAAGGGAGGGACAACTAGACCATGCCCACACTGTGCCGCTAATTGATCATTCTTTCAGTGAAATGGAATGAGACATCTGGTTGCTGACTTGTAATTGGAAAAGGGTTATTAACTAATTATTTCTAACACACACACAAAAACTGCATTCTCTATGACTGTACAGCACAATAACCCCAGAGGAACCACAACAGCATGCGATAAATTTGAAACAAAAATGAGATTCAACTGTTACCCTGATTTCTGGGGGTCCCGCGAGGGACACCTAAATGCTCTCCAAATTACACAAGTTGGGGAAATTAGTCAAAGAGCACAAGCTAGCAATACAAGAGGCAGGGCAACGTAGCGAGATCTTTTACCCAGTGTCTACAGGGTCAGGCCGAGTCAAGGAGCAAACAGAAGTGAAATAATAATTGTTGTTTTTATTAAAATACAATCAAACAAGTGTATGTAGCACACTCACACAGATAACTAGAGAAATAAAGGTTGGAGTTGGATAGAGGGATTTTGAGAGGAGGTTTTTGGTATGGCAAATACTGCACCTGTCCTGAAGCCTGGGTAGTCTGAAGATAGAGTTCGTGGATATGAAGGTTCTCAGTACGTGGGACTGAGGGGAAGGCTCGCCAAGCAAAGCGGCAGCAGGGCGGTATGGAAATCGGGAGCGATCCGAGGAAGCTCTCAAAGTTAGGGGTTCTTTTAGGGGAAAATGTGGCTGTAGGCTAGTCCGTACTTGGGGGAAAACAATTCAGACAAAGCCTCTGAAAGGTCAGAATTTAGCATGATTAAGTTAAGTCCCAATTGTCAGTAGGGTAGCCAGTATGCAAACGCAGAGTGCTTGACAATTGAGTATTCAGCTCGTCAAGCTGCTTGCTCAGGGCAGGGAGTTTTTTGTAAGTAGCGTGCATACATAATATGGTACTTGCCTTAAGGTCTCCTGAAGCAGCAGGACGGCTATTTCTGGCCTGCCTATATTTGTTTGGAATATTACAGCGATTAGCAACTGAGCCTGTTTGCGTGCTTGTCTGGGGGCCTCACAAGTGCTTGGGAAGGAATAGATGATGAAGGCCAAATTATTGATATCAAAATGATATCTGGTATCTCCCAAGTCCGGCTAGAAACTGTGGTTATACGATGGTATAACAGCATGGTATGATAAGGACTTATGCCAAGCATCAAGGTAGCCATAGTTTCCTGGGCAGACAGCCATGTTCTTCTAACCTGGTTTACCTATATATTTTACTATTAGGGCTAGTGTAGGACAGGTCAGTTTATCTCCTCTCTCCTGCTAAAATGTGCATTTCTGTGTCTACATTAACCCCTAAACCTGCATTTTATATGAATTTTAATCTTAAAAAATTTTTTTTTGCATTCTGTGTCGTATTTCAAGAAGTGTTAAAACCAAACTGTTTTCTGATCATGTGAGGTGGAGAGTAAAATGCCATAAAATGCCATCATCATGGCTGCTTCTTTCAGTAGTCAGCTGTTCTGATGTCACATTGTACTTCTATTGGCCTTACATAAATATTTATTTTTCATTTATTTAGAGTATTAAGACTATAGCCCCTTCCACAAGGGCATATTGCCCACGCGAGGGTGACCTCTCCAGGAGGTCTTCTTCACCGCAGTGTGCGCTAGTGCAGTTGGAAAAAGTCAGGCTCTACACCTCAAACTGCTCTAACACAGCTGCGGGGGTGGCACTGTGAGTTTTATAAAAACCACCTTCCCAAGTGGTTTTTATGAAACTGCTCCGTGGCAGCCCTCGGTGAAGAACTGCAGAGACGTGGTAGCGCGTCCCTGCAGATCTGCCCAGGGGCGGGCTTCCGGCTGGCACGCTGCCCTGATTGGCAGAGTGCCGCTGGAAGCCGCCAACCGCCATTGTGGGTGCCGCCGAACGCCGCCGAGCGCCTCCGAAATTTGGCGGTGTATAGAGCAGTGAAACCGTGCTCCCTGCAGGGATGGAACAACCTGCTACCAGGTAAGCTCCGCCCCTGCGTGTGCTGCCCTGTTTCGCCCCCCATGAGGAAAGGGCCTATATCGTGAAGCCAGAAAGGCTCCTAGAGCCGCTTATCAATCATTAATTTAACAGGTAGTAGCTTTTTAAATGAAGAGATAGACAGAAACTTTTGAAACAAACAAATATTTTGAAAGTACGTAAATAATATGGGATCTGACTCTCGTGTATAATGAAGTATATTTAATATTGGCTGTAAGTCTCTGCAGTATTGAGGTATTTCTTTACTCTAGAAGGCTTCTGATGTTTTAAGTTCTGTTTTGCCTATCAGTTGTGAATTGGCTTTGTGACCTTGCTCAACGCACCTAGAAGAACATAAGTGGAACAGATCCTATTAGTACATGAGCTTTAGCAACTTATTAAAGAATCTTAAATATTAGGTAGTAATGCTTACCCTTCCTATGATTTGTTCACAGGCTGGAAGACCAGTGTAAATCAACTGGAGAGATGTAGAATTATTCACATCTGTACAATAGAAGATAGTCTTTTGTGACTATCAAATGCCCTCAGGAGGGGTTTAATTCTTTAAACTTTAATTCTACTGTATTACAAAGGTCACTGTGCAGTCACCACTGCATTTTTCTGTTTAAGTGCTTGGGGGCTTCTGTGTTATGAAGGATCTCAGCTTCTTCCTGTGAGATACCAGCTCTTCTTCCAGTGGTGTCAGGTTCGATGGTTTCCTGACCATTACAGTTTGAAAGGAGCAGCATAGCTTTTGGCGGAGGAAGAAGAGTTCCACCTCTTTCATTCACACAATTAAGAAATGCATATGCCCAGGACAGTTACAATTCCAGCTTTGTTACCTGAAGCGCTTGATGAACATCGTGAGAGACGGGAGTGGGAGAAAAATTAGAAAAACAAGTGAAACAGAAGTTGTCCAAGAGACTTCATAGAAAACATGTCTGCTGCACAGACATCTGCTTCTGAATATTGCTTTCCCTAGTTTCTGCTGAATGGGCAGAATTCTGTTTGCATATGGATTTTGGATTAGCTTGTAAGGTGTAGATAATTGCTAAAATGTTTTCCGTGTATTGGGTGCTTTGCCAATGTTCACAGCATTTTACATAGATTACTGAAGTAATCTTTGCAGCAACCAGGCAAGATAAGCCTGTGTTACTAGCAGTGCATTACAAAAACACGGTAGTTTGCCACATAGTGAGTTCATAGGTGACATTTGAACTCAGTGCTTACACTAATTTTCATAGTGTGTGTATGTACCTTCAAGTCACTTGTCAACTTATGGCAACCCCATGAATTTCACAGGGTTTTCTTAGGCATGGAATACTCAGAGGTGGTTTTGCTGGTTTTCTCTTCTGAAATATAGCCTGCAGCAACTGGTATTCATTGGCAGGCTTCCAGCTGAGTACCATCCAGGGTTGACTCTGCTTAACTTCCAAGATCGGACAGCATCTGGTACCTTTAGGCTAATTAGAATCCCATCCATATACTTTAATATGTTCTAGACTCTGTACCTGCAAATATAGAGCCAGTGTGGTATAGTTGCTTGCATGCTAGACTAGAACTCTGGGAGTACAGGTTTCAGCTCCCTACTAGGTCATGGAAACCCATTGGGTAACCTTCAGCAAGTCACATTCTCTCAGCCTAAGAGGAAGGCAATGGCAAACCTCTTCTGAGCAAATCAAAATAAATTCCATGGATGGTTCACCTTAGGGTTGCCATAAGTCAGAAATGAACTTGGAGGCACACAACAAACACCAACCTGGAAAAATATTCTAGTGTCACATGATTGTCTCTTAAGCATTACTGACTTGCTGTTGTTGTGTACCTTCAAGTCATTTCTGACCTGTAGTGACCCTAAAGGTGAACCGATCACAGGGTTTTCTGAGGCTAAGAATGTGTGATTTTTCCAAGGTCACTCAAAGAGTTTCCATGGCTGAATGGAGATTTGTATCATAGTCTCCAGAATCATAGTTCAGTGCTCAAACCACTATGCCATGCTGGCTACAAACCTAGATATTTACCAAAGGGCTTAGCACAACAGAAAGGGACTGCAAAATGGTAGTAGTCAGAGCCCTCCAAATGAGTTAGCAATTCTCCTAAATGTCCTAGCATGGTGGGAACAGAAATTTGTGCAAATGTGGCATGAAATGCACTCATCTTTCTATTTATGTGATGAAAAATATAGAGATGGTTTCAGAGCTCAATTCATACTGCTAAAACAAAGCCAGTTTTTCACCTTGGATTTTAGAGTAACGAATTATGATATTTTAAACAAACCCACTGTTTTGTTTCTATGGGCAAATTATTCCCAAATCATTCTGCTTATTGTAAACAGTATGGCGTATGTGTCTTGAGAACTAAACTACATTTTATACTAGAGTGTACGGTGCGGTTATGCCTCAGTTCTCCTCTCCTTTTAATTAACCATGAGCAAAGGGGATTGTTACTCCTGAGCAGTACTGTTCTCACTAACAGTAGGGTATCTGTTACCCTGATTTCTGGAGTCCCTTGGGGGACGCCTTAATGTGCTCCACATGATAGGGAATGGAAACAAGCCAGAGCACGAGCAATAGCAATGCGAGAGGCAGGGTAACCTGGCGGGTCTTTTTACCCAGTTTTTACAGGGTCATGTGAAGCCAAAAACCAAACGAAGATGTCCAAAAAAACGATTTTGTTGAATGAAAGTCTCACGCACCAACGCAATCACTCACACACTCACTTAAGACCTATTAAGAAGTGTTGACGGATATTCTACAAAAATATGGACTAATGGCAGGCTATAAGATAAATAGAGAAAAGACAATGATGATGACATTAAACATGACAAAAAAAGAACAAGCTGATCTGGAGGGAAGATCTGGATATCAACTAACTAAGAAAACAAAATATTTAGGAATTATTATAATGAATAAGAATCAAGAACTATTTGATAATAACTATTTGAAGACATGGAAAGAGATCAGAAGTGATATGGAAAAATGGGAAAATTTAAATTTATCTCTTCTAGGAAGGATAAATGCCTTTAAAATGTCTTTACTACCTAAGCTTGTGTTCCTCTTCCACAATTTACCAATAATAGGAAGAGAGAAGATTTCTAAAGAATGGGAAAAGGACTTATGAAAATTTATTTGGCGAGGGAAAAAACCAAGAATAAGATTTAAAATATTACAAGATGCAAAAGAGAGAGGAGGATTTGATGTACCATCATTAAAAACTTATTATGCATGTTGCTTGGATCTGATTAAAGATTAGATACAAATAGAAAATACAACTATTAAAGAATTAGAAGAAATAAATAATAGGTTTGGATGGCATGGATGCTATGATAGAATAACCGTGAATAAAGAGTTTAAAAATCACTGTATTCAGAAGACATTGTTGAAGGTTTGGCTGCAAATAAAGAAAAATTTTTATACAAGACATCCAGTGTGGACTTCACCTCAAGAAGCATATAAAATTGTCGCAACAAAATAAGGAAATCGATTAACATATCAAGAGTTGTTGAAATGGGAAGGGGATAAGCCAAGAATGTGCACAGCAGAAGATTTAAAGGTTGCAAGACACGAGCTAAATTGGTTCCCATGGAGACAAAGAGAGATTTAAAATGGATCAAAAATTATATGGATTTGAGAGAAAAGAAAATGAATTAGATTTATTGATGAAGGGAGACCAGAAGAAGAGAATCTCTTAACTTTATAAATTATTGTTGTAAAGAGAAATGGAATCAGAGGTTGTCAAAGATACAATGGTCAGGTGTGCACAGAACATTGGACATTCAATTGAATTAGAAACTTGGGAGAGAGCATGGAAAATTTATATAAAATTTACATCAAACCTAAATGTAAGGGAAAATTTTTTATAAAATGTTGCATAGATGGTACATGACTCCAGAAAGATTACAAAAAATAACTAAAAGTGGGAATGCAAGGTGTTGGAAATGTGATGAAAAGGTGGGGTCTTTTTATCATATGTGGTGGACTTGCAGGATAGCAAAAAATTTTTGGAAGGAGATACATGGTGACATTCAAAGAATTTGTAATTTGAACTTTGAAATGAAACCAGAATTTTATTTGTTAAATATGTTGGGGCAACAAAGAGAAATAAGATGTCATCAGAAGATATTATTATATTTAATAACTGCTGCAAGGTTAACATATGCGCAATACTGGAAAGAAAAGAAATATATTAATATAGAAGAATGGAAGGCAAAAGTTCTGGATATGGTAGAGACAGAAAAACTAACATTCTGTTTGAAAAATAAATCTATCCAGAACTTTGAAAGGGAATGGAGAGAAGTTTTGGATTGAATAAAGATATAAATGTATAAGAAAGGAAGAAAGAAATAATATAATTGTTCCCTTCTCTGTTAAACAGAAACTATGCTTGTATGTAATGGAAATAAGCAGATTCAACTGGAAAACTTAAGCTTGGAAGTGGGAAGGTTTTTTTTTATTTTTAAAACTAAATTTTCAATAAAAATATTTTTTTAGAAAAAGACCTATTAAGAAGAAAGGGAGAGGAAACTGGATAGGGAAACTGTTGAAGGGATTGTAGCTGGGGTAAGTCTGCACCTTTTCCTGAAGTCTTTGGTCCAGGAAAAACAGCAAAGAAGTGGGGCTCAGCATGGAGAGGGCTGAGGGGATTACTCAACAGATGGAGAAATGGTCTGCTGGGATAACTGGGAGTGATCCAAAGAACTGCTCAAAAACTGGGACTATTTGTACGGGAAAAGGTACCTGGAGGGCTAATCCTTTCCCAGGGAGAGCAATGGGTGTTGCAATGGAAAAGAAGCTCCACGATGGCAACTCCTTTTGCATGATGAGATCACAAGGTGTTGCCAAAGTTTCAGGATCTTGAGTTGCATTGGGTTGTGGTGTGAATTTATGTAGATGATCCTTGCCTGATAGGATTTTATTGCTATCGGTGTTCAACTTGGGGAAAAGACGCTAATCCCCTCAAGTCGGCTTCTCAGGGCCGAGGACCCTTTGTTTACTGTGGGTTTGCACAGCTTGAGGTCTCCTGGGGCTATGTGACTGGGGATTGTACTGGCCTGACCTGGTTTTTGATCGTTTGACCGTTGCTGCCTATGTGCACATTCGGGTGACCTCCCAGGCACACTGAATCATATTTTAATATCAAAATTGTAGACCCTGGGGCAGGGTTTACCAGTGAGGTAACATAACCCCAATATAACAGACCTTTTCACAGGACACAGTCGCAGCGCTACTATTCTACTACTACTTCCAAGGTTCCATCTTGGGATTTGCAGTTTAAGAAGGGACAATTGGAATTCTCACCCTGAGATTGCTCTTCTAGTGCCTGTGACCAAACTATACAACTCGAGGATTTCAGGCAGGCATAGCGTTTTAATTGTGTGTCATGGAAGGGACCGAAGACAGGTATGTTTGGCTGGAGAGTTAAGGGAGTGAAGCTACCACCTGCGGAATTATGTCTGAATGCCTCTGAGTCAGAATTGCCCCTCGATGTTAAGTATAAGTTTTTCAGTCTTAACCAAGAGGTATCAGAAAAATTACCACAAGGGTAACTAGTTTGAGGTGGCCAAGCATTCATAGCAACATCCCTTTTTGATCCTTCAGTGTTGGCTTTTCCTATCAACATGAAGCAGCATTCATCAAGTGCTGGATTGTGTTATATCTGAGCACAGACGTATGATCCCTTCTCTTTTTAGCTGAAGTTCAACCACTACTACCACTGCACTGCTGGAATCTTTAGAAAAAACTCCTATCAAATTAAATTTCCCCCACTAAGGCTGTTAGCTGCACAGACATCTGTGCTGATTTTGATGTCTCTGTAGAGGGAAGAAGCATTCTTCCCATGTATGGCCTGGTCCCAATAGCAGTCTTTGCTATCCCCACTATTAACTAATTCATTCATTGATTAATTTAAATATTTATTTATTTATTGACTAGACATACAGCTTCATTCTACAATTCAACTCAAAATGAATGAATTTCTGGGCTCTTGTCAAATATAGAGAGTACACACGTGCTACTCCTAGCTAGTATGATTAAGCAGCACTGATGCTAGTGGCTATAGAGAATAAAATAAACTTTTATTACAGGAACCCCATTAGAGATGGACTTTCCCATCGTTAAGAGATGGAAAAGTTCTCTAAGGATATTAGCTGAACTAAGAAGAGGAAAGGGATTAAGTTAGTTTTTACTTTTGGAGCAAAAAAGAGGCAGAGTGAAGAGCTGAAGTGATCCCTAAGAACATCAGTCTGAGATTGGTTAGGAGAGGTGGAAAGACATAAGGAGATTTTAGGTCACTGAAACACTCATTAACTCTAACCCTGCTGCTCTCTCTGAAGCACGTTTAACTCTCCAAACACTGATGACCTTTCCGCAGCTTACCTTTTTGTGGAGCTGGGCTGCGGGGATCGCGTGAGCAGCCTCCAGTGAGAGGCTCTTGCGTCCCCGCTGCTTCAGCTCCACACAAGCTGCCTGCTCTCGAGCAGGCAGTGCGAGAGCCCCGTCTCTTCCTCCCGCAGCGCAGCCTGGGAGTTTCCCAGGCTGCGCTGGGACGGGAAGTGCGACTGCCGCAGCTCTGGAGGCTCCACACGCATAGCAAGTGCACACGGGGCCCTGGAGCAATGTACGATCGTGCATCATTTTTGGCTGAAAGCCGAAAATGAAAAAGTACACGAGCAGCACCTGCCCTACCCTGGAGCGTTGTGCGATTGTGCGTGTGTTGTGCAGATTGTTCCCCTCAATCACGCGACATTCCAGGCGCCCTTTTGCATGGCAAATGCCGTGCGAAAAGGGCCTGAGTGTTCATACATTCCCAACAAAATATCTATCAGGTACTGGAGACTGTAAGAGCATGTAGCTCTTTTTAAAGTGATATACAGAAAGCAAACTGAATAAACACGGACCAGAACTGTAGTCTTTTATTTTGGTCACCTGGTGAATAACTGTTTTCTTAAACATGCTTGTGCTGTTAAATTTCACTCTGTGAAAACAGAAGCCATAATGCACATCCTGAATAAGATAAGTACTGCATGCTGGATGTTGCATGTTCCAATCACATACTTTTTTCCCAGTCTTTATAATCAAATGTATAGTTTTAAGCACATTAGAAAGCCTATTATTTCAATAAATCTGAACAAATACTGTGCTAAAGTAACTGAAAAGGTAACCAAACCTGGGATAGGATCCCAAAATGGTAGATAATCTGTAATTTTTCTGTATATACCAATTTTTAAAATCCAAAAATATGGGCCAATGTCACAGATCTTTCGTTTATGCTTATGCATGTTGACATTGCTGTTTGTTAGTGGTGTTCAGAAACAGAACATGAAAATGTTCCATCATCCAGGCAGCATGGCTACAGAATTTTCCTTATTTCTGACACTTGCACAAACAGAATTATAATTTATAGTTGTATTTTTTGGGTGACAGTAACCACTTCAAAGTCTACATCAGAGTTTAGGACACCTGTGCCTTGATGCCAAGCTTGTTTCTCCTTAGAAGAGTTTACACTTCATTTGACATGGTTTGGCCTACTATGGGAAGGAAACAGAATAAATAGAACTGGAAGTTGCAAGGTCACTTTTAATAGCACATGAAGTACTTCTGAACAAGCTTCACAATTGCTTTGTTTCTTCCTCCCACGGCATTATAAACAAGCATCGTCAAAGAAAATGTTCTGGAAAACAACCTAAGGAAGCTGCAAAGGTTCTTAAGAAAAGATCCACAGCTGGCCTTTTTTTTTTTTAAGCTGAGAATGTCACATTGTTTGGCAACTGCATTGTATTGTGATATCCACCAGACAAAGTTGTTTATGGTAAATAAATTTTTTGAAAAAGACAAAAGGCATTATATTTTCAGGAATTCCTATCCTCTAAAGCACAACGTGAAAAAGAGTTATGATAGTTAAATGGTAAATGGTATGTGTATGGATTGACTATGGGACTGTTGGCTTTAAACGTGTTGTTGTTGTTGTTGTTTTTTCAAAAAGAGTGATACAATTTAATAAAACAAACAGTTTAACCCACTATACATTTCCTACAGCAGTTTCCCCAAATCTGGTGCAAAGCTGGAAGGATAAAGGGATCTATATTTGAACACATCTAGAAGGCACCAGGCTAGGTTAGGTTAGGTTAGGTTGGGTTGTTTTATAGCATGTCATTCAAGGTTAAATAGAAATAAGTTCAAGTACCACAGTTGCAGCATCCTCATTGTAATCCATTTGTAGGTATAATCCATTTTCAGTATAATCCATTTGTAGATTTCCACTGGCCTTATGTAATAAAAATAAGTAATAAATAACTAATGTATAAAAGCAAATGGGACTAATTTTCAAGTAGAGATTGACTGCAAATACATTTGTGATCCATGAAACAATAGAATAACGATACTTAACTGCTGATCTATTACTATATTTATTAGGACCTTCAGAATTATTGTTCTTTCTGCTTTTTGTTTTCCATTATACTGGGCACAATAACCTTGTTTCCGCACCCAACTCTCTCTCTCTGTCTGTATACATGTTCATATTACAGGTGAATGAATCTGTCCATTTTGGTTTCTCAGTGTCTCACTCTTCCAATTCTAAATTAGGTTTTCCTCAAATGTTGAGAATTTTCAATCTTAATTTACTTCATCCTTATTTTTGAGTTTTAAATTTTTTTCATGAGAATTCATACATATTTTTTGTGTGTACATTTCTCCTAATACATCCAATTCTATTTTGCTTAATGTACAATGTTGTGCATGTCTATTCAGAAGTGAGTCTCACTGAGTACAATGAGGCTTTCTTGCAGTTGAATGCCTAGACTTGCACTGCCAAAGTCTCTTTTGAATTACCAATTGATACTTGTATTTGCACAATGCATATGTAGTTAGTTGGTATCAGGTAAACAGATCCAACATCACAATATGTTCTGGATGTCCATCTTTTTCTGCAACCAGCCTAAGATGCTATCTTTGTAGCCTGCAGATTTCTTTAGTATGTGGTTATCAGCTTGGAGGAGTACCTTAATAAAAATAGCCAGCCCCCCCTCCCAATTTTACCAAATTTTATCTGTGATATTCTACAAGGTCCAGTAAAATAACTAACTAACTAACTAACTAACTAACTAACCAACCAACCAGGCTCTTTTCTAGAAGTGGTTTACTAGACGGTGTATATTATTGCATTGGGCTAAATCCAGCAGTGGAGTTCCAATTAGTTTTCTTGCCTTCTTGTCCCAGTGCAACTCTTTTTTTCATGTAAAATTGGAGTGTGAAGGATTTTCCCAGCCCTATAAAAGTGGTCTTGGGGGTTGTACAGGGGCCTGCAATGAAGACAGAAGATTGCCATTTCCACATGAATCTGCTGATTCACTTTTCAGAGTTCACCATTGAATCCTGCCCTTTGTCTTGCAGTTCTTGAATCTCAAGAAATATTCCAATTGACATGGCCTTCTGGAATCTGTGCTCTGTCTGAAGACAGTGCCTTTTAGTTGCTTTAGTCACCTCTTTCTTTCTCTTTCATTCTGTCTCTCTAGCTGAAACCCAATTAATAATGTTCATTGCCCTGCATGACCCGTATTGCTCATTCTGTTTTCCCAATCTGCAAAAGGTGGTAAAATATCACTTGAAAAGCCTCTTTAACTCCTTAGCCTTTAGAAAGGATTCAAGATGTTGCTGTTGTTGTTTTTTGTCTTAACAGTGACGTTTAGTTCATTATCCTGGGTGACCAAAGAAAATAATTTTGAAAGAGATGGCCTATGTGGTTCTTGTGATCTTTTCCTACTTAGCCACTTTTTACAATTGCTTTATTTATAGATGACTGCAAATAGAAATCTGATTCAGCCACTGGCATAAACTCTTTTGTGTGACCACTGCTTGGTAACCAGTTCTTTTGTAAGATTTTGACTCTGATGTCTGCTTAAAATGTGAATTTCACTTATTTAGATAACTTAATGTGGTTTAGATATCCTTTAATTAGTGGCACAGGAAATGAAGCGGGAGGAGGCAATGAATCACATACTTCTGTACAAACCTGGAACTTGATAGTTCATTGTGATTATTGGTACAAAAAGAGAGTAGAAATTATTTCTCATTAATTCAGATAGCTAGGAGATTGTCAGTTACAAATGGGTAGGTCCTACTTTCTATGATTTGCAGTATAGTGTTCATTGTTAGAAAGCAAACTCCCTATATATTGCTAAAGTAAAGGATTATCTTACTGGGTTACTACATTCTGAGTAGAGAGCCAGTCTGGTGGAATGATTTGAACATTGGGCTATAACTCTGGAGGCTAGGGTTCGAATCCTTCCTCAGCAATGAGCCACACTCTCTCACTCTCAGAGGAAGGCAAAGGCAAACCCCATCTGAACAAAACTTGCCAAACCCACCCTCCCCATCCCGTGATAGGTTCACCTTAGAGTTGCCAGAAGTGAGAAGGCACCCATAACAAAGTGTCACTCAATTTGTCAGTGAAAGGTCACACACTCTCAGCCCCCTGAAAATTGTGTGATAGGTTCACCTTAAGGTCACCATAAATGCTTGGAGGCACACAACAACAAACACTTGGAGTGGTGTGTCTTTATTGAATGAATAATAATGGCCTTAGGCTAAATAATAAAACATCTTAACTGCTGATTATAAATTACAAGCAAATCATTCTAAATTCCAGATTATAAACAAATGCCCTCCAGTATTTTACAGTTGGAAACCAAGACACATGTGAATAAGCAACATTAGAGTGTGGTCAAGATGGAAGGGTTATTTCCTGGACACAGGGCATACAATAATATTAGAACAATGGGAAAAAGCATGCACTGTGAATCAGAAATTTACAAGGAGTTTTGATTTAAAAGAAAATTTTTAAAAAATGTATTACAGATAGTATGTTACCCCAATTCAAACAGCTAAAATGTCTAAAAACAATAACAATACAAAATGCTGGAAATGTCAGGAGAAAGGTTCCTTTTTTTCATATTTGGTGGCGGTATAAAGAGGTTGAAAAGTTTTGGGTACAAATTCACAAACACATTAGTAAAACTTTAAAATTTGAATTTCCCATGTTACTCAATATCAATCTATTGAATATGTTAGAAAAATTTGGAAGCGGTGTTTAAGAAAAAAATATCATAGAGTCATCTATTATGTGACATATACAGCTAGAATAACACTTGCTAAAAAATGGAAGGACCCGTATATACCATCAATAGAGGACTGGATGCTAAAACTCTACTACTTAGCTGAGATGGATAAATTAACATTTTTGTGTGATAATAAGTTCAATAACCACTTTAAGCAGGAATGGAAAGATATAACCCCCTTTGGGAGTCTAGATGGGGTAGAATGGCAACAGCAGGCTTTGAGATATAAACCTTGTATTGTGTGTATTTCCGTTATTACAATATGGAGACATATTCAGCCTTGACTCAAAATTTCTCGAAGATTTATTAATATTTGATGAAAAAAATGGCTTTTTCAGAATCATTAGTATTATTGACCAGAATCTATGGTGAATGGCAAGGAAAGTACTTTAAATTATGTAGATATATAGGATTCAAAATGCATTAGAAGATAGCACAACAGGAAATGGACAGGAAGTCAAATTGTTTGTATTTGCCTTAGTAACATGCTAATGTGTTAGAATAATTGTAGAAATGAGCTTTTTCTTTTTTCCCTTTTTTTCTGTAAATGTAAACTGTATGTAACCAATGTTAGTGGTTACTATGTGAGACATGACCAAAATCTATTATGTTTTATGTTAAATTATTTGTTTTATGTTAAATGTTTTGTCTTGTTATATGTTGTTGTATGTTATATGTTTTGTAAATGTCATGTAAATGTTTTTATATCATTATATAATATTTCATTAAAAAAATTTTTGAAAAAAGGATGGAAGGGTTATTAAATGAGGCAGGACACACAACCTAGGAAAAGCCACAGCAATTTGCCTTTACTCAAGCCTATTGTGAAGCATAAGAGTTTACACCCTCCTGTCCTTTCCTCTCCCTTGCTGGGTTAATTGGGTGCAAACTACTTTTGCACTTTGAACTCAGTTTGCACCAATGAAAGTAAGCCATTGGACAAAGGGGAAAAAGTGGGAGGAGAAGAAGAAGCCGAGACATTTTAAAAGCAGCTGGAAAAGTGGGATAACAGAGGATTAATGGGAGCTGTCTTTGTCCAATCAGGACAGTTGGTGGATTTATAAACACGGTGTAAAAGTCTAAGTAGTGTAAAAGAGTTGAATAAATAGGCTTTAAAGTATATATGGCAAATTAGATCCTGTTTAAGCATGGCACTGAACTTGGTGTCCTCCTGCTTGGATTACGTATCCCAAAAGCTAGAGTTGCAGAACTTCTGGACATTTGTAGTCTAAAACATTTGAAGGACATCAGTTTGGGTCAGGTTGTACTAAAACTTGTTTGAAAAAAAAAAAGAGCTTGCAAAAGTTATTGTTACACTATATCATCCAGAATCCTATAGCCAAAATGACCAGAGGGTATGCATATGGGGTTTCTGGGAGTTGTAGTCTTCAAAAACAATTTTCCCACATTCTAGAAAAATAACTCAGATTAAGTGTGATGACTATTTTAGACCTTTTCACATGTTAATAAGAGTAAATATATACAGGGTGTAAATAAAGTTATCATAATAATTGAATGTGGTGCAGATGCAGGAGTTTTGTTCAGCTTGCTTCACCCAAACAACTAAGTGTGCCTGATGCAGATTACAACATTTCCAGATATTCTAATGGTGAAGCATAGGAGGGGCAAGGCCTGATTTAACTCCTTCCACCATTAATTTTAGTCTACGTGGTATTTCAGATCTATAAGGAAGTGCGTGTATGGTGAGGAAGGTTTCGTCACCCTGTCATGGCTGTGGAAAGCCAAGTTTTAACATGCTTTTGTTTCTTCTGCTTATTTGTTTTTTGATGTTATCTAGGAGTGTTGACCGATCTCTTCCCATAGAGATGCCATTTGCTATTGCAGGAAAGAAGGGCTGGAGCACTAGAGCCTTTTGGCATTTGATTCCAAGGTCAATGACACAAATTGCTCCCTGCCCTTTCTCTGCCTTCCTTATCTCTCTGCCTATTCAAAGAGATGTGGGCGTTTGTAGTAGACTGTGGCTTTATAGCGAGAAAGGTCTTTCAGAGTGTTGTGTCTACACACTACCTCAAGCTGAGGCTCACCAATCCTAAATACAACTCATGGAACAATAGTTGTAGAAGGCATACATATTGAAAGAAATCAGGCATCAGCCTGTACAGCTCAGGTATGGCCTTCAATTCTCACCACAGAAATTCTGCAGTAGGCTGTATGTGCTGTCTAAGAATACATGATTAATTATTAATTCTAAAGAGTTTTTCCCCTTTAGAAAATGTCATGGTAAAATAATGAGCAGCTCAACAAATACAACATGTTACATTTTTGAAAGAGACTAACAACAGTGGGTTACTTTGCAAACACTATAATTACTTTGAATAACTGAATAATAGGAGTGAATTACTTCTAAAGCAACAGTTCTCAACCTGTGGGTTGCGACACTTTTGGGGGTCGAATGACCATTTCACAGGGGTCACCGCTCCTCTATCCCACCCCACCCCCTTTTGAAAAAGGCAGCCTCACAGCCAATGGGAGCACTGTTTCTGAGACCCCGCGCTGGGAGGAGGGGAGAGGAGGCGTGCTGGGCACGTGTGGGCGTTTCCCCGTCTTTCCCTGCCGGGTGGGGAAACATTGTAGGAACCGGAGGTGGAGGCGAAGGTGGGGAGACCAAGAGGAGAGAGCGTGGAGCCGGAGCGTAAAGGTGGAGGTGGGGAGAGGAGACCCCGTGCTGGGAGGAGGGGAAAGAGGCATGCTGGGCGCGTGTGGGGACGTTTCCCTGTCTTTCCCTGCTGGGTGGGGAGGCATTGTAGGAGCCGGAGGTGGAGCCGGAGCCGGAGAGCGAGAGATGCTTGCGGGTGTAGTGTGGTCCAGGGGCTACAGCTGGTATCGCACCCCACTCCCAAGCCCTCAGAGGGACGAAAGAAGGAAGGAAGGGGCGCCCGTGCGACGTGGGAGTGAGAGCGTCAGAGCAGCTGTGCTCCTTTTAAGGGAGGGAGGAAGGGAAAGTTCTGTAGTGAAGGTGGGGGTTGCCGCTGTTGGGGCTTGGCTGAGCAAATCGATGGAAGAAACAGGGAAGAGACCCGCTCAGGCTTCTTAGTGCGGAGCGCCTTTCCCCATATCTGGGGTAGGGAGGAAAAGGAATAGCGAATGGACGTGCACATTTGCTTTACTCTGCTCCCTGGGAGCTGTAGGCTGCGCTGGGGGAGGAAGGGGAGGGGCGGTCACGCAACCAGGAAGCCAGCTGCGGGATGAAGGAGCAGCGAAGAGAGTGCCTCACGCAAGAACCTGCTTGCGCAAATGGCACCCCTCACCTCCGCGATAAGGTAATGTGCGGAAAAGGCCCAGGAGTGGTGGTGCGCAGGCACGAGCCACGTGCTTGCGTCCTCCTGCCTGTTCAGCAGGGACTGAAATCACTCCCCTTCTCCACTACTGGGAGAACCTCCCGTCTGACGGGCCAACTTGGGGGGCGGCGGCAGCATGGAGGGCAGGCCCCCTCCTCGCCACGCCCCTGCCCCGCTCGCCACAGAGGGGGACACTGCAGAAAGGCCAGGGGGCCACAAGGCGGCACTTTTCTGGGGGGACGAGCTGCGCCCAGCGCAAAAGACAAAGGTACTGGGATTCCTCCCGCCCCCAGGTCAGGGTCGACACTCTGTAAACTTTTCCCACACTCTTCCCCTAGCAGAAACGAGAGCAAAGCAGAAGCAGAGCCCGGGGGGGGGGTTCTCGGAGTTTTTTCCCGGGGGAGACGCACAGCTCCTCTTTCCCTCCCTGCCCGCCTCTCCTGTGTTCCTGACCGGTGAGGCGGCCTTTGCTGGGGGGGAGGCATTGTAAATAATAAATAAATAATTTTATGGTTGGGGGTCACCACAACATGAGGAACTGTATTAAAGGGTCACGGCATTAGGAAGGTTGAGAACCACTGTTCTAAAGAATACATTTTTGAGCTCTAAAATAAAGATGAATTAATGTGGAACTCACTACTACAAAATATGTTGATGGGATGGCTTGAAGGAGAACCAAACAAATTAATTAAAGGTCAGTATCGGGGCAGAGCTTGGAGTGTGTGGAGGGGAGTGGGGCTACAGTGTGTATGGGCATGGCTGCGGTGTGTGAGGACATGGCCACAGTGTGTGGGGCATGACCGCAGTGCATGGGGGCATGGCCAGGGCATGCAGGGGCGTGGTAACAAGCTGAGACACCCCAAAAACATTGCTGCAGGACAAAGCATCCCCTCGCCCCCTGATTCCTATGCGACTGGTTAGTATACCAAAGGCTTCACTTCAGTTCAGGAAACTTTATGTCTTGTGTCAATATATCTCTGAATGCTTAGGGGTTTGAGTTAAAGAAGATAAAATGCTGGTTGGTTTTTGAAGGGTGTCTGGCTGGGAAATGGGGGAATCAAAAGGATGGAACATGTGAGCAGTGTTAATTTCTTGAAGCTGGTGTCTGATGTTCAACCTAGCTATCTCTCTAGCTATCTGTCATCTGTCTATCTACCTGTTTATCATCATCATTCTGCATTCACATACCACTCTTGCATAATAGTTACATAATAGCTGTCCTTACACAGGACCTCATATATGTATATATATATTTATACACACACACATATATATTTATATACACACACATATATATATACACACATATATACAAGGACAGACATTATTGTGATGTGCCTTCAAGTCATTTCTGACTTATGGCGACCTTAAGGTGAACCTATAACAGGGTTTTCTTGGCAGAAAGGGGCTTGCCTTTGCCTTCTTCTGAGACTGAGAGAGTGTGACTTGCCAAAGGTTACTCAGTGGGTTTCCATGGCCGAGTAAGGATTTGAACCCTGGTCTCCCAGTATCCTTGTCCAATCCTCAAACTATAAAACCATACTGCCTCTTGAGTCCCGCTATTACACAACTTAAGAGATTAAAGTTGAAATCTATCTCTCCATGCTGTTGTTGGCTCTTCGAGGTCAAATCACTGCTATTTCTTCCTCTTCTCATCCTTCTCTTTTTCTTCAAACAACAATAACAACAACATAAGATAAACACAAAATGAAAAACCGTCACTTTAGTGAAATTTATTTTGCCTTTTTCCATAAACGTCTGATTTGTCTCTCTAACATTTTGTTAAATTATTTTGGATAACTTGTAGGGAACCAACTGTAGTTAGTGGCGGAGCTTGGGGTGTGGGGGGGCAGGAGGGGGTGGGGCTACGATGTAGGGGGTGGGGCTAGAGTGCATGGTGCATGGGGGTGTGGCCTTGGTTCATGGGGCGTGGCCACAGTGCAAGGAGCAGAATTATGGTGTGTGGGGGCATGGCTGTGATCTGGGACGCCCCCCCGAAATTGCCGCCTGAGGCAAACTGCCTCCATTGGCCCCCCCATCCCTACACGATTGATTGCAGTCCACCTCAAACAGCATCTGGCCATCGTTTCCTATGGAATGTTCCTACTCAGAAAAGTTTATGAGTGTTTCTCCACATCGTTCTGTTTCTGCACAGGTGTAGCAGGGGATGAAATACAGTTTCTAATCTATTGGCAGAAGGAAGTTGACGAGAATCCTGCCCTCTCAGTCTGTTTCCTTTTCTAAGCAGCCACCAGCCTGGAGATGGAGGGAAATGAACAAACGCTAGTCAGTTTTTTCCTCAAGGCCCTGATGCTCTTCTTTACACACCGGTTGAGAAAAGGAAATGCAATAGGCTTAATTCGTTTCCTTTTGAAGCCAGCTGTGTGTACACAGGCCAAAGAATTGGAGTATTATTCATTTATTGCTGGCTGGCAGCAAGCTAAATTTGCAGTGTCATCTTAAATTGGCAGAAGAGGGCCAACAGAGTATATTTATAAAATGGTTCACTGCACCATCTGCCCAGAAGGCTGGGATTTTTCTATTCCTCTGCTGGCTTTTTCTTCTTCTTTTCACTGTTGTTGTGATTAAAACTTCATATGAAACTGTTAAATAGAGAAGTGTCAGAATAGCTTGCAGGAGTGCTAGCTGCAACTATGAAACGGTTGTGGGAGTAGAGTTACCCATGTTAGGATTGTAAATGTGTCTAGTATATATATATTTTTGCCCTCTGTGTTTTTCATTTGTAGGAAGGCCTAAATAGCTTAAAGGCACCAGATCTTGACTGATCCTGGAAGCTAAGCAGGGTCAGCTTTGGTTAGTACTTGGATGGGAGACTGCCAATGAATATTAGGCGCTCTGGGCTATATTTCAGAGGAAGCAACTGGCAAAGCCACCACTGAGTATTCCTTGTTTGAGAAATCCCATGGGATCTCCATAAGTTGTCAGGCAACTTGAAGGCAGATACTCACAAGGATAGTTAGTAGCAGACCAGAAAAGACAGTGACAATCACCTGTCTCATTTCTTCTCACTGGATTGCCTGTCCCATTTTTTCTGTTTTTTTAATTAAACTGTGTGAGGTTTAAGATCCTTGGAGAGAGAGTTTTCTCTTGGATGACATCACATTCACAGGAATGTTTAGTGAGGACACAAGAGAGGCCTTCTCAATAGCTTCTTCCAAGCTGCTGAAAAACAAACAAACAAGCTTTGGATTGTTAACTGGTTTCTGCAAAAGGATCTTTTAATGTGTTTCTGTAATTATTTACTCATTTGTTATGTTTAAAATGCTTTTAAACAGTTTTCGATTTCAGTGCTGTTTTAATGAAATAGTTACTGAATTGGTCTTTTTTAATATTTCTTTTTTTATTAAAATAAACATTAAAACAAAAAGAAGTCAACAATCATACGATCACAATCATCCTTAAATTCTCATTTTAATCACATACATTGACTTCTCCCTGACAAATCTCAGATTTTAACTATTTATATATAATGAATCCTTTTATTTATTCTTTCATTTGTTCTTTCAGTTCTTTCCATTGTTCTTTAATATGATTTTTAAAAAGCTGTGCTCAGTTGTAATCTATGTTGTAAGCTGTCAAGGCAGCTTCGCTGCTGCATGAGAGAAACACAGGATATAAATAAATTTAAAAAACAAAACAAAGTGTAGCGGGAGAAATGGATTGAGACCTTCATGAAGCAAGAGACAAAAGTTTAACTCTTGCCTCTGTATTATTTTTCAGATCTCAGTAAATCTTTGCCAGCTTTTTATTATCGCTATTATATGGATTTCCACAGTGAGGAAATATGAACAGGGCAGGAAATTTAGGAGGTCAACATGCCATAGGGTAGGATTACTATATTCTGAAAAGCAAAAAAAGAGGACATTTACCAACTGACTCCTTCAAACCACTATTTGCTATGATGACTCTAATTTTATATAGCCCCACTGTATAAGCTGTGATAATTGCTACTAGAAATTCTCCTACTCTCCATGGTATTTATTTAAAGTATTTCTGTATTGTGTCCCTGCTCACAAGGGCTAAAAACATTTAAAAATACATTAGAATAGTCTTTAAAACTCCTAAAACCAATCTAAAATCAGTCTTAGAAACCAGTTTTGAAACAGTTAAAACAGCAGGTTCAAGCACCGAATGCTATGCAGAACAGCCATGTTTTGGGGCCTGCCAACAACAATTTTAATTGATTATTCAGCAATATTTAGTAATATCAACAATTGATCTGGTCACCTCAGCAATATCTCAACATAAACTTGGATTAGAGGCCCATACCTTGCACCTGCTCACCCAATACTACAGTATTGCAGCTACCCACAACAACTTTATAGGACAGGATGACATCAGAGAAAACTGTCAAGGGGACCAAAAAGGAGACAGCAAAAGAAACAATGTGCAGAAGGTCTTGAGAAGGGGAAATGGGAGAAGAGAAGTATCTGGGTATTCCAGAGGAGAGGGAAAAGACCTCAACCATTCCATACCACGTGGTAGCTCCATCTTTTCCAGAGCCACTGTTGCTACTGTCCTCTTTTCCCTTTCCTACTGTTACCCCCTTGGCAGACCCCATTCCAGGGGGATATAAAATTAATATCAAAGATATGCCAGAGAGGTTGCCTGAGTGGGTGAGTAGACAAGTAGGTCAAGCGACTGGACATAGGTCAAGGCCAGGAAAATCCCCAGTCATTCTTCCCAAGGAGACCTCAGGCAAGGTACGTCCACCTGAACAAAGGGTCCTCAGCCACAAATAGCCAACTTGAGGGGATTACTGGGTTTTCCTTCTGTTGAACAATGCTTACTTTGACCAATCCTACAAGGGCAAGCTCCATTTACAGGAACCAATCATGCAAGCCATCAAGTTGCTATTGTGCGGTATTTTTCCTTCTGTTTTGATCATTGTTCTTCCTGGGAAAGGGCCTGCCCCCGAGGTACATTCTGCCCTATAAGTAGTCCCCTTTCCGAGACCCTCCTCGGAGAACTCCCCACCATGTTAGCAGACTGGCACTCTGTTAGTTGAGTGCTCCCCTCAGCCACCTCTCTTCGCTGAGCTCCTTCTTCCTCACCACTTTCCAAACCGAAGTGCAGTATTACTGCCTTTACACCCTCTCTGCTATATCCCCTGTAAGCTCGCACCTCTTTCCCTTCTCGATAGGCCTTGTGCACATGAGTGAGTGACTGTTTGCACAAGGGAACATATTTGCTAATAAATTTCATTACTGAGATGACTGGCTGGCTTTTGCTTGGTCTGACCCCATAAAAATTGGGGTCTCGTTGGGTTACCCTGTCCCTCGTTCTGCCAAAGCTAATTCCCCCAGTCTTTGAATTTTTGGAGTGAATCAAGGTGTCCCCTAGGGTACCTCCAGAAGTCAGGGTAACACTACTCCTCTCTATTAGTCCCATCAGCACAGAGTGATATGTTAAAATCATAAAACATCCCCAGTGACTGGGTATCCTCTATATAGTGGTTTATTTTGTCCCATAGAGTTGCAATAGTTAGATTTACAATGGCTTCTCATTTCCAAGTTCCGGAGGAGGAAGGAAGCTTGTAAGAAAACCTGAATGTTCGAAAAGGCCCCTTGGATTGAAAGTTTACCTCTGAAAAAGAGAAGTCTGGGGCAGGAAGGATGTATGGTAACTCTAGTACAGGGGAAATAGCACCAAGATCCCAATGAAGTTTTGAGGATCATTCTGCTTTTAACAGGACTTGAAAGACATCAAAGCTGTGAATATGGATTGTCAGTGTGAGAACCTGGGGAAAAAGAATCTTTTTGGAAGACACCTCCCAAAATCCCCTGCCCATTCACCACTGAGTTCTAGGAGTTACAGTCAAAAATGTTACTTCAGATGGTAACTTTTCCAGGCTGTGATCAAAGCCTCTTCCAGCTTGAGATTTAAACGTGGGAGCCTACAGAAAGCAGTGCTACAATAGTTTTCTAGGAACTTGGTCACCTAGTAAGTTCCCACACACTTCTCTTTTTCAGCTTCATCACTGTTGCTATCTGTAGAATGGGGACACAACTGAACTACTCTGATGACAATACAATAGAATTAGAATTTGCCATCTTCTTCCATTAAAGTCACATTCCTTACCCTCTGGGCTGCTGTTTGAACTGTGACCAAGAGGAGATCAGGAGGACAGAAATAACATCAGCAGCAAGAAACTGGAATGACTCAGGAGGACCAGTGAGGGTATTGTGAGCCAAGCCTGGAACTAACATTTTTTATTCCTAATTTGCAATGGGGAAATGAAGGTTTGAAGGTTATGGTAATCAGACCAAACACTCAACCATGAGGAATCCTTATATTTTACAAAATTGGGATCCATCTCTGATGGTCAAGGAAGGCATCTCTACATTTCTTCAGCCCAGAGCCTGCCAGTACCTCCAGGATTCCAGATACCATTCCCTATGAATCCACAGCTTGCACAACAACAGTGCAAGAGGTCTACTGCCCTTCCATCCTGCTTCCCATGGGCATCTGCTAAGCGTCTGTGCAAAACAGGATGCGTGACTAGAAAAGTTGTTTATGTGATCCAGCCCAGCTTTTATTACATCTTACTGCTCTGAAATGGGAGGCAGGGCTCCTAAGAGTACGTGAGACGTTTCTGCAGCAGCCGTTCTTTACAAAAAGAGAAGAAAGATTACTCTAGGATCGCCTCCTAATAATATAACCAGAAAACAGAAGTAGCAGGTGGGGTGGGGGAGAGAATCTGAGAAAAGCCCTTTATAATTTACAGGGAGCTTTCTGTCTCTTATGAGTTAAGGGAGAAAACAAAAAACACATAAGGGTGGATCTTTGTATGTCCCATGCCTTCAGCCAAACACTACTAGAAAATTGGCAGTAGTTTGCAAAGCATGCTGAGCCATTCCAAACACAGGCAAGTGGATGAGGAGTGTGCGCGCCTCTTTGGGGGGCCTCGGGTGAGACCACGAAGTGCCAGTCAGGAGGACTGAGGGGAAAACCCAAGCCAACCAACCAAAATCACACATTGATGTGGACAATTCAGCGCTTTTGCCCCAGCCTTGCTGGAGAAAGTCCTGTTGCACACCTCACACAGGGAGGCAAAAATTAGGCCACGGCACCATTGGAACAGACCGCCTTGTCTCTGTCCCTGCTGCCAGCCGCATTTGCTCCCTTTTTCGGACAGTTGCCTGGCAACGGAATGCTCTCCGCCTGAGCAACTGCAGGAGCCCATTGAAAGTCACAGAGGGGCACAGAGAGGAAGAGAGAGAAAGAGAAGAGGAGGAGAGAGGGAGGAAAACGAGCTTACCAATTCAGGCCGGGCTGGCTGGCCTTAAGCAGGGGGTGGGGGCGGTTGAAGAAGCTGAATGGGAAGGGTCAATAATTAGCAATGCAGCTATGCAGACATTGCCCTCCAGTCTCATAGATGTTATAGGAGAGGGACACAGCTGTCAGTTCGATGGCTGCATTGTGTTTCAGAAAACTGAGGCGAGGGCCTGGCCCCTTAGGCTTCTTTTCATGAATGCAGGAAGACCTAGCAGAGGAAGGGGTAGATGTGTGAACTCGGAGGCAGCTACAGCCTCTTAATGAGGATAAAGGGGAAAGTGGTCCTGGTGTGTGTTGTGGGCATATGTATGTGATGGGAGGAGGCTTCTCCAAGACAGAGCTAGAGGGGACCAGACATGCCAATGTATCTCTTGGAGGTAGGGTGGGGTGAGACAGAAAACAACAAGTTATGTGCTACTTTTAAGACCATGAGATTTATTGCAGCCTCTTGCACTGCAGCTGAATCAAGAAGCTGAAGAAGTGAAATTAGTGAATGCAACAGGAGAAGGTGTGGCTTAAGGAGTCCTGAGTTGGGAATGGATAGGCAGGAGAGTAAGTGACATTATAGTGTCTTCGAGAGTATATTGCCTTCATTGTTACCTTCCCTGATTTGATCAAACAAATAAAAAGATACATCATACTGGAATCTATGTACTTGCCAAGGAATGAACCAATGAGCATGAGATGCTTCATATTTTTTTAAAAATTATAATTTCTTTGGTGGTGGTGGTAGTAGTAGTAGTAATAATAATAATAATAATATAGCCACCCACCTCTATGGATTGAGGCAAGGAACAACAGATTAAAATACAACATATCAGTTGAATACACATAAACCAGTTAAAACATATAACCTCCGCTTAAAAGACCAATTTGTGTTAAAACAATCAGTCCGTACTTTATAATTTAAAATTCATAATTTAAAAACCATCTGCATTTTCCCATCAAGGCTAATGTTTGCACAGCAATGGAAATATATCCCTAATTTATCATTGGACCTTTGGAAAGAGAAAATATGGTCACTTGCGCTTATGAAGAAACTTACTGGTAAAATTATTCGGGGTAGCCATGTTGCCTGTATAGCAAAATACAACAAAATTCAAAATCCACAAAACAGCAATACCTTTATGGGCCAACAAAAATGCACAAAATTCACTGTGTGAGCTTTTCAAGCTTCATCTTCTTCATCAGGCAAAGATGTTAAAAATCATATAGGACAAGAAAAATTATGATGTTAGAGACTTGTATTTTATCTCAGATGTTACTTCTCTTGTCAGTTAAGATGGTCTGGAGGGATCTCAGTGTAGTTAGAGGCCACTCCCCTCTTGACCATGTGGGGACAAAGGAAAGAGGGCAATAAAAGAGAGGTAATAATGATTCAACCTCATTAACAATAGAAAAGTAACTTCCCTTGAGATCCAACTGTCCCTGTCCTGTGTAAAGGTAGCTGCCCCTTTCTTAGGCAAGGAGCATTGAAGTTCTCAAGAAGTCTCTGTACTGTTACATCTGGAAAAACTTTTAGGTTCTGTATAGGTAAAATTTGCCAATTAAAATCCAAATGAATGAGTTTTAGCTTTGCTAGAGGTAGGGAATTCAAAGAGTTAAGTCACAGTCCATTAGCTCCTTCTTATTAAAGTTTCTCCATTGTGGCAACATTTGATATCTTCAAATCCAGAAAACATATCTGGGGTAACTATGGCCCTTTCCACACGGGGAAAAAAAAAACGGCTTAGGGCAACTCATCTGGAGGTCATCCACACCGTGGAGCGCGCTAGAGCGGTTTGAATAGTGGAGGTTCCACACCTCAAACCGCGCTAGCGCGGCCGCAAGGGGTGGCGCGGCGCGTTTTTTAAAAACCACATTTTATGAGGTTTTTACGAAACGCGAGCGCGCTAACCCATTGCAGCGCCCTGTGTGAAACTGCAGGGACGTGCTAGCGCGTCCCTGCAGAGCTGCCCAGGGGCGGGCTTCTGGCTGGCGCGCTGCCCTGATTGGCGGAGCGCCGCCGGAAGTCGCCAGCTGCCATTTTGGGCACCGCCGAACACCGCCGAAACTCGCCAGCGTGTGGAGCGGCGAACGCGCGCTCCCCGCAGGGACGGAGCAACCCGTTTTCAGGTAAGATCCGTCCCTGCGTGCGCTGCCCCGTTCCCCCATCCCCCGTGTGGAAAGGGCCTATGTGAGCTATGCAGTGAAGTACAACAAAATCCAAAATCCACAAAACAGCAAATTCTTTACTGGCCAACCAAAAACCACAGAATAAACCAAGCAAGCTTTTCCAGCTTCACTGGCTTCTTCATCAGACAAAACTGTTAAAAATCATACAGGCTTAACCAGTAAAATTAGATGCTCTAAACACGAACACTGCAAAGACACTTTTTTGCTGATTGGGTTCAATTTATTGATCATGTTAAATCACAACAAAAATACATTAATTCCTCTATAATATCATATTGGCCTTTGGAATGATGTTCTACCATAGCTTTTATTATTATGGAGAATTTTGGGTAACTTGTTTTCTTGAAAACTGCTGCTTCCACTTCCTGGATTTTGCACATCTTGTCAGTAATTATCTTAGTTTCGTATTTGATTTTCTATTTTTTATTTTTATGATGCATTTTTCCTATAATAAAGTGCAAAAAAAAATTCCTTCATGTTAATTCAAGCAAGCTGATAATAAACACTATATTCTGATCCATATAGTATACTAAAGCCAACATCCTAAACACAGTGACTAGAGATATAACCCCACTGAATATGCCTAGGAATGTACTGTTAATGAGACGCTACCCATATTTGCCTAGGCGTAAGCCCTTCTGAATACAATAGGGCTTATTTGCATCAGGACAGTGGTGTAATGGTGAATTTTGATGTGCAGGCATCATCATGACTGTCCCCATAGCCATCCTCTCACTCAAGAAGGGTCTCAAAACGAAGATAAGTGTGTTGATCTATATCTCCATGGAAAGCAAATGGGACCTTCATTGCTAATTCAAGACAAATTCACCCACAAATTACTTCGCAATACAACAGCAGCAACTCATATCAATAGGTGGTTGCTGGGGAAAAAATCCATGCTCCATCCCTTCCCACGTCAAGGATTGCACCCAAACTCCAAGAGAACAGGGAAAATTGAGAGGGGTGGCAAGTGGTGTCATCATCCTATTAAACAAAATGCCCAGGCTTCTTTGACCCATTGAGCCCTGGATCTACTGCAAGGCTGCACTCGAGCATGGTTATTATGAGTAAGCTCTATAGGATTGTGAGATGTCAGACGACTGTATTTTAGCCCACACATCTACTGTACAAAAGGCAGTGTTTGTCTGTGAGTTTGTCTGTTTGTCTGCGTCAGGCAGGCGAAGACCTCATACGATTGGCTGAGTGAGGCAAGAAGGCCTCATATGATTGGCTGGCTGTGAAGATTCAATGGAATCCTTGGTATTGGCAGTTTAGGGACGGTCCTTTAGAATTCTCAGTCAAGAGCTCTTTGGGCTCAGGCCGGTTGCTATGGAGATGAGGCCTACCGTCAATAAGGATGCCACAAAACAGTTGGGAGGCATATGTGAGAAAAATTAAAGTGACATACACAACATAGCCCATTTCCACACTAAAATGTCGTAGTGCTATTATTCTACTTTCAACATCCTGTGGAATCCTGGGATTTGTAGTTTAAGGAGAGGCATTTACAAATTCTCAGCCAGAGATTTGTAGTTTAAGGGGCATTTAAGAATTCTCAGTAAACTACAAAAATCCACAGGATGCTGAAAGTGGAATAATAGCACTATAACAGTGTAGTGTAGAAATGACCATAGTTAAAGGTCTTCTTGCCGCACACAGTAGATTGCACGGATTCGATATGTGAAGAATCTTAAAGTTGAAATTCAAAACAAAAAATGCTTCTAGAAAAATGTAAAGCCGTTGCACAAATTCTACAGAAAGAAAAAAAAAAGGCAGTACATCAGTGTCACCAGATAACACAGATCGGACTGGGGACTATGGGGAAAAGTTATAAGTACTGGAATAGGCCGGTTGACATGGAGATGATGCTTAGCAGTAAGGAGGAGGGCAGTGTATTCCCGCAGGAACCCAACCTCTGTATGTTAACAACTACAAATTGGATTGGGAAATATGGGGATAAGTTATAGGTACTGGAATAGGCCGGTTGCTATGGAGACAAGGCCTAACAGCAAGAAGGAAGACAGTGTATTTCCTCAGGAACCCAACCTCTGAATGTTAACAACTCTGAATACAGATTGGATTGGGGAATATGGGGAAAAGTTACAGGAAATGGAGAAGACAGTTTGGTGAGTTATTAAGAGGAAAATAAAATCCTGGACAATGCTGTGTAAATATGCTAGTCTATTACATAAAAGTCAAAGTTTGTGAGTTTTTCTGTTTGTCTGAATCAGGCAGATCAAGACCTCATACGATTGGCTGTGTGAGGTGAGAAGACCTCATATAATTGGCTGGCTGTGAAGATTCTATGGAATCCTGGGATTAGCAGTTCAGGGAGGGACCTTTAGAATACAAGTCTGAATACAGATTGCATTGGGAAACATGGGGAAAAGTTACAAGTACTGGAATAAGCCAGTTATTATGGAGATGAGGCCTAGCAGCAAGGAGGAGGATGATACTGTATTTCCTTTGGAACCAAACCTCTGTATGTTACCAACTCTGAATACGGATTGGATTGGGGAATATGGAGAAAAGTTACAGGTACTTGACAATACAGTTTGAGGAATTAGAGACACAGGAGCTCAAATCTCTGTATCTCAACCGCATCAAATTCCTAAGGTAAGGTATGGTAATTCCTAAGGTATTTCTAACAAGTGTTACCTATAAGAAAATAAAATCGCGGGCAACACTGGGTAAATATGCTACTTTAGTATAATAAAAGGTGAAAAATTACAGACTAGCATTCTGTTAGTGACATATGTAAGAAGAAGTGGCACTACACATGCAGATTACTTTTTGTTGGACCATGTCCGACAGTTGTCCGACAGTTGATGGAGGCATAAGTGAAGCTGAAAGTGTGGAGACATTGTGCATGTAGTGTCGCATTGACATACAAAGAGTAGGCTGCAAAAGTGCATCACCCCTATGCATTGTCTTTGTGCATTGCCCTTCGCAGTTGTACAATAGGTTGTCAGCGAGGTGCGTTAACCACTGATCCACATATGTTGCCCTATGTTGGTATTCAGCATACGGGTTGTGTAACGTAACGCCACTGGTGAATATTTGTACTATGCTGAACCAAAGTAGGCTGTACTGTATTTGCAGTCTGTACTGGCAGAGGCCATTTCAGATGACCATGGAACCACATGAAGCGTGTAAATATATCAGACATTGTAACTGTAGAACTCAAGTATATAACACATTTGGCAATTGCTAACATTTTTTTTCCCTGTTAACCCTGTGGAAGTGCCAGGTTCTGTAACTGCTGGGCAAACCAGTGCTGTCCAAAGAATGCAGCCATCACAGCCACAATCCATCAAGTAGTGAAGAGAAGAAAATCCTTTTTGGCTCAAATGACCCTTCTAATGTATAGCATATTATAGTTTAATTCCAAATTGGATTAAAATTTCCTGGCTATTTGAGGGTGCTTTCATCAGGCGTATCATTTCAATTCTTTGTAGTTCAGTGGTATGTGAACCCTTCCCTCTCGCTTGGGTTTTTCTCCACAATGTCCAGGAAATGAGCCGTGCAAATTGTCCATGAGAAGAGAGCACACCTAAAGGTCAGCGTTCTGTTTCTATCCACATGTCATGAAAAATAATATTCTGGTTGATGAAAGAAAAAGAAACAAGATAAATTTTTAATTGACAGTTTAAAAAAAAAAGGAAAAAAAAATCCTATGATTATGTCCGTCATATATTCCCAGGATATGAGGACACACCAGCAATTCTTAACCCAGAGACAAGGCATTTCGCTTTGCTAGTCTAGGCATGACCTTTCTAATTTTCTTATCAGTTTTGCCAGGCCTCGCACACAGAAGGGGAACCAAACAATGCTGAAATTGCTGTGGGACAAACGCATGCCTTCACAAAAGAAGGAAATTCTGAATGAAAGGTTTTCGCTTGTGCTTTCGCTCAGTAGGGTGGTGTTCTAGGAAAGGATGGGGAGCTTAAATACTAAGCATCCCTGCTTGGAAGAAATCCCATGAAGTTCAATGGGGCTTATTCTCAAGTAAGTGTGGAGCGACAGTGTAAGGCTGCAATTTTATGCACATTTTTCTGGGAGTAAGCCTTGTTCAGCTTTGAAACAGACTAAGAGCACTGTGCTGTTAACTCTTTTTCAGATATACAGTAGTTTATTGCATAGAAGCAGCTGACACAACAGCCTGATACATGACAGATTAAAAAGAAGTCCCATTAGGCTATCTAAATGATACTCAACACCCAATACCTTTGTGTTTGTAGGACTGCAACCACAAAAGTAATTATTGGCTATATTTTCTCAAGTGCTATGCAAGCTATAGTTTTCCATATTCATTTAAGTGGGAATGTGCTAATCATAATGGAAAGGCTACAACCAGCACTTTTCCTTGGCTATGTTGGGCCTTGCTAATTTTGAAAGAATGAGAACTTACAAACTTTAATAGAGAAATTAATTTAGTATACATTATTAATTTTCTTGCACTATTCTGGGATGACTGTGCTTTATGGACATAAATTCTTCTTAATTCATAGTGAGTTGGTCCAAGTGCATCCTCCAGATGTTTTGGGACTGCAGGTTCCAGCATTCCTTACTATTGGTGATGCTGACTAGGGCTGATGGAATTTGCAGTCCAACAATTTAAGGAGAAATGCATTTTGCTCACCCCTGACAATGTAAGCCACCATGTAGGAAAGTGTTTGGAAAGGTCTTGAATTATACTCTCTTCTCTACTACAGCACAGCTACACAGATTTATTAAGCAAAGTAAAAGGAGAAACATGCCTTGATATTCAGTAGTTGTTGCTAGTTTGCACATGCTCTGTCATAACAAATTCTTACATTACGCTGGCAATACACGTTGGGGTGTGTATTTATCGCCTCTGGATGTTTTTGGATAGCAGTCCATACCCTGTAATTGCTGTGATTCAGTTGGAATGTGTACTTCTCTGCCTTCCTGTCTTCTCAGCTGCTTATAAAATGTCCTGTTTCCTTCCCTTACTCCCTTCCAATTGCTTTGATTGTGTCAGCTTCTGAACATTCTGAATTTAAAGTATTTTGTACTTCATTAATTCAGCAGGGGATAGCCTGCACACTGGGGAAGGAAGGCATCAGAAGGAGAATAAAAGCAAAAGAGACACTGCAGTTGCAGGCAATTTGGAACCTGTGTTACCAGCCACAACTTGTAGTAAACGAAAGGAATGTATGCAACTTGTGTAAAGCAGGGTTTGTCTTTTTTTCAGGCTTTTCTAAACTCAGTACATAAGTTGCAAGATTTTTCTGCTTAAAATAGTAGTTTGGGGGCTGTTCCTTATTAACAATCTTCACTGTCTTGTTGCCTGGTCACACACTTACTTACTTACTTTCTTTCTTTTCCTCCCTCCCTCCCTCCCTCCTTCCCTCCCTCCCTCCCTTCCTTTTTAGAAATATTTTTATTAAGTTTAAAGTGAAAACAATACCCTTCCCCACTTCCAAGCTTTTTTCTTTTTTCCCAGTTGAGTCTGCTTATTTACATTCCATTCGTACATAGTTTCTCTTCAAAAGGTAATCTTACATTGTTACATTGCTGCTTTGTTACATTGCCTTGTTACATTGTTGCCTTGTATGATATACAATCTTACTTTATTCTTTTCCTTTTCTTATTGCTATATCTTTATCCAATTTAAGGTTTCTCTCTAGTCCCTTTCAAAGTTCTGGACAGACTTATTTTTCAGTGAAAATGTTAGCTTTTCTATCTCTATCATACCCAGAACTTTTAACTTCCATTCTTTTATATCAACATGGTTCCTTTCTTTCCAATATTGTGCATATGTCAATCTTGCAGCAGTTATCAAATATAACAATGTCTTCTGGTGACATCTTATCTCTCTTTGTTGCCCCAATATATTTAACAAATAAAACTCTGGCTTCATTTCAAAATTTAAATTGTAAATTCTTTGAATTTCGTCATGTATTTCCTTCCAAAATTTACCTACTATCTTACAGGTCCACCACATATGAAAAAATGACCGCACACTTTCAACCACATTTTGATATTCCTTGGCCGTATATATATCGTGGTTTTAATCTGTGAAATGTTTGAGGTTGTGCAACATGCTGGGAGATTCTAGGGGATATTTTCCAAAGAGTAAGATTCCCAAGCTCTGCTCTTAATATTGTCTGGTGCCGTTCTCACGGCATTCAGCATCTGACACATTTCAAGTCAATAACAACAATTGCAACAATGTTCATGCGGTTCTGATGTATCTTATCATAATATTTCCCTATCTTTTTTCTCCTGCTCAACTTGCAAATTTCTTTTCTCTCTGTAGTCTCTTATTTGAAACAAGTTCCTTCCAGTATTCTAAAATCCAGTGATAATGAGTTGTTGTGACAGGTAACAAGCCTTTTGAAAGACACATCCCCATGGCATTTGATAGAGGGAGTGTATAGAATATTACTGCCAACAACGGGATTGATGTGCCAATAGCTAGACACGGATAGTAATAATATGAGCAAAAAAAGGAAAAGAGTGCAGATGGATAGAGAGGGACAGGCTGGTGAAGAGAGAGAGAAAGAATCAGCCTTTAGATCATGGCTGTGTTTGCATATCACAATAAGCTAGGGTTCCAAGGGATTCGTGCTTTCTCATTTATGAACAACATGTTGGTGCCTGATTGCTAAAAGTAAACAAACCACTGTCTCTCCCATTTGTGGTTTACTTCTAATAATGTCAGAAGCTGTCACTGTGGCTTTTGCCTCTCTTGATGAGCTCAAGAAATAAACCAACAAGAAGTCATAGGTTATTTGTCTGCTTCTTCTGGGCAGAGGCAAATCAGAGGCCCATATTTGGATGTCATTATGCCCAAATTGTGGTTTGTTTAGCTCTTGCCACTTCCAGTCAGAACAACTGAGGGACATCACAACTGGGCCTTTTTTACCATACGCCAGAATTCTCAACAGTTCTGGCTTGTTGTGACATCTGAGCAACCCCGCTATTTTCCTTCATGTCAGCAAAGAGCTTGGACAGATATGAAGGTCTGCCATCAAACAGACTGATGCCTAAAGCAGTCTCCTCATTGCACATCTTTTCAAAAGCATCCAGAAGCATGCCAGCATTCTGAAAATGCAAAGAAAAGGGCTGAAAAACATATAACATTGCATTTACTGTTGGATTCCAAATTCCATCATCCTAGTCCAGACTACCCAGTGCTGAAGGATGATGGGAACAATTCTTCAACATTTAGAAGACCATAGGTTTCCCATGCCTGACAAGAACGCCCAACTCAATTTGATTTCTATGTCTGGCTTTTATTTTCACTGGAAATAAACTCCCTATCTGGAAGTTACCTAAGTCTCTACAACAGTGATTGTTGACCTGTTTTGGGGGGTGACAGGAGTCTTTGAGATACTGCTAAAATGTATGGACCCCATCCCTGGAAAAAGGCACTAAAACACATTTTTCAGAGCAACAGAAATGAAGCAAAAAGGGAAAGTTGGTTGATACCTGGCTTGTGGGCCCCTTGAAGTCCATGGGTAGATTGCCTTTCAGTCCATGGATCTGAGGTTAAGAACCCTTAATCTTCTCATTCTTTTTTTTTTGAAATATTTTTATTAAAGTTTAAATTGAAAGTAAAAAAAACCCTTCTCCACTTTCAAGCTTTTTTCCTTTTTCCAGTTGTCTGCTTGTTTACATTCCATTCATCTTACATTGTTGCATTGCTACTTTGTTACATTACCTTATTACATTGTTACCTTGCATTACATACAATCTTGCTTTATTCCTTTTCTTTTCTTTTCTTTTTTCTTTTCTTTTCTTTTCTTTTCCTTCTTTTCTTATATCTTTATCCAATTCAAGACTTCTCTCCATTCCCTTTCAAAGTTCTGGATAGGCTTATTTTTCAGTGAAAATGTTAACTTTTCTATCTCTACCATATCCAGAACTTTTAATTTCCATTCTTTTATATCAACATAGTTCCTTTCTTTCCAGTATTGTGCATATGTCAATCTTGCAGCAGTTATCATATATAACAATGTCTTCTGGTGACATCTTATTTAATCTTCTCATTCTTAAGTGATATTACATGTAACATCTTCTCTTTAGAACTCACTTACTTAACTGTGGGGGTGTAGCTATCGGTGGAGGGGGAGAGCACTGCCTCCCCAAGTAAGAATTCTTCCCTCCCTCCTGAAATTTCCTTTAGTCTCCAAATGTCTACCATAAAACTTCAGCTGAGCATTGAGAAATAGAGTTTAGGCATCCAAAGAAAAGGCATCCAAAGTTACCAAGGCAATGCAAAAACAGCAAATACTCTAGATGTAAAAAATTTGCAGGGTGTCTGTGTAATGTTAGGAATTTGAGGATTGGAGGAACATTTCATGAGGCCCAACATTCTCGTTGAGTGGCAATGCTCTCGTTTGCTCCCTCGCTTTAGGAAGCACACATAAAATGAAAAGAGCACTAACAGTTTGTTGCCAATCTGAGAAATCTCAGGCCTCTCAAGTTTTGTCT
The DNA here is from genome assembly GCA_948472985.1 of Iguana delicatissima. Taxonomy (NCBI): domain Eukaryota; kingdom Metazoa; phylum Chordata; class Lepidosauria; order Squamata; family Iguanidae; genus Iguana; species Iguana delicatissima. The sequence continues at coordinate 180,022 of CAOKZL010000562.1, read as the reverse complement.
AAATTCTCTCTTTCTCCCTGTCTCTGTCTCCTTGTCCTGACCCCATCACTCCCTGTCTGCAGTGCATGTTTTTTCATTTCAACCTTGAGCTGCATCTCAGTAAACCTCATAAAAATGCTAACATTGTTTCCCCGCAGAATCTGGAAGTTCAAGATTAGTGCGTACAGAGACCAAGCCAATTTCAGGAGCTCTGGGGCTATGCCTCTTCTTTAGAACTCTTTCCCCTGAAAAATCTGCCAAAGGCTCTGCATGAATATCTCCTAGAAGGCAAGCCAGATGGTTTTATTTGGACAGGTGTTGGGTGGCAGAGCCATAAGAAGCGGAGGAGAAGGGAAGATGAAACTGCCAGCAGCTGTTACATGGCAACAGGATGGGAAGGAGGCCTCTTTGACCTTACCTTTTTTTTGTTATCACCAGCAGGTGGGAGTGGACAAAAGTGGGGGCTGAACTCACTGTATGTAAGTGAACAGCCACTGACATTGAGCGGATAGATGCAAGATCAGGATGGAGAACCATTCTAACATTATTACACAGTGCTGGCTGTGACACCAGACATCTATTTTCCTGGTGCCAAAAATTAGAGCTTGGAAAGCACACAGTAGCAGTCTCACCTAGTGAACTGTCTTTCTGGCTGTTGCTGTCAATGTATACAATTTTAGATAGTGTAAAACTAGTGTATGTTGGGAAGTACAATATAAATATACACTTTTTTTAAAAAAAGTATTTTATATCAGGATTTTCAATAATAAACATATATAACAGCATACAATCTGTACTGAGAATTCTTCCCATCTCACCAGCCTGCCAATCTTACTAAACGTAACTTATTTAATTGCAAGGCACTGTTCAAGTTCTTGTCTTCATTCTATAGAAAATGTTTCTTGTTACTAGCATCTGCTTTGAGGATGTACAGTATAATACAACACATTGGATTGGAATCAGTTTTCTCAGAATGCTAGCTGTTGCTCTGGTGAAATAAAAATCCACAGAGTAAGGAAGAAATAGTAACCAAGTTGTCTCAAATGCATCTTCTTCTGTCTCTTATCTGGCTAATCTGATTGTATATGTCAATTTTTCAGCCAGGTCTACAGATCATAATTTTTTTAACCATTTTCAGAATGAGAGATAATGAAGGTCTGAGCAAGCACTGCTCCGAACATAAATAACAAATTAACAAATACTTTTAGTAGATTAAAAAAACCCTTTCCTCATCTTTTTGGTAAATTTGATCTTATTCTTCACAAAGCATATTACATTCAAAACACAGCAATTACAATGGGGACCACTCACCTGCCACTATATTGAGCTCTACTAGGAATTGAATTGTAAGTGATGTAACAGTCGTCAAGTGATCAGAACACTCAAAAATGGCTTAATTTATTTAATTTAAGGTTATAAGAATTTGGATATGAGCTTGGAAAGTTACTTAAAAAAGTAAATAGCTACAGCTGTTGTTCCAACTCCTCTGTGGTTAGTTACTGATACACTGGCAAATTTATAAAATAACTGTTTTCTGTTTCTCAAAGGTAACTAAAATAGGTCCTTCTGTTACTTTAAACAAAATCTGTGTGTTTTTCTTCTGGCACAAGGTGCAAAGTTAGCCAGTAGCTGAATCATGTAATTTTGCTTCTCTACCAGACACTGTAGGCACGGCCTTGTAACTATAAAAGTAACTATAACCTATTGTAACACTGCAAAAGGAGTGATCCTGTTCCTCGTTAATATACAACCATAATATAATATAGTTATTGAGGAAAGGAACTGATTACAAGGAGGTAGTTTTTATAACCAATTAATTTTAAGCTCTCTATTAGGAGCAGACCTATGATAATGTGATTGCAAATTACCTCTCTTGGCAATTTGAGACTTTTGCTCCATTTTCATTGTTATCATGTTGGCTCTTACATTTTTGAAGTTCAATGACTGTTTCCTTTCCCACTATGGTTTTTGCCTTCATGTCAGATTCTGCATCATTTAGAAGTGGCAGACACACCAAAAAGTCTTGTGGCACCTACCATCAGATCCATGATTGTGGGCTGGAATCCACAAAAGCTTATGCTACATAAAACTTGTTATTCTCTAAAATGCTTCAAGACTCATCCCATCCCCCTCTGAACATGGTTGAACACGGTTTACCACCCCCCAAACCACTGGAAATTTAAAAGGGAGAATACTCTGTCACTGACGCTTGACATGGGAACATATGTTTACAGATTGGAAGGGAGAGGGGAGGAAGCCTTTCTAAGTTTGTCAGACCATGTCAAATGAGAGGAAAGCCTAAAGAGCTGCTTCTTGCTCCGAAATATGGTGCCCTGTCTTAAAGAGTAACATCAAAGCTGATTATTTTACCAAGAGGCACCACAGAAGCCAACCCCTTTGATTTCTCTCTTTATGGCTTACACGGTCAGATAAGGCTAATTAAAATAAAAATTCTCAGAGTCCTTTTTATTTGTATTTTGGGTGGTAAAAGAGGGGGAGCTGTAGTCAGGGGGTGGTGGTGTGGGTGTGGAGAGAGGGAGGTGTGCTGAAGGCTAATAAAAGGGATTCTCTATATAATCTGATGGTCTGGACTTTCTTCTTTCCTCTTGTGGGGTGAATAGTAGCGTTCCTTTAAAATAAAACAAAGGGAACACAAAGAAAGACCATTAAGGAAGAATCTGCACACACTGCCACCTCAGCACCATTGTGTTGTAAGTGATGCTGTACCACAGCCGTTTATTCCTTTGATTATTCTCACTGACAAGAGTTTTAAGATCAGTTTAGACCAAGTGAAATCACCTTCTTTGCTGGAGTAATGCAAACAAAAATAAAATCTCCTGTGGTATTTAGAAAGGTCACAGTTCACTGAGGGCCAGAATTTTGGAGAGGAGTCAATAAAAGCAGGCAGATGGGTCTCCTATACTAATCCCTGCACTGGCTTAGATGTGAACAATGCACATCACTTAGAAGCAGTCTTTAAATAATGATTATACCAAACGCCGCTGCAGAGAAACACATGCAAGATTTGGCACACTCACACAAGAAAACATATTTTGTGTCCTTTGAACCCTAACTGTCAAATTTTCTGCAGTATTGTCTTTAAGTTCTGATGTCTGTATATTTTTATATAATTATCTATTAATTGTATTATTCACACACTCCTTCCCCCTATCAGGAACTTGAGACCATGTACAGTAAAAATATAGTTAAAACTTATTTTTAAAAAGCCACAACAAGAAACATAAGAAATGAGGAACAAGGAATGAAACAATAACAAAAAGCAAAATATTCTTACGAGCCAGCATGGTATAGGGGTTTGAGTATTGGACTATGACCCTGGAGACCAGGGTTTGATTCCTCACTCTGCCATGGAAACCCACTGGGTCACTGGCCCATCACACACTCTCAGCCCCAGAAAACCTCATGAGTTGGAAATGACTTGAAGGTATACAGCAGCAGCAACAACAACAATTCTCATCTCCCTCAGGAGGGAATTACAGGATCAGGGTGCTGCCACTGAAAGGATTTTCTTCTAAGTACCCACCAATTCTAGATGAGGCCTTTCTAAGCAGTGGGACATGTAACAAGGACCTGGGGATGAGACTGGATTGGGGCAAGTCCATATGAAAGATGCTTGTACTAATATAATCACAATGAATGAGTATTTCAAAAAGTAAATGCTGTTTTAGCAAACCAGTTCAACTTTCTCATCTACATTTTTATAGGTGTATGAAAATGCTTAACAGGATATAGTAAATAGAGATGCCATTTAAATACAGTGATTTGCCAGGTGACGGTCATACATGGAAGTGTCTTCAGATATTATGCCACCATTTTGGACGATCTAGCTTTATCCCTTGCAGTGGGGTGCTCCTTTGTGGCATTGATCCATCTTTTCTTTCAACATATGGGTAGCAACATCATTTCAATAGCAGGAGTAGGGATGCACTTGGATTCCCTGAAGCAGCCCATCCTGCAACTGACAGGTATCTGAGAATATTAGAAGGTGCACCCATGATGAGAAGTACAGTGCCATCTCAACTTGGAATGACTTGACAAAGGGAAGAAAGGAAGACAGGTAGCAATATTCACCGCGTGCACTTGCAAGGTGAATGTTGCTCCCTTGTTTTGGAATGTGGTTATATATGTGTGTGTGTGTGTGTATGTGTGTGCGCACATATATATATATGGAAACCTCACTGAGTGTCGTATAGATCCGTTTTCAACCATCAGCCTGCCCACATTTGTACACTAGTCTGTGAATATTTTGCTTTAGTGTGTCCAAATCATCAACAACATTTATATCCATTAATAATGTATTGTAATTCAACTGTTGCATTACTGGATTGATCAACGAATGATAAATTAGGTTGTATGTGTCTTCTGCCCTTTCTTTTTCAGAGCCTGGAAATGTTACTTTTTTCCATTATACATTCAAACTCCTCTGGCAACATGCTGGCTGGGAGATTTTGGGCATTGTAGTTTATTATCAAAGATTAAGGCATATGCCTGTGAGTGTTGCATACATTCCAAGTGAAACATGGGTGAAACTATGATGACCTGGCTATGATGATCTGGCAAGCAGAGACATGGTATATTAATCATGCTGATCTCTAATCTTTCATTTCCTATCCATGACTGATGTGAAAAGTGACTCTGAAGACATGATATGTTCCCTTTCTGAAATTCTGAAACACTGAAATTCTGAAACACCCAACTTCACAGTGTTAAGGTTAAAGGACACAATGGCAGTGGCTTATATGGCAACCAAGATCCAATAGCAATGCTGGTGGAACATAAAGCTCAAGTACAGATAACCTAGAGGACTGTATTTTCCCATAGGAGCCTCCCCCATTTTGCGATTCAGGTATCCTAAAGTCTCTCTGCCTGTTCAACCATCAATCGGTGGTGAGAGTGTACCATGCTTAGTTGTGCCAGGGAGTGGAAGCATTCTGCAAAAAGGTAGTGGATACTTCCTTACACAACATCCATCAAAGTATATAAGCATATTGGAAGCTGTGGCCTGTGGATGCTTCTGGAGTTGCTTCTTCAGGTAAAGACTGGGATTTACATTTAGTCAACGGCCCATTCCTTGCCATAGGTCACACAATCAGTGACGAGGCAGAGAAAAGCAATGACAACCTCAGAAACATACACACCACCCCCTAACTGGGACCAGGATTAAAGGGTCCTCAAGCATGGAGTAACCTGGTGAGGCCTCAGTTGGTAAAACTTTCAGGGCTACCACGTGTCAGAAACTGAGTGTGAAGAGTCTTCTACCATATTGAATTCACACAGTGCCTTCAATAACATTATACCAGTTGCTCTAGGGCAGTGGTTCTCAACCTGTGGGTCCCCAGATGTTTGTGGACTTCAGCTCCCAGAAGCCCTGAGCATTGACCATAGTGGCTGGGGCTTCTTGGAGCTGAAGTCCACGAACATCTGGAGACCCACAGGTTGAGAACCACTGCTCTAGGGCATCCTGGGGAAAGAGCTTCCCACACTGAGCCACCATCACCAGTGAGACTCTAGAATGTCTCCAAGGGCAGTGGCAGCAGGTGGTTTCCATGTCAGTAGGGTTGTGAATCTGTTCTGGATTTTACTCTGAATTTTAAAGGTGTGGAATCTATTTTAGGAGACAGGGTTCAGTATTTTGGAGAGCTCCTTGAAGGTTCAGACTAAAATTTGGTGTCTATTTGCCACCAAACTCCTATATGGGAGCCACCAGTTGCCATTGGTGATGGGTGCGAGGTGTTGGCTGCATCCTTAATTTCTAGAATGACCATTGTCCTGATGTTGAAAATATTGCTCAAGTCTTGCTTGACACTGGCATACAGAGTTAGTTTTAGTACCTTATGATTTGGAGGTTTCCTTCTCCCTCCCCCTTCATCGCTTGGGCTTTTATCACTAATTGTGAGGGCTGGCCAATGGGCATTTTGACAGATTTTGGAAGACCAAAGGCCAGGGTTTACTTCCTATTACTTTTTGTTTTGTTTTGGGAGAAAAGATTAATGAATTCTACAGCATCTTCAATCCCTTTGAATTTTATGTATACCCAATTTATTTCAATCAAGAAACACTTTTCTTCAGAAGTCAAAAACTGACTATTTTTAAATGACTTCCTTGTAACATTTGCCTGTGAAACAACTGTTAGTTTTGCTTGCTTTGCTTCAGTTTCCTCAAGTTTGTTTGGTTGTGTTGATAAAAGCCCCGGGGCGCCCACTGAGACAATTTGCATAGCATTGTCTTTAATCAAGCGATGAGATAGCCAGGCTTCACTTGAAGCAGCAGTTCCACTGAAAACAAATTGCAGCTAGAACATGTTCTCCCATTGCAGGTCCCTATCTTCTGTTCCCATTGCTTCAAACAAATGAGCAAACAAAGTAAGAACATACTTGTCTTATGTTGTTTACAGCTTTGTGCTGCAAATTCTGTTTTGGTGTTGTCCAAGAAATGAAACTGATAATTCTCTCTCTCTCTGTTTTTGAAGATCCTATTATCTTATCCTTTTCAGAAGAGGTTTGGCACAAATCACTACATGTTTTTCTTTTCTTAGCAAATTTGTCTGAAATACTTCCAAAAGCACATATGATTGTGTAGAACTTTGTAAGTAAATTTTCATGGATGTGATGCCAATAAAATCTGTCATGAAGACCACACATTCCCTGAAAATATGTATCTTCTTAATTAGTGTTTGTAACAATTTCCTCTTGAAGCCTTGCAGTGGATATTCGCATAACTGCTTCCTCACCAACTTCATTATAGCTGACTAACATAGCTTTGAGAGTTTGCGTAAGGTTTGCTCCTTTTCTTCAAACAATCAGTTAAGAATTTGTTCTTCTACTGAAGATATCTAATCTGGTCACAGTGACATATGCCTTTGTTACATCCCGCTTGAATTATCCTAAAGTTATCTGTGTGGTGATGTCTTTGGAAAGAGTTCAAGATCATCAGAAGACCAAAAATGTTGCAGCCGGACTCTTGACCAAAACTTCCTAGAAGGAAAACACACTTCCTAGTTTGCATGTGTAGCTGCAATGGTATTACTGCCAGCTGGTATGTATTCCAGGCACAATTCAGAGTGCTAGTCACGGCCTATAAAACTCCATATGGCTTGAGTCCAGGCTACCTGAAGGATTGCATCTCCCCATATGACCCTGCCCAAGTGTTAACAGAGTCATATGAGGCCTTTCCCTTGGTTTCTCTGCCTTCAAAGGAATGTTTGTGAAAACACAAAAGATTGCCTTCTTGGTGGATTCTCTCCCTAGTTCCTAACAGGTTTTGATGTAACATTAAACCATAAGCCAAAGGTCTTTGTTTAGTCACTCTTTTCTGCAATCCAAAGCAATCAGACAGTGTGCACTGTACACCAGCACACTTGTCATGATGTCCAAAGTGGGCCATTGAGTTCAACGAAGCACATTCCCAGTAGATAAAGGACAGAGACCTGAACCTACAAAATATCACCGATAGCCTTTTATAGTCCTATATGTGTCTTCTCAAAAGTAAGTTCTGCCAAGTATAGGGGGACTTACTCCAAAGCAGGTAGGATAAGGCTGCAGCTTTAGGCTTTTCTTCTTCTCTGGGCTCACCACAGTACTGCCTCTTCACAGTGATGGGAATCATGTGCTCCTGTGAAGCAAGAGGCTGTGCTGATGGTAACAGCACTGCTGGTAGAGTCACCCATTTTAGCCAGGTTAAATGTGCCAAATAGCTACTGGGCAGCAGCAGTATGTGTTTGTGTGGGGTGACACTGGTGGAGAATCTCTCAGAGACAATGGCAGTGGCACCACATTACTTGTTAGCACTGTGAAGAATGAGGCACAGCAAACCCCTTTTGAATGTCTTTTACCACAAAAACCTGCTGATGAGACAATCCAAAATAAACAAGTGATATCCAGAAGATGAGACTTCCAGGTCAGAAGATTCTCAATAAGTGACTGAGGTACAACAGAGGACAACTACAAGTAGTGCTGTGGCTAATGATGAAACTGGATTCAAGCTGAAAGGACATGCTCAGATATGAAAGGAAAGTCCAAAGCTGTACAACACACATTATAGGAACATGTAATTTGAGAAGCATGACTCAAGGGAAGCTAGACATAGTAAAAGAGAAAATGGAGTATACAAATATTATAATATTTGGGGTGAATGAACTAAAGTGGACAGGAATGGGAACATTTTGAGTCAGATAATCACACAGTGTTTTTACTCAGGAAATGAAAATCTTAAGAAGAAATGGGGTGGCATTTATAGTATGGAGAGATACAGCAAAAGCACTGAAAGGATACAAAGCAAAGTCTGACCAACTCATGTTAATAAGACTGCAGGGAAAAGCCATCAATACAACCATAATCCAGGTTTATGCTCCATCTACAGAGACAGAAGAAGAAGAAATTGAATGATTCTGTGCAGGAGTACATGAGGAAATTTATCACCCACCAAAACAGGACTTCTTGTTAATCATAGGTGGTTGGAATGCAAAAGCAGGAAACAGAGCAGAATCAAAGACTGTAGGAAAATTTAGGCTAGGATCAAGAAATGAAGATGTGCAAATAACACTGTATTATTAGTAGAAAACAGCAAAGATTTTAAATGATTACTGAAGAAAGTCAAGGAGGAAAGTGCAAAGGCAGGTTTATAGTTGAAAATTAAGAAAATAAAATAATGACCACAGCTGATTGACATAAAGCTGATGATGGAGACAATGAAATAGTGAAAGATTTTCTATACCTTAGCCCAGTCTTTAATCAGCATGGACATTACAGTCAAGAAATCAGAATAAGTCTTGGACTTGGAAAGGCAGCTGTGAAGGAACTAGACAAGATCCTGAAGTACAAATATGTGTCATTGAACACAAAGTTAGTATTGTCCATGCCATCTTATTTCCACTTTTTATGTACGGTCTGAAAGCTGGACAGTGAAGAAAACTGATAGGAAGAAAATCAACTCATCTGAAACGTGGTGCTGGATCTATGGATACCATGGTGCCTAAAGAGACAAATAAATGGATTCTAGAGCAAATCAAGTCTGAACTCTCTCTCCAGAAGCTAAAATGGCTCAACTGACACTGTCATACTTTGGCCATATCATGAGAAGACATGACTCACTAGAAGAGATGATAATGCTTGATAAGGTAGAAGGCAGTAGGAAAAAAGGAAAATGGCATAATAGAAAGACAGCTTCAACAAAGGAAGCCACATCCCTGAAACTGCAAGATTTGAGCAGGGCTGTGGATGATGGCATGACCTGTAGGTCTCTCTTTCATAGGATCACCATAAGTCAAAGTTGACTTGACTGCAGTTAGTCATGTAACAAATTGCATGGTAATTGTTCTATTCCAGTTCTGTGAAAAAAAAATCCTCCTTTCACCTGCTGTGTTCCTAGTTTATGCCATCTTCCGATTAAAAATTAATAAATCTTGCCGCTTCCATTAATTTTGCACATACAATATTCTCATATTATACAAACCTACAATATTCTCATGTTTATTTCTTTTTGCTTTTTCTTTTCATCCCCTTAAGATATGTTATACTTGTTTCATTAATTAACTTGTGTGGTGCTGAAAGTGGTAAAAAATATAAACGCCTTCATTTGGTTAGGACATGGGAGAATCCACACATACATGACATGCTTCTCCTAGTAGTTGCAGATGCTTTAGTAACTTTTAAAAAATACCATGTTTCATGTGAAATCAATGTATTTATCATGTGACTTCTCAGAAAAGTTTTACTATTCTGGTTGTTAATCTTTCACACACTCTTTCAGTTTGTAATTGTTATCTCAAAGTAGGTGTGGTTGGGGAGTAAATAATCCTGTGTGATGACCTGGTGGATGTGTCAGTCTCTTGTCCAAATCACAAAATCAAGGTGGACAAGGCTTTATTAGCATGATAAAAACCTTTTAAAAAAACCTTTCTTTCCTTCATTTTAAATTTAAACGCTTGCTTTTTCAACGACTCCTAACATTTTAGAGTTTTATATAGTAGGTCCACTCAGCAGTAAGCCCCACTGACTATGGCAGGATTGACTCCAAGGAAAAGTCACTTAGGAGTTGCAATTGCTTACTCTTTCTTTCAGTCTTACTCTGAGTGGGAGTGCCTACTCAGAAGTAAGCCACACTGACTTTAGTGGGATTTAACCATATATAGGATGGATACAGGGGGATTTTCCACACTACATTGTTATAGTGTTATTATTCCACTTTCAACATCCTATGGAATCCATAGTTTAGGGAGAGGCATTTAGAACTGGCCTCGGTTAACTATAAAACCCCAGAATTCCACAGGATGTTGAAAGCAGAAAAACAGCGTAGTGTGGAAAGGCTCAGGGTTGCTATTTCACCATCTTGGTGAGAGTGTCTCCTCAGAAGCAAGCTCCACTAAGTGCTTCTCACAGAGCAAACAAGTCAGTAAGCTAAAGCAGAAAGGTTGGGAAGATTCTGCTGCTTCTGCCTGATGTCCTTTGTGGCATGGAAGGTTGCAGGGGCACACTTCTGCCAGAAGGTGTGGCTGACAATATTGCAGTGGAGGGGGGAGGGAATGAGGGAAGGTAGGAATTTGATAATGATTAAAAGGAGCAGGTCAGCAAAACACATCCTGAGGAAGCAAGTGCAGTCCCTTCAGATTTAAATTATACCTTCTATTGTGCCAAGGAAAAGATGCTGCTGATGGTATTTGCTGTTTTCGTATGCCTTCAAGCCATGTATAACTTATGGCAACCTTTTCTGGGGCTGAGAGTCTGTGATGCACCCAAGGTTCACTTGGTTGGTTTCCATGACCAAGCAGGCAATGAAACCCTTGTCTCCAGGGTTGTAATCCAATACTCAAACCACTACTCCATCTTGGCTCTATTTATGGTGCTAGACCCTGGGAATAGTAACCAGTGATTTGGGGTTGTTGTGTGTATTGTGTCAATTGCACAGTTAAGTACAGGAACAGCAGTACACTATCAAGCACAGATACCGTCACTTTTGTCCCATTTGGATTCCCCCTTCCCCATAAGAAGAGAATATGATTTAGGTCCTCTAAGAAATAGCTGCATTTAGAATCCAGAAAAAAAAAAATCCATCAATTAAACTATGAAAAACCTAGAAAAAAATGATCAAGCAAACAGCTGAAAATAGATGAATATCTCAACAAATTATATTTCATCTCCCTGTGAGACTTCTGAATACCTTGCTTATGACTTCTTATTACTCTGATCTCCTTTGTTTTAGCAAGAGACAGTGACCTAACTTTTATATGCTAAACAATTAATTAAGAAGCATGCTTTCCCCCTCCTCCCACATTTTCACCCTCAGATTCAGTTTTCATAATGAAACTGATTATGTCTCCACCACTTTCATCACATACCTCAAACAACACCTAATCCTCACAACTGTGCTGCTAGAAAAAGTGTTTAAAAAAAATAGTGTTTGGCACTGCTTCTATTGCTAGGGAAACAATAACAGCAATGACAGGGAATTAAATCCTTAAAAACCCTAGGGCATTGTTACTGTTAACATTGGCAACAAATGCTTGTCTAGATTATGTTTCTTTCTTATTCCACATCTTTCATCCCCTTGAAAAGATTCTTACATCATCTGAAGTTTGCTGCAAGATTTCCTAGCCATATATGTAGGCCAAGTCCCTGCCATTATACTCCAGTCCTTCATTTAACATTCAGAGAGCGTAAGGTCATGTTGTATCAACATTCACTGCTCCTTCCTAGGTTGCTTTTGCTCAGTTCCCTTTTGAGAGGGCCATTAGGCAGAACGAAGTGACAGTTTCAGGTAGCAGATCTTGGTTGGGTGGCAGTTGTGGCTGCTCCCTGGGGTTCCTCCTAAATTCCCTGAATCTTCAGCTCTGTTAGACAACAAAGTTGTGTGTGTCAGTGTCCTGAGCCCTCTAAACAAAGAGCATTTTCGCCCTATACTCTTGTAGTGCTCTTATTCCGCTTTCAACATGCTGTGGAATTCTGGGGTTTGTAGTTCACTGAGGCCAAAGAGCTCTCTGGCTGAGAATTCCCAAGGCCCCTCCCTAAACTGCAAACCCCAGGATTCCACAGGATGTTGAAAGTGGAATAACAGCACTATAACAGTGTAGTGTGGAAAGGCCCCAAACTAGTGCTTCAAGAATGGTATAAGACCCAAATTTTATTTTTATTGGTAAAAGTAAGATTCAGCTGCCAGGCCACTCAGCTTCATCATGTTGACTGGGGAGGAGGAGCACCATTTTGTCATTCGCTGGGCAGCAAACTGTCTTCAGCCAGCCCTGTTTATGAGAAAGCATAAACAAAATCATCTTTGTTTTTCATGGACTTTTCTAGGTTAGACTTTCCTTGTTCCTGCTCTACTTACTAATTCTTCCTAGCAAGTAATCTCCCACCATGTTTTCACGTTAGCCTTATTTGGGCAATCTAATCCGCCGTTTGGAGTTGTGGAGCCTAGATGTGTGCAGGACAATGGGGACCTCTATAGAAGTGGTGATGGTGGGGGCAATGGGGGCCCACTCGTCCCCATCCTTTCTCCCATGGGGAGTTTAGAACATGGGTTTAAGAATATGAATTGGCACATTCCTTCTTAAATTATGTTCTCTGGAAATAGAGAATATTGCAATAGTAGGGCCAAAAAGAAAAAAAATGAGTAGCCCTTTCCAGACATTCCTCCATGGGTTCATGGTACATTTGTGCACATTCACAGACCTCGGCCCCGCTTGTATCTTTTCATGCTCTGGTCACGGAGGGCTCATGAAAGCCTAGTGATCCTCATTTGATTGTAGTATAAAGGAGTCTCACAGGATTGTGATGCCTGCTGTGTAAAATTATCTCCCCATTGAAATTAGATGAGCCTCCCACTGTTTCTGCCATCAACAAAAGACTTATTTGTTTGCTCAGGCATTTTCTCGATTGTTAATGTTGCCAGTTATTGCTCACTTTTAACAGACTGTGATTAACAGATTGTGTTGCTTCTTATTATTTTACTAGTTAGCTAATGGTTTTATTGTATCTGTTTTTATTGTAGATGAGTTTGAAATTTCTTTAAAAAAATGATATAAAATGGTTTGAAACAAGCAAGCAAGCAAGCACACAAACAAAGACATACAGTAGGAAAAGGGGTTCATTGTACATATACAGTGTGAGATCATAAATCCTGTTTGTTTAGGAGTTCAAGTGAAGTGAAGCACCTTCATCATTTCACAGATGAAAACCAGGACATATCTGGCCAGGCAGTATGAGTGTGGCCAAGATGATAAAAGTTGTTAATAAAAGACGCAAAGGCTAGGAGAGGCTGCAGTGGTCTGCTTTTGCCTAAACCTACTGTGTAGGGAAAAATTCTGCTCCTGCCCTCCTCTCTTCCCTGCTGATTTAATTGAGTGCAAACCACATTTGTAATTTGAACTTAGTTTGCAGTAATTGATGTAAGCTGAAGATGAGGAGACAAGGTGGGAGGGCAAGAGAGAAACTATGTCCACTTCCGCACCACACTGTTATAGTGCTACTATTCCATTTTCAACATCCTGTGGTATCCTGGGGTTTGCAGTTGCCAGGATACCGCAGGAGGGGCCTTTAGAATTCTCAGGGAGGGGCCAGAGAGCTCTTTGGACTCAATAAACTCCAAACCCCAGGACTCCACTGGTGGAATAATAGCACTAAAAGCAGTGTAGTGCAGAAATGGCGGGGGGCATTTTAAAAGCAACTGAAAAAGTGTGATGACATAAAATTAATTGGGACTGTCCCTAACCCCTGTAGAACAGAAATGGGTGTCATCTACATCCCAGTGCTGTTTTCGTCTCCTTTGCAGTTCCAGAGGGTTGTACTGCCCCATTGCAGTCACTGTTTTGGGTGACGGGTACTGATGTTGTGTAACTTATGCTCTCCTCAGAAGGCAAGGGTTCCAAATTGGAGGACCTCGAATAGCATTGCAAAGTCTTTTAGAGCATGTGAGCATCTCTTTTATTCAGGAAAAAAAAAGGCATATATTTTCAGCTGAGCATTTTTCAAGTGTTGCTAGAGACTGGTGAAGATTGGTGGGGGGTTCCTAAAACTGGTTTCACTAGAAGGCCACATGTGCCCTATGGGCAGCACAGTTCCCACCCTTGATGTAAAGAAACTGTGTGAGGGCTTATGGTGTATAAGACAAGCAGCAAAGAAGAGCTTATATCAAACCATTTTTATCTTGTTTAAAAATGCTTTTCTATTCATAGTACAACAGGGAAGCTAAACACTCTTTCTCCTTCTCTTCCTCAGTCAGTTATGTTTTAACCTCAAATGTGAGCTTCCTTTTATTTTTTCTGGAATATGACTCTTAAAGTTCTACAGGAAACCCTGGAGTTCCAACTAACTTCCTCAAGCTCTGGCTCCTCACAAATGTCGTCACCCCTTAGTAGCAGAATTTTACCACATGTGGGTGTGAGAATATAGACCATTTCCACACTATACTGTTGTAGTGCTATTATTCCGCTTTCAACATTCTGTGGAATTCTGAGGTTTGTAGTTTATTGAGGCCAAAGAGCAATCTGGATGAGAATTCTAAATGTTCCTCCCTAAACTGCAAACCCCAGGATCTCATAGGATGCTGAAATTGGAACAGCAGCACTATAAGAGTGTAGTGCAGAAATGGCCTATGTTTACAATGTAGGTCCCTCCTAAGTGAATTTATGTTAGCTCCCATTTCAAGTGCTGTATTTGCCGGTGTATAAAACGCACCCCATTTTCAAACAGTATTTTTCAGGAAAAAAAGGTGAGTCGTATATGCCAGCAAATGGGGGGGGTATGCTTTCTCTTTCTTAAAAGTGCTGGATTTTTCTAAGTCTAATAGTTTCAGGGTTGTAACTGTTTAAAAGGAAAGGGAAGCAGTGCCCTGCTGCTGATATTCCCGATCTTTTATTCAGTTTCAAAGTTTTCCTCATTTTTTTAAAAGCAAGCATACAATCCATTCACTGTTCTGCATACATATAGCAAAGGAATTTATGCTTTCCTGTGTTTCAAGCCCTTTCATGTACGGCTGTAAAAGTAGAGGCAAGAGATATCTCTGTTAATGTTCTAGCTGTGGTTGTTCAGAAAGACATAAATCCTCTTCTGTTTTCCCATATTTGAGTCCCTGAGTACACAGATGATTGACAGACACAAGTATACTTCATATTTTAAGAACATGCATCTATTTGTGTTTTGAACGGTTTTGCCATTTTACTTGTGACAGGGTTGGGACTCATGCAACCCTTCAAATATAGCTGGACTGCAGTTCCCAACAGTCCTAGGCAACAGTGAAGAATGCTGAGAATTAGAGTTCAACAACATCTGGAGGGTAACTTCATTCCCAACATCATTTTATGAGGCCCACTCATGTACCACCATGGTACCTTTCTCACCATGGTTCCTTTCTGTCAATGGTCTAAAATGGATGTTCTCTGCAAAGGTAGCCCTGGGTATGCTAAGGCTGCTATAGTAATTCAGGAAGTATAGCCCATGGTCTTGCGCAAGCCATGGAGGAAAATAGTGGCTGGGTTGAGCAAGACTCAAAGTGCAGGTGCAGGGGAAGACAGCAACCACTGACTGACTCAATCTCTCTGGCCAGACATCATGAAAAATCAGTAAGTTCATGAAACTGCTCACACCCTTGGGGTAGGCGTACATGTTGTCAACAAGGTGGAGAGTGGAGAGAGCTAAATTTGCATCTAACCAGAAAAGGAACTTGGAGGTCTAGTGCATGGGAAAGAAAATTTACTTTTGGGTTTTTAAAAAAGTCTTTTTGAATAGTGAGTTAAGAGTGGATATGGTATAATTTTATAAAACTGCACATGCTGGGAAGGCTAGCCACACTGTTAGGCAGAATGAAGGATTTGACTAGGAAGGGGAATAAAGTAGTGAAGGCAGTGGCAGCTGGTGGTTTCCATGTCAGTGGAATGGTAAATCCATGATAGGTTTTAGTCCAAATATTAGCCTAGGAGAACATTCCAGGGTGGTAAACCCTAGCTTCCAAAATAGGTTCAGCATCTTGAAAGCTGAGAGCTTCTTGAAAGTTTGAACTAAAACCCAGAGCAGACTCACTGCTTCACTGACAAGGAAGCCACCAGTTGCCCCTGGTTGAAGGAGAGAGCTGTGTGCCCCACAGCAGCTGCCATGTATTCCATATTTGCTCTAAGCTAAGCACTGCTTTCAGGTGTGATGGGGGGTGCTACTCCAACAGCAGTGTTAAAGGAAAAATGGATGGCCAAGTTTAGCCTACTTCTCTATATGGTATGTGTACTCCCTCTCTCTATGTCTGTCTTTGATATTTGTTCACTCTGGTGTATATAATATATGTTCTGATCCTAAGCTGTATGTGGCTTACCTTTGACCTCACCTTGTATAAAAGAGCACTCTGCTTTTTGTCATCCAGTTGCTTCATTCTATTTACTAGTTTTAATATAGTTCAGGAACTTAATCCTGCTGTAGGGGCATGCCCCTTGCAGTATGGATTATTCAACAGCAGCCATCAATAGTATTGTCCTATAATGCTTTTTCTTCTTTCAGGCTCTTCTTGGAAACATGCATGGCACAAGCTGCCTTGTAACATCTGTAAGAAAAACAGCAGGGGTAGGAGTGGTCTGACTTGTACAGAAGAGATGGCTGGTTGTCTGCCCCACTTCCCATGGAGTGAGTTGGAGCTGTGACAGAACAAGATACCCTTAATTCTCCTAAAACTGAGAAACCTTCCTTCCAAGTATACCTGCTCAAGATGATAATACAAACATTTTCCGCATGTTGGGCTAGATTTTGCCATTGCTCTGCTGGTTAAATGGGTCTAGGACTGGCCTTTAGAGACATTCCTACAGTCAGTTTTTTTCAATTTAGAGACCAAACAGAAGGATAAAGGTGAGGAGAAAAAAACAGACAAATATCATGTGGAATGTTGGTTGCAACATGGTATTAGTTTGACTATGTTGTTCCTGCAATATAGGTAAGTGGAAAAGGAATTTCAGACCATGATAAGAATATTTGTCTTCAGTCTGTTGTTTCCTTAACTTTGCTGGGGGCAGACTCTTGGCTACCCAAAGGTGCCATGAGCAACCTAGATAATTGCTGCCGGTGAAGGCACAGGAAAGTGAGGGAAGAAACCCACATTCCTGAGCTTGACATCTGGGTCCTGCAGCTGGGGTTAGTAGAAAGGAGGATGGGAAACAGTACTGGCTGTCATCAAAAGATTGTGATGGTGCCAAGTTAGCGTGGAAATTACATACAGATGCCATTTTTGTTTTTTTCCCCTTGAGACAAACAGTTCGGCTATTGCATCAAAACAAAGATGGGCTTAGAAAAGTCTGATTGGTGAATGAATATTGGCTTTTGTGACTAAAGGAGGCTAGCAGGAGACGTGTAGGTTCTGAAGTCTCCGTGGCTGGCTAAATAATATTTTAAAAGTAAGCAATCTCATTCAAATGCTTCTGTAAAAGAAAACAGAATGGTTTATAGCTGTGGTTTCGTGAATTGCTCACTGTTTGGTGATCACATCTTACTTCACATCTGATCATTTTGCTGGGTAAAGGGTATCTTCTGAAAAGACTCAGTATTCTGAAAACCAACACAAATCAAAATCAGGCTGATGTTTGTGTCTGGACTAAAGGAAACTGGAAGGGTATTGAATAGGCCTTGCTAAAGGGTGATCCAAACCAGTGGCAATCTTTCCTGCAAACTTTGATCATGCCGCGGATGAGAGAATTTTTTGTCTTTTTTATGGATCCATGACAAGAACTGATGCTGGAAGTAAAGCGCTTTGAACGTGGGAACAAAACAGAAGAAAATCCTACAAAACATACTGCATTTTCTTTTTACCAAAAAAAGCGGAAAAACAATCAAACAGACACAATGGTTAGCCGACACAGAGGAGCATCTAAGATGATTGGGTTTTGCAGACTTAAGTCTGCTTAAGTTGCTGATAGATAGTATGACTAGTGTCTAAAATGCTGGGCTTTTCCACCAGCCTTAACAGCATTGACAGGCCTGGGGACCAGATGGGAAACTATAAGCATTTGATTCACACATTGTTCTCTTGGGATTTCCTTAGGCTAAACCCCAGAGCATGAAAGAGTCCTATTTACAGGAACTGTTGAATAAGTAGGAAGTGAGAATCACACCAGGCATTATCTGACGATGTTTGCAAATGTGCAGTGTGCTCTGAAAGCCTTTTCTCCCAAGCAATAGGGGCTTTCAGGCTTCTTTGAAACAAGCAAGGTTTTCTGTGGTACCATAGCTTGCATGTCACCACAGGCAGCTCTGTGCAATTGGCCTGTGCTATCTTTTCCACTTTCTCACAGTTTTTCATTCACAAAAGCATTTTATGTTATGGGAAAGAGAACTGGTCAGGGAACACTCAGTAGCCACCAGGCCAGATCTCTAAAACAGAAATGCTATAATTGTTGTTCATTCATATCCTGTTTCTATTGCTGCAACTTTGTGTCCAGCCTAGTCATTATCACAGGGATTGCCAATGAACACTTAGCTCTTTTCAAGCTGTCAAGGAGCTTCAAGAGATGGACAACTCAGAAGGGTGGTAGTGCTATTTTTGTGACTGTTCCCTTATAGTAGTCTGTCCTGTTCTAAGAACTGGACATGAATCAACTGAAAATGAACAATAGTAATATTTAATTTCCGTTTCCATGCATTTTGGGCCTTGTTTGTCTTGAGGTGTATTTTTGCTATCTGCTATGGTATCTGTTGGGAGTTAGAGTTTCTCAGGGTGTTAACCCTTTGGGAAATTCTGTGAAAGATAAAATTATTAGGAATTATCCTTTTTTTAGCAGAGTTGCAGAAAAAACATACCTCAATCTCTGTGTGGCTTCCCTGAAAGGAAACTGACTTGGAAAGCAAAACAAGGTTCCAAATGTAGAAGATTTACTAATAATCTTTACAATTACATATGCATTGGAGAAACTGGATCCTAACTAAGAAAAGGATTAGCAAAGACAGCAGCTTCATTCTTAATTCACCAGTTTCTTGGTGGAGAGACTAGCATAGCAGAGAGAAGGTGCTAGAAGCAAGATTGCAAAAAGGAAGAAAAAGAGAGAAGCCAATGACTTCTATATAAGGCCAATGACTGACTCCAGGGTGTATCCTGGACCACATGGCCTGGATACCTTAGCAGATCATTTTAAATAACACAGAGCAACAGCTGAGACTTCAGGTGAGAGGCCAGAGGGCTTCTCCATGCAAAGGAAAGTTAAGCCTGTTCTAGCTAAACCCCATTTGTTGTAAATACAGGGGTGTCAAACTCAACTTCACCTTGGGCTTAATCAGCATTATGGTTGCCCTCGAAGGGCTGGTTGTATCTGTAAGACTATATACATGTATCTACTTTTTTTGTCATATTAAATAATTGCCTCTGCATTTCATTATTACTAGTTTTAGTAATAACTAGCTCTGTAACTAGAGGTCTAGGAAAAATAATAGCAGGCAGATATTCAAGTGTACAACTATTGTACAATTTATTGAAAAAAGAGTATTGAAAACAGAAAGTTATACTTTTAATCATCAGACAAATATTACCAGGCAGTGTTAAAAGTTGTTTTAGAAGTAACTTTTTGGTCCCAGGTGAGACAGGCAGAACAATAATTGTGCTCTGATCTAATGTGCAATCTGTGGCATATGAAGTTGATAAGGCAATGTGTTCTGGCCCTGTACATTCTTGGACATTTTGGGGCTGTTTGATTGTAGTTTATGGTCCTTATACCTCTGTAAAATGACATAGAATTGGTCAGTATATCCAAAGTGTGCCACTTTCTGCTCCCCAGGTCCTCCCTGTGGCTCCTTCTGCCCCCCTGCCTCTCTCTGTACCTGGTGAGCCCAATCCCCACATTGTGGGCCGTCAGCTGCCAGTATTTTGAAAAGGGGCCAGCAGCCAGCACTTGTGGTCTACTTCTACTTCTGACTGCTCCTCTGTCCAACTCTTGCGAGCCATGCAGAGCGTTGCCATGATAACCCATGGCAATGCTCTGATGACAAGACTTGGACAGTCAGTCAGAAGTAGATCATGAGTGCTGGCTGCTGGGCCCCTCTTCAGAAAATGGCAGACAGGGGCCCACAACATGGAGATCAGGCTCGCCAAGCAGGGGGAGTGCCGCAGCTGCAGGAAAGGTGCAAGGGCTACATGAAATGGCCTGGCAGTCCGGATTTAGCCCATGGGTCTTGTGTTTGCCATGTTTCATAGAACAAAGTGGTGGAAGGAAAGAGAATGCCAGAATTTTCCAACAGTATCTCAGTGGCATTTTGCTGTCTACTATGGTATCCCAATGGTTCTTTTGCAATTTTGCAT
This sequence comes from Iguana delicatissima, assembly GCA_948472985.1. Taxonomy (NCBI): domain Eukaryota; kingdom Metazoa; phylum Chordata; class Lepidosauria; order Squamata; family Iguanidae; genus Iguana; species Iguana delicatissima. The sequence continues at coordinate 159,778 of CAOKZL010000562.1, read as the reverse complement.
TATTCTTGGGGATGTGGGGGCTTTAGGAAGGGGTGTGCAGACTGCAAAAAATCTCCTGGGGGCTAAGAGCAGCCCATAGGTCATAGTTTCCCACTCCAGATATTGATCCCCTTCAAAGATCAGAGAAGCTATGTTTCTGGAATGCAGCTCTCACGTATCTTTCAGCTGTTCAATTTGACAGAGGCAGTCCTCTGTCTGACTTTTTTCAGCTGCTTTTAAAATGTCCTAGTTCCTTTACCCTCCTCCCACTTCCCCCCTTCGTCCTCATTGTACTTCAGTTGCTGCAAACTGAGCTCAAAGTAGGAAAGTAGTTTGCATTCATTTAAGGCAGCAGTGAGGGAGACAAGAGGAGGGGGAGGCATCTTGCCCTTTCCAGGAGGCTCAGGCAAAAGCAAAGTGCTGCATCCTTTCCTAGCTTATGTGTTCTTCCTTGTTCACAACTTTTGCCATCTTGACCTCACTCTGATGATGCTTGGCCACATGTTTCAGTTTTCATCTGCTGAAATGTTAGAGAGTATGCTCCCAGAACCTTTCAGCCAATATGCCTCAACTTTTTCAAGGTCTGATGATTTTCCTAATACTTCCAATGGTTTATGTATGTAGAGGTAATACAAATATCTCCTCATGGCAGATGGGGAAAGGATTGAAAGAGGTGGAAAGAGTAATGGCTTTCTGTTGAATTCATAATTGAGGTAAGATTTCAGCCAGAGAGATTTAGTGGGCTAACAAATCACCCACTGGTAATGCATTTCTCTAAGGATGTGTGTGAGGTTAAAGTCATGGTCCACAGATGGATAATATCTTTATTTAGACCAACTCAATTCCACAAAATTGCAGCTTTTGGGTTTTCTAAAAGATGGTAAAGAAATAAATCTGGTCATTCCAGTTTCTGAGAGCATGAGATAGAGGATGCCATTGAACTCATGCACACTTGTGTCCTTACAGTGTGCCTCACACAGGCATCTCATTGATAACTTTGTGAACAGAACGTTGGGGTTTGGTTTGATCTAGCAGGGCTCTTCCTGTGTCCTACTGACCAAAACAAAATTCATGGGCAGTTGCTGCTTGCTATCAGGGGCCTTAAGTAGAAAAGTCTAAATGAGAAAAATAAAGTAAAGCAAAACACAGTTCTCTAGATTTCATTGTGGAATACTACAAGATGCTTCCAGATCCATAAGGAGGGCTCCAGGGATGGTGCACCAATTCTATTTTCCCTTCCTTAATGGATCTGCTATGATAAATGGGGGAAAAGGCAGCTGTAGCAATGAGGAAACAGTGGGGAAGTAACCAATGTTCAAACATGCAGAAAAACATACATGGCAGAGAAAAACAACCATAATACTGAGAAAAACTTGGCTTAGTTATAAACTGTAGGACAGTTCTTGTCGGGAGTGTGTCAGCAATGGCCGCCCGAAACCTCTCTCTGACCTCCCCTCTCAAAGTAAGGACAGACCATGCTGCACTCACCCTACCTGCCTGCATGTTTATACCTCAGTGGAGGATGTGGTGTTGATCATGTTGGCAGGACATTGTGTGTTTACAAGTATCACACTTCACTTCCTTTTCCTTTAACTGCTCAGACCACCTCAATATACCCATGTCTTCACACATGAAAAATTTCAGGCTATGGCCTTGGTAGGAAGCCCTGTTTTAAGTATAGTTGGAGAAAGGCAATAGTTTTAAAGAAAATTAAACCTGGCTTGAGAGAGTCTTCACTTCTCATAGTGTGTAAGTTATGTCCCTTCTTCCCACTGTCACTCTGATCAAAAAGTATTTTGAAATAATATAAACTCTGGGTTGTAGAAACAACTGGGATTTCACTACCTGTCAGAGCAGGTAGCAGCAGTGATTTCCGGTAAAGTGTATGACATTTTGCTTTGCCATCTAGGTGTCCAATTTAAGTCTAGCCTTGAGGAAAGATGGTTCTGTATATTGCAACAAATGAATTGAGCAACAACTGTACAGCTTTATTGTGTGGGAGAACAAATCACCAAAAGAAGGGAAAATGCAGCACAGAAACAGGCTATTGCTGGAAAGTATGTATTATTGCTAATGTCCTCCAGAATTCAGAATGTGGACAAAATCTTCCTAAAAGATGTTGCTTTTTGAGGTGCAGCAGCATATGCTCCCTGCCACCAGGTAAAAATATGCAGATATTACCCAAGTCTAATCAAGACATTTTGAAACCTCAAGCCAAAGGAGAAAATCTTATAAGGCATCTCTCTGTCTTCCTAGAATTCAAAATGCAACAGTACAACAGTAACAAACTTAACAGCTAACAATTTTGCTGTCCTGTCATACTATCCAAAATCAGCTCTCTGAGATGGCTGCCTCATATTACATAATGGTAAGGTTGACCCCTGTGCAAGAAAGAAATTGGTGAAGTATTAGCAATAAATAGTTTATAGCTGCAGTGCAACAGTTTGTTTCAGCTAAACATTTTCTACTGATAAGTGTTTGCTTCAATTTACACCTTTCTGGTCTAAACAACTTCATGGTTAGTTTGAGAGCTGAAAGACGGTCCTGTTTACCCACTCTGTTGTTTGAAGGGTTGTTTGAGAGGGCCATGTTCAGATGGATAGTCACTGAAACTCAGAAGAAATCTGCCAGTGTTGGTCATTTGTCTCTTGTTGATGGCGCCTTCTTGAAGACACCTGTACAATTTAAAATGAAATAGCCTCTGGGAAGCCTTGCTGTGTGTGTTTCCTTCTTAGACGCATTCAGATATTTTCATATAAGTAGTCAGCTTTTTGTTTATTTGCTCACAGCAGAAAATGAGGCCATTTCTGCACTACACTGTTATAGTGCTACTATTCCGCTTTCAACCTCCTGTAAAATCCTGGGGTTTGCAGTTTAGGGAGGGGCCTTTAGAATTCTCAGCCAGAAAGCTGTTTGGTCTCAGTGAACTACAAACCCCAGAATTCCACAGGATGCTAAAAGTGGAATAATAGCACTATAATTGTGTAGGGTGGAAATGGCCTAAGTTTCAGTGCTTCTTAGCAAATGTGGCTGTTTGATCCATCCATCCATTCTGATACACTTAAAAGCCAATGGTTTTACCTCATTAATGTTTAGCTTGACTCTCCAAATGGAGAAGAGATATGGAAGGTTATTATGATATATGACCATGGCAGCAAGATTAACATATGCACAGAAGTGGAAATACACTGTAATTCCGGTGAAGGAAGACTGGTTGCTGAAACTGACTGACCTAGTTGAAATGGAAAACTATTAACATAGATTAGAGAAGAAGTGGCATTGTTTTTGAAAGATTGGGAACCTTTGATTGTCTTTTGGCAGAAAAGTGAGAATAACATGTTAAACTGTAGGTTTTGATAATTGGGGTTTCGTTAAGGTGAAGAAGTGTACGAATAATATATAGTTGGATTATATAGTAAAATGTATAACCACTGTTAGGAAATGTTTTTTCTTTCTTTCTTTTTGTCTGTTCTGTTATTTCTCTCTTTCTCTCGGCCTGATGAAGAAGCCTGTGGAGCTTTGAAAGCTTGCATGATGTGTTTTATGAATTTTGCAGGCCAATAAAGGTATTTGTGGATTTTGGATTTTGTTGTATAAAGCTTCAGTTAAGTATTTAGAAATACAGTTTAGGCGTCCAAAGAAAGTGGGATAGACAAAGTCACCAAGAGAATGTGAATGCACCAAATTTAAGAGTTCTAGGTGTGAATGATTTTCAGTGTCTCAATCTCTGCAATGCTAGAAATTTGAGGACCAAAGGGGGGCAGAATTCTTATTTGGAGGTCAATGTCCTCATTTTGCCACCTCCATAGCCACCTCCCCCCTTGCAGGGGCTATGCTGTATGTGCTTTCACAAAGGGAATATTAATTCAACACAGACATAAGCATATTCATTCTACCTCAGCAAATCTGTATCCTTGACCTGTATTCTGGATTTAAGAGGATTCTCATTTGTGGAAACAGAAATAAACACAGATGCAGAGTTTCTTGCAAACATGTGAGCACATGCACCGTCTAATATGTAATGCCACTTCTCTCTCAGGCTAACCTATCTCACAGGGTCATTGTGAGGAGGGAATGTGATCACTTCATGTGTGTATTTTGAATTCCTTGGACACAAACAAGATACAGATCTAAAGGTGGGTTCAGATTGTATCATCTTTGGAGCAGTCCCATTGAAATCGATGGGAGCTGAGTTAATCAGGACTAATTTAAGCCCCATTGATTTCAACTGATTTAGGTCTGGATCTAGCCTATAATGGATAAAAAGTGCACAGTAGTCATCTGATCATAAACATATCTACTCTGAAGCCAGAGCTAGTGGCTTACAAACATTATTAAGATCACGATGTGGCTTTCATTTTCAGCCACACTGTGGCATCTCACTGTGGCATTATATAGTAATCTGAAAATAACCAAGTAGCTGATTCTGATGGAAGAACATTGTCCCCTTGCTCCAGTCTATTTGCCTCAGGTTCCAAAAATTCCTTTAGATACAGAAGAAAAACTATGACTGTGTGTGCACGTATGCATTGCACTGTATAATAGCAAATAAAATGCATTACACACTGTAACAGCCATTACCAGGTACTGTACCAAATACACCTGCCTATTTCAAGTGATAAACCATTAAGAGCTCTTCTGCCATCTCACTAGATAGAATCTCTGAATATTTATTGGCAGCCATACTTCAAGACAAATAGGACCATTACACTCCGAAAGAAGTGCAGTTCAAATGAAATTAGCCTTTCCAATGAGAGCACTTCGAGAGCCTTATCCGTGATTTACTGATGCAATAATCAGCACTAATTTGATTTAGAAGGGGCTTGTGGTTGCCTTCATACAACTGGGAGGCATTAGCCATGACATGACCTCCTAGGTAGCTATAGAAGTGAGGGAGAGAAGGAAGATAGGGGCCCATTATTAATGTCTTGAGCTGCCTGACCTTTGGTTAGATTAACTCTACTCTTTAGTAGATAATTTCATTTACAACAGCTGAGATGCCTTTTCCAGAGTTTGCTGATTCAGGATTATAGTGTCACTGTGGTTGTAGAGCTCGTTTACATCAATTGTCGATTGACTTTAGCTCTCACAGTGTTTTATATTAGAACAGCAAAAGGTGCTGTTCCTGGTACTACCAGGCCTGTAGGTTGCAGCTTTGTGTGGAAGTCTTTTTTGAAGTGGTAGACCAAGGCCATTTCCACACTAGATTGTTACAGCACTATTGTTCCACTTTCAACATCCTATGGAATCCTGGGGTTTGCAGTTTCAAGAGGGGCCAGGTGGCCCAAGTTTGACAAGGTTATGCTAATGTTTGAACCAATGTGGTGTAACTGTTGGACTAGGATTCTGGGAGCTTAGGACCATTTCCACACTTCACTGTTATAGTGCTATTATTCTATTTGCAGCATCCTGTGGAATCCTGGGGTTGGCAATTTGGGGAGGGGCCTTTAGAATTCTCAGCCAGAGAGTTCTTTGGAATTCCACAAGATGTTGAAAGGGGAATAATATCCCTGTAACAGTGTAATGTGGAAATGGCCTAAGCTTCAAATCCCTGCTTAGCCATGGACAGCTTGAGGGTGACCCTGGTCTAGTCACACTCTCTCAGCCTCAAAGGAGGACAATGGCAAACCTCCCCTGAATACATCTTGCCAAGAAAATCTCATGAAAGAAGGTAACAAGCAAGAACAAATGCTATGTGTTGTGCATATAGACATATAAATGAGAAGGCCGTGAACAAGTTTCATTCTTCTGGCTGGAAACCTAGGTCAAACTCATCTAACAGTGGCTCCGGTCAAGACTTGTATCAGCATTCTGCCTCATTCACTGAGTTTGAGAAGATAACGCTGTCCTCCGTTCATAACCCTCTATTGTTTTTCCATTTCTTCTGTCTTTTTTCCTATCATGAGAAATCTGTTAATGAAAGGAAGGTAGAGTTGCTTCTTGTTGCTAGCACAAGGAGTTCTCTTATCTGAAAATGTCTGCAATAGAGAGAATGCTAAGAAATGTTTTCCCACCATCAATTCCTATACAGAATGATCACTACTCATTATTTTTATGGATTTGCAATGGCAGACTCTAGTTTTAGAATTGCCAATTTTTCTAAGCCCTGTTCCTGTGTTTTAACAGCAGCCTGGGGAAAGTGTTGAAGAACCTCAGGTTACTTAATTCCACCTAGGACAAGTTTCCTGGGAAAAAGTAACTTTCCAAAGTCAGAGTCATGGAATCATAGAGTTGGAAGGCACTGCAAGGGGCATCCGGTCCAAATAATTGACAAATACTTAACTTGGAATGGTGTAAACACTTGATATTCACAACTTTTTGTTTTCATGTTCACTGGGTTAGATACATGATTTGCCTTTTGTGAGCGGAAGGGCAAGGAAATCTCCTCCGTTAGCCACCTCCATGGAGGTCACTTCCAACCAGTTCCCAGGTGCCCCTGCGTCCTCCTGAAAGCCCAGCTCACCTTGTTCAGTAATGTCCTCTCATGCTTGGTGGAACCTTTTCGGTTCAAGGAACTGGGGTGTCTATAATGGAGAGGAGGAGGTTCACCTGCATGTAACTTGAAACTGGATTGAACCTGGTGTGTTTACATACTGATCTGTGTTTTTTGTACTTATGTGCTGTGTGTGTGTGTGTGTGTGTCTGTGTGTGTGTGTGTGTGAGAGAGAGAGCGCACGCGCGCGCGAGAGAGATTTTTTTTAAAAAAATTGCAAAATAAAACTAGAGTCCCTTTATCATTCTAAGACCATTCATATCCTTCTGAATGTTGTGAAAAAAGAAAAGTTTCATTAAAAAACCCCTCTTACTGCATACCTTCATTGTTTTCACTGAGATTTCACTCAATGTGGTTTCTCTTTGTTATCACTGAGGTTTTGTTGTCAGTCAAACCCCCTCTTTATTAGGCATGCAGGATTTATTGATCAATATATTACTTAAGCTAGGAGGCCAGTTAGTTCCCTCTCCCTTAACACACACACCATTTCATTCACATATTCAGAAACATAGAGTCCATCTGTCCAGCATTTAAACAAAGCAAAAGAAAAATCAAATGTAAGCAAGATTCTGCTTGCAGTGTCCATGGCACCAAATTCACAGCTTTTAATACAGAAATCAGACCAGACCAGAAGAATAGAGGGTAGGCTTTATTTTGGCCAGGCTTTATTGATTGCAGCAAGACTTTTCTTTCTGTGATGGTGGATTAATGGTGACATTCTTGCCAGAAGGAGTGCCTTTTCAATAGGGGACTGAGTGGCGTGATCTTTGGTGCTCTAGGAGAGGAGAAAGGAATCCTAGCGTAAAGAACAGCACGGAAGAAGATGTGCAGCGACAACCGTGGGAACAGGCTTCAAAGGCAGCGAGACGTCAATGAGCGCAGAGGCAGAACAGCTAGTGAGCACATTCTTATGATCTCTCATGTGGTGTGTGTGTCTGTATATGTGCGTGTGCAGCACACATCATATACACCCACTGCTTAGAAACAAGATTAGAAACAAGTATCTTCTTCTCGTTGTTGTAATTTGCCATCAAGCTGACTTTAATTTATGGTGATCCTAAGAATGACACATCTCTAAGAGTCCCAGTCATCAGCTGCCCTGTTTAGGTCACCAAAATTCAGGGCTGTGGTTTCCTTGATTGAATCAATCTACTTGTTGTGTAGTCTCCCTCTTTTTCTATTGCCGTCCACTTTACCAAGCACTGTGAACTTTTCTAATAAACTCATGTTGTTTCATGATATGGCCAAAGTATGAGAGCATCAGTTTAGTAATCTTTGCTTTTAAGTGAGAGTTCAGGCCTGATTTGCTATACCATATTTGCTGGCGTATGAGATGCACATGTGTGTAAGGTGCACCCCACTTATACACTGGCAAATACTATTTGCTGACATATAAGACACACCAGCATATAAGATGCACCCCATTTTCAAACAGTATTTTTCAGGAAAAAAAGTCAGTCTTATATGCCAGCAAATACAGTAGTTCCCATTTGTCTGCCCTTTCAGCAATCCATCGTATTTGTAGAAGTCTCCTCCCGTGCTACATTTCAGATACATTGATTTTCTTTTTTTCTTCACTGTCCAGCTTTCACTTCCCTACAAAGAAACTGGAAAGACAACAGCCTGGAGGATGGTTCTGACTTTGGTATTTTAATGATATGTCGTGTTACCACCGCGTTCTGGTCTGACCTTTGGTGAACTAAAGATATCATTTTGATATCATAATTCGGTCCCACTCTGCTACCAGCCAAGTGTTTGTGAGGCCCGCCAAACAAGCGCGAAGTTAGGCATGGCTATTGCTTGCTGCTCTCACCAAATCAAGCCAGATATTGCCAGATCTGCTTTAGGGGACCTCCCGAAACACACACATTACATATGCACACTACCACAAAGAGATCCTTTGCCCTGAGAGGACACCCTGGTGAGCTAGGTACTTAACTGCCAAGCTAGCCACATCTACATACCGGCCATACCATTGTCAATTCAGACTTTAACTCAATCATGCAAATTCTGACCTTTCGAAGGCTTTGTCTCCAACCCAAAACCTATTGTTTTGCCCAAGACCAGATTAACCTGCAGTTGTTCTTTCCCCTATAAAAATCCCCTGCTCTGAGAGCTCTTCGGAACTTTCGCCGGATCGCTTGCACTTCCTTCTGCCTTGCTACCACTCAGTTCAGCAGATTCCCCTCGGCCGCCGCACCGGGTTTCCACTTCTTCAATCAGGCTTCTTCAGGACTGCAGGACAGGTGGCGTATCACTCATTCCCCTCAAACTCTATTTTCCTTTTCTAGTTAGGAGTGTGTTTGTGCTTTTCTTTAATAACTGTTTAATAAATGTTAATTGTTGTTTGAACAATTTGCCTCCTCCCTGACCTGATGCTGTATACATCGGGTAAAAGATCCTGCTGCGTTGCCCTGCCTCTCGTTAGCCAAGAGAGTGTTCCAGCTAATTTTCCCCATCTTTGCTTAGTTTGTTTGGTAGTTTGGGTGCCCCTCCTGGGACCCCCAATTCACAGGGTAACAGTCATCTCATTACATAGCATTTTATGTTTTTCTGGGAAGTGGAAATTTTATGATGTCTTTGGATTTTGCTACAAAAAAGAAAATGGGAAATGGTGTCCTCCAGATGTTGGTGACCTATGTGCATCGTCCCTCACCTATGGCCATGACGACCAAGGCTCATAGGCAGCAGAGGCTGATTAAATCTGGAGGGATATTAGTTCCTTAGTTCGGTTCTACAGTATAACAAAAAAAAAAAAAAATGACTTCTATCCAGAGCAACTGGACAGCACAATAAAGAGAAATTATTAATATAATTATTCTCTATTATTCTTATGAATATCTGGTTCTTCTTACAGGCTTTCAGTTGCAGACTTAAACACACTTGGTGAGGAGTAGCCCCCATACATTCAGTGAGTCTTACTTCTGAGTAAACATGATTAGTATTATATGGTTACATTCCAAGCATTTCCCCATTTATTATGGGTATTCCAGATGCTGCTGGACTACAATGCCCTTCAGCCTAACCATCATAGCTAGAGATGAAGAGTGCTGGGAGTTGCAGTCTAGCAATTCCTGAGGGAGATGCACTTTGCCCATCTCTGATTTATATTCATGCACAACAGTGAGATAGATCAGGCTTATGTTGCACCTAAGGCTGCCTGACCTACTGAGCCCATGGTAGCAGCAAGATTTTGGTAGAGGCAGTGGCTGTCATTATTGACTTGTAGAGTCAGCCAGGTAATAAAGAGAATAAAAGCAAATTGACAGCTCTTGTTTTTTTGGTGTCATAAGTGCCTCTGCCATTGATGAAATGGACATGTAGATCTAAAGGTCCACACAAGCAATCACACCTCACTTATACTTAGAATACTCTCTGCAGTGACAGCAGACAGATTTATACAATGCTGGATAAGAATTTAAGAAGCAGTCAAGCTTGGACAGTTGGTACTGCCTAGAAAGAGATGAAAATAGAAAAAAAAAATAGTCCAGCTACAAAACCTGTGTGTCATAGGGATACTTTTCAGGTAACAGTTACCAACTGTTCATAAGCAAATATACAGGTATGTGATGTGAAAAGATCATGTGCAGAACTGGTGGAACAGGCTGATGGAAGGGTATTCTGAGCCCAGTGGCAATATTGGGAGAGGCTATGTTCTAAGATTAAATAGACACATACACTGTGATGTTGGAATGGAAAAAGACCACAGTTTTATTGGTTTAAACTTCATAGATTTGACCGTTCATGGGCTCGGATCCTTTCATGGACTTGCTTTTCAACCAACGATTCAACATCACAGCCTGGTTGGTGGGAACCACTTGGAGTGACAAAAAGTAGGATTCCATGTGGGCAAAAGCTGCTGTGTGGGTCCCCTGCAGCCAAAGGGTGCAGCTGGGTCTGCTATTCCAAACTGAGCATGAGCCTAGCAGCTTATAGCTCCACAAGGTCCAAGAGGGGTCCCTTTGATAAGGTATGATGGGTCTGCCAAACTGGATCCATTCCCTACAAAACTGCCCGAAATTGGAAGAACACATCAAATGTACAATAATTGCCTTGGCTTCTGTACATGAAACCGAGTCACAAAATTGTGGCCATCTCCTGAAGAGAAGCTGGGTGGGATGTTGGTTGAAGCCAGAATGAGGACTTTTACCCCCCTATACTGGGCCTAAGTGAAAATCTCAAGGCTGTTGCAAAGGGGACCATCTATGACCAATCAGGACGTCTTCTGATTGGCTGACCTTCGTACCAATTCCCAACGCTGCAGAGGCCTCTAGGAAGACACAGTTGGCATTACAGGAAATGGTGCCCTGCCATGGCTTGTCCATTCTGACACAGGCTTCAGCATGATTGCCCAGTAACCCTTTAGTGCATACATACATATACACAGGCTACCAGCACACACATAGGCCATTTCTGCACTACATTGTTAAAATGCTATTATTCCACTTTCAACATCCTGTGGAATTCTGGGCTTTGCAGTTTACTGGGGCCAAAGCGGTCTCTGGCTGAGAATTCTAAATGCCCCTCCCTAAACTGCAAATCCCAGGATTCCATGGGACGTTGAAAGTGGAATAATAGCACTATAACAGTGTAGTGCGGAAATTGCCATAGACATATAAACAGAAAGAGAGGGGCTACCAGAGGTGGAGCCAGACCTCACAGTTTCAACATACCACACTTCTTCTTTTTAATCAACAGAGATGATGGCATCATCTACTATCTTACTGTCCTTGTACTGGAAAACATGGGGCGGGGGACTTGGAGATCTTTCAAACACTACACAAATATTGTGCCATGATCCCACAAATATTGTGCCATGATCCCACTTTAAAAGCCATAGATCCATCCTGTGGAATAATGGGGTTTGTAGTTTGGTGAATCTTCGTCTGAGAATTCTAGATGCTCCTCTCTAAACTCTAAATCTCAGGATTCTGTAGAATGTTCTGGAACCATGACAGTTAAAATGAAATTGTAGTTCTATAGTTGTGTAATATCTAAAACGCCCCTAGTCTTGAAAAGACAGTTAAGAGCCATTATACTTTATGAAATATCCATTCCTGGTGGAGATGTAAAGTATGAGTAAACTCGTTTATTGACTTTGAGATAAAAGTGTTTGTCTCTGGTGCTGGGAAAAGAAACTTCAGGAAAATCTTAAGCTGGCAGTCTTATGCTGTTTGGGAACATGTTATGCTCCTCTGTTTTCTTTTCTTGTGCAGTCTAAGGTCTTTCTAGCCAAAGTCCATCATGCTGGTTGATCCACTGACCTTTGCCAGCTCACTCTTCTATGACTGTTAGGTGATTCTAGTAAATAAGGCTTATGCTATGTGCTGCTGTTCTTTAGGGCCTTACGTGGAAGGGGTGGTGGTATTTAACACAGTAATCTGCATTTGTAGATACTACTTAGGGATGTGGCTTTACCATTATTCTGTTAACAGCATCAAAAATGTCACAGTGTGGACTTACTATTCTAGGCACTGGGTCCTTCACTGGCATGCTTCTGAGAACCAACTGGCCTTTTGCGCTAATGCGCTAGGTGGGCATGCTCAGTTTTTTTTTATTGTTTTGGGGTCCCTGGCTTGACTTTTAAAAGATTTTTAGCTCACCTGTGAACTTTGGGTTTTTCCAAAGTTCCTGGAGGATGTTCATGCTACATGATTATAGCATGATAATTCCATATTAACTGCCATGGTTCTATAATATGGCATTCTGGGAATTGGAATTTAGGGAGGGGCAGTGAGAATTCTCAGTCAGAGAGCTCCTTTTGAGCCTCTGATTCCCTGGGATGAAACCATGGCACTTAAAATGGTGTAATAGTGCTATCATTGTGTAGTATGAATGGGTTCCTGGTACTACCTCCCAGGAGTCATTATTCTATGGGCACTGAATACTCTATGACCCAGTCCCCACTGGGATGGATTGTGCATGTTGTTAGGCCATTTTTCTAAAAGTTTTTTTATTATTTATTTTTTACATTTGAAAGGTTCAGGTTTGGCTACACAGGTGCAGCACTTGAAAAAATGAAATTGCTGCTGCTGCTATTGTTGTGTATCTTCAAGTTGTTTTTGACTTATGGCAAACCTAAAGTGATCTTATCATGGGGTTTTCTGAGGCTGAGATTGTGTGATGTGTCCAACATCTCCCAGCGGTTTCCATGGCCAAGCAGGGAATCATACCCTGGTCTCCAGGGTCATAGTACAACGCTCAAACCACTAAATCACAATTGCTGTACCATATGCATATTACTTGGTGTATTCGATTTTATTCAATGTATTTAAAAAGTCTTGAAATGTATTGTGTAAGTTATTGTGCAAACTTGACTGGTTTAGTCTTTGCTAGATACTCAACATATTTTTGAATTATGTCATGGCACATTGCAAAACTGCTGAATTCTATTTGCCAGAGACATATGTCCAGTTACACAGACCAAAGTCCCATAATGAATTGGCTGAATTGTCCTGTGACTTAGCATAGGGACTGGGGAGCCTCTGCTGGTGAGCTACTATTTCCATCTTCAGCCTTCACTGGGGTCCCCCAAGTCCCTTGATACCATCCTTTTGTGTATGCTCAGTGCCAGGCTGATTGGACTTGATGAGGACTGGAGGCTAAAAGCAACTTGAGGTCTACAGATCTAGCTCCGATATAGCAGGTTTTTGGAACCATTTCCACTTGCTGAACTTTGTGTTTCACTGAGCGGATGTTGTAGCTTTAACATGGTTCCTCTTCCTCCACCTCCCAGTTGCTTAACAATGTCGAAACAAATGAAACATTGTGTAGAGGTCAAAAGCAAATGGTGGAACCACTGTTTTCAACATTCTTTCTGATCTTAATGACGTTAACAGACCTTCAGTAGAATTTAGATTTTTTAAAATATGGACCAACATAAATTCTACTGAAGATCATTCTCTACATTATGACCAGTTTATACACACATGCATGCATGTACACACATTTTAAAAATCAGTCAGTTTTTCAGAGAGCTAAAGAAAGTTGAGTGTTCCTGTGGAACAACAGAAACGACATCCTCCTGAACACCATTGTGGCACTGAACCTGATTCAACATCCACGGTCCGATAATGATTTAAATGTAGCAAGAGAAATTGAAATTCCATTTATTCCTGTCCTAATTCTAATTCTAATTACAATCATTTTCCCACATCCTAATCAAGGCAATGAGACAGTCAAAGTGATTGAATTGAAGCACTTTGTGGTTTAGTCAATTTTTTTCTTAAGTGATGTGAAAGTCAGGGACAAGTGTAGGTAAGGTTTATTTCTGATTCATTAAAGGATAAGAAGTAGGTAGAAATAGGTATATGTAGGGTTCCTTTCTTTTCCATTCAAGATTTATTCTGTGTGATCAATTATGTTTTGAAATAATGTTAAAAATATCCCTCAGTCATCCTGGGACACTTGTGGATAAGATGTGAGTTAAGAAATTGTTTGGACAAGTCATGTCTGAATAAAGCCTGATTTTGGCAGGCTTATGGCATTGCTAATGTTTATCCATCAATACCAGATGTTGCCTCAGATTCCTATGGCATATACCTGTATCAAAACAGGCACCTGAGCAATGTGTAACCTTCTATACAAACAGAACTGACAAAAAAATCTAGAAAATCCATTATCCCGGAAAGAGTATTACTGCCAAGTTACATAATGGTAGGATGCTGTTTCAAACTAAGTTGATTTTTCTGTCAAGTGTCTGGCAGCTGCACTCCTGTTTTCACACCACCAACCCAGCACTGAATGCATGGGACACTGAATGTGAGGGAGTGGCATCTTTTAAGGAGCTTAAATGCAAACATTTCCTACTTTGTAGTGGTTTTTGGTAATGGAAGAGAATGTACCATTGTTATAGTGCTATAAGAATTCAGCTGGTTCAAGGAAATCCTTCCTTTCCTCCTCATGGTTACTTCCTTTCCCAAACAATTTCTCTGTATTTTTTTTTTAAAAAGGTCCTTTCAAATGAGTGTGGCAAACATTTATTTAGTAGACAAATATCCCCATTGCCACCACAGTATAAACCTTTTAAGCATTTATCTTTTTTTAAAAATGGCTAACAACTGCTTTTCAAATACTTCTAAACTTTTTTTAAAAAATTTTTTTTTCTGAAGCTTCTCAAAATGCATGCAGATAGAGGCAGAAGAAGAAACAACAGATTATACACAAGAAAAAAAAGGGAGGGAAATACTAATTTGTACTAAGAATGAATAAAGACAGTAAAAAATACTGAAGAATACCAAAAAAGAGAAAAAAAATACACCATTTCCAGCTTTCCTAATGCAAATTGTATATGGTTCTGTCAAATAACTTCTCTACTTACAGATACTATTCAAATGCTTCAACTCATTGCTCCTTTTCCATTATTGAAACCTACAGTCAACATATTGTATTCTTTTTCTTGCCAAAAGCATATTAAAGATTCCCAGTGTTTCAAAAAGATCACCACTTGCTTTTCTCTTACCAGTATTGTCAATTTATCCATTTCATCTAGGTCTAATATCCATCAGTCCTTTTTCACTGAAATTTCTGTATTCTTCCACTTCTGTTTATATAATAATCTTGCTGCTGTGGTCATATATTGCAGTATCTTGCTGTACTTCTATGCTGGTTTGTTACCCCACTGGCATACCCTATCCCGGGAGCTATAAATTTGATATAAGATAAGATAGAGGTTGCCCGGATGGGCATGTAGGCAAAGAGGTTGAGTGGCCAAAACTAGGTCAAATCCCCAGGAAAATCCCCAGTCATGTATCCCAAGGAGACCTCAGGCTGTGCAAATCCACATAAACAAAGGGTTCTCAGCTTAAAGTAGCCAACTTGAGGAGATTATCAGGTTTTCCCCAGGTTGAACAACCTTGACTTTGGAAAATCCTGCAAGGTTAGGTCCATCTACATAAACTTACACTGCAATCCTTTGCAGCTGCAACCCTGAACATTTGCAACCCAGCATAAACCAATCATGCAGATGACCAAGTTGCCATTGTTTGGCATTCTTTCCTTTGCTGTGACCATTATTCTCCCTGGAAGAGGGCCTGCCCTTAAGGTACGTTCTGCCCTATAAGTAGTCCTAGTTTTTGATGGTCTCTTCAGAGAACTCTCTGCCACGTTAGCAGACCGGTGCTCTGTTAGTTGAGTGATCTCCTCAACCGTCTCTTCACTGAGCTCCGTTCCTCTTGCTGCTGCCTGGACTGAAGACTTCAGGATAGGTGCAGTGTCACTGCCTCTGTATTCTCTTTGCTATATCCCCTATCCATTTGTCACCTCTTTTCCTTCTCAATAGGCCTTGTGTGCATGAGTGAGTGAGAGTGTTGGTGTGTGATACTATATTCATTTAATAAAATTCATTTATTTGGTGTATTTGTCTGGCTTTTTTCTTGGCCTAACCCCGTAAAGTTGGGTAAAAGATCCTGCTGGGTTACCCTGACCTTTGTTTTGCTGATGCCAGTGCTCCGCTAATTTCCCCAACCTTTATAACTTAGAGCAAATCAAGGTGTCCCCCATGCGACCCCAAAAAGTCAGGGTGACAGGTTGATCTTCTGCTAATCTCCAAAAATATAATTTTGGCTTCAATTGAACATTAACTTTTAAAATTTTATACATCATAGAATATATTTGATTCCAGAATTTTTTTGCCTTTTCACAGGCCCACCACAGACGATAAAAATATCCCACTTGTTCACATTTCCACCATGTATTAGAAACCTCTTTATGCATTTTGGACATTGTTTTTTTGTTTCAAATACCAATGACACGTCATCTTATAAAAGTTCTCTTTAGTGATAACTGCTGCAAGGTTGATATATGCACAACACTGGAAAGAAAGGAATTATGTTGATATAGAAGAATGGAAACTAAAAGTCCTGGATATGGTAGAGACAGAAAAGTTAACATTTGTATTGAAAAATAAACCTATCCAGAACTTTGAAAGGGAATGGAGAGAAGTTTTGAATTGGATAAAGACACAGAATAAGAAAAGAAAAAGGAATAAAGCAAGATTGTTAATAATGTAACAATGTAACAAGGTAATGAAACAAAGTAATAATGTAACAATGTAAGATGTAACAATGTTCTTCTCCTTTGAGTAAGTAGTAACTATGTATGAATGGAATGAAAACAAGCAGATTCAACAGGAAAATAAGTTTGGAAGTGGGGAGGATTTTTTTTATTTTCAATTATAACCCTCAATAAAAATTTTATATAAAAAATGTTCTCTTTAGGATCATAACATAATGTGAATTTTATTTCTTTTGACCACATTTTCTCCCATTGTTGCAACTGTATATTATGACCAACATTTTGGGCCTGCTTTATCATACAATCTTCAACCAACTTTTCCCCATCTTTATTTTTAACAAAATTTATACAACTTACTAATGAGATGTCCATCATCTCAGCACCACTGTTTCTCAAACACACTACCAAGTTTTTTTCATGGCTATCTCATAAATTATTTCTCTTAAACAGCCATTGTTGTTATTATGTTTGTTATTTGCATACTATTTGGATAGGAGTGATTATGTGTTTTGTAACATTCTCAGTATGACTTAATTTTTTCTTGGGACACAACAGCATAAGACCATTTTATGTTCCTTCTCCAATAATACTCAATCCTATTCATCAGTAGAGTGGCATCTAGCGTAAAGCTGAGACCCAAGTTCAAAATCCCACTCACCCATGAAGCTTATTGGGTGATCTTACTATGGTTCAGATTTTTGGAGGGGGAGGGAGGTAACCGTGTTTGCTGTCCATAAAGAGTCTTGTGTCTCCTTAATACTAACAGGCTTTATTGGACAGCATGACATTGAATTTGATAAAGTGAGATGCTATTCCCCCAAATCTTGTGCCAGTTAAAACAGGTTCAGCTGAGATCCTGCATTATGAGACATAACTATGGTGATGGAACTCCATTATTGTAGCTACATATAACAAAACTACCCCCACCCCCATATCTACCTTTACAGCTAGGAAGCATTCCAACCAAAGGGTTTCTGAAGTGCTTCAGGTAAGAAACTGGGAAATGACATCTGTAGTAGTTTTCAAGTTATGGGGAGTGTTGTGAATAGGCAGCTGGAGAGACCCCTTGGTGTCCTGCCACAACTGCCTCTCTTAACACCTCCTGTGACTAGGAGAGCACTGCAGACATCATTTTGCCACCACCCTGATTTGCAGTTCCTTCAGTTGGAGAGCGGTCTGGCTAAAAAATAGGTTTGGGTGGTCATATTTAGTGATTAAGAACTGTGAACTGGGATCATAAAAGTCATAAGTCTCGCTTATGATCGCACGACAGTTACCCCAAAATGTAGATGCCACAAGGGCTATCCTGCGATCTCAAATACTTCCTTGCAAAAGTGAGGAATGAATTAGCTTAACGAGGAGGCTTGCGAAAGGGGGGTAACTTAATGAGACCTTTTCTACCAATGTTTATAAGCTCACACAGGAAAAGAACCAGCCAGAGATTCAAACATAAGCCAGGGGAATTCACTCATGCGTGCACACAAGATACAAACAGTCAAACATTCACATGAAAGCTACCTGAAGGATAAAGGGAGGAAAAATTATGTATGGAGAGGCTGAGGATTTTTTAGGTTTATAATTACCAGTCCAGAAGAGTAGTGAGGAAGTTGGAATGTGATTTAGACTTGTGTCTAAGGGCAGACCAGATCAGGAATCAAGGCGACATAGTGGGGTCCAGCATTTCATCTGACTGCAACTGACTTCTTAAAACCAAGGGTTTATATACTCTATTCCCCTCCCTAAAGTGATGTGAGTTAATCACTCTCCCAGCCTAGTGGACAATGGGAGTTGCAACACAGATAGTGGTGTTCACATGGGCTAATGGTTTCAGGGCTTAGATGACAAAGAGATAATGATTGTTGTAATTGCTCTGTATTGTGGGTAGGACAGGACAACAGGGAAAACATTCAAGTGTACAGGAACAGGATTGAAGCAATCAGTGCCCTGCTGGGAGAGATCTCCTGTCTGACCACTGTATTCACAGAAGAGATTCTGACTTCTGCTTAGGACTATTAATCTCTAAAACAATGGTGATTTACTTGATAAACAACCTAGGTTATAGATAGAGGATGTTTTAGACTGACCTGCCTGTTACCTCACATTTACAGTCAGAGTTCTTCCTTTTTCTGGCTTGACCTCCCAGTCACCTTCAGGTTTGAATTGATATCAGAGCCAATTAATGCAGTTACCAATTAAATATGTTGCCAATTAAACCATATCAATGCTGGGGGATGCACGGTAACATAATTACTAAAGAAGATGCCAACTGTCAGTATTTAAACTGCCAGAAGACCCTCTTTTGGATTTAGTCAGTTAATCAGTCTCCTAGCCTAATTTAGGGCCTGGTCACTCTACATAATTATTACTTTATGATTCTCCTTTAATTACCATAGCTGCCTCCTGTGGAATCCTGGAGTTTGTAGGCTTGGAATGTACTGGAGCTCTCTGGCTGAGAATTCTAAATATCCTTCCTTAAACTGCAAATCCCATGATTCCATAGAACAGAAGCATGGCGGTTAAAGTGCAATAGTTATGTAGTGTGGAAAGGCTCTTACTTATTGGATTAATGGAAGAGTGAAATCAGGAGGTGAAGAAAAAGGTAATAACCATACATGCCAAGAGTGGGCAAAACTTGGCCTTCATGCCTTGTGTGCCTCTCCAAGTCCTTTTTTAAAAGTCCATAGTCTCCTCCAGAACTCCCCAATGCCTCCCCAAAAGAAAGTGCATGAAAAATATCTATTTTCAACCAGGGGCAGCAGTCCATAAGTTAGGAGAGGGTAAGAGAGCCCCTAACTCCCTTCAACAATGAAAAAAATAATGTAGAAGTGAACCAGAAGCAATTTCTGGTTTTGATTTTCTCCATGGAATGTGTGTGTGCACACTAGCCTGCAGAAGGCCACCAGACCCTCTGAAGTTGTCTAGCTCAAGATACCTGAATGTAAGCTACTTGTAGGAGGAGTTGGAATAAAATGGATGAATTAAGCAAATCTTAGACTCAGGAATGCAGTGCTGTTCTTGAATTGAGGAAACAATGGTCCTTTCAGCCTAGACATCTCTTCTGGCATGCCCACTGTCTACTCCTGTAGTACAATGTTCATACAGGGGCATGTGCATGAATTATATTTATTTCAGACTAGGAAAAGTTGCTTTTTTGACTAAACTTCTCAGAGTTACATCTCCAGCATGGTAACTGGCCTTGCCAGCTAGGGTACCCTGGGCCTTTAAAACAATTGCTACTCCCAAGTAGAGAAGTAGAGAAAATCCACTGAATCAATGTGATTCACAGAAAGTGTTATCTTACAATTCAAAAATGGATTCAATGGCCTTTTCTGCACCTTACCTTATTCCATTGTCCTCTGGTCATGATTCTAGCAGTCCTTTTGGCAGAAAGGGAGTGCAACGAGAATGCTCCCCTCCGCACCAGACCAGGTCCCTGAGGAAAGGAGTGCGAGGGACATGGCTCTTCCTTCTGCAACACAGCTGAGCTCTTTCCCATGCTGCACTGGAGCAGGAAGTGCCTCCATCATACTTCCAGCTCTTCTGGGGGTCATTGATGGAGGAACTCCGTCAATGGTTTACCCTACTATTGTGCCAGCTGGTGATGGGAGAAAGGTGGACATTGATGATGTCATGCAGAAGCGTCATCGTGGTCCCACTCCTCTCTTGCCCCCATGCCAGGACACCATATCCATGTGGAAAGGACCAATGGATCAACTCTGTTTGGGAGCAGCAATTGGATTTAGGCCTTTAATCTGAAAAAGTAACTTTCTCAAGCTCTGATGTATACATCTGCTGTAGAAGGGGAAGACTGGGCACGTAGGAAGGCTGGAGTCAGCTGCTCTTGTCACATAAACACACACACACACAGAGAATAATGAGTGTGATTGTACTGTATTTATGCAAGGTTTTTTTATGTACAGAGATGAATCCACTTGTGGAAAGTATAGCATATAAAATGTTTGCCTGAATGGATGTATATCAGAAGAACATAAAATTATCCCCTCCCCATCCATTTATGTGGACTTTAAGAACTTATTTTGTTAAGTTTGGGAATAAGTATCTGAAAGAGGAATTGCAAACCTAGTGAATGCATAGTTCACTGGGGGCTCTTCCAGATTGGTCTAAAGCAGTGGTTCTCAACCTGTGGGTCACGACCCCTTTGGGGGGGGGTCGAACGACCCTTTCACAGGGGTCACCTAAGACCATCAGAAAATACGTGTTATAAAATAAAAAGAAGGTGAAAGGAAAATTACCTGGGAATGCAGCGAAGTCTGTGAAGGGCGGGGAAGGGCTTCCAACTGCTCCTTCAACCTCCGGCGGCCATTTTGAAAAGAGGCGTTCAGAAAGCAAGGGAGGAGGGGACCCTGAGAGGAAGGAGCTCTCCTGACCAATCCCAGCTCACCAGCAACACAAAGCAAGGGAGGAGGGGGCCCTGAGAGGAAGGAGCTCTCCTGACCAATCCCAGCTTGCCAGCAACACAGCCAATCCCACTCCAGCATGCGAGCAGCCTCTGTATTAGCAAACGCAGCAGCACAGGGCCACTTGGCATGGTTTCTGGTGTCCTTATTCACTAGGAGTTAAACTGCAGTGCCTATGGAACGTAAAGAGGGAAGATTTGAACCTGCTATGTCCTCAATGTCTTCCCAGGGGAATGCATCTGAGTGTAGCAGGGAGGTGATAAGACAAAGGATTGCTGGAGAAATGGAGGTGTGTGTTAATAGGCAAACAATATTGGTGAAATGCTTTCACAAAATACATAACAAGTTTAAAAAATGTATTGCAAGTTGGACAATTCATTGAATTTGAATGTAAGCAGTCAACAAACTACTTCCATGAATCCTTCATTTTCATGTGATTTTCCTGATGATACAAAAGTTATTCAAGCTGAATCAAATGATGCCGGTGTGTGTTTACCAAAAAAGTCTATCTGTAGGTCCAAAGTGACCAGAGTGGAGGGATCTGCTTTGTCACACTCTGAACAAATCCACACTGAATCTGAAAGTGATGAGGAACCAGATTTGGCAGATACTCATGGGGATAAGGACTCTAAAGCAGATGGTTCTATTTCTGAAGAGGAGGAGGATGCAGAAGCTGATAATAAAGTGAGATAATTTTCCTCAGATTATTTTAAAAATTTGCTGAAAAAGGTGTTGCTAACTCTGGGACTGGACAGTCTGGAGAGTGCCACTTCAGATATTGATAAAAACAAGAACGTTGCATCAACTGTAAGCAATTAGCCTACAAAATCCAGTGTTATTCCCATGCCAGATTTATTTTTGGATTTAATTCAGTCTGAATGCAGTGAAACCAAATCTTCAAACTTTATATCATTTATGGTGGACTAAATATCAGATATTTACATTACGAGTCATAACAGTAGCAAAATTACAGTTATGAAGTAGCAACAAAAATAATTTTATGGTTGGGGGTCACCATAACATGAGGAACTGCATTAAAAGGTCACGGCATTAGGAAGGTTGAGAACCACTGGTCTAAAGAAATGTGATATCACTTCTTCAGTTTTGCTGGCTGTTGTTGCCCCATGACTCCTCATTTGAGGGCTGTTAACTGTGATTACTTGGCTTTGTACTAGGACTATTGCATAGGTTTTAAAAAACTAGGGCACAATTTGCTAGAGTGATCCTATGGTTTGAAGTGCAAATTTTCCTTTTCCTTCCTTTTAACAATTTTTTCTTTGAATTATAGTGCAGAAGTGCCATTTCATTCATGCATTGATGCACTATAGCACTATAATAGCTAAGAATCTTAAAAACAACAACAAAACAGCCACCACCAAAGTATGAGAAACGAATTTGTTGCTTGCTGGATGAAAATAGTTGGGGGGAACAGAAATGTCATTTGGATTTTTTTTAAAAAACAAACAAACTACAGAAGAAATACTATAACTTTCTGACACATTTTCCCCCTAGGGAGAAGTCCTTGGATATCCATTTGACCTCAAAATATGCTGTCATTAAACAAACCAGAAGTACTCATTTGCTTCTATAGTTGTTCCTCTAGGGCAGTGGTTCTCAACCTGTGGGTCCCCAGATGTTTTTGGACTTCAGCTCCCAGAAGCCCTGAGCATTGACCATAGTGGCTGGGGCTTCTGGGAGCTGAAGTCCACAAACATCTGGGGACCCACAGGTTGAGAACCACTGCTCTAGGGCCATGTTTCCATTACCTATCTCACAGGAAACAAGAGTCTCCAGCCTAAATCCAATTTTTAGTCCAGAGTAAGCATGATCCACTGAAATTTACATATGTTTTAGCTTAACTCTCTTTTAATTCAGGGGATCTAGTATAGTTTGGGCTAATAGTCGGATACAGGCATCTAGGTACCATTTTTTCTGTACCTTACTTCTTGGGGCAGTGTAACAAAATGTTTTATGTTATTTTTTTGAACTGCAGAGCTGGAAGGAAACACATCACAGCCTCTGTTATCAGCTGCACTAGAAGCCCATTTTATTGAAAGATGTGATGTGAGTCTTCGATGTACATAAATATATTTCTGCTTTTTAATTTTCTTATTTCCTAGAAAGAAAATCTCAGATTCTTAAAATTCTCACCGATTACAAATGTTCTTAATCCTGATGATGTTAGTTCCAAAAGTCTCATTTGGGATTCAAAATACTTTTCTGTTCTCACAAATATAAGCTGATCTATTAGGGTCTCAAAACTCAGCCCATTAAGTTTAGGGTGGATGAAATGCAGCCTGCTAGTTCAAGTTGGATAGCAACTCCCATCAGTCCCCATGCTGTCTAAGGATGATGGGAGCTGTGATCCAACAATATTGGGAAGATTTAAAATGACTGGGCTGTTTCTCTTACAAACACTGCTTGTGGTTTCTTCATTCTAGAAACTCCTGCTAGTAAAGCACTATTGTTTTTTTGTTCTGTTAACACATTCCCTTGCATAAGTTTCCTAGGAGAAATAAAGGCCAGTTGGCTAGGAGCTGTAAAGATGTGGCCAAAGTTAACACTGGAGCCCTGAGAGCATTTCCTGAGCTACACAGCAGTAAATTGATAGTCACTTTGTTCAGTATCTGTGGAAATAAGTGTGAGGAATTTGGTTTTTTGTTAGGGACAGATACAAATGACTTAATCCCCCTAACTGCAACCCAGTCCTGTGCTGGATCTAAATAAAAACAAAACAAAAGTGAAACCTCTACCCTAAACCAGTTCCAGTAATGAAATCTTTGGTGCAGCTGCTTTCACCTGGGTTACTTTGTGTTTATTTTGTTCTAGGAATTTGTTTTTGTCATGCTGATTAAAGCTCCTAGTTTTTACAATTGAGGGTTGTTGGGGAACAGGCCTGTATGACAGTGCTTCATTGTTTAAACCGTATTGTTTTTAACAACCTCATATCTTTTTAAACATTTATTTGAATATGCTTAATATTTTAAGCATAAAATTGTTTTAATATTTCTATTCTATTTATTACTGTGAAATTTTTACTATTTCTACTGTTTTAATAATTCTACTTTGACTTTTTGTATGTTTTTAACAATACTGTCATCATTTTTATTCTGTAAGCTACCTTGAATTCCAATCTGGGAGAAAGGCAGGGTAGAAATAATATACTTTTTGTCATCATCATCATCATCATCAGCACCATCATCACTACAATCATCCCCACTCAGTTTGATTGAAGGTTACATGACACCATAAGGGACTAGGTTTTTTTAAATAAATGCTTTACTTTAAACAAAACAAAATAAAGTAACTTCTTGGGATGCCTGAGGACTTTGATATTTGTGGCCAGGTCTTCAGGACCAGATCAGAATGTAACTATCGTTTGGATTTTTGCTCCTGGGAATAATAAAAAAGTCACACGCAGACAAACAACTCTGGTGGAACTTAGACTGAATGTTAGTGAGTAGCTAAAGTTCACTCAAATGCATTCATGGTTAAGAAAGGGTTTGAAACCAAGTCTTAGGCCCTTTTCATGTGATGCACCCAACCTGCCATGGGGATTGAAGAAGGATGGGGATGGGATGACGCTTATCCATGATGCTGTCCCAGGCCCATCCTCCTGTCCCCAGGCATTATGATTGCACCACAAATTATTGATGGGTTTCCTCTGTCGATGACTGGCGATCTCACCACCCTCCCACCCTTGCTTGCCGAGGCCCACATTTACCTTGCTTACAGAGGTCCTGGAAGCACAATGGCTGTGCTTCCTACCTCCGTGCAGCCTGGGACAGTACACGGCTGTGCTGTAGCAGGAAGAGGCGTGACCTTCGTGCTTCCTGGATCCCTCAGGCAGCTGGTGTGGAGGGGAGTGCTCCATCGCATTCCCCTCCTGGGAAAGCTGCTGCCATCATCGTCACCAGCTGCCACCAGGACAGAGGTAAGCTGTGGAAAGGGCCTAAGTATCACTCTGCATGCTACTGGTTAGGTAGGAAGTGACCCCAGAAACCGTGTGCCGCAGTTATCCTTAGGGGGTATCTGCATAGTGCTTCAAGGGTATATATCTATTTATATTTTGTTCATATTACAATATATATCATTATGCAGAGACTGAAGTTCTTTTGGATTCTGGCATCCAGAACCCCTTAGTCAGCCCGACAGAATCTTCTAGTCCACATGGCTGCTGATCATGTTGGCTAGGAGATTCTAGCGGTTATGGTCTAAAAAGTAACTTTTCTGGGCTTGGCAAGAGAAACTGTAGAATTTTGTCTCTGTGCCACCGCTAGGCCACATTTCATTTTAATATCTATTCCTGCCAACTTTATGGCTTTTAAGAAAAAGCAAGCTGGAGCTTGTCTACTTGGCCTGGAATGCAAGTTCCTTAATTTTTTTTTTACCATTTTTCAGTTTCTGAAATCAATATAGGTAGCATGGGTTAGGGAATGCTCTTCTACCTCATGAGTCCTCATGAGTGCTCAAACTGTACAGTAGGTGGCATACAAAGGGAAAGCATATGACCTGCCTGAAGCAGAGTGAGGGAACATCAAAAATGGGTTATGCTGAACACAGTAAGGCTTGAGAAGAAAACAGGCTATAGATCACTTTTTTCTTTCTACCCAACTTCCAGCTTTGGCTGGTTGAGGGCCCATGCCTTCCACTGCTCTCTGCTGCCAATTTTTAGTGTCAAAATTGTTATTTTGTGCAACATGAACAGCTCTTGGCTGCTACAAGGCAGTTTGCTTCATAGAAATTAGTTACCTATCTATCAAGTGGTCTTTTCTGTTTGTGGAGACCTTCTTGAGTAGGATGTCCATTTTCATTTTGCTAAAAAGAATGTGAGAAGCTGCTTCATAAAAAAGAGGATGGAGATAGTGTAATTTTTCTTGTGACACTTTATATGTATAAATGCAAAATTAAACATATAAGCTAAGCTGAGTCAGCTTTGGTTAGCACTTAGATGGGAGACCAACAGTGAATACCAAGTGCTGTAAGCTGTATTTCAGAGGAAGGAACTGGGAAAAGCACCCCAGAGTATTCCTTGCCTAAGAAAAACATATGAAATTCATGGGGTCACTATAACACTTGGATTTAAGTAGAAATTAAAACCATCTCCCTATAGCTGTAAATATTGTGACCAGGTATTTTTTTCCTTTCACACTACACCAGTGGTTCTCAACCTGTGGGTCCCCAGATGTTTCTAGACTTCAGCTCCCAGAAGCCCTGAGCATTGACCATAGTGGCTGGGGCTTCTGGGAGCTGAAGTCCACAAACATCTGGGGACCCACAGGTTGAGAACCACTGCACTACACAGTTATAGCACTATAGTCCCACTTGAATTGTCATGGCTTCCTCTTATTAAATCCTGGGCTTTATAGTTTGGTCAGACTTACCAGAGAAGCTCTCTGACTGAGATTCTAAATGCCCCTACCCCTAAACTACCAATCCCAGGATTCCATAGAATAGATTCACGGCAGTTCAAATGGAATCATCATGATATAATTGTGTAGTGTAGCCTCAGGTACTAATTGGGAAAGGCAACTTCAAGGCTTCTACTCTTCCTTCTTATGGGGCTCTATATCTTTAAACCAGACTTGGAAATAGAGGACTGTCTTTTGTAAAGCAGAACACATGGTCAGCCTTGAGGCCTAAAGTAAGTGTGTGCATTTCCCGTGGCCACTGATGGCTTTCCTGTCAGTGGGGCAGCAAGTGCACTCTGGATTTTCATCCATATTTTAATGGAACTATCCAAGGTGCTAAATCTTAATCCTCAGTTTCTTAGATAACTCCTTTAAAATTTAGATTAGAACTCAGAGCATATTCACCACTCTATTGACATGGAAGCCACCAGCCACTCCTGTATACTTTTGCTGAACTTCATGAAGGACTGCTGATTGCAGCCTAGAGTGTCAAAGGATG
This sequence comes from Iguana delicatissima, assembly GCA_948472985.1. NCBI lineage: Eukaryota > Metazoa > Chordata > Lepidosauria > Squamata > Iguanidae > Iguana > Iguana delicatissima. The sequence continues at coordinate 132,964 of CAOKZL010000562.1, read as the reverse complement.
GGAAGGAACTAGATTAGAGAGACAGCACAATTTCTGGATCCTATTCTTTCCCAGAAAAGAGGCTGGACTGATTTCAGGGGCAATTTTTCTTTGGCAACCTCAAGGGCTCTGAGATGGATGTGAACTAGGCTTGGCAGACATATTTTTTTCTGGAGGCCAGTTCTTCCTTTTATCCATGAATTTTGTTCCCAAGTTCCCACCTGTGTAACGTAATTAAGTAACTTATATGAAGGTAACTCATGTGTGGGGTTGGTCCTGGGTTGAATTTTCCCCATGAGCAATCCAGAATATCGGCTGACATCAGGAAGTGGGCCTCTACGCCAGTGCCTCACCCACAGTAATGGAAATTGGAAGACAGTTGGTTAGTTCCTCCAGGTGGTGAGTCATGCATTTGCTTCACTTGGAATTCATTGTCTCATTTGGGAGACTGCATGGCAGGTAGTCATTTGGCACCTTTACCACTTTTGTCCTGCATTTGTTTTGTCCTCCTTACAATTTTTGGAACTGGAGATAATGAAAAGGTGCAGACTATCTGGATGTCACCTTAAGACCATGACCAGCTTGTTCTCCTGTCCTCCTTCCTTCTGAAGGGATGAGGTTTCTGAGCAAAGAAAGTCTTCTGGTAGTCCAAATTTGGCTCATGGGCCAGACATTCCCCATCCCTGCTTATCTTTTTCTTTGAAGGAGTGGGCATTCAACAAATTTATCTCAGTTCTTCTATCTTATCTAATTTGCCTGTTCAGTTCCTGTGCATGTTCATGAAATGTATTTACTAATGCTTGGATGAGAACCCAGAAAAAGTCTTTAGTCAATCATCCCACTGCCCATAACTCTTCTGCTTGTCTGAGTATCTGGTGATCTTAGCATTGGATTTGTTTGTATGTGCCTTCAAGTGACCTGCTGACTTATGGTGACCCCATAAATTTCATATGGTTTTCTTAGACAAATAGTCACATGTGATTTTGCCAGTTCCTTCCTCTGAAATACAGCCTACAGCAACTGGTATTCCTTGGTGGTCTCCCATGCAAATACTAATCAGGGCTCATCCTGCTTAGCTTCCAATTTCTGATGGAATCTGGTGCCTTTAGAGTATTGGATATACCACTAGATACTATGTATTTTGCAAATGAGACATAATATAGTTGCTAAAAGAGAATGAAAAGTGATGTCTGTTTGGATCATACCAAAAAAATCTCACAAAACTTCTCACACATTTAAATGACTGGAATGGCCAACTTTTGCTTTTGTTATACTAATTCTGTGGAAGAATGCATATGTCTTCTAGAGCCCTTGGAATATATTATAATTGGGTTTATTAGAAATGTGCTCATCAGTTTGGACTATGTAGGTTGGATTCCATCAAACTGAACTGCACTGCTGATCTTGTAAGAGGCTTAGAAGATTGTTTAAAATAAAGGAGTTTAAATATGAGTGCAGTAACAATAAACTGATTGTCAACAGAGGTTGGATTTTTTTTCTCAACATGAATGGAATAGATTCCAAGAAAGGAATGACTAAGGAAGAGTTGCAGGATCCAGACCTTTTGAGAAAACATCAGACATACCACAATTGTTTTCTATGGTGGAAAAAGAGTCTATGAGATTATAATGAGGCCACTTTCTTAAACTATATTTAAGTTCTATTTTAAAATGGGGTTGATGTGCCCCTTTCTAACACATTTGTTGTTTTAGCCATTGCTTATGTATCCCACAAGTTTCATTGTACTTGTGCGTGATATTTCCAATTATTTCCTCATTTAAACAGTAGGAGTTTGGTTTGAGACCACAGAAGAGCACTGCTGGATTGAAGTCAACAATATACCTACTCCAACTTTCTGCTTTCAGCAGTGGCCAGTAAAATGTCTTCAGGGCTGCCAGAGATAGGACATGAAGATACCAGTTGGTGTTCTTATCCCTTCCCTTTCTCCCCACCATTTTCCTGTTTTCAGAGCAATGCCATCTCTGCACATGGGAGGTTTTTATTTGAATGCTAATGGCTAATATTAATCCTCTTATATTTTGGCCCATTTCTAAAGTTTGTTGGACCCCCACATGCTAGAAAGATGAGGCAAAAAAAACAACAACAATCTGGATAATCAACATCTGATTAATCACCTAACTGCAAAGTTCCCTTTCAAAGGAACTCTTGCTTGCCTGTTTCATGGATTGCTCTCAGCTATTAGCCAGGGCCTGCAAAAATGCTCAGTGAAAAGTGTGCACTCACCCAAAACCATTTAAAGCCTCATCTCAAGAAGATGATCACTATATAAGCTAAGGGGATTAAAGGGATTCTTTTCCTCTTCTTCTTTTTCTCCTGAGCATAGGCTTATTACAAATACAGACAACTTTCTACTCCATTTAGTTTCAGATGGCTGATAAAATGGATTTTACTGCAGCAGAGACAGCTACTGTAAATGCTGGCTGTGGTACAAATTTAAGTTCCAGTCCTAACACAAACAGTGCAGTTAACTAATCATTTATGGTCTGAAAAGTGATGGAAACATAGCTGGTGGGAAGGGCACTAGGAGTTGCATCTCCCGAAAAGCAACTTTTCATAGCTCTGGATGGGAGTACCTAGTCTTTGTGATCATTTTAACAGAATTCATAGAATTCAATACATTTCAACTAGTCACTTGTTTGTTCAGAATAGTGCCCCACCCCATCTTCCTGGCTTAGTGCTTCTCCAGACAGGTATTCCCAGAAATAAATAACCACAGAAGGCCTAATAGAAGGAAAACGTAAACAGGCAAGGGAGGGAGGATATAGCAGGATTTCCCCACTCCGCCGCACAAATGAGTGTAAATAATAAAATGAGTCATTGCCATTTTGGGAAAAAACACACATACAAGGCAGGTTTGGGTTTAGCGTCAACAGTTTTTCATTATGCAGGGCACGAAAACAGGGGCTAACCTTCAGAAGAACAAGAATTATTATGTTGATTTCAAAGACGTATGCCATTTTATAACACCCAACTATCCTATTTTTATCAGATTGGCTTGGGTGGCTATGCAAAATGTTCTAATAATCCAGATTTGTACTATTTGTATTATGTATCTCTATTTTTGCCTAAGACGATAGCTGCAGGTTTGGATGGCTATTTCTCTTAGATGAACGACCACATTCTGTTTTGCAGCCAGGTGAGGAGCAGTCAGAATTCATAGTTAAACGCTGTATGGTTGCTATGTGGAATGAAAAGTCTCTCTTTCTCATCACTAATACACTCTGCAATAAGCCTTTGCCTGGAATGAGTAATCTTCTGTTTATTCTGCTTTCCACAATATTCCAGGAAAAGAATATTCATAAACAACTGAAAGCTAAAATAAGGTAAAAGCAATTAGCATGACATTCAAAATAGAAAAAAAAACATTCCAGGTGGTTTTCTTTCTCACTTACTTTTATTTACAACTTTACAACAGCAGAAATCTGCAAGCCCATTTGTTACATTCCCAAACCCCAGAAAGAAGCAATTGACAGAACAAACTTTGGTTGTAAGTGCCACTGGGTGTAATCTAGTTGCATTCAATTGCACGTGTTTTGACACTGTGAGGGTCTACAAAGCAATTAAACCAGTATAATATAGCTTATACAATCTGGGAGAGTCCTGAATACAGAAAATTATTCCTTCTTTCAACAGATACACTTCTTTTATATACAAACAACTCAGATGTGTCTACATACTATGGTCTAAAAGCATTTAGATCCAACACTTGTAAAACTACATAGAGAAGGAGGAAAACTTTGTCAACTGGTCTCTTATTCTCAGGTCCTGCCTAGACATTCTCTTATCAACATGTACTGTTTTTTTTATATTTTATAAATAAGTCCACAGAAAACTAAACAAATATAATATTCCAACTGGGAATAAACTTATACATTATCTTGGAGGACATCATCCTCCAAAATCTTGTGGAGTGTAGGTATGTATAGATAGGAGTTCCATTCTTTACAAATATGGAGGGGAAAAACCACAAATGTTGTTAGCTGGAATGGAAACTTGAAGACTCTGATTCTGTTGAAACAGAAGAATGTCCTCCTCGTTTGCCTTTGGAAAGGATCTTGAGACTTGAGCCTCTGCTAACAGAGGTCAGAGCATTTTGGGCTGATGTCTTGAATTTGGCACCCAGGAAAGCATAAAGTATGGGATTCAGGCAACAGTGGAAAAATGCGAGGGCTTCAGTAATGGAGATCCACTTGTGAAGTATCGATTCAAAGTTACAACCATTCTCAATGACTCCAAGGAGAACAAAGGTGTCTATGCTGATGCCAATGTGGTATGGCAACCAGCAGGCAAAGAAGGCAACAATCAGGATCACGGTGGTCTTCAGGGCTTTCCGCTTCTGATGGCCTTTTGAGTGTGACAGCTTGGAAATGATAATGCAGTAGCAAGTCAGTATTATAAGGCCAGGCAAAACAAGTCCTACTAAAATATGCTGAAATCTGAAGGAAATCAACCATGTGTCATGAGGGTAAAATCGCTGGCAGACATATTTTCCACCCACCTCATTAGTGCTAGCGAAGATGATATCGGGAACAGTCAACAGCAGGGCGGGCAGCCAAACGCCAACATAGACAATCCTTTCAGCCAATAACTTCCTGGGTTTCTGGCTGTTGGTAGCATGTACAATTGCAAGGTACCGGTCTAAGCTTATGAAGGCCAAGATGAGGACACTGCTGTACAGGTTGACTGTGTAAATGAAATGGACCGCTTTGCACAGGAAATTTCCAAAGTACCAGTTGATGACGGCATCCACAGACCAGAAGGGCAAAGTGATGACAAAGAGAAGATCAGCCACGGAGAGGTGTAGTCGATACTTGTCAGTCATGCTCCTCAGCTTCTTTTGATAGCCCATGACAACAATAACCAAGCCATTGCCAATGATTCCTGTCAAGAAGATGATGGAGAAGATTGTGGGCAAGAAGATACGATTGAAATCAGCATTTTCCTCTTGCAAACACACCTCTTGGTAGTCCCCCTCATCGCCAGAGCCTGGTTCATCAGTGCTATTTTCGGTCATGAAAATAAAGATTCCAGGAGGCAGCTGTAGTTGAATGACAGAAGAAAAACAGTTAGAATATGGCAGTGGAATAGAAAGCCCAAACCACTTCCTTGGTAGTTTTTCATTTCAGAGAAACAAGAGCCCTGGGAATAATGTTATGAAGATATATACTGTATCATGTGCTTATGAGTCAGAGCAGAAATGGAGGTATGTTCCTTGCCATACCATGGACACTTCTGATCAAATGAGGTCTAGCCACCTTGCCTTTTGGAAGGACACTTAGAATGTGAGGAATTTCCTTCATGGATCACTGGGGAAACCATGTTCCGAAAATGCAGAAGAGCAACAACTGTGCCTGCATTTTATTTAGTTCAAAACTTGCCCTTGCTACACACTCAGCTGGTGAATCACTGCTTTCTAGTGCCTATGCAGAAAATCCACATGTGGTCTACAAGGCTGTTCCTGTATGAAAGTGCTGTCTGCTATGGAGGAAAGTCCCAACTGTTAGAGCAGAAGAGAAATACATGGATTCTTTTCTATAAACTGAGTACAAAATGGTTGCCCCTGCAGTTTAAATAAACTAAAAAGACATTATCAGGGATTTATAAAAGCTCTATAATGAAGCTTCCACAAAGATACAGACTATCTTCCATATATCTTCTTTAGAATAAGAATTACAATGAAATTCCCCCTCAAGCTGCTGTCAATAATTTTTTTAACTAAGCAAAGACAATGCCTGAGTATATAGATTCTCAACAATCCCCCCTTGAGATATTATGATGATAGGTATCCACACTGTACAATTAATAGTTTGATACCACTTTAGGTATCATTATAGCTTCTTCCTGTGCAATCCTATGATCTTTAGTTTGGTGAGGTACTCCTCGACTGCAACAGTTCTCAAATTTCAGCCGTTTGCCTACTCTGGACTTCAACTGCTAGGATTCCTGATCATTAGCCATGCTATGTGGGTCTTCTGGGAATGAGCATCAAAATATCTAGAGAACTGTAGTGACAGAACCACTGCTCTGGTGCACATTCCCCTCAGCTTGAGTCTTCTTAGAGATTTCTAGGAGACAGAACTTCAAATACCTCATCAAACCACAAATCTCAAGATTGCATAGGATGCATTCAGGGTAGTTAAAATGGCATCAAACTGTTATGATTGTGTAGCAAGGACACAACACAGCAGGAATGTCTATGCCTGGTTCTCTGGGAAGAAGAGGAGAATTCCCACACACCCCCACCCTAGTTTATAAAAGTGACTCTATAGCTCCTTGAATCTCTCAGGTAGCATGGATGATGGCCACGGTGGCTGAGGAATTCTAAGGTTGTGATCCAACCTTCCCTTGGAGTTACAATGACAGAACAATACTTTTAGATGGAAAAGTCTTACATTTAAATACTAGCCTCTTAGCCACAAGTGAGTGCATAGAATTGCCTATAACTAAGTGACTGGTTTCAGGACTGTCAACGTCATAGTAGTTCCAATTTCTGTGTATGGGTCTGAAAGCTGGAGAGTGAAGAAAGTGGACAGGAAGAAAACCAGCTCATTGGAAATGTGCTGCTGGAAAAGAATTGTATGGATACCATGGACTTCCAAAAAGCCAAACAAATGGGTCTGAGAACAAATAAGGTCTGAACTCTCACTAGAAGCCAAAATGACCAAACTGAGGCTATTGTACTTTGGCCATATCATGAGATAACTGACTCCTCAGAAAAGATGATAGTGTTTGATAAAGTGGGAGGCAGTAGGAGAAAAGGAAAACCCCATTATAGGTAGGTACCCAATCTACCTATAAGCTATAGTCCTGCCCAGGACCTGAGCAGGGTAGCTGATGGCCAGGAATCCTGGAGCTCTCCCATTCACGGGGTCACCATACTCGCCAGGCCAAACTGATAGTGACTGACAACAAAAAAAGTTAGCTGGTTGCATGAAGTGGGGATGGCACATAAAATATGGAAACCAAGTGGGTTTGTAGTATATGGGAGCCCTTTTTGCCATATGCAGAATAGAAACACAGTTAGAAAAACAACCTCTGCAATGCTTCCACAGGCAAGTAATTTTTCTTTTCTTTTTTCTTTTTGCAGGCTAGTAATTCTTGTTGGCATATTTACAATGCTGGTCTAGCAGGAAGCATGTTCGTTCACGGAGGGAGCAAGCTGTACTAGTAGGGGAATCCCGCAGGACTTTCGAGTCTAAGAGAAAGAAATTTCTAGCACAAGATCTCATGGACTCAGCCACTTAAGTTCACTCCATCAGATGAAGACATTCCTTGTTCTGTTTCAAGGGTGTTGAAACAGACTAATCCAGCTGTATCTTTGACAGTCGGGTTATGTAATACCTTTATTGAAACCAAGGAAAGCAAAACAAACGCTACCCCCTCAAGCAACAACAACAACAAAATGCCACTCCATAAAACTGACAAAGTGAGGAATGTTTGGTGATTTGGATGTTTGGCCAAAAAATTAAGCAGAAACAACAACAACAACAGATATGCATATGTGTGGTGGGGAGCAACGGTATCGACAGTCAACACAGACTAAGTCTTCTAAGTCTTCAGCTTCTAAGATTGAGTAGGGGTGGATCTGCTGTTCGGACCTCAGCATTAGAAGGACACTGGGGACTACCCTCATCAGTAGAAAAAGAGAGCAAGATGGGGGAGGGGGAGAAAAGAGAAGTGCCATCTCAGGAAACCACCAGCCGTTTGAATGTTTGGGCAGCCAAGAAAGGCAAAGAAGAGAATGGCCCCCTTGGTACAGCCTAGTTCCTCCTGCCTTCCAGTCCCTTGCAGAAACTTTGCCCTCCTTCTCAACAGAAAGTAAGACACTATTACAGATGAGTTTGGCAACCCACTCGAGAGAGGTTATCTAGATTTAAGCCACAGAACTTCAAATCAAAAGAAAGGAGAGATTCCTATGTGGGTCAAACCAGAGGTTTCCAATGGGGAAACTCAGAAGAAGGAGGACAGGAGAAACTGATGGTTGACCTGGAAGGATGGCTTTTCAGTGGGAAGATTCCCAAGTGTGGCAATGAAATAGGAACAAAGGCATTCTAGATGGAATTAGAAGTTTTTTTCTTGGGACTTTAGTAAGTCTTGCTTCATTCCCCATTTCTTTTCTCAGTTTGTAAAAAAAAGGGTGCAAACAGTTTCCTACACAAAAGTTTTCCATCAGACTAGGGCACTGGTTTTTTGTTTTTGTTTTGGCCCCACTGTCTGTGCATGAGAGTGAGACACCCTATTTCATGGTGTGTGCATCTGTGAAATCTGCTCACAAAAGGACTTCTCCTGTTCTAGGAGTTTGCGAACTTTGCAGAGCTAGTCTTTCCAGTCACCTTGCATTTCTTGACAACATGATCACTAACTTCAATGAGTTCTGCACAGTGCCGCTGGTTTTCTGATAATTCAAAAAGTGCTGAAAGAAGATGTGGGGAGGAGAGAAGTCAGACTCAGGAATGCCCTAATGCTTAGATTTCTTTTTTTCCTTTTTGTCACAGCGAAGGCAAAGTTACAAGTTTCAGAAAGTGCAGAAAACTCAACATACGCGCACACTTTGGTATCATTTCCCTGGAATGATATATATATATATATGCATGTATGCATGAGCTGTGGTATTCCCCTTAACCGGCTTTCGAATCTAACAGAAGCGACAACAGGCGCCCAAACAAACTGGCTTCACCGAGATTCCCCCCACCCAAGGGAGCTTATTTCTGATTTCTAGCCCGCCCATCAGCAGCTTCCGAGGGCGGGTGAGAAGCTTTCAAAACTGAGCCGCGCTCAAAGATGAGCCGCCTTTCCTTCCGACTCGCTTTCCGCGCAGACCTCCCCGCGCCGCTCGCGTGTCCCGACCCGACCCCTCCGCCGAGACCCAAGGGAGGGGCCTCCCCGCGGCGCCCCGCGCCAGCCCCCAAGCCCGCAAGCCCCGCTCGGAAGCCGCCCCCGCGGGAGCCAGGCAGAAGCGTCCCTCCTCCCAAGCGGCGCCCGTGGGAGGGAGGCGAGAGCCCAGCTTTGGATGCAGCGCAGCGCCCACCGCCCGCTGTTTACGGCGAGAGGCACTGTATTGTTCTAGGCGGCCCCGCGAGCGAGCCCCGGGTGCGCCCTCCCCAGCCCACTCGCGAGGGGAGAGTGGGGCCGTTTCCACGCTAGGCTGTTCTAGTGCTATTATTCCACTTTGAGGCTCCTCCTTAAACTGCAAACCCCAGGATCCCATAGGACGTTGAAAGTGGAATAGCAGTCTAGCGCGGAAATGGGTCTGATCTGCTCGCATGGCTCCGGACGCGCTCCGATCGCGTTCTCCCTCTGGGGAGAGGCAGGTGCCGTCCATAGCCAAGCCCCGACGCCTCCGTCGAGGAGGTGGTCAATTCGAGCCCCATGGCGGACTCCCTCCGCAGCCCCTTCTGGACAAGGGCAGGCTCGGGACAACTCCTGGCGTCGGGTCCAAGCCCCTCAACCCAAGCGCCCCCGCTCAGCCGTCAGTTCCTTCATTCGTCCCTTCATTCGTCCATCCACCCGGGGATTTGTTCCTCCGCCGCGCGGCACTTACGTCCATCGCTCGAGCGCGCCCTGGGCAGCCCCGCTTTCCTGCTCGCGCCGCGAAGCTCGCGCACCAAACACCACGCCGAGGTCCTCGCGCCACCGGCACCGCGCCCGCTCCCGCCTTATAAAGGCGCCCCCAGCTCCGGCGTCGGAGCCCGGCGGGGAGGCAGCAGGTGGCTCCTCCCCCTCCCCCGTCAGGAGGGGCGGGGGCTCTCCGCGGAGAGTCCGGTGGGTGACGGAGGGCGTCCCGAGCATGCGCCCGGCGCCGCTCCGGCGGAGCGCTGGGGGTGGAAGGCGCCTGGAGCAGGAGGGGGAGCCCCTGTATCGCGATGTCGTTGTTGGGTTTTGTTTTTGTTTTCTCTTCGCTTTTGTCCAGTTTCAGGCTAGTGTAAATTTCTGCCCAGATCGGATCGGATGAGATAGTAGCAAACTCAAGCGGGGGGAAAAGGCAGCCAAAGGGGGAGGAAAGGGAGATCGTGAGAGTAGACGAAGAGCTTTGAATAAACAAGTGAATAAATGGAGCCGGCACGTTGGCACCAAAATTGGCCGGCCACCTATGGGTCAGGACCAGCGCATCAGAGACCGAGCATACGCGTGCGACCTCCTAGAGATGGTGGTGGTTGTCTTGGTTGCTGCGCGCCTTCAAGTAGTTTCTGATTTAGCGCGACTGTAAGGCGACCCTGACACAGTGTTTTCTGGAGGCTGAGAGCGTGTGACGTTCCTAGAGTTACCGTACTCAGTGGGTTTCCAAGACTGAGCGCGGAATCGAAGCTTGGTTTCTACGGTCGTACTCCAATGCTCAAACCACCGCACCACGCTGGCGCTCATAGGAGGACACAAATTCCCCTGGGTCCCAGTCAGCATGGTCAGGGATGATGAGAGTTGTAGTCCAGGATATTCTACCCTCCCCTGATCTACACTGATCCTGGTCGTCACCTTCAGCTATTGAGAGTTACACCGTTTCTGAACTTTCAGAATCGTTTTTCCCCTTTCTTTATTCGCCATGGCCAATAGCAGCAGTCCTAAAGGTCCATGGACAATCCTGTCCATGCATTTACCCTGGATTAGTTTGTGGAACTCGATAGATTCTACATCTGAATAGGACTCGGTTTTAGTTCGAACAACAAATGCAACGTATGCCAATTATGGGAAGACTCAGAAAGAAAGAAAAAGGTTTATTCACATCAAATAAAGAACAATGCAGCACTTTCTTACATTATCCTACTAAAAAGTTCTTATTTCTAGTGAGAAAGAAAGAAAGAAAGAAAGAAAGAAAGAAAGAAAATGCTGTCGTTATGCAAAATGTGCATTACCAGTCAAAGTATGGAACGATTCTGTGATTTGTAATCTAGAAAACCCAAACTTCCAAGTTCTGCTACTCGGATGGTTTTTTCCTTCCTGTTATACATGCTGCCAAAGTTTTCAAATTCATGCAAAAACTTTGCACTTGTTTTGATCACCTCCCATCTGCTGGGTGTTGCAAAAGTTCATTATTGCCATCATACTTATTTTTTTGCAATTTCTGATGCTTCCTTTCTTCCTGAGCTATTGCCATAGCTTGTGGCCAAGAATTTCACAAGATAGCAGTGGGTTACATTAAGAAATGAAGCCCTTAGACAAAGCAGCTGTCCTGAAAGATGCCTATCCAATCACTATTTCAAGACCTCCAAAGGAGAGACTACCACTCTCCAAAACAATCTATTTTACTGCTGAACAGTCCGTACCATAAAGAAGTCCTTTCTAATGTTTAAATAATTTTTTTTTGTAATTTAAATCCATTGATTTGTGTTCTCATCTCTAGAGCAGCAGAAAACAAACTTGCTCCACCTTCTACATGGCATCTCTTCAGCTGTTTAGAGATGACTATCGTGTTACCTCTCAGTCTTTTCTTCTCTAAGAGATCAATGTCTAACTTCTTAAGTTGTTTCTCATAAGTCTTTTTTTCAGATATTATATCATTCTGGTCACCCTCCTTTGGACACATTGCAGCTTGTCAATATTCTTCTTGAATCCTCTAAGCTTTCCCTCATATGGAACATGCACCGGTTTCGCCATCATTTTAGTTGCCCTTTTTGGTATCTTCCAGGACTGTAACTATGTGGGGGGAGGCAAAATGAGGGCATTGCCTCTTAAATACAGTCCATCCTCCACATTCATGGGTTTGACCTTTGCAAATTTGATTATTCACAAGGCATGAATAATCCCCGCCCATTCTCCTCCTCCCATTTTCTTGCATTTTGCCAGGCATGGAGAAGGGAGGCAATCACCTGAACAAAAGGCAAGGAAAATCGGGGGAGGCATGCACAAACCCTCCTTCTCCCCTCTGGAACCCCCCCTCCAATTCTCTTGCCTCTGGCCTCAGTGCTGAGAACACGCCAAGGCAAATGGAAATTGGAGGGGAAGGCAGATGTATGTGTGCCTTCCTTCTCCCCTCCAGAGCTCCCTCTTCCATTTGTCATGAAAAAAAGGCAAGGGAATGGAAGGAGCATTGTGGGGTTGGGGGAGTTATTTGTGGTTTTTCCACTTTGGTGAGGGTTCTGTGCCTTGAACCCTTGCAAAAGTGGAGGGGGCACTGTAATGATTTTGGACCCTCCCTGAAATTTTCTTTCAATCTTCAAATTTCTAGTATTGGAGAGAGTAAGACATGGAAAATATTTCAGAGCTAGAACTCTTATATTTGCTGTGTTCTTGTTCCCTGGGTAACTTCCCCTGCCCCATAAATGCTCCACTGAAACTTTAAATCAATGCTAGAAATTTGGAAACTGAAGGAAAATTTTATTTGGAGGAACAGAATTCTTATGTGGGGGACAATGTCCTCATTTTGTTCCCCCCATAGCTTACACCCCTGCTTACCTTCTACAGTTCTTCTAGTCCTCATTGTCATATCTGTGCAGGATCTGTGTGTGTTTGTGTTGGAAGACTGCAAAGAATCCTCTAAAACAGGGCTGTGCCTCCTTAGAAGGAGTGGATTCATAGGCCATTTCCACACTACACTGTTATAGTGCTTTTATGCCACCTTTAACATCCTGTGGAATCCTGGGGTTTGCAGTTTAGGGAGGGACATGCAGAATTCTCAGCCAGAGAGCTCTTTGGCCTCAGGAAACTGCAAACCCCAGAATTCCACAGGATGTTGAAAGTGGAATAATAGCACTATAGCAATGTGTTACGGAAATGACCATGGTCTGGGAAGGTCATATTTGTTTCAGCTCCAACTGGCTATAACAGCATGAAATACCTTTTTAATCAGCTTGAGACAAGGCACTGATTGGTGGTGATGGTGGCGGCAGTAGTGGCGGTTGTCGTCGTCATCGTCATCATCATCATCATCATCATCATCTTTATTTCTTTCCTGCTTTTCTCCTCAAGGGGACTCAAAGTGGCTTACAAACTTAAAAAAACGTAATTAAAAACTGTAACATACAAAAGTTAAAACACAGATTAAACAGCAGTAATGATTAAGACAATGTTAAAATACATTAAAACAGCACACAAAGCAGTTAAATAGCAATTAAAATAACCAGCACCATTCTATATATAAATTTTATATTAAATGCCTGCTGGAATAAGAATGTCTTTAACTGTTTCCTAAAGGTAGTCAGGGAGGGGGCCAGTCTAACCTCTTTGGGCAGGGAGTTCCAGAGCCAGGGAGCAGCCACTGAGAAGGCCCTCTCCTTTGTTCCCACCAAATGCACTTGTGAGGATGGTGGGACAGAGAGAAGGACCTTTACAGCAGATCTCAACTCCCGAGCTGGTTCATAGGGGAGAATATGGTCCTTGAAATAACCTGGACCTGAGCCGTGTAAGGCTTTAAAGGTCATCGCCAACACCTTGAATTTTGCCCAGAAACCGATCGGCAGCCAACAGAGCTGTTGCAGCATGGGTGTCGTGAGATCCCTGTAATCTCCCACCTTGATTATTGCAACATGTTGCATGTGAGAGTACGTTAAAAAATGGCTTGGACACTTTAGTTACAGTGTTTGTTGTTCACTGGGAATGCTCATTTGGTACACGTCATTCCAGTGGTTACCAGTCAGTTTCTGAGCCCAAATGGAAAGTGTTGTTGGTGGTTTCAAAGCTAGTCAATTTCGTGCAAAGTGTTAGGGCTCAGCTTTAAAGCCATAAGCATTTTAGGACCAGTCCTCCTGAAGGAATGCTTGCTCTCAAATTTTCCTGCTTGATTACTAAGGTCATCCTTGGTAGGTCTTGTCTGGATGCCACTGCTTACAGTGCTGTGAAGGCTGGCTAACAAGAAAGGAGAATTCTCAGTATGTGTAGTGGAGATGGGCTGGAGTCTAAATATTTTAAATAAATAAATAAATCACTGAAATTCTGTCATTCATTATTCACCAGGACCCACAAGAGGTGGCAAGCTGCTTTAGTGGTTTGTAACAGTGGCATCTCAATTGCTGCTGCTGTTGTTGTTGTTGTTAAAAAAAAAAAAAACAGAAGCAGAAAGGTGAGATAGAGAGGTGCTGTACTCAAGATATTGTCCTTCCAAAGACAAAGGGCATGATAGCATTCCATCCTTTCCCATGGACAGAAGCAGACTAGAGTGGTACTTCAACACTGGCAATGGTGGAAAGCATCTGTGGGGCAGTTTAAAGGATGCAGAGCAAACTCAGGAGGAATGTTTGGAGAGTCCCCACTACTGGACCTCAGCAGTTGCCTTACTTTAACTAATGGCAGTGCCAACTCTTATATTCTAGAGAGAGGAACAAAAGAAAAAGGTGAAGACAGAAAGATTGCAAAAAAAATAACCAAAAATAGAAATACAAGATGTTGGAAATGTGAGGAAACGGTGGGGTCGTTTTTTCATATGTGGTGGACCTGTAAGATAGCAAGGAAATTCTGGAAGGAAATACATGATGAAATTCAAAGAATTTATAACTTAAATTTTGAAATGAAGCCAGAGTTTTATCTGTTAAATATGTTAGGGCAACAAAGAGAAATAAGGTGTCACCAGAAGACATTGTTATATCTGATAACTGCTGCAAGATTGATATATGCCCAACATTGGAAAGAAAAGAAATATGTTGATATAGAAGAATGGAAATTTAAAGTCCTGGATATGGTTGAGATAGAAAAGTTAACATTTTCTTTGAAAAATAAACCTATCCAGAACTTTGAAAGGGAATGGAGAGAAATTTTAAACTGAATAAAGACATAGTATAAGAAAAGAAAAATGAACAAAGTAAGATTGTATGTAATGTAATGTAATGTAACAATGTAATAAGGTAATGCAACAAAGCAACAATGATGTAAGGTGTAACAATGTGAGACCATCTTCTCCTTTGAGTATGCAGTAACTATGTATGAATGGCATGAAAACAAACAGATTCAACTGGAAAACAAGCTTGGATGTGGGCAGGGGGGATTTTTTATTTTCAATTATAAACTTCAATAAAAAATATTTAAAAAAAAAGAAAAAAGAAAAAGGTGAAGACACATCCATTCTAGCTACTTACTCTGATTCTCTGCAAGTTTAACTAACAGATTTTCTGCTTCTGGGAAAGACAATGTATTGGGAGATCTAATATTTCTTTGTCAAACACTTCTAATTTTCAGCTTCCTCCAGCATGAGTGGCTTGAGTGTCAGACTATGGCTCTTTCCACACACACCCCACCTGCAATGGCCACGGGGTCACCACAGGATCATGACAATGGTTCTGCATGACATCATTGTGATCTTGTGGCAACCTGTTGCAATTGTGGATTAAATCATTGACAGGTTTCTCCTGACAATGACACATGATTACACAGTCCTCCCGCTTCCCTCCCGCATTTACCTGTCATGCTTAACATCAGGAAGCACAATGGCTGTGCTTCCTCTCCCAGTGCAGCCTGGGAAACTGCTGTGCTGTGCTGTGGAAGGGAGGGGTGGAGCCATTGTGCTTCCTCTCATCCAACAGGCAGCCAGTGCAGAGAGGAGCATGACAGAAGTGCTCCCCTCCTGGGAGAGGCTTTCATTGGATCCCCAGGTGATGGCTTCGGAACCAGGTAAGGTGCAGAAAGGGGCTCAGACTCTGGAGACCAGGGTTCGAATCCCCACTCGACCATGGAAACCCATTGAGTGACCCTGGGCAAGTCATACTCTCTCAGGCTCAGAGGAAAGCAAAGGACCTCCTCCCCCAAACAAATCTTGCTAACAAATCCCTGTGATAGGTTTGCTTTAGAGTCACCATTAGTTGGAAACAACAGAAGGCAAACAACAACAATAACTCTCAATTGTAATTCACACAGGAAAGTTCAGGCTGCCCTATGGTATTCCCTCTCCAAATTTAATAGCAGCCCTGCACAGTTTTCTGGGAAAGTGGAATTCTGGAAGGTCACCTAAAAATGTTGAGACTGCTGCCTCAGGTAGAGGGAAGGGTGGAGATGTTGGTAGCAAATTAGCACCTGTCCTGTGATCTTAAGTGATAGTGAAGTGTTTGATAGCATTCTAGTAGCCTGATAGGATAATGAGCAAACCTACTGATGGATTTCCTTCAGGGCATATGACAAAGAATCCTAAAATCAACACAGTTTTTCTCTTGTTAAGCAGCTTCTCTCAAGTTTATCTGTGGTAATGAAACCTGGAGAGTGGTTATCCAACAAAGGAACACCCTGAGATTTAATTTGGCCTTCCTGTCTTCCAGCTTACTCTCTGGCTGCTGGGCCATAAGCAAGGGTCTATGGCGATTTCTTTAATCTCATTATCGCTACCAGCCTGTTTACCTGTAGGTCCAGCATTAAGTCAAGGTTTTGTGACACTAAAGAGAGAGAGATGTGTATATGTTGGTATCTGCTTATAATCCATTTATTTTCAGGTGCTAGGATTCAGCATACTGGTTAATTCACCATTTTGAGAAGATTCCTTGATCCCTTAGCTAAAAAGGATCAAGTCTCATAAAAAGAGGGTGAGGGAGATTTCAGAGGGCAGCAAATGACTGTTAGTTTCATTATACGTTGATTTACTTGGATCCATGTCCTCTATTCCTTTTGATAAAACTTTATGCATTTGTTGTATGGGGGTGGGAGGTGAAAGATTGGCTCCTAAAACCCACAAGACAGGTCACATCTTGTGATGTTTCCAATAAGTAGAGACATAATTGGGAAGTGGGATTGATTGTGGCTTCTCTGTACATATGCCAATCCATGCTTTTTCTCTTCTGAGTGTGCTTACTGCTGCTGCATGGGAATGTTCAAAACAAGCCTTACTTGCCAGCTAATCTGTTCATTACTGCAGCCTTGGACTAGAGTCCTCAAACTACTTAGTCTGACATTAACTTAACTGGAATTCCCCTAGACTTTGTGGTTTGGGGATTATGGTCTTTGGAGGGCAATAAGCCAATCATAGGATACATATGTTTGACTGCAAGCATTCAATTGGCTTTTAGAGGTTTTTTTTTTAAATCTATAGTCTCCTTTGTTACTGAAACCATACCTAAATGGAGACTGGGGGGAATTTTTGAAAAGCTTCTTCTGTGAAAGAGGGTATAAAGGTGCAGTTAATGATTTCCAAAGTTATAAAAGAGGCCTGTCTCCTAGGAAAGCATCTCTTTTAATGAGTGCGCAACAAAAGGAGAAAATTGCAATTTCCAGGTTTGCGTGTTACATTAAATGCTCTGATACCATAGAAATTAGTGTAAAAATTAGAAACCAATGTATTTGTTACATATTGTTGAAGACATGTGCCACTTACTGAGCAAAACCTTAAGTGCCTTTACAATATTGCATCTTATCTGTGAAACACTAACATGCTCTTACTGAATAATTACAACTTCTTTATCATACTCATTTGTGGGCAAAGTGGCACTTAAAATGTAATTGCTGAAATGGATAACTAGCTGTTGAACTCAAATGATCAACTGAAGTGTCTCAGCAGTGAAATTTTATGAATATCTACTAGAAGTAAGCACAGTGCAGTTCAGGCTTAATTGTAGGAATGTGTAAATAGGGTTGTAGCCAGGCAGAACAATTGTATGGAAGAGAGAAGAACCAGAGATCTGTTGTTTCCTGGGCCCTATCTGGTGGGTAGGTCCAATTACACTCCTCCTGTGGCTGCACCCCCTGATTTGTGGCTGAAAACTATCCGTGGAAGTCTCCTTCTGATTTTCATTTCTGGTAGTTCCAGTCAATTTTGAACCCTTTTCTTGCTTTTAAGGGTATTTGGGGTGACAGGCTATGTTTTGAATTATCCCACCATATTTGATGATTTTGGGGGATGTTTTTGATTCTGGAAACATAAAATTAAAATAATTTGTGGGATCAGGGGCTTAGTTGTGGGGGTCTGTGGGGGACTGTGGGCTATGCTTTCTCCATCCCATGGCCAAGGTGGCTGCTCCCATGCCTTTTGGACTCCATTTTAAACAACTACTGTCTTTCACTCTCATTGTTCTTAGTAAGATGGATTGAAAGCTAAACTGAGGAATGTGTGCCCCTTCAGATGATGAGGTCCTTTATCAACATCCTCAGAACCACCATTGCTGCGTGGTAGGTCCTCACTTCAAGGCCATTCCATTGCTGTCGGAGAGCAGCCAGAATTGGACTGATATCTTACTATACTCCCCTAGCCAGACACCAACTGAGGACATCTTCTGCTAAGACCTGCTGGAGTCCTCTGGTGGTTTCAGCAGATGACATAATGAGATGCTTTTTTGATGCCCTCAGTTCTCCATCAGCAATGGAATAGTTATGGGGGGCTCTATCACAGCTCCACAGTAAGTTCTAGGGGAAGAGGTTGGTTGTTGCAGGAGGAGGAAGAGGATAACAACTGCTGCAGTGACAAAAAACTACACATGCAAGCATGTGGTGCAGGTAGGGGAACAGATAAACAGAGGAGCTGTAGCTGTAGCCATACACTCTACTTTTTGAAGATGTTTATTCAGAATCTGTCTGGATAAGGGTGCCTTCATACAGTACTGTGCTGGTCCCAGACTGCATTTTCTCAGTTTCTCATGCAACTGTGATAAAGCTTGAAGACTCAATACCGGATACCTCCTCGCCACATGGTACTATCCACTGTACCACTATGGTATCACATCAAGGGGTCTGTAATCCTTCAGAGGGGCCCTTCCCTCAGCCCCACCACTGTCACAGGCACAGCTGGTGGGGATGCAAGATAGGGCCTTCTCAGTGGCTGCCTCTAGACTTTGGCGCTTCATCATCAAGGAGACCAGAATGGCCCCTCTGCTTGTTGTCCTTCCCTTGACAGAAACAAACTTTTTATTCTAATAGGCTTTGAAAATAGAAAGTTTTTAAAGAATAGGCTAAAGGTGCTGTATTGGTTTAAACTGAACCGTTTGTAGTAGCTTGTTACCTTTTTAAGGATATGTTTAAATTGTTTTAATACTGTGAATAGTTTAATTCTATTTCAATGTTCAATTTATATGTTTTTAGTTTATTTTAAAATTTTTAAAGTGGTAAGCCACCTTGAATCCCAGTCTACAAGAGGATCTTTCTTATCTGTTGACTGCTAGACTCCGGTGGGGAACTTTTATGTACTGGATGGTCCCTGCATGGGTCCTGATAACAGAAAATGGCAAAAGTAGGGCAGGACTTCACTTGCAGTGCTGATTTGGCACATAGCAATACTTGTTCTTCCCTATGTTTAACAACTACTAGTTTTAACCATGCTTTCCATTGATTTAGCTGGGACAAATAGCTTGCTCTGTAAGTGGGGAAAATTGTCTTCTACCATATCAGACGGCATGAGAAGTAATGCTTTACAGGATGGTTCCACTTGCAGAAGCGGTTGGAGATTTTTGATGCTTCCCTTCTCTCTATGCATTCCTCTGCAAATCTGCTCTGGGGGATTGGGCCACCCTCTGGAAGACTTTGGATCAAGAAATAAGGGCAAATTCACAAAAAAATCCCCTCCTCCTCCTATTTGGTCAGTGGGAGCCTCCTTCAGATTGGAGTTCTTTCCATGAGAGAAAGGATCTCTTCTGTTTATAGTACAACTCAGTACAACTCTAAATCAGGGGTGGGTAAGTTTTTGTCCTCTACATTTTGGATGATCATTCTCGTACTCCTTTACTATTGGGGGTTTCTGGGAGCTGGAAATCCAAAACATTTGAAGGGCCAATAGCATTGGCTTAGTTAGGCTTTCAGTAAGGCTTTTGACAAGGTTCTCTATTATGTTATTGCAAGCAAACTAGTTAACTATGGGCTGGACAGAGTTTCTTTTTTTTTAAGATATTTTTTATTAAAGTTTATACTTGAAAATAAAAAAAACCCTCCTCACTTCCAAGCTTGTTATCCAGTTGAATCTGCTTGTTTTCATGCCATTCATACGTTGTTACTGAAAAGTCAAAGGAAAAGATGATCTTACATTGTTGCATCTTACATTATTACATTACATACAATCTTATTTTATTCCTTTTTCTTTCTTATTCTGTATCTTTATCCAGTTTAAAACCTCTCTCCATTCCCTTGCAAAGTTCTGGATAGGTTTATTTTTCAAAGAAAATGTTAACTTTTCTATCTCAACCATATCCAGGACTTTAAATTTCCATTCTTCTATATCAACATATTTCTTTTCTTTCCAATGTTGTGCATATATCAGTCTTGCAGCAGTTATCAGATATAACAATGTCTTCTGGTGACACCTTATTTCTCTTTGTTGCCCTAATATATTCAACAGATAAAATTCTGGCTTCATTTCCAAATTTAAGTTATAAATTCTTTGAATTTCATCATGTATTTCCTTCCAAAATTTCCTTGCTATCTTACAGGTCCACCACATATGAAAAAATGACCCCACCGTTTCCTCACATTTCCAACATCTTGTATTTCCATTTTTAGTTATTTTTTTGTAGTCTTTTTTGTGTCATATACCATCTAGGTAGCATTTTATAAAAATTTTCTCTTAAATTTAAACTTGGTGTAAATTTTATATCTGTTTTCCAAGCCCTCACCCATGTGTCCAATTCAATTGAATGACCAATATTTTGTGCCTGTCTGACCATATTATCTGTCCATCTGACCATATTATCGACAGGGTTTTAGTTAGGTGGATCTGTACCTGGTCGGCAGACAGAACTCAGAGAATAGCCATCAGTGGTTGCTTTTTGTCTTGGGGAGAAATGACTAGTGGGGTGCCTCAGGGTTCAGTCCTGGGCCTGGTGTTGTTAAACATATTTATTAATAACTTATCAAATGTCCAGGTGACACCAAATGGGGGGGGTGAGGAGTAGAGAAAACCCTAGAGCACAGGTACAGAGTTCAAAATCACCTTGACAGATTGGAGAGCTGGTCAAAAACTAACAAAATAACAAAGGCTAAAGGAAAAGTTAAGGTATTGTACGGAGGCAGGAAAAATGAAGTTCACAAATATAGGACTGCTGACTCCTATAGCATTTTTTTTATTTATTTCTATACCGCCTATCAACTAGTGTTATCTAAGCAGTTTACAATGTATTTTAGCTAATTGCTCCCAACAAGCTGGGTACTCATTTTACCAACCTGCGAAAGGATGGAAGGCTGAGTCAACCTTGGAGCCTGGCAGGATCAAACTCACAACCTTGTGATTGCAGTACTGGCATTTAACCACTGCGCCGCCAGGGCTCACTAGTTTGAAAGCTATACCTGTGAATAGGATCTAGAGGTTTTAGCAGATTACAAGCTAAGCATGAGTCAACTGTGTGGTGTGGGGGCCCAAGAACCCAATGAAATTCTAGGTTGTATCAACAGGAGTACAGTGCCCAGATTGAGGAGAAGTATCACTTTATTCTGCTTTGGTCAGATCTCACCTGTAATACTGTGTCCAGTTCAGGGCATCACAAGAAGGATATTGACAAACTAGAATGCGTCCAGAGAACAGCAACCAAGATGATCAAATATCTGGAAATCCATGTCTTATGGGGGAGCTAGACATGTTTAGCTTGGAGTCAGGAAAACTGAGTAGTGACATGATAGCTATGTTTCAATATCTGAAGGGCTGTCATGTGGAAGATGGAGTGAGATTGCTTTCCGCTGTTTCAGATATTAGAATACAAACCAATGGATTCAGATAACAAGAGATTCCACCTAAAAGTCAGAAAGAATGATTTAATTGTGAGAGCTGTTTGACAGTGCTGTTGAGAATGGGGGACTATCTTTGTCTGGAGGTTTCCAAACAGATGTTGGATAGGCATCTTTCACAGGTGCTTTAGTTGTGTATTCCGCATGGCAGGGGGTTGGACTAGGTGGTCCTCCTTCCAATTCTAATTCTAAGAGATCAGGGACCCCTGCCCTTGGTTGAAGCCGATGGATACAGTGGAATCACAGAACTGTCCAGTTGGAATGGATTCCCAGGCCATTTCTGCACTACACTGTTATAGTGCTATTATTCCACTTTCAAACATCCTGTGGAATTCTGGGGTTTGTAGTTTATTGAGGCCAAAGAGCTCTCCGGCTGAGACTTCTAAACGCCCTTCCCTAAACTCCAAATCCCAGGATTCCACAGGATGTTGAAAGTGGAATAATAGCACTATAACAGTATAGGGCAGAAATGGCCTAAGGATGGTTTAATCTAATCTGTGCTGGTACAGAAAATCCACACTTAGGCATCCCTGACAGATATTCCTCCAATTTCCATTCAGCAACTCCAGTGAAGAAAAGCCCATCCCATTCTGAGGTGTTCCATTCCACTGTTGAACAGCTCTTACCCTCATAAATGTTTAGGTGGGAGTTCCTTTTCTGTAATCTGAATCTTCTGTAGCAATAATGTAATAACCATTATGTATTGCGATATCCAATATTTTTATTGTTGCTGCTGCTGGTGCAGATGAGTTTCCATGGAAAGGGAGATTACTAAGGGAAAAAAAGGGGGAAGAACAGAAGCATGAGCAATAGATAAACAATAGGGGACCATCATGTGGTAAGATACTGGCTTAACCCTAGAAAAGTCCTTTTTAAGCTATTTGTCCCAAATTTCTATGTGGTCAAGGATGTCAAGGATTTTTTGGCCAATCCTGTGCAGTCACCACAGAAGCTCCAGGCAAGAACACATTAAGAATATGGGACTGAGTAATGAGTCTGATTCAGAGTCTTTCATGATGAAAAATATTTCCTAAAAGGCAGTTGCACAATTATTACAAGAGACTGCAAAAGAAAACAAAACAGTTTGGAGAGGAGCACTTAGGAGACTGAGTAGTAGCTGCGGCAGGAAAATGGACTCTGAGGGGACCCAGATCCACTGCACTAAGAAAAGGCAGCACATGCAGCCTCAGCAATACTGGTGACTGGGATGTAGTGGGCGAAGAAAGCCAATTAAAGCTTTATGAGCATTTTCACCCAAAAAGTTCTTATAGTGGCTTTTAATGGGCAGGTGTCTCTGTTGAATATTAGTGAAATGCCCATTATGACAGTAAGTTTGGAGCGATTTGCCAGTGGGAGCAATTATCTAGCAATTATCTTCCATCTGTTGATGTTGCTCCTGTTCTTGATTTCCTATATCAAGCAGGAGGCTGGACTCAGTGGTCCGCCAGAACCTCTCCAACTGCTACGATTCTGCATTTAAGAGAGGAGCAAAGAGGAAGGACTTGTGAAGGGAGCCATTCACAATCAAAATGAGTTGGAAGAAGGAAAGCACTGCATTTGAGAACAAAATATTAATTCAGTACCTAACAATTAATACACACTGTACACAGATTAAAAACAAGACCACCCATCTGCAGGCTGAGAATCTGAAAGATATGGCACAAATGGAAGAAGAAAGGGGTGGAAGAGGGAAAATAACAAACTGAGGTAACGTTCTAATTCTTACAATGCCTATCTTGAATAGAAATAGTTCAGGGAGATGCCAAAAGACAGCTGGTCTCCAAGTCAAGTCAGTGTGATGGGCCCCACTGTCCAGTCTGTACTGTAACCAAATGGAATGAGTCCTTGTGAATGAAAGGAGATGGAGAGGAAGAACCAAATGCAGCTGGACTGAAGAAGGAAAACTTTCTGCTGAATATTGCTCACCCTGAACCATCTATAGCCAAATAGAATGATTCTTAATAGATAGTAGCTGAAGGAGAAGGGAAGGCAAAGAGTTTTGGGGGCTTTTCACACTAACAGTTATAGTGTTACGATTCCACTTTCTTCTCTTCCAGTATTTCACAGATGGGACACATGGCCAAGCAATACCAGAGTGTGATTGTGATGACAAAAGTTATCAGTGAGGAAGAACTATTAAAGTTGGAGGGATTGCAGAAGTTTGCTTTTGCCTGAGCCAACTGGGATGGGCAAGATTCTGTCCCCTTCTCCTCTCCCTCCCACTGAATTACTTGAATGCAAAGTTGTTTTGCACTTTGAACTTGGTTAACAGTAACTGAAGAAATGCAAGGACAAAGAGTGAAAGTGAGAAGAGGAAAGAGAAACTGAGATATTTTAAAAGCAGCTGAAAAAGTAGGACAACAGAAGATTAACTGAGATTGTCCCTCCTTTAATTGGGACAGTTGGAAGGTATGCTCTTCAAGTGCCATGGCGGACTCCTGTAGAAACCTGGGGTTTGTAGTTTGGTCAGAGGCACCAGAGGAGCTCTTTGGCTGAGAATTCTAAGGGCCCATGCTAAATTGTCAATCCTGGGATCCCATAGGATGAAATCATGGTAATTAAAGTAGTATGACAGCACTACAGTTGTGTAGTGTTGTTACCCTGTAAACTGGGGGTCCCGGGAGGGGCACCCAAACAAACAACTAACAACAAGCAAGATGGGGAAAATTAGCTGGAGCACTCTCTTGGCTAACGAGGGGCAGGGCAACGCAGCGAGATCTTTTATCCTATGTACACCGGCTCAGGTCAGTGAGGAGTCAAGCAGTTTAAAAATACTAACAGTTTTTATTAAGCAAAAGAAAATAATAAAACTCAAGCACACCTAACTAGGGAGGAAAGAAGAAGAGTTTTGGAGAAATAAGCTATACGCAACCTGTCCGAAGTCCTGGAGACACCAATTGAAGAGAAGGAAGAAAACCCGGTGTGGAGACCGAGGGGAATCTGTAGAACCAAGTGGCAGCAAGGCGAGGAAGAAGATCCAAAAGGAGCTTCAAGTGATTTCAGCAAGTGATTTCAGCTAGTGATTTCAGCTACTTGTGACGAGAGTTCCAGTGATTCAGCAAGAGGTTAAACGATTTCAGCAGGGTCCAGCGAGAGTTCCGAAGAGCTCTCAAAACGGGGCATCTTTTACAGCAGTGGTTCTCAACCTGTGGGTCCCCAGATGTTCGTGGACTTCAGCTCCCAGAAGCCCTGAGCATTGACCATAGTAGCTGGGGCTTCTGGGAGCTGAAGTCCACGAACATCTGGGGACCCACAGGTTGAGAACCACTGTTTTACAGGGAAAGAACAACCGCAGGCTAGACTGGTCTTTACAGGAGAACAATGAGTTTTGGTCTGGGGACAAAGGCTCTGAAAGGTCGGAATTTGCATGATTGAATTATGAACCGAATTGACGATAGTATAGCTGGTATGTAGATGCGGCTAGCTCGGCCGTTAAGTGCCTGGCTTGCCAGGGTGTTTTCACAGGCAAAGAGTCCTCTTTGTCTTGAAATCAAGGTGTTTGTGTAGGGTGGCTTCCCCCTGAAGCGGAACTGGCTATGTCTGGTATTTTACAACTATCACCCATGCCTAGCGTTGCGCTTGTTCAGCGGAGCCTTACAAACACTTAGCTGATGGCGGGAAAAAGGGCCGAATTATGATATCAAAAATGATATCTTAGTTCACCAAAGACCAGACCAGATTGCCGTGGTAACAGTGTGAACAAGCCTGTGTTGTACTCTTGTCCTGCTCATGGGCTTCCTATGGATGGTGGGATGGCCTCTGTGGAAAATAGCATGCTGCATTAGGTAGGCCTATGATCCCTCAGGACTCTTCTTAAGTACTTAAAGATAGCTGGTCCTTCAGTTTCGGTCAATGGAATAGCTGAATAAATAATATGATAAGCAGTATAGCAATGTCTTAAATATAAAAATAAATAATATAGATATGAACAAATATCCTCTTTTATCTGTTTATGTGCTGCCAAAATACATTTCTGTTTCAACACTGGTACTCTCTCAGGGCGTTGCAGTTTTACTGTTGACCCTATCATCTCCTTTTGATCTGATTCCTCTTTTCTACTCATCCAAGCCATGCTGTGCTACCAAACCAGAAGTGTCTAATTGCCTGTGCCTTAAGACATGCTGTGTGCTGTGTGGTCTAGCAGAAATAACTCTGATTTCTCTATGGACTGGCTGTCTTTGTGGCCTCTGGCAAAGCACTTAACCCCTATGCCTTAATCCATCCATCTGTAAAATGGGATAATGTTGTTTTAAGTGCTGGAGGGGTATTGTGCAAGCCACTTTGTGGCCTCAAAATTTGCCTGAAATTGGACTCACTGAGTTTTAAGGTCCCAAATGGGATGAAGACAAACTCAAAGGGGAGACCCAAAGAAGGTTCTGGTCTTCTTTCATCCCTTTGGCAGTGGTTGTGTTTTCAGCAGGTGGGGAGGGGTTGGAACTGCTTGTCCGTGGGATAGTTTACTGCTTATTCAGGCTGAGCTGACCCTGATGAGATCCTTTTGAGCAACTCAGTTAATCTTTCTGGCAAACATGCCTCCATTTGTGCACCAGGGCAAGCTGACAGTTTTATCTCTTAAGGATTACATAGCCAGGCACTGCAGGATGCCCTTTTCAGAACTTTTTTTCAGGACTGCCATTAGATCAGGATTAGGAAGACATACACGGAAAATGGGGGAGGGGTTGAATGACATCATCCCCTCACCATGAACAACAGGCTCCTTAGCTCTGTCTCTCTTGGGGAGGGGATGCTCCTGGCACCAGCACCATCTTCTTTTCAGCATCAAGTTAAATCCCTTTGGTTCGTGCAGGCATTGCTTTGAATTTCTTAAATAGGTGTTTAAATGTTAATTTTTCTTTTTAAGTGGGTTGATGTTGTTTTAAGCTTTTGTGCTTGAACTGTAGGATATTTTATTGTATTAAATTATGATTTATAGGTAAAGTTTGGAAATTCTATTTGGGATTAATATATCTTTTAATAAATAAATAACCAACCTATTAAATGTAGCTAGTATTTTTAATGCTTCGTCAAAGTTCCCTTTAAATCTGAATGGTGAGTTGCAAGTTAGCTTTATTGCGAAATGCATACTCTTCAACTATCCCAGTATGGCAGGGACAGTCCCCATTAATCCTCTGTCATTCCACTTTCCCAGCTGCTTTCAAAATGTCCCAGTTCCCTCTCTTCCTTCCACCTTTCCCCCTTCTGTTTAGTTTACTCAAATTGCTGCAAACTAAGGCCATTTCTGCACTACGCTGTTATAGTGCTATTATTCCACATTCAGCATCCTGTGGAATTCTGGGGTTTATCATTTACTGAGGCTGAAGAACTCTCTGGCTGAGAATTCTACAGGCCCCTCCCTCAACTGTAAACCCCGGGATTCCATAGGATGTTGAAAGTGAAGTATTTAGATAAATAAAAGATATAGAGGTATTTGTACATGTAAAATAAGATAGAAGAGCAATAGAAGAATAATAAAAAGTAGAATAAGATGTTGGATAGATATACAAGTCTGATTGTAAATATTTCTTTGTTTTCTGTGTCATATATATTTATAAAAAGAAAGAATGATTATTTGTAAAAAGAAAGAAAGAAAGAAAGAAAGACAGAAAGAAAGTGAAATAATAGCACAGTGTAGTGCAGAAATGGCTTAAGTTCAAAGTGCAAAAGTAATTTACACTCATTTAACTCAGCAGGGAGGAGAGATGAGGAGTAGAAACTTGCCCTTCCCAGAAGGCTCAAGCAAAAGCAAACTACTGCAGCCTTTCCTAGCCTGCGTGTTCTTCCTTATTAATAATTTTCTTCATTGCAGTTTCCATCTGATATTGTTTGGCCACACATATCCTGGTATTCATCTGTAAAATGTTGGAGGGTATAGAAATGCAATGTTTCAGATTTATCAGATGTAAAATTTGATTCTAAGTGTATTGAAGAAGGTTATTCTGCATTATAGTAACAATGGCTTACTTTCAGGGTAACCCATCTAGAAATTACTTTGAATGCTTGAAGATCTGTGATACCACCAGTGCAGATCACAACTATTCCCACCTCATTCTGTTCGTCCTGTAGCCAATTTATCACTTAGTGACCACACTTTTAGTGAATAGCATCTATTTAAGCTAGGTTGGTCTTCAGACAACAGACATGTGTGCTGTGTTTGAGTATTTACCACCATTGTAAAACTTGCTACAGCTTGCTTTGGTTGACATAGTCTATGAGAACTGAGGTTCACCTGCTCAATAGAGCTCTTCAACAGAGGAACAGACTACCTCAGAGACTCTCCTCCTTTGGAAGTTTTCAAATAGAGGTTGGATAGTCATCTCTCATATGCTTTGGTTGTATATTCCTGCATGGCTAGGGGTTGATAAGATGACTTTGGTGATCCCTTTCTATAAATCTATTATTAAAATCACAATGAGAGGCAGACAATAAGACAATAAGAGGGGTCTTTCTAGATCAGATCAAGAATTCACTAATCTGGAACTGAAAAACCTGCAATCCTCCAGATGCTGTTGAAGTTCATCAGGTCCAGCTGTTGGTAGGGGACAATAGGGAAGTAGCTGACAGATTACCCTGCCTAGTCTTGAATGCACCTTCCATAAACTGGTCATAAAGGCCATTTGTTTACCCTCAGCAAAAAGTTTCAGCGGTATACTGCCTCTGCTCATAGAGAAATTGACAAGCTGAAATTGAAGCATGGAAGTTTCTAGTTTGCTCTATTCATCAAGGAACTTCTCTCTATATCTTATCCAAGAAGTATCTCTGAGAAGATTTGTTCAGAACTAAACACAAGCTTTGAAAACAGTAGAAAGTTGGTATGCTAAAAATATCTCCAGTACAAACTGTGTTCAGGACATTTTGTGCTATAATACTTTGATGTCCCTTTCAAAACAGGAAGAAGTTTGGGTGCATACATCTGAGGACCCTGAGAATAAGTTGATACCTGTGTAATTTTTTTCCCCTAGACAGACCTTCTGTTGCTGCTTAGTGCAGTGTAACCATGGACACATTCACTCATTTGTTGCTCTGAGTTTTGGTCTATAAAACTTGGCGCAATTCCCAGTTCAAAACCACACTGGTCTAGGTATTAGGTAATCATATATTATGGGCGTAATCTTTTCAACGGTTTTGTTTTGTGGTCAAAGGCAAAGAACATGGCAGAGTCAATTTTGCTCAGACAAATATGCTATCAAAAGAATATCCCTAGGGTGGGATTAACTATAGCATGCCTTAATATCAAAATTGGGCCAAGAAATCACATTTGTAGTATTGTCCCATTATGAGGAACTTAATGGTGTTGAATATAAATTTATATTTGAAAACATACAATATATAGCAGCTTAGGGAGTTCTGAAGAACTTTCATCTCCTTTGTTCTCAGAACTGAACACCCTTGGCAATCTGGGGCTGTAACAAAATCTATTTCAGTTTTGCAGTGAACACCTGTGCATGATAAAACGAACCTGCAACTGCTAGAAGCTTGTAAAAGCTGTAAAGAGCCAGTTGGTCCCAAAGATACAATGCCAGCTGGGTTTTTTTATTATGGTGATTAGGATTATGATTTTAAATTTATTAAAGTAGCATTAATTTATTTGTAACGTTCCTATGTTGCCTTTCTATCAAACCACTGAAGATGGCCTAAAAGGCATGATTCGAAAACATGAGACATGATATGAGAAAGTAGCAAGGAGGAGATAAGCACATTCTGGCAGCAGAGAGCTCAGGGATGGATGGGAAGAGAAGGATCCAATTAGCAGTTGCCCCAGCCAACTGCTGGAGAGGACTTCAGTCTCTCCCTGTATTCGCCACTACATTCGGATGGAATGGTTCCTGCTGGAGGCAGCCCTGTGATGGAAAGAACCAAATGGCAAACCAGTGAAGGGGAGGACATGCTCCCACCTCTCACTCAGATGCAGCCAGGTGGTGCTTCTAGCAATGTGGAAGTACCTGGACTTCTTATTAAACAGCAACCTAAGAAAAAGAAAGAAATGCCTCCTTGACCATAGGGAAGACCACAACAAAAGATCTGAAAAGGGGATGGTAAAGATATCCTGCTGGTGGGGAAGGAGAGGAGGAAAGAAGAGGAGGAAGAGGGGAACAGTAGTAGTAGTAGTAGTTGTTGCTGCAGGGCTGAAGATTGTTTTTCATTCTGTTGGATGGTCCTTGATAGATATATATAATTACACTAGTATCCTCCTCTTCCATCAAGGAGCTCAGGGCAGTAAATGGGGCTCCAACCATTCTTTCTTTTCTCATTTTAACCACACATAAAGTCCCTTCAAAGAAGATATATGCAGAGAGCTTGGAAGTAGCAACAGTCAGCCCTCCACATCTGTGGATTTCACTTTCACAGACCTGAGTATTTGTGAATTTCTCCAACCCTTGTCTGCCCACCTCAGGTGCTTCTTTTCCAAAGAACCTTCTCTCTTGGCAGCTGTGATCAGAGTGCCCAGCCCTTTAAAAACCCACCTCTAGTTCTCTTCCTCTTCCAGCAGCTACCTGGCCAGCTAAGGACAGCTTACAGTCTGATTTCTCAGCACCACAAACCCTTTCCTGATGTTCCTCACAAGGAGATGGGTAAGAGAGGGGAAATCCAGGGACACCATGTCGAGCCCCCTTACTTCTTCTTTCCCTGACCTGGTTTGGGCCCTGAGTGCCTGTTGCCCCCCCAACATGCCTTGGTCCCCTTCCCACAGACACACACACATTTTGATATTTGCAATTTTTCTACTTTTGCAGGGGTCCTGTGCCCCTAATCTTAGTGAATGTAGTTGCCATTATAAATACTTAATTGCTTGGAGATTAATTCATCCTTGAAACAAAGGCATAATTAACTTACATTACTATCATAATAATGGACAACTTAATTTCTTTTCTAGTATAGCTGTGCCTTTTAATTACTTTTACAGTTGTGGGATTGTGGCCTCACTTAGATGGTGGCACAGAAGCAGCACTTGGCTGAAGTGGTATCTCCTGTGATACTTCATACTGCCTTACATTCTATTGTGGAAGCTGTGGCAACAATAAAAAAAGTGAGTGTTTCAGACCACAGATCAACAGCTTATAGCACTGAGATGTGTATTATAAAGGAAGTAAAAGCAGCTTATTTACTGGAAATTACATTTGAAAAATAGAAAGCAAAAATGACTGTCAAAAGAAGAGATTCTGTAACTGTAATTGTAGCAATTTACTTTAAAAGGTAACTTTCCAAGCTTTGTAAGTATGAGGGGGATCCAGAAATGAAGGGCACAGTTTGGACAAGCCGCTGGCCCTGGTCCCAATAGCGCATATCTTCCCTTGCTCTACTCTGAACCTCCCTAAATTCAGCATGGGTGTATGAATAGAGAATTTCTATGTGTGTAGACTTCTATGGAAGAAGGAAGTCTAGATCTGACTGATCAGGATTCTACTTCTCATGGAAACCTAAGTCCATGGGCTTCCCTTGCACGGTCAATGGAGGCAGGAACAAGGATGCTCTGAAACACTGGGGTGAGCCCAATTTGGAGCCCCCTCTGCCCTCTTTGATGCATGGAGACTCTCACATGAAGGAGGCTATAGGTGGTTGATCTAAGTATTACAGCTGACCAGAGATCTGAATATCGCCATCCTTCTGCTCCACCAAACTGCCCACTCTTTTTGTTGTGTGCCTTCAAGTCATTTCTGACTTCTTGCGAACCTAAGGCAACCCTATCATGGGGGTTTCTGGGCAAGATTTATGAAAAGGAGGTTGTCTTTGGCTTCCCTTGAGGCTGATAGAATGTGATTTGCCTAAGGTTACCCAATGAATTTCCATGACCGAGTGGAAATTGGAACCCTGGTCTCCAGAGTCATATCTAATGCTCAAACTGCTATAGCACATGGGCTGTACTACTTATGTCTAGGCTAATGTGCCACCATAAAGACATATTGGGTCTACCTTTGACATGTGGCATGTGAATTATTTCTTCTAGTAAGACAGCAAAAGTATCACACCCTAGGACATTTTGGAGATGAAACCCAGGACCCATGTCGCCCAGCAGCACCAGAATGTGGTCATGACAGCAAACTTTTTAATGAGGAAGAACATATAAGGTAGGAGAGGTTTTAGCTGTTTCCCTTGCCTGAGCCTACTGGAAAGGGCAAGATTCTTCCTCTCCGCTCCGCTCCGCTGAGTTAATTGTGTGCAAACTATTTTTGCACTTTGAATTCAGGTTGCCGTAACTGGAGGAAGCTGATGACATGGGGAAGGGGATATTTTAAAAGAAGTTGAAAAAAGTGGAATGACAGAGAATTAATCAGGACTGTCCTTGCCTGGAGGGCATGAAGTACGAGTGCAGGGGAGAATAGCTGAAAGAAAGTACTTTTCCTCACTTTCTCTTTCTAACTTTATGGACATCGGTATGTAAAAGCTTCTCAGAGCTGCCTTACAAAACAATGAGAAACATCAGAGTTCTGGTATTAGAATAAAGTTTGTTTTTTTTGTTTTGCTGGATATATTGTTTACATTGAAAATTATTATGCGTGCTAACATAGGAATCAGTTTCCTATTTCTTCCTGTTTTTCTTTAAGGCTAATTTCATTCAGGCAGCAAATTGAGAGGAATGGGGAGAAGCGGGGGAGAAAGAGAAAGAGATGGAAAAGCATTGCCAGAGGAAAAGAGAGAGAAAGTGTAGGTGCGTGTGTGTGTGTGTGTGTGTGTGAAAGAGAGAGACAGAGAGAGCTAGAAAGGGAATTAAAAAGGAAATGGCCTAGCCATGTTAGTTACGGTCCTTACAGATTACCTTGAGGGAACATGACCTTTATAGTTCCCACTACACTCCAACTGGGACTTCTCCAGAGTCTCCAGCAGACGCGTAGTCTGTCCTTTAACTGAACAAGCAAGACAAGTGCTTTTTTAAACATTGAGCTATAAGAACTATGATGATACTGAATAACAATATATTCATATCTGCTATAATCCAAAATTTTGGAGGATATTACCTGCAGTGTGAATAAAAGTTCACTTGTCATTTCTGTTCTTCCTTCTAGAAGCAGAAAGAAAATCTCCCAAACTCTCTCTTCCCCAAGGGGCCTGATTCTTCACGGAGAAAAAGAGAGTATCAAGAAATATGAAAGAGGAAAACACAAATCAAGACAGATTTTCTCTATTGCTCTAAATGCAGACGTCACTTTGAAATAAAGGAAAATGCTGTATGTGCCTTGAAGGGGCTTTACTGAGTTCATAATAAAACCAAACAGAGGAAGAAAAGAGAAAATAGAGCCAAGGTGAGTTCTATGCTTTTCATAAACAAACACAATTTGGGCAGAAAGTTGGGGAACCAAGGCCACTGCAAGGCAAAGATGGGAAAAGGAAGGAATACACTGAGGATTATGGAGGGCACCACCCAAAGATGAGGTCACAGCACATGCATTCCATTCTAGCTTTTATGAAATACTAGGGTGCTATTTTATGTTTCTAACTGGACTTTGTAGGAGATTATAAGCTGATTTACACAACTTGTAAGGTGACTTTTTCTTCTAAATGCTGTCCATTGATTATGAAAACAGCTCACAACATGAGCAAGAAACAAGAATCACACTCTGGGGGGCAGATAAAAAAGAAAAACAACAACAGCCCTGTGCTCTTCAGCAGATGGAATACTGTGGCCAGGTTAGATAGAGGTAGCTTCACACAACCATGTTATAAATAGAATATTAAGAGTGTAGGAAAGCTCATATCAGATTACTCTTCTGCATCATAATCAGTCATGTGGATCAGACCACCTTGAAGTGTCCAAGTCGAAGAACTGGGCATACAGAAGGAGTATTTTTTCTAAGTTCTTTTCAGTCACAAAACATATACAGTGCTGCACATCTTTGAGCTGGATGAAGGCCTGACAGGACCAGGGAACTAGGTGTTGCCCTTTCTCTGGCCATTTCAGCACTACACTCTTAGAGTGCGATTATTCCACTTTCAACATCCTATGGAATCCAGCATCTTGGAATCCAGCTGGTCCCTCCCTAAACTGCAAACCCCAGGATTCCATAGGATGTTGAAAGTGGAATAATTGCGCTATAAGAATGTAGTGTGGAAATGGCCTTTAATAAAACTCAGTGAAAAGACATCCAGAAGCCAGGGCTGCAGGAGATATAGCCCTACCATGCTGGATGCAACTCACAAATCAGGTATGGAAGGCTATCATGGGCTAAGTGAACTTCCTGAGATTTTGCCTGTTTGGGAGCGCAAAAACAGAAAGGCTTGTCATTATCAAGCATCTAGGCAATTTGGTCTGTGAGTACAGATACTGTAGGAACATTAGCCTATAAACTAATTAAAAACCTACTACTTTGGTCCGTCTATGCAGGTTTCACCATTTTTTGTTTTGTTTGAAAAATTCTTGACAGTCTTATTTCCATTCTATCTTGCATCCTTCACACAATTATCTTTCTTGGGGCAGGTGGTGTGGTGGTGGAGATCATTTAGTATCAACAAAACAGGAGTCCTTTGTGAGTCTGCCAATTATAATCAAGTGGGAATTACCCAAAGTGGACACCTGTCCAGCAGGAACTGGATTGAAGCCCCCAAATTCATTGTCCCTAAAGCAGTCAAGTACTTGTCTGTGTTCTAGTCATTTCCAGCACCAAATTCCTTTTGAAATATTTGAACCAATGACCTAGAACTGAATCATTTTACATATTCCCCAGCTGGCTGTTATAAAAACAAATGATTTGAAAACGATTAGTTAGCAGAGGACAGACAAAGATCCTGGAATGCACATAAATGTTAATTAAAAGCTCACTGGCTTTTGCTTCTCCTTGTTTTCTGCTACATGTATTATGAAGAGGTGACAGGGTGGCTTGACCACATTGGAAAGGCAGTAAATAAGAAGACGACATGCTGGAATGGTAGCATTTGCTTTGATGTGATATGACTTCAGGGCACCCACTCATGCAATAAGCATTCAACTTCCGTACCTGCCTCCTAAAAGCCTCTGCACTTGCCACTAAATTTGTGCTGGGTTGGCCACCCACCAATCCTACAGAGTAGATCTGAGGGGGTGCATACAAGGGCTGCAAGAGGAAGAAGACTTAGGCCATTTCCACCGTACACTGTGATGGTGCTATTATTCCACTTTCAACATCCTATGGAATCCTGGGCTTGCAGTTTAGGGAGGGGTGCTCAGAATTCTCAGCCAGAGAGCTCTTTGGCCTCAGTAAACTACAAACCCCAGAATTCCACAGGATGCTGGAAGTGGAATAATAGCACTATAGCACTGTAGTGCAGAAATGGTTTCAGATCTATCAGCAGTAATTTTTATATTAGTCAAAGGACACAATAGTATACGGGTATACAAATACAACAGAATAGGCTCACAAATCAGTATGATGAGACACTTCACAAAAGTTTTGGAAAAGTAAAGGAAGATTTTTATGGTAAGCCACGGTTCAATGAGAAACAAGAGAACCTGCACTTTATACAGAGAGGGGTGGGGTGCCATTGGGGGTCAAACAGCACCCAGTGCTGTTGAACTTGATAATCTAATGAACTAATCAAACAGCTGATTCACGCTCCAGGCAAGTCTCCATCAAGCCTGTAAGCATGGTCCTAGCAAACTACCAATGAACAGTACAATGTATGTCCAAAATGATTATCATAATAGATATAATTGGCACTGTGTTCACCTTGAACTGAGTTCTTGACTTGAGCTCTCTCATCGAATAATAATAGTTCTTTCTAGTTCACTAGTATTTGTGGGTTTGTTTTTCTTGGTGCAATGTTGCTTTCTTACGGTGTGGGATACAGAAGCATAAATCCAATTGTTAATCTCAGCTAGAATAGATTGGTTGAATCAGTGAGAACTTGATTCAATTATCTACTCTGGTTGAGACTAACAACTGTATGAAGGCCAATGTGCTTTTCTCAAAGTAGCACTGTTTGTCCTGAGGGGTGCTGAGAGAACCAGATGCTTTTGCTGAAAGTGATGCTTCCCTTTTGAGGAAACTGCATTTTATTTCCTAGGTATAAACCCCAATATTTAGTTGTGGGGAAATGAGACCCTCTCTCCATTTTTGGGCCAATTACTGCTTCCATAGCGGTGATTGTGGTCTACATAGACTGGAATTGCATTGCATGAGCATCACAGAATCCTGATGGACATACGGATTTGTAGAAGTTAACAGGAGACAGGACTCCATGTACCGACTGATGGTCACTTGCTTTATTTACTTTTAAAAAGCCCAGCACATTTCGGCCTTTATCAAAGCTGGCTTTCCCCACGGGCTACACTAAAAAAATACAAATATTTAATACATTAAGAAAGAGAGGCTGAAATGCACTGGGCTTTTAAAAAATAAATAAGACAATTGACCATCAATCAGCACATGGAGCTTTGTCTCCTGTTTACTTTTACAAAGAAGAAAACTGCTCATCAGTTCTCCTCTTTGAACACTATGGATTAGTAATATTGCTAGCAACAGGCAACGACAGTCACTCCTTCATGCTCATGCCTCTTTGTTTCAACATTTATTTCATTTTTAATTAAATAAAATGTTTGGAAACTGACCCACCTCCCATTTTACTCAAGAAGGAGCCAAACAAATATAGCAAAACAAAACAGTTAAAGTTAGACCGATCGTTGTACCCATTGATAATAGTGTTGGAGGTTGTGAATTTCCCCTTTCCACCATGGGCTGTTTAGTTGCATATAGTGTAGGAGTGAGTGTGCTGAGCCCATATTTTCCCCAAGATATTTTATTTCTCAGCAGAACTTTAATACCACAACTGTATTCAGGTGGGAGAAAATGTACCTGGGGAATTGGGAAGCAACAGACAAGTGAATGTGGGGAAGTTTGAAATCCTGTCACTGGCTCACTCCTTTATCTTTAAATCAGGGATGAAAATCATCCTACCCTTATTAGGTTGTTGGGCTCCAACGCCCAGCAGCTCTGGTTAGCACAACCAGTGTTGAGGAATACTGGGAGTTGCAGTCTAACCATATCTAGGGCCACTCAATTTCCATCTCTTCTCTAAGCAATGAAGTGTCTTATCGCATCCCTGCTTTACACTTGATGGGGGCAGACCTAGGTTTAAATAAATTGGTCTGTAGATATCATTTGTCACTTGATCCTCATCTTGTCATGGTTTGAATGTTGGACTATGGCTCTAGAGGGTTTGAGTCCCTTCTTGGCCATATAAAGCCACCATGTGACCTTAGGCAAGTCACATTCTCAGCCTCAGAGGAAGGCAAAGGCAAATCCCCTCTAAACAAATCTTGCCAAGAAAATCCCATGATAGGTTTGCCTTAGGGTTGCTCTAAGTTGGAAGCAACTTGAAGGCACACAACCACAACAAGAACTTCATCTTTCCTGAAGGTAGGGTTTTCAGTTTCACTGATGCTCTGCAAAAAGAAAGAGAGAGGGAGAGAGAGAAAAAAGAAAAAGCAACAGCCAGTCTTTTTCCCCAGGCCACATGTGTCAATTTCGTCTCCCCCTTGTTTTGTAGAAAAGCATTTGTAAAGAGAGGATTGCATTGAGTAACCTGGGAAAACTGGCATGGGTCCAAAACAAAAGATTTTCTTTCTCACTGATTTGGTAAACCACTATGAAGGGCTTGTGGGAGAATAACATAATGTGTTGTTTATGTCATAAATGAAAAGAAACATAGTTGGGCAAATGCGGTGAAGGTGCAAGGATAAGTTCTAAAAGTGTAAACTGTGAAATGTAAAAATGCAATGCTCTGAATCCTGTTTTGACATTTAAAGTGAACAGCATAAGTAATAATGGCATCTCTGAAATTACAGGAAATGTTTTATGGGATATGACACTCAACCTTTTTTTGTCCTGACAAAGGCAGGGCTATGATCAAGTGGGTGAGTGGATTTGTCAGCCAAGGTTGCAGAGTCCTGATTTTTTGTAAACACAAATCTGAATAACTTTAGGCAAGTCATTTAATTTTGCTCCACGTGAGTGTTTCTACCTGTAAGACAAAGATAATGATACCTGCCTCACTGAGGTGCTACAGGACTTTATTTTGTAAGGGCTACCAGGCATTTTAAATCCTCAGATGAATGACGTTCTAGGCTATTTTCTCTTATTCTGCACTGTCCTTAACCTAGCCTGCAAGAGCCCAAGTCAAACAATTGCAGACCAAAGATGTTCTGTGTACAAACCACAACAACATAGACAAAAGTTTCACACAACACAGGAGTAGGCAGCAGTGAAACAAAAATCTTAGGTGCAATCAGTCAATAACAGACAAGCTTTTAGAGTGAACAATGGCAGAATGACAGAGAGAGTGCATTAGGTTCAACTGTGGTTTAACTGTGGTTCAACTCAAGTTTAAGCACAGAGATTGAAACCATCTAGACTTCAGAATGATAGATGACCTGAATTGTCTGGCAAATACTGAAAGTTCTGGTAGAATATTTGGATGGTACAGGATGATATCGCTCTGTCCATTGGCACCACATCTCTGCAATGTTTCACAATTAAATTGAGCTGGTTAAACCCTGGTTATATTTTAACTTTGAACAAAGACTTCACTGGTGACTCCCCATGCTATCCATTATGGATCCAAATTCCAAGGCATACACTAAAGCCTGAAAAGTTGAGCAAGCTGATACATGATTTCCAGTGGCAAGTTGCCTGGATGGGCTTTTTGGTCTTGCATAAATCATTATATCACCATCATCAACCAAAGCAGAGCCAACTATGAAAAATATAGTATGATTTCTGTGTTACATTTGTAGAAATACTTACAAAGCACACAGCTGAACCTTATTTACACAGTATTTGGCTATCTTAGCGTACCATTATTTCATTTTTTTTTAAAGGAGTAATGAATTTCCAGTTCTGATTGTGTGTGATCCTTAGGAGCAGATTTTGAATTTCTGTATTGGATGTTGGAAGGAATGGAATAGAAGCAGCATACTGGTGTGGTCTAAGAAAGTTACAGTCTGGGCTCTTTCACAGTGTACAATTATAGCACTTTGATTCCACTTCAGCTATCATAACAACAGACTATGGGATCCTAGGATTTACAACTTAGGAAGGGACATATAGAATTCTTAGACAGAGAGCTCCTCTAGTGCCTCTGAATGAACCAAAAAACCCCACAATTCCGTAAGAGGCAGCAGTGGCAGTTAAAGTGGAATCATACTGCAATAACTATGTATGTGAATGAGCTCTCACCCTTCCTTTTGTGTGGAAGATGAGCCTTCACGTGTTGCTGCCTATTGAGGCAAGTTGGTTGTTATGGCAAAGAACACAAAGGCTCTGAGGGTTAAAAGCAGGCTTCACTTGAAGCAATAATCTTCTTCTATGGTTGGTCCACTTTTTATTTGTAGTAGTTTTCTTGTCCTCTCTAGCAATTGTCCTGCACAGAACAACCCCTGTAAGAGAGTTTATTGGGTGCCTCACCGCAGAGTTATTGGGAAAGCCTGTGAGTCTTGTGGTTAGAGGCAAACCTCATTGCTTAACTTCTGAAACCTGTTTATGAACTTAGGTTTCATGAATATGGCTGCTGATACAACACAGAAGAAAGTGAACGGTTGCTAGTCCACACTGTGCTCCCCCTGAGCTGTCAGGTCATGTGACACCTCTACTGCTGTTATAACACATGATCCCCAGCAAAAGACAGAGCACCAGGATCCTTCTGTTAATGTGACACTTATCAATGAGGGAAATATGGGGATTATACAAAAAAGTATATGATGGCCCTGCGCTATTACACCTGTTATTGAGAAAAATAAATCAGTTTTCGTCC
The DNA here is from genome assembly GCA_948472985.1 of Iguana delicatissima. NCBI lineage: Eukaryota > Metazoa > Chordata > Lepidosauria > Squamata > Iguanidae > Iguana > Iguana delicatissima. The sequence goes on along the minus strand of CAOKZL010000562.1, from coordinate 93,712 downwards.
TAAAGAATCAAACTGCCCCTTTGTTCCCAGCAAGAGCAGGAAGGGAAAAGGACAATTCCCTAACATTTGCTGGATTGTGAGCTATGGTTAAACTGGAGCACTATTGTTGATCAGGCTATAATTTGTTCATCTCTGATTTATCCACTTGTGTACAGCAGTCTTTATTAATACAGGAGAAGATGTAGTACCTTCAATAATTCTGCAGGATCATGAACTACATTAAGACGTCATTATCTTCATCCTGTTGCTATGGTGTGCCTTCAAGTAGTTTCCAACTTATGGCGACCCTAAGATGACCTCATTGGGGGTTTTCTGGGGGCTGAGTGCGTGACGTGCCCAAGGTGGGTTTCCACGACTGAGCGGGGATTTGAATCCTGCTCCTCAGAGTTGTGGTTCAATGCTCAAACCCCCGTGCCATGCTGGTTCTCCTACTTTCATCTGCTGACTCTGTATTTTGAGAATATATGTACAAAACCACATACAGTCCATCACACACATTCTAGTTTTAGATGTATTGTAAACATGTTTAAAACAGGGAAGGCTAAGTTGATTCATATTTGCCTAAACAATTGATAAGGCAAGGTTTCTCCTAATGATTACAGGCATATCCCGGGAAATGAGCATCTCATTGTGTCTTCCTGACATTCTGCTTGGATGGCACAAATCCCATCTGGGAATGCATAGAAGAGAGATCTGGGCATTGCTTGCAACAGTGCGGACAGACTTCAGGTTTTTTTTGCATCCATCCTTCACTCGCTTGCTCGCTTTCTTTCTTTCTTTCTTTCTTTCTTTCTTTCTTTCTTTCTTTCTTTCTTTCTTTCTTTCTTTCTTTCTTTCTTTCTTTTAGAACCCAAGAGCTATCAACCAGAATCAGGTGCAGAACGGACAGATACAGAATTAAATAGTGCCTCTTAACAAACCTGAACTGAACACACAATCATAGAGAAGTCCACTCCTTGTTGCCCCGGAGTTCTCTTTATTTTCGAGCTTAACTGGCAGTTAAGAAACTTCTCACTGAACTACTGCAAATTACCCAGAGATTCACCAACAGATCATAAGCTATCTTCCAGCAATTCCTGCTTCTATATTATTTTCCCTTATACTAATGTTATTTTGCTTTTGTTCTGTAATATCATGCAAAAGTATCTTGTGCTGCTTTAACAGAGGAAGTATAGATGAGTTTATATCGGGAAATATTGTTGCCTGAAGTACTTCACTGCATCTGAAGGCAGAATAAAAAGACTCAGGTTCACTCTTTATTACTCTTCAATGTCTGCTGTTTGAGGTGCCTTATTCTGCCCCATGGTAGGGCTATCACTAGTTCATATTCCTTCATGTCACTTAGGGATGGTGAGAACAGGTGACAATGATTTCCACATACCCCCGGCCACAAAATCCATTGCAGCTCAAATATTACAAGCAAAACTTAGCATATCTCCTGACACACAATGGCCTAAATCCTACTGGTAATTCCAACTAGCATAGACTATTGATTTAATGAGAATGATTGACTTGCTATTCAATAATTGATTCAATAATCTAGGCTAATTAGGACTAACCAATGCGATTCCAGTCTAAATTTGCTCAAGATGCTTCTGGACAGCTCTCAACATTGCCAAGTAAAAGACACTATGCAGCTGTGTGCATGTGTGTGCCTTCAGGTCTCCTGTTGACTTATGGAGACCCCATGAATTTCGTAGGGTTTTCTTAGGCAAGGAATAGTCAGAGGTGGTTTTGCCAGTTTCTTCCTCTGAAATATAGTCCCTGGTACCTGTTGACTTTCTCCTAAACAACACTTAACAGAGCTGATCCTTTATAACTTCCAAGATGAGATGGGATTTGATGCCTTTAGGGCAGTGGTTCTTAACCTTTTCTTTACTGGGGACCTCCTGTAAATATAATTTGTTGCTGGGGTCGCCCAGGGCTTAACTCAAGATTTAAATATTCAAATGTTTATTTAAATATTTGGGTTTTATTTATTTATTAAAAGCTTCTGGATGTCCACACAGACACAGGGTGACCTTGGACGTCACATTCTCTCAGTCTCCAAGGAAAGCAAAGGCAAGTCTCCTCTTAACAATTGCCAAAACATGCATGCATATGCACACGTGCGCGCATGCACACACACACACACACACCTGTGAGAGGTTTATCTTGAGGTTGCTGTAACTGTGAAATGACTTGAAGGCACACAACAACAAAGTGATGTTTACAGGGAGAGGTTCTTTCTAGCCATTGTCTCTCTCCCCTTTGAAAACTGTCTTACCTTACCGCAAGATTGTCATAAGGGTTTCTTGCCAAGATTTGTTGCCTTTGCCTTTCTCTGAGGCTGGGAGAATGTGACTTGCCTAAACTAGAGCTGCAATCCTGGCTTATTGCTTCCTTTCAGAGATAGGTCACCCAGTTGGTTTCCGTGGCTGAGCAGGGATTTAAACACTGGTCTCCAGAGTCATAGCCTGGGCATGCGTGCGTGTCTCCAGCTGTGTCGCTTTCATCAGGAATGTGGTGAAGAGGTGGTGCGGGCAGTGAAACTGCTCTGTCTTTTGCAAATGACGGAGAAATTTATGCACGTACCTGCCACTCAGTCCCCATACCCTCTCCTGCTGTGTCCCCAACAAAAGGGCAGAAGTGTGTGTGTGCCCAAACTGCTCCCTTGTTTGCAGTATCAGCAGCCACTCCCCACTGCCATGTCCTAATTGCTGCCTCTGCTGTTGGTATCCAGCAGCAGGATTTTGTGATCCCTGGGTTAAGAACCACTGCTGTAGAGTATTTAGGCCCTGTTGTGGAGTTATTTCAGCCTATTCTAGCCTTAACAGTTTGGTGGAAAGCAAAAAGGCAGAAGAAACATTGGGAAAACACAGAAAGATTACAAGACAAAGGCATAATAAAGAATCTCTATAAAATTTGGCAATTAGGGAAGGAAAGGCACAAAATACTGTATTTGCTGGCATATAAGACTCACTCCCCCCCGAAAAATACTGTTTGAAAATGGGGTGCATATTTGCCATGTATAAATGGGGTGCATCTTATACATGGGTGTGTCTTATATGCCAGCAAATACGATCGAAGCCTTGCCTGGAAGTAACCTCAGAGAAGTCCATGGACAAGTTCAGCTACAGGCTCTTAGGTGATGGGAGACTGAGTGGCAAATGTATCTGTGGATGCTGGAGCCGTGTGACCTGTGCTTACTGATTTTTAAGTGCTTGAAATGTTTGGAATAATATATCCTCACTTTAAAGAGTCCAAAGAAAGGAAGATAATGGTTATCTCTTATATGTCAAAAAATATTAGACTTCCAAGCAACCTACAGCCCAGTATTTTTGCCTGATGCACTTATATAGGGGTAGCAATTAAACCCTCCTGATGATATTGAACTGCAACTCCCAGAATTTTTCAACACTGGCTATGTTAACTAGGGTGGCTGGGAAATGCAGTGCGGCAACATCTGGAGGACTGCATGATTCCCGCCCCCTGTTTCAATGGTTGCTTTTGTTGGAGTAGTTGTATTGCTTAACAAAGAGACTTTCACACAAAGGATCCCCGGGGCAGGAAGAAAAAGGCAGGATGCAGGCTTTGAAATTTTGCTGGCCCAATCAAGACTTTAAAAAAAAAAAAAATAGTTCCAAGGCTCTGAAGTAAGAGTTAATCTGAAAGGCTGTATAAGTGTTTTTTTAAAAAACACACACAAAATTTTAACACACACAATATCTATGCCTTTAACCTAAAGCTTTTATCTTTCACCAGCTGGAATTGTTTCAATGTGTTTTTGAAACTTCTCAAAATTTGCAGTCCACTGCTGGGATACTTTAATAAGTGTTACGTAATGAAATGGGAAAGTGAAGTAAGACTCTCAAATAACTTTGTGCTGGTCCTTTAACTTTCATGTACCTTTAAAAAGTTGTAATAGAAACTGCAGTTAGGTCTCACTGAAACCCACCCCTCCCTGAAGTAAGCTCCTACCCAAATGGCTTAGTCAGAAAGCAAACGCAAGCTCTCTCTTTTTACTGTGATATCTCCAAATGACAAAATTAAAGTGAGTTTAAGATAGTCATGTAGTCATAGTGTTACAATGTTATAGTCTTATTTTCTGTGAGACAATTTTAAACATTGTTCGCTTTGGTTAAACCAAATGTTTATTGGTCATTAAAAAAAGAAAAGAAACCCAGAAACATGGTAAAATGTATTGCTATCTTTGCAAACAAGGCACTATTTTATATAGAATCATAGAATTGGAAGAGACCACAGGGGCCATCCAGTCCAGCTCCCTGCTATGGAAGATCACACATCAAAGGACTCACAACAGATGGCCATCCAGCCTCTGCTTAAAAACTTCCAAAGAAGGAGACTCTCCACCACACTCCAAGGAAGCATATTCCACTGTTGGACAGCATTGACCATCAGGAAATTCTTCCTGAGGTTCAAGTGGAATCTCCTTTCCTGCAGCTTGAATCCATTGCTTCTTGTCCTAGTTTCTGGAGCAATGGAAGACAAGCCCACTCCTTCCTCGACATGACATCCCTTCAAATATTTGAACATGGCTATCAGGTCCCCTCTTAACCTTCTCTTCTGCAGACTAAACATATCCAACTCCCTAAGTCACTCCTCATAGAGCATGGCTTCCAGACCCTTCACCATTTTTGTCACCCTCCTCTGGACACACATATATAAAAATATACATTTGATAATAGAGGATGTATTGTGGCCAGTCTTATTCTTACACTTGGCAAGGTCTAAAGAAATTATTTACTTCTTTAAGAGACCAATCCTAAGTGAATGGACAATGGAATACTCCAGTATCCGGATCTTCTGATCTATCCAGTGGTCCATCCACCAGGCTTTGTAATTATGGAGTTATCACCTTATAGAGCAAGGATAAACAATCATTGGTCCATGGGATTTAGGAGTATCTACAGATGAGCAGAGTGCTGTGATGAGGGAGGGTGCTCTCACATCCTCCTGTGTCACTGAGAGTTTGTACTTTTGGCTCATCTTTTGCTGGTAACTTTAGAGGTGATGGGAAATTCTGAATTTAGGTGTAAAGCAGAAACAAATTCAGAGGGCCTTTCCTCCCTACACTGTTATAGTGCTATTATTCCACTTTCAACATCCTGTGGGATTCCAGGGTTTGTAGTTTACTGAGGCTAAAGAGCTCTTTGGCTGAGAATTCTAAATGCCACTCCCTAAACTGCAAGTCCCAGGATTCCACAGGATGTTGAAAGTGGCATAATAGCCCTATAACAATGTAGTGTGGAAAGACCCTGAGATGGTGCAGCCCTTGGTGGATTAGGGAGAGCTTGAACAGGGACCTCAGCTTTGAGAAACTGCCCACCTTTGCTGCAAATGCTGCAGCGTAGAGGCAGGCACTGCTAAAACTTCACAGGAGGTGAGAATGATCTGCAAAAGGGGGAGGGGCTTTCCTTTGAGGGGGCTATTTCTCCTAAGTTCTATGGTTTCAGAGAGGCATTCCAAAAACCACAGGATTGCTTGCCAAAACTGTTTGGCCCTGCTTTGGAAAGTTCTGGGGACTCATGATCAAAACATTAAATAAAATGCTAAAGTCACTGCTGTCTTTCTGTTTAAAAATAAAGGATTGTGAATGTTATTGCAAGGTAACTCATTGTCTGGAACACTAATAGTATGATATTGACTAATGGAACTAACAAAAGGTGTTACTTTACCTACTGTTCAGGTTGTTTCTGCCCTTAATGGCAAGCATGCCTTTATATAGAACTGTTTTAGAAACAAAACAAAACAATGAAACATTCATGTAAGAAGAAATGAAGGGTACTTTTATTTACTACAAATGTATATTATATTCGTATAGTGAATTACTAAGAAACTTCATATTATTTTATGAAGTGTTTTGCTGATGGATGATGGATCTAACTAGATATCTTAGGTAAACCTTGCCATTAAAAATATACCATGAAATGTAGCACAATTAGAGAAAGAAAAAAGAAAGTAATGTTTCAACATTGGACACCACACTGATGATTCTAACTACCTCAAACTGCAGGGCTATATTGTAGTTTCAATGGATTTGTCCTCCCTTTCCTTTCCTTTCCTTTCCTTTCCTTTCCTTTCCTTTTCTAGTGGACCATCTACATTTCATCTTCTTTTCTGGTACAGAGATAGTCAGGTTGATCTGTGCTTCTCCTCTAGCTCATCTCAGAAACTTTTGAGTTTCAAAAGAGGCAATTAATATTTCTGAAGACAGCAGCTAGCTCTCTGATCAGTGCACATGGAGAGAAACCATTAACTGTTCATCCTAGTTAAAAGTGGATAATTTTAACACCTTTCCTGTCCACAGAGCCTGTTGAAATAATCTTCCAGGTTCAAGAATACCTGCAATGGCCAATCTACCAGCTGACATTTTCAGACATGTTATATTCTTCTGTTATCCTCCCCCCCCCGGCCCATTACGCCTGATGAAAAGGTCTGGAGAATTTGAGAGCTTGCACCCTTTGGTAACCTTTCAGTGATCTTTTAAAAATCAGTAAATCACATGTGCATTCTCTGTATCCATGTTTATCCACTTACTTATGTTGTTTTGTGCCTTCAAATAATTTCTGACTTATGGTGACCCTATGGTGAATATATCAAGGGGTTTTCTGGAGGCTGAGAGTATGTGACACACTCAGGGTCACCCAGTAGATTTCCATGGCTGAGAAGGGAACTGAATCCTGGCCTCTAGCTCATAGTCCAATGCTCAAACCACTACACCATGCTGGGTCTCTGCTCACGTATACCCACAACCATTTATGTTCCTTGTACTCAACACCCATACACACACACAGTTTTCAACTACCTGATGAGAAAGTGACAGACCTTTTCTGCTTCAGAATTCATACTTGTCCACTATGATACAATCCCATTCATGATTACTGAGAAATGTGTCCAATTGAATGTAGGAGAGGTTGCTATTGAATAAGGATATATTGGATTTTAATGTTAGGTGCTAGTGTACAGCATTTACTAGATTTTAAACTTCATAGCATAGGCAAACTATCCCTTTGTTCAGAAGCAGGCAAACTAAGGCTTTTGAACAATTCAGCCTTGCAATTCCCCCCCCTTTACCCCCTTCAATTTTCTCAAGGTTTTCTCAGTGGCCAACAAAGCCATGTTTTGTCATGCGTTGATATGCAGAATCTAGCCATTTCAAGGAATATTGGTTAAGAGATTTTTAAGTTCCCCCAAAAATGACTTTTCTAAACTTGGAAAAATTGTAGCAAATACTGGGCTCTGTGTGTGTGTGTGTGTGTGTGTGTGTGTGTGTGAGAGAGAGAGAGAGAGAGTGAGTGAGTGAGTGAGTGAGTGAGTGAGTGATGAGGTTGGCTGACTTTATATAGGAAAAGATAAATGGAAATCTGCATTGTTTCCTTTCGCAGTTTCCTCCTCACGTTTATATGTAACATTGTTATACAAACAGTAGGTAGCACATTTTTCCTGCTTCAGTTTTCATCATACAATGAGCCAACAGTGTAAATCCATGCCTTACCATGATGAAAACTGAAACAGGGATAATGTTAAGATGGATTGCAAAGGCATTCCAAAATGGTGCTGTCAGCTAAAGTTTAGTTGGTGACAGTTGTGAGTGAGACATCGTTTTCCACCACAGGATTTCTGAGTCTTTGGTCAGGAAATTCAGTACAAAGGTCCACTGTTCCCTTGGGACTCTAGAGCACTCTTCTGTCCTAATGTACCTCATATATTGCTAGTCATGTTTTGAGCATTTCATGATGAATGCAATATGGAAAGGAGGAGGAAAACACACACCTATAAGTTAGAAAGAAGATGAATCAGAGTTCCTTTCTTTCTATCACAGTGGTATATCTCCCTTGATTTATTTTAATTTTGAAGCTGGGCTTTAGATTGACATCAGTACTGGTCAGTTAAAAAGAGGTATTTCATTTCTGTTGCTAAGCTGTTGTGATGAACGTGATTATTGTTACCTGCACCAAGGACACTAAATTGATGCAAACTACGTACATAAAATAAAGGAAGGTGCCTCCGCTTGATGATTATTTCTGTCTTTTAATATTGTTAAGTAAGAACTATTTAGGCAAGGATTTGATAGCACTATGGATTTAATTATGTTATTTTAGTAGTTAAGAGATGAGACTTGTAGAAATTACACAACATTATTAAAGTATTGAGGATACAATATAAGGGTGACAATGTACCACTTGAATGAAATGTAATTTTTTAAGGGAAGGTTGAGTATAATCAATGTTTGAAAAGCTGTTTGCAATAAGTGCGGGAACCAATTTTTTTAATTAGGTGTTTTTTTACTGTTGTTCTGGTGTTTGATTAATGATAGATTAGTGTTGGGTAGTATTACTATGTATTGTTTTGTGTTTGGCATGGGGTGTTGACATAAAAAAATTAAAAAATGGTTATTTCCATCTTTCAACCTTTAAGTCAGAAGATTCTAAACTTTGTTTTGAGCACATCTTTCCACTGTAGAGGTCCAGGACCAAGAAAAATTATAGTGTTCCTGCAATAATGATATCTACCACTGCATCCTGCAGTGGATTTGGCATGCAGAGAGAAGATGAACTTCTCTGCCTGCTGCTCCTTTTGTAACAAAGAGTGCCCTGTCACTCTGGGAGCCATATCCACAGTGGCAGGCAGGTACACATGCCTTTTATACCATTTTCCTGACTTTTCATTCCAACGTATCATATAAACCACTGAGAAATCCAGTTACGAGTCAGGAGAATTCTAGAAAGACAAGGTTAATCTTACAAGGCAGTATCATATCATATTGCAGGTACATATGGCATCATATGTATTGTTCATCTGTCCTTGATTTATATACTGAAATAATAATAACAGTAAAAATAAATACATAAATAAATAATTTTTATTTATTACCCACCTCTCCCCAAGTCTTGAGGTACGGTACAGAGTATAGAACTAAAATCATAATTAGAATACACTAAAATACAGAATGATTAATACAACATGAATTCATTTGCTCTCTACCATCTACTCCTTCCTGTGGTTTCTTGGGTAAAGGCAGTTTTACTCCCTTGCTTATGTGCATGAAGTACATTATGCTGGAACAGGATCCAGAAGGAGAGGAAATGGCAACCATCTCTGAAAATTCTTTGCCAAAGGAAACTCTGTGAAGTTCCTGGGCTTACCATAAATTGATAAGTGACCTGAAGGCACATAGGAGAATATCACCAAGAAGGAGAGGTGCCATCAGAAGACAGCCTCACCAAGAGGGAACAGGCATAAGGTCTGTTAATCAGATTTCTGAGTTTATGTTTAGTTATTTGTCAAGCCTGCTCTAAGATATTTGCACCTCTTTCAATCAGTGTGGCTATGTTTCAATCAGAGCTTGGAAACAATGCCTTATAAGTAATGCTGTTGCTTGTAACCAGTTACTTTTAGGGGTAGGGAGAGTTAACAAAGTAATGTTTTGAAAGCAATGCAACAAGAATAAAGTTACTTTATTAGTATAACAGGTAACATTTTATAGTTATTTTCAAATGTTGCTTTTAGGGGCATGTTAAGACCTATTTTGACTGGAGGTTCTTAAGATTTATGCCATTCTACTATTAGTTCTAATGTTACCTCCTCAAATAGTAACATAAAGTACTGGAAAAGTAATGAGCAATGTAAGAAATAGCTTTCCTCACTTACCTGACAGGTTTAGGACCACAGCACTGTCAGAAAAACAGAATTGGTTGAAAAGTAGAACCCAGGTACTGTACTATAGGTAGCATGAAGGACTTATGGAGGCTCATTTGGGACCGGCTACACATGTGCTGCTTGCAAAATCTCTCAGCTGGCTTGGTGTCTTTTCCCCTACTCTTAGCTGACTTTGCAAGCAGCACACAAATGCAAGCTGTTCCAAGCGAGCCTCCATAGGCAAGAAGAATTGGTAAAAGAGTGAAATCTCTGTTGAATTAATGGAACTTGGCCTTAATTTGGAAGTGTCAAAAGAGTGAGTCATGAGATAATACAGCATCAAAAGGTGGGGGCTTCTAACGGCTAGGAACCTACACCAGGGTCCCACAGTGTCAATTTCTGCACGTAGAGTTACTCTTTAATTGAACCACATAATCCTTGTGCTGGATGGCAGTGATGCACAATGGAACCAAGAGAGTAAATATGCAACATGCATGCACATCCGTGTACCATCCACAAGGTGCAATGGCATGTGCAACAATGAACGTAATGTGGATGTTCTGCATCAAACAAAAATATTAAACTGCTTCTATAGCAGAAGTTATGTAGGTGCAGGATGTCAACAGTATTGTCTTTTTAAATATAATGAGCATCATTTACTTTTTAAACACTGCAATAAGTAATAAAAGAATTACATTTGCAAAGTACTCTTCCAGCATGATGAGGCTAATGCAAGCATTATTTTGATTTTTTTAAAATATATTTTAAGACCAAATTAGATATGATGATGACAATTCTCTGTATTTAAATACAGAACTGTTCAGTCACACACAGAACGAGCGGAATAGAAGAGAGGCAAATGTGAGGCTGAAGCTCAGACTGCCTTCCGGGAATGGGGGTGAGTTGTTAAAAAGGAGCAACACAGAAGATTAAAACGGTGATCTGACGAGCTACGGAATGGATCAGAGATCAAAGCCATGGAAACAGGCAAGTGATTGTGGGGACACAAAAGGAGGATAAATCCTTCCTTCAAAACTTCCTGAGCTGGACTGGGAACTTGATTAAATCTGCAAGCTAAATGTTGTACATCCCTGCTCTGTATATACAGAGATATTGCCTATTAACTGGTGGGTAGAAGATAAAGTACAATGGCCATAATCCTATTTGTTAGTCCTAATTAGAGTAGGCCCATTGAATCAGTTCAATGGGGAGTCAATATGAAGGTAAATCTAATTGAGTCAATGGGGCTGTCCTAGTCAAGCCTAGCAATAATATTTATGCCGTGCAGTTCAGCTTTGAATGTACAAATAGTATATATAGGTTATTAAAATAATATTGGAGCTTGTCTTTGTGGTCTTTAAAAAATTATGGGGTGGCTGTTTGTCACTTGATCCTGTAATGAATGAGATATAGACTTGCTTGTATGGATTCACCTTTGCCTTAATGAATGGGCTAAAAGCATGACAGATCTTGTTGCTGTGTGTGCATATAAGTTGTGTCTGACTTATGGCCACCCTAAGGCAGAACTACGATGAGGTTTTTTGGTAAGATTTGTTCAGAAGAGGTTTTTCTTTTTCTCTGAGGCTGAGAGAGTGTGACTTGCCCAAGTGGGTTTCTATGCCTAAGTGAGTATTCTGACCCTGGTTTCCAGCATCATAGTCCAATATTCAAATCACTACACTATGCTGATTGTCATGCTGGCTTATATTAAATAGATCTGTGATACTAACTAATAGATCTAGTCAATATAAAAAGCTGCATCTTGGAGATACTTTTTTCCATGACGATGGACAGATGCATTGTTGGAAGTTTGGGATCATGTTAAAAAGAGTATGTTGACTTTTTCTAATTTTACTAATAAAGTGTGACAGAATTCAGATGTGTTTAGTTTATTGTTTCGAGAACAAGAACATAAGAAGAGGCAGGAATAAAAGCAGCTTGGAGAACTCCTGGGCTGGCCGCCACCGGCATCCTTTTAGGTAATGAATGTTCCTGAATCAAGCCAATGATTGATGAAAATACCTCTCAAACAAATGCTGTGGCCATAGTGAAAAAATCACCATGTGACTCTGGGAAAATTAACTTGAGGAAAACATTAGCAAATCAAAGCCTCTTCAGTCACAAAAATGCTGAAGCACAGAATAGTAGAGGAAATGGGTCAGTTGCCAGGTATATCATGACTTCTCTGAGTTCCTTGGAGAAAGGGTGGGAACTACATAATAATGCATTAGTATTTCTATGGAGCTTTTCCTAAGCCATCTAAGCACTTCTTTACAATTATCAGCTCCGCTGTACATCAGGATCCCAGGATTGCTGCCAAACTCAGGGCTTCCACAGTAGGAAGTGCAGTAATGTGGCCTCAGGATTGTTACAACTAAACTGTGACTTCACAAAAGATCAACGAAGCTCTTGCTTAATGGGCATAATCATATGGTGGCATCTGGAATGTTGGGTGCTTAGTGGTACATCTTAACATAAAGCCAATGGCAGTACCAAGTACCAGTTGAGTTAGCAGCAGGATGTTCCATTGTTTTAGCACCACGGCATTTGATGATACAGCTGTTAGTGAAATCTCAGACCAGGAGGGAAAGCATTTTTATTACCCACAATCCCTGCCCACAGTTCTGCTGCTGCATTCCTCATGTTTCAGTAGGTTTGCAGATACTACCTTTTCATTCAATCTAGTGATAAGATGCAGGCCATTTCTACACTAGACTGTTATAGAGCTATTATTACACTTTCAACATCCTATGGAATCCTGGGGTTTGCAGTTTAGGGGAGGGGCTGGCTGGCCTGCAAACCCCAGGATTCCATAGGATGCTGAAAGTGGAATAATAGCTCTATAACAGCCTAGTGCAGAAATGGCCACAGTTGGATACAATTGGATTGTATCTTATGGTGATGAAACATTGTTGTCCCCACAGAATATAGTAGGGCACACAGTGGATGTCCCTTATTCTGAGCTTGCCGTATGTGTCCTGAGTTTTGCTTTCTTCATCCAGTAATACTCTTTCTCTCTCTTCTCCACTGGTAGAAGAAATGTACTGTTGTTGCTACCTGCACTATTGCTGATTCCCTGCTTCCCTCCCCCATCACATATGTCACTTTCTTTCTTTTACCCACCAAGCCCACATCACTTTCTCTCCTCATGTGTCTTGCTTCTTCTCTGCCTATCTATCTTGTGGTGACAGTAGCACCAACTTGCCCATCTAGTTGCTTGTTTCAAATGGTGGAGCACCAGGTGAGGCAACCTGTACTGTTCAACTGCTGGGAGGGCCTCTTTATGCCTCAGGATCAGAGAATTTTGGGCCTTAGCTGGTATGGAGGAGAGCAGGCCAGCCACATCATGCAGCCAATTCCATTTCCAATAGAAGGCAGGGACAAAGAAGAAGCGGTAGCAGTAGCTGTGGTGAGGAAGCAGGCAGATAGTGATGCAATGAAATGCAGTGGTGGATTTAGGCAAGAGAGTGAGGCAGTGGTGTGCATTGATGGGAGATGAGGAGGTTTAAGTGAGCAAGTGAGGAGGAGATGAGTAGAACAAGTAGATGGGAGAGGGAGGGTGTCTACTCTCTCAGGCAGCAGGACAGCTTGCACTGCTGCTGAATTACAGCCATCCCTTATTCTTAGGTTTTCCAAAGGCCACTGCTGGACCACTGTGATACCAGACTGTTGCACTAAATAAGCCTTTGGTCTGATCCCAGTCTTTCTTTTCTGTGGCAAGAAAAAGCAGTAAATTTATATGTCTGTTCTTCAGTAGCACCTCAAATATACTATTTCCCACAGTTGCCTCACCTTCTTTAAAGGAAAGGACAACTCTGGATCCCATAAAATAAAGCAGGGAAACCAAGAATTGCTCAGGTAAGGACAGTAGTGGAATTTGGAGTGTGTGGAGGGGTGGGTGGGAGGGGGCAATGCTACAGCACAAGAGGCATGGCCATTGTGTGTGTGTGTGTGTGTGTGTGTGTGTGTGTGTGGGGCTGCAGTACGTGGGGGCATGGCCAGGGCATGCAGGGGCATGGCTATGGGCTGGGACACCCCAAAAACTTTGCCATCCAGAGTGAACTGCCCCCCGTCCCTGGACGACTGGGTAAGGATCAGCAACAGTAGCGAAACAACTAGGAACGGCAACTGGAAGTAGATTAGTGAGGAAGAACTTCCTCTAAATGGAACTACCTCTTCAGTGACCTACCATCCCTGTTAAAATACATGGTCAAGGCAGGCTTTTTCTTTCCTATCACTAGTTATTAAGTTATTATCTCTTATCAGTTTCCCTAGATTTTGGACTTTGCCCAAGATATTTGCTGCTCAAGAAGGAACAGTCAATGGTGCTTTCGATGCTCAAGGACAACGTGCATAGGTACTACAAGCTGGTAAAGTTATGTCAGCTCTTGAAGCAGAAAATCTCAGAAGTCCTTCTGCTTCTCACTGGTAGTAAACACAAACTCATAATAAATTAAACCCTTCACAATTTGTTTCCATTTCATTACTTCTCCAGATCTACTGCCTGACTGAGAGAGCTGTCTCATTCTTCCTAATGGCAAAGTCAGCCTCAGGTTTGCTTTTCTAGTTTACAGAAAGAGCAAGTTATTACCTCCTCTCCCTCACAGATCTTATGTTGGGTGAGGGTGGTAAAACTGACCCATTAAAATTTCATAGATAAAAGATGGCTACTAAATCTCTCAACCCTTATCTTATGTAAAGTTGTGCTACTCCTGAAAAGAGCTAATCCTTCAACACAACAGAATACATGCCAATGATAATTAAAGGCCATGGCTTCTTGAACACTGAATTTGTTGTTATTCTGTGGGGCTGACATTAAGCCCACTAAGAGTGTATGCACACTGCACAGTTATGGCCTTTTGATATCACTTTAGCGGAAATGATACCACTTGATTCCACTTTAGCTAAAATGGTTCCATCCTATGGAATCTTGGAGTTGTCAGTTTGGTTGAGGTGCTTAGAATCCTCTACTAGAGAACTCTAGTGTACATTTTATTGAACTGCAGGATAGGATGGAGTCATGATGATAGTTAAACATGGTATCAAAGTGCAATAATTATGCAGTAAGAATATACTGAATTCAACGGATTTATTTTCAGTTAAGCTGATATGCAGCTTGTGTCATACAGATAACTCTCTTTTTCATTTAGGTTAGAAAATAAAAGGACAGTTGAGTTGCTTCAGTCAAACTCAGGGTTGATCCAAAATGTTTTGCTGCTTTAGGAAATCTCTCCCCGTGCCGCCACGCCATATGCAAAAGTGAATCAGACTGGTGTTTGAACTTTACTTCAGCACTGGTGATGTGTTAAAAGTTTCCTCCAATGCTTCTGAGGGCAACAGCGTAGTTTAGAGGATGTAGCACAGGCCATGTGGCTCCTATACAGCTCTATACTCAATGCACGGGAATCATTCCAGCCACAGCTGCCACCACTTGCTACCTGAAGGGATTGCTTCACTTTGCCAAATGGTAAGACCAGCCCTGATCAAGCTATTATTATTTCATATACAGTTAATCCTGATATAAACAAATTTAAGGATGCTTTATTCATACATTTTCTTCCCTTCAGTTCTGAAATGGTACTCTTAAAATTGTTAGTGAATTTATTCTAAAGCAACATTTTAGGCAAATTTGGAAACCCGACTGGACAAAATACCAGTAAGAATTAAAAGGGAACAACAACAACAACAAAGTGTTTATGGGAAAAATACTCCCAAGGATGGATGGAGGGAGACAGACAGACCAACAGACAGATAGATAGATATAACTCTCAGCTGCCACTGAATATTGTCTAAAAAACCTGGTGGACATTACTTCCTCTTTGGGTGAAGTCAATAATTTCCAGGAAGTTTCCATGAAAAGTAAAATATATGAAACATTTATGTTTGCTTTCATTAAGGAAAAAATTGTTCAATTATATTATTGTAAACATTGTTTTTTAAAAAAGCTGCCAGAAGGCCTTTGTCAAGAAACTGACAGAAAATGGTTTTATTACCATAATTATAGCAAAATCAGATTAAAACAAGTAACATATCTGCATTCTAATGGTGACATTAATCTTGTACTGTTAGGCTGTATACAGTTGAAATGACAAGTTCCCTTGATTCTTAGCCACAAGAGAGAAAGATTTGTGAGAATAAAACCCTGTCACAATGCAGTTATCAAAGCTGGCAGAAAAAGCTTTAGCTGTTATGCCTGTGCCTCACTCACTGAGTCGACTGCTGTTTTGAATAATGAGCCTCTTCTCCTCGTCCTGTTGGTCAGTAGCTTTGCTTTCTTCTCTTGTTCTCTGGATTTGTGTTAGGTATTCTCAAGTTGAAAAAGAAAAAAGCAAGGCGAGCCATGTTGAAGAAAAAACAAAATCCAAACTCTGAAATACACATGGCAAAGATCTTTGCTAGACCAAACAGAAGGCACAATTTTTTAAAATTAGCTTTCAAAGCTTACTGCGTTCTTCATCAGGTGGTATATAGTTCATGCAGGGGGAAAACGATGTTTCTGTAGTCACAGGTTTGCAGGTCTGCATGTTGTTTGCTCTGGTGTTACAGAGAAAGTGTGAGGCAGGCTGAAAATTGAAATCCTGCTTTTCTTGTTGTTTATCAGGCTGTGGTTTTTGGAGTTTTCACATGGTGTGGCAGTGCTCTAGTTCTACACAAAACTAAAAGGCATTGTTTGAGCATTATTAATTTTCTCTCCAGCCACTGTTACATTCAATCTCTCTCTCTCTCTCTCTTTGTGTATGACAGTGATTATGCATATGAAGGGGTGTGCCTAGATCCTGTCTTTTGTATCAATGAAGGTGAGAGTGATATACATATATACTATTATAGTGTTTATCTGAACAACGCTACTCACATGTTGATGGAGGGAAGGGAGTGGGGTTAGGCCTAGCAGCCACAGACCCTTGATTCTAATGTGCATGCTAGTCATACCACTGTTGGCCATGCTATCGGCAACTGTCTAGAATTGCTCAATGCAAGTACTAGTGTACACAAAGAAATCACTATGGCTCAGGCTCTAATGGCAGCTGGTGCATTCCAGCACAACTGATGGCAAATCAACTCTACGTTTTAGTGTGAACTTTAAATGATCTCTCCAAGATGCTGAGCCAACTTTGAGGGTGGGGATCAGCACCTTGGATACTGCCTTAAAAGTTTGGACTGGTGTCCAGTTCGCTGCCTCATTGAAACAGGAGACACAAAGTGAGACTGCCAGGCTCCCCAGTTATATGAAGGTGCTCTGGGGCACAGGCGGGTGCCTCTTCATGCATGTGAGGCCAGTGGAGAGGGGGCATGGCTACTGAGTGTGACCTCGGTCCCTCCATCAATTCGTTTAGAGGTCTTTCATAATTTCCTTATGTCTTTCATATCATGATACTCTGAAATGTGATAATCATTTTAGTTTATGCATTTGGATTATATTTTTATAGTATACTGGCATGGGTGTCAGTTTTGTATGATGCATTGTTTTGAACCTGATTTTACTTATATTATTTGTGTCATCAATGTGAAGTTCAACGTGTGTAATGCTCAGAGAAATTCATTTTATGGGGAATTTTATCAACCCATTCAGAATCTTGTTGTTGCTGTTGTTGTTGTTGTTGTTGTTGTTGTTATGTGCCTTAAAGTTGACTCTGACTTATGGCAACCCTATCACAGTGTTCTCTTGGCATTCAGAGAAGGTTTTCTATTCTGTTCCTATAAGGCTGAGAGAGCGTGACTTTGCCCACTCTCACCTAGTGAGTTTGCATGACTGAGTCAGGATCCAAATTCTGGCACCCTGGGGTGATCACAGAGAGACGATCAGTCCCGGGAGGGGGTGGGCTTTGGACATTGAGGTGGGAGGAAGAAAGTTCCACCCTCCGGAAAACAACTTAAGATACATATGCAAGCCTAAAATGAACTTATTCTTCTGTATGTCACTAGTAAGATGCCTATAAATCCTGAGACAATTATTGATATTATTTTCAATGCACATGTGTCTTTTGTTGTCACATTTAAAAAAAGCTGATTGCAAATGACATAATCATATTACTATGGAGAAGACATAAGGGTAAATATGCTTTTTCTCTCTCTCCATCTCTCTCTGTCTCTGTCTCTCTCTCTCATACACACACAGTCTTATACACACACTAATCTTCTTAATGGCAAGAAGTCAATTAGTTATTTATTCTTTTCAGATTCTTCACCACACTGTTTTCAATTAACACCCCATTGTCAATATCATTATCTTGTGGTATCTTTAGCTGTCATCAAACATGCTCCTTTTGTAGTTACAAGCATTGCTTTATTGAAAGATTAAAAAATCAAGAAGAGATTACTTTGATCTTTGATGCAAACATTACATAGGAATTGTTTGTCAGGAAAATGTCTCAATAACTGGATAAATTAAACCCAGCAGCAAAATATCTGGGTCTTAACTGAGGAAAGGAAAGATAGCTTTCTTTATTCACAGACAGTATTGAAGTCCCTACTGGCAGACAGGCATCATTAAAAAAAAAAAAGCCTTATGTTAGAGTATCTATCTCTCCCTCATGCTCCTGTATCAGCTTTCAAAAAGGTCCATGTTAAAATCCTTGTTCAGCCATAAATCTCATTGAGTGATCTTAGTCACTACTCAAAGCTGAGATTAGAATGGGCACCATGTATGCTACTTTGAAGTGTAATGTGTAATAAATAAGAGGCTGAGAATGTGTGACTTGCTCATAGTTACCTGGTGGGTTTGCATGGCTGAGTGGAGATTCTCATTCTGGAACCCTCTCTCTCTCTCTCTCTCTCTCTCTCTGTGTGTGTGTGTGTGTGTGTGTGAGAGAGAGAGAGAGACAGACAGACAGAGTGCATATGAGAGATCTCAGCCTTTAACACTTGTAATACAGATATTAAGCAAACTTTTCATTACCACTGTAGCCCAGTTCACGGTAATGCTAATATATATGATGAGAATGAGCCTGCATAAACAGATATAGTCTCTTATCTCGTCCTGCACTGCTAGAAGGAAGGAATCAAAATGTTATTATTGCACTAAGCACGCTTCATGGTTGTGCAAACTCAGGGAACTGCAGTTTGTTTTACCTATGCTTGATAGTTCCAGAAAACAAGGATCCATTTAACTTAGTTTCTTAGCTAACCATAGTTAGACCAAGTCATGGTTTGATGTAAAAAATTGTCCTAGATCCTGTGAGGAGAACTGGAATCAATGGTAATTTTCATAATTTCTTCCACTCGTACCCCTGAAAAATCTGCTCTTGAAAACAGTGCTCTTCCCTCCCTCTCATTCTGTTTTGTATGTGTGGTGTGTGCCAGGGGACTGGAGGGGGAGGCAGATTTCATAAAAATTACCTGCTTATGAGAGCTGCATAGAAACACAACTATTTCCACATATAGACAGTGCACCTTTGAGATCCCACTTATGGCTGCTTGTGGTTCTGAAGGAACAATCACTCTCCTAGAAAAGACATTCTAATCATACTTTCAGTTTGCAATGATTTCTTTTGGGCTGCAAAACATATTTGGAAGTAAGCACACTGAGTACAGTGGGCCTTTATTTTGATTTCAGTATATAGTCTTATAGAGCCTAAATACCCTAGAGGCATCAGATCCCACTTGATCTTGGAAGCTAAGCAGGGACAGCCCTGGTTGATACTTGGATGGGAGACTGCCAATGAATACCAGGTGCTATAGGCTATATTTCAGTGGAAAAAACTGGCAAAATCACCTCAGAATATTCCTCAGCTGAGAAAACCCTATGAAATTCATGGAGTTGCCATAAGTCAACAGGCAACTTGAAGGCACATACACATACATAGTCTTATGCTACAAAAATATCAGCACAGAGATCTGGGATCACCACCACTGCTGCTAACACCACAACCACTTGGGGCTTCTAGTATTTTCAGTGGGCACCAGTTAAGCTATTTGCAATCCACTGACCTTCTCTGTAAGTTTGCAAGCATCCTGTGGTCCACTTCTGATGTCACATGATGGAACTACTTAAGGTGAAGAAAAAAGTATCTTGGACACTTAATTTTTTTAATTCTTATTGTATAGTTGAGTTTCTCACCAATGGTGATGAACACACCTGTATGTTAGGACATTCCTGCACTATGGCCCTATCCCGGCATGGGGATGTATTGAAGCCGGTCTGTGATGAGTACTATTGGATGATGTTGTCACGGTCCCACTCCTGTCGTGTCTCCAGCCATTGCAATTGTGTGGTATACTATTACTGGAAAAAATCCAGTAATGGGCCCATTTAGCGTGATAATTGTATTGGCTGGGGCCATGTGGGAAGGTTGGAAGCACCATCAAGTGCTTTCTTCCTCAGTGCAGTGCTGAAGAGGCTGGCTATACTATGAAAGGAAGGAGCATGTCTTGAATGCCACTCATCCGCCAGCAGCCAGCTGGATGCGGAGGGAAGCATTCAGGACAATACTCCCATCCCAGCAATGGCACTGCCAGCATGATACTGGGAGGTCATGGGATCCAGGTATGGTGTGGAAAGGGCCTTAGTGTAAGCTCCCCTAAAATATCTGGAAGTGGAGGAACTTTTTATCCTCAGTTGCTGCTCCAAATATTTTATAGAAAGACATACAGAATTTCACACATGTTTCACATGTACAAAGGGATGTGTCGTAGTTCTGTGCTATTCCTTTGTGAGTCTTGTGCAGAGAACCACACACACACAATCCGAAAGCATTCTCTTTCCACAAGAACATACAAATTCCTCCTCAGTTTCTCAGCATTGGCCTAAAAGAATTGTGAAAGGCTGATTTACCCCTAAGATAAATGAGGCTTAAAGTACATGTTAATGATAAATAGGAAGCTGCTTTGCTCCTGAAAATAACAGTCACCCCCTTGGCTCCCCTTCACAATGTCTAGTGAAACTTATCTGTGTGCAGATATCATGGCATTCCCTGCCCTTTGCCCTCAGATGAACACAGTCAATGTTGTGGAGTAATTCTGGGTAAACACAGAATGCCATGACCTCAGCTAATAGGTGACTCCATGTTATGCACATGATGGACAGGGAGCTAATCTGTCATTTTTGATGTTTTTTTTCCCTTGCCTACTTTGGACACTGTTTTAGTCTCTACTTTTAAATGCTATTTTTAGTGTTTATGTTGGGCCTGAAATACTTATTCTGGTGGCTGTGCAGGGGTAGCTGATCTGCTGATACATATCCAAAGGAAAATGCAGTCCTTCAGATGTTGTAAGCCTCCCATCAGCTTTACCAGACATATCCAGTGGTGAGGGATCATGATTGCTGGAGTCCTACAGCATCTGGAGGGGAACATGTTTCCACTCTTCCCTGTCTTATGTTACTCCTTTTTTTAAAAATATTTTTCTAAATATGGGTACTTTGAGACAAAAAGTTCCTGGCAGTATTAAGCAAAGGATGTTATTTTATGCAGCAATACCATCATTCCTCCCTTAACAGATCTTTTTGAAGTCAGGGGGAAAAAAAGACAGAAGAAGTAATACATTCCAAGTATCCTAATTTGGGAGGGACAATTGTGATTACCTCTCTGTTGTCCCACTTTTAGCTGCTTTTAAAACGTCCCTGTTTCTCTTTCTCCTCCTTCCACTTTCTCCTTTCTCGACTTACTTTACTTGCTGCAAAGTAAGTTCAGATGCTAAAGGTAATTTGTATTCATTTGACTAAGCAATGGGAAGATGAGAGGAGGGGGCAGAGTCTTGCCCTTCCCAGTAGGCTCAGGTAAAAGCAAACTCCTGCTGCCTTTCTTAGCTTTTGTGTTTTTCCTTATTGCCATCTTTTGCTATCTTGACCATGCTCTGACGTTGCTTGGGCATACATGTCCCAGTTTTCATCTGTGAAATACTGGGGAGGGGGGCTATGGAAGTGGTAAGAAAACATGGATGTCAAATACAAAGCAGTATTTCCAAAACAACATTAAGTGAATGAGGCTGAATGCGTTGAACAGCTCAATAAAAATGTAACTAAGGCCATTTCCAGTGTGAGGACTTCTCATGTGAGGAACGAGAATGCACAGTGCAGCTGTTTCATATTTTTCTCCCTAAACAGATAAGAAAAGAAGAAAAAAGGAGGAAAAAGTAAGAAAAGGGTTGGAAAAATGAGCAAAGGACACATGGGAGTGTTATGAGTAGAAGATGGCATGATGTGAAGCCCCTGTAAACTTCATGGTAAATTCAGTGGATTTGGCAAAGCGATGTGATAAAAACCTCATTTGGAATTGCTCTCACTGCTACATTGGTTGCTGTTTGTGTTAACTGAGCAAACCTGTTAATGTGGCCATGGTATGTTTTGTTCAATGAATTTAGAAGAGAGAACACCCTTAACCACTTGGAATGTGTATTTCAGTTACCACAGACAGTATTTTATTGCAGAATTTCCTTTTTCTACCCTCTTTTGTGTACCAATTTCCTCCACATCTTCTGTTTTTGGAAGAAATAAAACAGAAACCCTCCCTATCATTCATTCCAAAGCAAGACAGGAACATGGTTTTTATCAGAAGTTGCAAAAAATGAACCCACTCACTTTAAGTTATTGCAACATAAGGACTTACGGCTGATTTAATTTATATTTCATGCTCCTGTTTGCATGGACCATCCAAGAATGTACATCTCTCAGTTTAAAATCCTAGGGTAAACTCATGTCTTGTGTTCCCTTAGCCTATTGTAAAAGTAGACACACCTAGCTAAACCCACATTTGGCTTTCCCACTGAAAACCAGATATGTACATTTTGTATTGTGATATTTGGACTTGAATATGAAAGTAAAGAGAGAATTGTAGTGCTTCATTTTGAAACTAAAGTTGCTACTTAACTTTTCATTATACGTGGTTGTTGCCCCTCTTTTTTCCAAGGCACTAAAATTACATGGCAATATTGGATGGCATCCTATCAGTGACTTATGATGGCATAAGTTTGGCTTTCCATGCCTTGGCTCAGTCATTAATCAGAACGGAGACTGCAGTCGAGAAACCAGAAGAAGACTAGGGCCCTTTCCGCACCTTACCTTTTTCCGGCTCTGGGGTGCGGGGATCCGCACGAGCTGCCTGCTCGCACGAGACCCCTGCCTCTTCCTTCTGCACTGCAGCCTGGGAGTTTCCCAGGCTACACTGGGGCAGGAAGTGTGACTGGTGCAGCTCCGGAGGCTCCAGACACCAGGTAAGTGCTCACAGGGCCCGGGAGCAATGCGCGATCACGCACCATTTTTGGTTTCCAGCCGAAAATGAAAAGGTGCACGATCGACGCCTGCCAGCCCCTAGAGCAGTGGTTCTCAACCTGTGGGTCCCCAGATGTTTGTGGACTTCAGCTCCCAGAAGCCCCAGCCACTATGGTCAATGCTCAGGGCTTCTGGGAGCTGAAGTCCACAAACATCTGGGGACCCACAGGTTGAGAACCACTGCCCTAGAGCATTGTGTGATTGTGAGTGCGTTGTGCAGATCGCTTCTCACAATCGTCGATGCTCCAGGCGCCCTTTCGCATGGCAAAAGCTATGCGGAAAGGGCCTAGGACTTGGAAGGGCAGCTATGAAGGAACTAGACAAGATCTTAAAATGCAAGGATATAGCATTGAATACTAAGGTTAGGATTGTCCATGCCATCTTATTTCCCATTTCTCTGTATGGTTGTGAAAGTTGGACAGAGTAGAAAGCTGACAGAAAGAAAATTAACTCATTCAAAATGTGGTGCTGGAGAAGAGTTCTATGGATATGCAGGACTGCTAAAAATTGACAAATGAATAGGTCCTAGTGCAAAATCTGAACTCTCCCTAGATGACTAAACTGAGGCTGTTGTACTTTGGCCATATCATGAGAAGACATGATTCACTAGAAAAGACAATAATGCTTGGTAAGATGGAAGGCAGTGGGAAAAGAGGAAGGCCACATTCCAGATGGAGGGAATCAATCAAGGAAAGCACATCCCTGAATCTACAAGATGTGAGCAGGGTGGTTGATGACAGGGTGATTCAGAAGGCTCTCATTCAAAGCTGACTTGATAGCAGTTAACAGCAGCAACAAGTTGGACTTATGCTATCCTAAATCTTTTTTGGTCATTGCAGAAGTCAGAATTTTCTACTGACTTTATTCAATGGTCAAAATCTCTCCAGGACTCATCTTTTCGTGGACCTTCAGAGGTCCTGGGTTGGATGATGTTAGTGTTCTGCATCTGGCTATGAGGACATAGCCAGAAGCTATGTAATGGGGGCTGCATCAGCTAAAGGATGAGGTCTGGAATAAATGAGAGTGGAGACATAGCCTTGTTCTACCTGTGAAGAACTTTATAATATATCTCTCAATGCAGAATCTTGGCTATTGTCTTGTTCATCCTCATGAGAACCAGCAAAGGCCTCTTTTCAGCAGTATTTCTTATTTGAGCATTGAAGATAAGGTTTGTATAAAGTTCACTTGGCAATGTAGTTTCTTATTTCAGTGGCCATCCTCAGCTGTGAGGATCTCTTTGCTTGCTGCCTATATTAGAGATAGGCAACTTGCATTTCTCCAGATGTTATTGAATACAATTTCTGCAATCACTTACCATTTGCTAGCTGGGACTGATGGGAGTTGCAGTTGAATAGCATCTGGAGGTCCATATGTTGCCCACCATAGGCTGATATATTGCACACCCAACCACTTATCACACTTTTAGCCTAAAAGCCATTCTTACTGAGCAATGCTCCTGCTGAATTATTTTCTCTATATAGAATGCTGATGCAGCCTTGCCAAACTACCTATACGTCTGTTCTGAAGCACCAATGAGCCCCATGATTTGGGAATTATTGTCCTAGAAAATTACCTGTCCCCGTGACAGGCATACTATTATTCTGCGTTTTATATTATCCTGGGTCTGAACAGCTATTTTATCAGACATCTTGAATTCTGAATGCTTTCCACACAAGTAAGCAGAATGATGAGCCTGCTAATGTTAATCTGTTTAAAGGCTCAGTTCCTGAAAATAATTACAAATGCTCCAGGGCTAACAACCTTATATAGGTTCCATTCATTCAAAAACCATTCTCCAGATCAATCCCTGGCTTTGGTATTTCATCATTTCATACTCCTGTTATGGTTGTCTGCTTTTGCAATTATTTTTGCATAAAATTAGTTGCATATTTCATCCCATTCAATAAAAATGCCCAGAAAAGGGTTTTCTGTGGGCGATCAATAGCAAGCTAGTGCCTGATGAGTTGAGGTGGGTGGGAAGTTGAATGAAACTGATAAATGAATAGTCCTTTTGGTCTAATGTGGTTTAATTAAATTATTGAAACTTTGCTATCGAGGGTTGTGTTCTTGCATTTTAAAATCCACAGGTCTGAAATGTAGTATCTGCTGGGAAGAGTAGGTTTCTTTGTTTTATTTTTAAAGTAGACTTTATTTCAGATTATGGCATATTACTTCTAAGAATAATGAATATAATGGCACTGGCCATTTCCGCACCTGAGCGGGTCTTACTGATGTCCTGAGGCGATCCCGGCAGTGCCTTTGCTGGGAAGGAAGTATGACAGGAATGCTCCCCTCCACACCTGGCTGGCTCCACTATGGAAGGGGGTACGAGCAACACATGCCTGCCTGCCACAGTGCAGTTGGCCTCTTTCCCCTGCTGAACTGTGGAAGGAAGTGCATAATTGTGCTTCCACCCCTTTTGCATGGCTGGGGGTGATGGGAGTATGGCATGAACATGGGTGCTTAATGGGATTTTTCCGTTAAGCAAATATCCCACGATTGCGATGCATGGACATGTGCTGGCTGCAGGACTGTGATGATGTCATGCAAAAGCATGACTGGCAGACCACTGCCATTGTGTCCCCATTGTGGGACTGCAATGCCATGCAGAAATGGCAATCCTGAAGGCATCTCTAGGTAAGCAGTGGTACGAGGGATGGGGTAGGCCCATTTTTCTTTGTCCTTTCTGTTCTCAGGTAGGATTTACTGAACAGAGAACAGAAAGTTTCTATTTCCATTTCTCTTTGTGACCTCTGTTTTATTTTTTTTTACTTCCATCCAAGAGAGCCCATGTGGTGTAATGGTTTGAACATTTGACTACACCCTGCAGACTTGGGTTGGATTTCCAGATTGGCCATGGAAACACACTATGTGACCTTGGACATACCACACACCCTCAGCCCTAGAATCTCATGATAGATTCTCCTTAGGGTTGCCATAAGTTGGCAAAGGCTTGAAGGCACACAACAGTAACAAGCTTCCAACAGGCCCATTCATTTCCATCTTATGGACTGCAATGCTGGTAAAATTACTCAGGAATAGATCTGATTGAATGGAATGAGAACTAATGCTAACTTTAAGCTTCCCAGAGGTCTTTGATAGAAGCCAGTAGGCTTCTTTTATGTCTGCCTTTCACAGATTGGTCACTTCTAAAACTGTGGGGTATTTTGTGTGTTACATATAATTCTCAATAATGCATAAAGACCGTATGGCAATTCTTTCCCAACTCCATTACTTGTTTTCCTTAAAACATGGAAGAGGAGAACATGACATCACAATGAATTGCATTTTTATTGCATAGTGTTGTTAACTCAAAAGTAGCACCTCACCTCTGTCCCTCTTGTCTTTCAACTCTAAGCACCACTTCTTTGCTGTCACCTTTCTTTTGGTTTATCTGACACCTCAGGAAGACGTGTAGGATTTTGTTACTCAATATAAAACATTTGTCCCTCATGAAGAGAGTCTTCTTCCTGTGATGGGAGACGAGAGAGTTCTGAGACACACTTGAGAACCTTCCACTCCCTTTAAGTGCTTGCACCTTCTGCCTCAAAAGCCTACATAAGTGCAGCCATCTCCAACAGCTAAAGTGGAAAAAAAGTCCTCCCAATGTTTGTCTGGCAAAATAAATGAGTTTACACATACATACTACTCTTCCTTGGGTTCTCTTTCATTTAGTTTTAAACTACTCAGTCAGTTTGTCCACTTTCTCAGTGACCAAACACAGAATTTCAAAAGCAATTGTGAAGTGTGCTCTGGGCTATAAAAGTGCACTTGAATGTTGCTGAAATCTTGCCTTGCCAAATTGTCACCCCCAGATGTGTTAGACTACAGTTCCTTCTGCCTCCAGACAGCATATCCAACTTTGGCCATATTAGAAAGTTGTAGTCCACCATAACTGGAGAACACCAGATTTGCTAAAGGTGCCACAGACAGTCACAAATGCAAGAAAAACTTGCTTGTTATCTGTTCATCTAAGGGCCTTTCCACACTACACTGTTATAGTGTTATTATTCCACTTTCAACATCCTTTAGAATCCTGGGGTTTTCAGTTTAGGGAGGGGCCTTTAGAATTCTCAGCCAGAGAGCTCTTTGGACTCAGTAAACTGCAAAGCCCAGAATTCCACAGGATGTTGAAAGTGGAATAATAGTGCTATAACAGTGTAGTGTGAAAATGGTCTAAGCTTCAGTGGGTCCAAAATGCTGCGGGCAGGCTGTTGACTGGGGCTGGTGACAGGGAAAAGACATTTCTCTCATTGAAACTTATACATGTCAGTCCAAAATCCACAAAACACCAATATGTTTATTGACCAACCAAAATGCAGCAAATATATATATGCAAGCTTTCAAAGCTTCACTGGCTTCTTCATCAGGCAAAGATGTTAAAAATCAGTGAAGCTGGTTAAAAACTGGTCTGTTTCTGGGCAGAATTCAAAGTGCTGGATATAATGTTTAAAGCCCTAGATAGCTTGTGTCTGGCTTATCTAAAAGACCCTTTCTCCCTGTAGGAGCCAGTCCACATTTTAAGATCTTTGGGGAGTCCTTTTTCTTAGTTCTACCACTATCACAGACCCATCTGGTGAGGACATGGAAGAAAGCCTTCTCATTGTGGTTCCCATGCTGTGAAGCTCTCTTTTCCGTTCTCTTTCCACCAGCAGGCAAAATCTTTTTTTATTTAGGCAGATCTTTGAAGTTTATATCATGAGGCATAACAGTTTCTGAATGCAATGTGCTGTGTTTTTACCTTTCACTCTTTCACTTTTAAATGTGTTTTAAACTGTTTTAACTAGGTGCTTTTTAAACAGACTTGTTTTAATTGTTTTTAAAAAATTTTTGGAATGTAAGATTTTTTCTGGGCTTTGGTTTAAAATTTTGTAAGCTCTTTGAGTCCCTTGCTGTGAGAAAAGCAGGGTATAAATTAAATAAAGACACAAATAAATTCACATTAGTACTGAAGGAAAAAACCCACAAAATCTCTAGTAATATCATTCCATTAATTTATTACATTTATATATTGTCTTTTCTGTAAAGAATTCAAACAGCGTGCTTCTCTCCCTTTTTTCTCTATTCGTCTAGAAACAATAAGATAGGCTAAGTGGTGGGCTTTTCCAAACTGGGCTAAAGCAGCATGACTTTTGGGTTTTGCCAGGTTCCAACATGTCTTGGAATGACAAAGGAACCTACTAATGAATAGGAATAAAACATTGCAGTTGGTACTGGGAATTGCCAGAAGATAGTTGAGAATAACAGAAAAGTGATTTAGACCATTTCTGCACCTTACCAGTTCCTGTGGTTATCTGATTGCAATCCTGGCAGTGCCTTTGCCAAAATGGGAGCATGATAGGAATGCTCCTATTCGCACTCGGCCAACTCCCTTCAGAAGGGAGTGCAAGTGACACAGGCCTTCCTTTCGCAGTGTAGCCAGCCTCTTTCCTGCGCTGCGCTGGGGAAGTAAGTGCCTCCACTGTGCTTCCTCTCCTTCCACATGGCCCGCAGTGACAGGATCATCACATGATCACGGGTGCTTAACAGATTTATTCCATTAAGTGAATATCCAGCAACTGCGATGGGTGAGGATGGGTTAGCAGTGGGACCATGACAACGTTGTGCAACAGTATGGTTCATGGACTGCTGCCATCCTGTCCCCATCACAAGACAGCTATGCCATGCAGAAATGACCTTTGATATTTTACTCTACCCTTCCCTGGAAAATGACAGCAACAAATACTGCAACTCCCCAACACATTTAACCTATCTTGAGGAGTCCAGTGATTATTCCTAGATCACTTGAAGACAATTTGAACTCATGCTACCCCAGTCCTGATCTAACATATTGTCCTATGCAGGTTTTGGTTTGAAGGCTAAATCATACCATACCACTGTACATTGCTAGAAGAGTGCCTTGGGGATTTTGACTAATTGGAAAGACACTTGTGTTTTGATGTGACTTATGAGTAATTGGAAAGACATGTGTGTTTTGATGTTCTTCCTTTTTATGTGAAGTTAGGGCCACTGTGAATTTGTATGCTTCATCCTGAATTAGTTTTAATTGTTGCATTTGTTTGATTATTGTAGGCAAATGTAATGAATTTCGACAAATTTTAGTAAATGGGTCTCAGCAGTATGGATCTGTTTCTTCAACTGTGAAGATTATTTTTGGTTCCGGTATGTTGCTGTAACTGAGAATGAAGATCAAAGAGTGGTAGCATTTGCTATGAGGGCTGGGCAATAGTGGTGATCCAAGATCCAATTTTCTGAATCCAGGACCCCTAAGGGGTCACACAGACTGTTCAAATGGCCACAAATGGAAAAAGCAAAAACAAAATAAAAACACAAAAGCTGGAAGTAACCAGAAATCAATTTTTGGTTTTGAAAAATGGGTATTTTTAAAATGTTGAACAGTCTTGGGACCTCATCCTGAGTTCCAGTACAAGGACAGGCTGTCCAAAGTGAGGTTTAGGACATCATATGCTATTTTACACTTCTTTCAGTAACTTTAAAAGGCATCTTTAGTGAGTTTTTTCGTAATCAGAGAATTGATTAAAGATGACAAATAATCAACTGAACCTCTCTTTTCTTCCCTGCTTTCTAGCTACCTATATAAGAGTTCCTGGAAGATCAGGTCAACTATTTGTCAAAAGAACCTGGCTTTAGCATGTATTTTACTCTAGGGATAGACAACAACGGTGAATGAACTTTTATTCAACTGTATGAAAACTAATTTTTGTTTGCT
The DNA here is from genome assembly GCA_948472985.1 of Iguana delicatissima. Lineage (NCBI taxonomy): Eukaryota > Metazoa > Chordata > Lepidosauria > Squamata > Iguanidae > Iguana > Iguana delicatissima. Next base: position 64,136 of record CAOKZL010000562.1, on the reverse strand, counting down.
TTCTATTGATTATTTAGCCAGTAATACCAATACTGTCATAAAAAAACTTTGTAATTACATATTGATGTATCATTTCATTCTGGAAAGCTGTGTATTTACCAGTCCCCTCTATAAACATCTCCATATGATACTTAGTGAGATCATAAAACACTGGAAAGACTAAAGTTTGATAGATATAAGTCAATATTCACCACAGAGGCCTTAATTGTAAACAAAATCCTGTCAAAAACAATAAAACTTGACAGAATCCTACTGCAATAAATAAAGAAAATCATCCAGATGACCGCTGTTCAGGTGGTAAGAGTTCACATGACAAGGAGGGGTAGGGATGTGCTTAGTGTCTCCTCCATCTTTTCCCTGGCCCTTTTTCATGGCAGTTTGCAAGCAAAAGAGCCCCTTGAGAGTCACGTAAATGTGAGGAGCAGTCTGTGTGATGCACTCCTATTTCCGCCACACTCAAGGCTTACACTCACAGCGAATATGCATTTTCTTATTTTCGGCTTTTAGCTGAAAATAAGCCATGCTTGCGCAAGGCTCATGGGCCTGGGCTGCACTCACCTGTAGTGTGAGCCTCTGGAGTCGGGGCGGTCGCGCGTCCTCTCCTCAGTGCAGCCTCCAACTCCCAGGCTGCACTGCGGAAGGAAGGGGCGGGGCGTGGGTGGGGCTCTTGCGCAAGCAGGAAGGAGCCGTGGAGTCCGAGCAGCAGGGAAGCAGGAGGCTTGCGAGAGCCTTCCCGCCCAGGCTTCTCACATGAGGCCCACACTCCAGCAGTGTTAAAAGGTAAGCTGCGGAAAGGGCCCCTGTGTACCTCCTGCCTTTCACGAATTGTAGGGGAAAAGTCTGCAGTAGGAAATACTTGTGTATGGTCCCTGGGTATTTCACAACCCTAGCGCCATTATGGTTTGGCCCCAGCTTCTGGTGGCAGATCCTTCTTCCATTCCAACTGCCACTGCTTGGCTTCTGAGGGACAGCAGAGCAGCCAGGCCTAACACCATAATACCTTAACTTTCGTGTGTGATGAAAGATCTTCCCTCCCTTCCATCTGCCACTACTGTGCCCTCTTGGAGAGGGAAGACCAGCTAGAATCTACTGTTCTTAATCCCACCCCCCACTACCATCCTCTTTTCCTTGCGTTCCTGTCTTTTTAGATTATAAGTCTGAGGGCAGGGAGCTCTCAAATTAACAATTTGTAACTTGTCCTGGGAGCCTTTTTGGCTGCAGAGCGGTAAATAAGCTTGGGTATGTTTAGTCTACAGAAGAGAAAGTTGAGAGGAGACATGATAGCCATGTTTAAATATTTGAAGGGATGTCATGTTGAGGAGGGAGCGGGCTTGTTTTCCAGAGCTCCAGAGACTAGGACAAGGAGCAATGGATTCAAGCTACAGGAAAGGAGAATCCACCTGAACCTCAGGAAGAACTTCCTGATGGTCAGAGCTTTCCGGCAGTGGAATATGCTGCCTTAGAGTGTGGTGGAATCTCCTTGTTTGGAAATTTTTAAGCAGAGGCTGGATGGCCATCTGTTGGGAATACTTTGATGGATGTTCCTGCATAGCAGGTGGTTGGACTCAGTGGCCCCTGTGGTTTCTTCCAACTCTATGATTCTATGATTAAACAAACAAAACCCCAACTGTGCAAAGCTCTAAATCAGGAGTGAGAATGACACGCTTCTCAAGAGGTTGTGGGGCTGCAACTCCATGAAGTCCTAGCCAGGAAAGTTAATGGTGGGGAAAACTGAAGGTTGATGTTCTTGGGGGCTGCACAAAATTCCTATCCTCTTGTAAATCAACAGTGCATTATCTTTGGACTTCTAGATGTCTTGGACTACAGTCCTTACTATCCTTACCATTGCACTAGGTGATGATGGCTGGAGCTGAAAGCAACTGTAGGTCAAAACATCTAGAAAGACAAAAGTTACCCATTCAGGCTCTAAGGTGTGTGGTCAAGCTCTCTTCTGAAGACTTTTTCCCTTTTCTTTCATATGTGCAAATCAACGAGAGTCATCATTTGGGCATTAGCCCTCTAAAAGGGCATTAGTCATAGGCTAGTTTGTGGCCATTGTTGGTTGTAGTTCAGTCTCTTAATCACAGTAAAAAGACCTTTGCCTGGGTATCCCAGATAGTCTAGAGAAGAGATCAGCAACTGTTGCCCTCTAAGTGTTGTTGGGCTGTGGCTTCCATGAACCTCCATCCCCAGTATAGCCAATGGGAAGGAGTTATGGGAGTTGTACTTGGTAACACCTGGAGAGCCACAGCTGCTCATCCCTTGGTCTGCAGTGAAGGAGTGCCTCATTGTTTGCCACAAAGAGGTCCCTTATGTTCCAGGAGGAATTCCTGTATATGCAAGCCAGGTCACCAAATGGCCAAGATTGTTGCCCTCCTTACACTTGTGTCCTAGGTGTAGTGCTCAAAGCCTTCCTAGCTACCTCTGGCACTGCAGTGCAAGCTGGATCATACTGGGATGGTCCCATCCTGGGTTTCTTGATCACACTACAAATAACAGAACCTTTAAAACACATAAGGATATAGGAAGAGCCTAGAGGCTGATCACAGATGTCTATGCTGGATCCAGCCAAAGCCCTGCTCAGCTATGTATTCTCTTCACACAGTAACTAACCAAATGCCTGTGAGAAGGCCACAGCCAGGACAAGAGGCCACACAGCAACATCCTGCATGTTTTCAATGGCACCTGGCTTTCAGAGGCATTTGCCTCTGGGACCAGAGGTAATATATAACCATCATGATCAGTAGCCTTTGAAATCGTGGATTCTTTTCTCTTGAACCTTATTGTTAGTCCTAACTGAAGTAGACCTATTGAAGTAATGAGATTTACTTGTGTGTCAATTTGCCATTTAACTATCAGTTCAATGGATCAACTGTAGCTGGGACCAACCAATGGGATTCAAGGCTTTATTTCTCTTTTCCAAGCCATCCAAGCCATCAACCATCACTCCATCACAGATTTATGAGCTTCGCATGAGGCTATGTGCCACACGAAAAAGTATTTCCTTTTACCTGCATTTAATTTCTTATTAGATTGCTTCAGAGCAATCTATAGTATTGGGGTTTTAGTATTTTGAGAGAAATTTGCTTCCTGTACAGATTTTCCACACTATGCAAAACTGTATATTTTAAACATATCTTCCTGTTACTGACTTGTTTTCCTAAACAATCCCAAACTCATGAGAAAAATGCTGGTTCTTGACCATTTGAATTTCACTTTTCTGCAACTCTTCCAGTTTATAATAGTCTTTTGATGTGCAGCTACTAGAATTGGGCACAGTATTCTAACTGTAGTTGCATTGTAGATTTCTATGGAGGCGTTATGACACTAGCAAGCCATTTCTGCACTACACTGTTACAGTGCTATTATTTCACTTTCAACATCGTGTGGAATTCTGGGGTTTGTGATTTACTGAGGCCAAAGAGCTCTCTGGCAGAGAATTCTAAATGTCCCTCTCTAAACTGAAACACCATAGTTTCATTTTCAGTTCCTTTCTGTTCAAGGAACTCACCTTTTTCAGAGCAACCACTGTTGGAAGCAAAATGCTTGGCCTGATAGATCCGTAGCTGGTCCTGCAAAGTACTCCACAGAAGGCAGTTCCAAGGGTGTGAATCCCAAGATAAGATAACTTAATGAAATTCATAGAAAGTTTCCTTTCTTCTATTCTTCCTTGCAATGCCTCTTAAAGGGTCAAGGAGACCCCTGGGACAATGTGAAAGGGGTCAAAGGCAGGGCCTTTTAAAGGCATGGAAGGGCCCAGGGCAGAATGTCAATGTTAATTCGAGGCTTTTTCCCTGGGACAGCATGATTTAGCAGTTAGAGTGCTGGATTGAGATTTTAGAAATCCTTGCTGAGCTATGAAGCTCACTAGGTGAGTTTGGGCTACTTGCTGAGTCTTAACTTTCCTCATAAGGTTGTTGTGAGGATAAAATGGTGAGGATGAAAAGAACTGTGCAGACTGCCTTGGGTCCTCTGAAGCAGGGAGGAAGAAGAGGTATAAATATAATACTAACAAAGTCTCATTATGTTTGAATTGGGTTGCTCCTACTAGCACTGACTGTAACCATCTTAGTGATGCTGTCTGGCCAAAGGAAACTAGTTGTACCAATAGAGTTTGTGATCTACCCCATTAGATTTATTGAAATCAAGTCAGTGGAATTCTGAAAGAAATGAACTGACAGCAGTGTGGCAATGCTAATATAGATGTGGCCCTTTGATATATGAAGCTTCTTTGTCTCCTACCCAGACATCAAGGACCTGAGTATCTTTGGTTGAAAATGGGGTGCGTCTTATATGCCAGTGCGTCTTATATGCCAACAAACAGTACTTTTCAGTGTATAAATGAGGTGCATCTTATATGGTAGTGCATCTTATATGCTGGCAAATATGATATATTGATATGGAAGTACATTGAATATGTATTGAAAGGCCTACAGAACTCTAGATTAGAGGTAGATGTTTGGAGTGAAACTCTGTGGAAGGCTGCTTATCTATATATATATATATTTAATCCCCAATGTCTTTTCCCTTGTAATATTATAATGGATTTTGGCTACCATGCTGGGACTCTCATATGTGAATTCTGAATGCATAGGGATCTTCTTGTCAGATTACGGTTACATTACAGTAGGCATCAATCTCAAATACTATCTTTTTTCAGCCGCCCTAAGATTAAGTATCAGGGTATATTTTGCTTTTATCTTCTGTGCAAATTAGTCAATCTCCAATACCTTCTCTCTCCCTACTTCATCCTTCAGCCATCACCTTTCTAAAAACAACTAGAAAGGGAAGCTCCTGCTTGAGCCAATAGAATGATAACAGTTTCAGCTTCACATTTTTCTACGTAAATTGCCGAGGCATTTATTTTCCCAGACCCTAGGATTACATTTCATCTTGCTAGGGCCAACATTTAAATTTGAAAGTAAATGAGATTCACAAAACAGATGCGTTTGCCCCTAATCTGATTCTTTCGCTCCTTGGTTTGTTTCCCAAACCTTCTCATTTTATCTTGCAGCCTCAGTGGTGACACAGCACCGGTTTCCTTCCACACTCGCAACATTTGAGCAGAAATGCTATTTCCTAACAGCACGATTTTAATTGGTTCATTCTTCCCTCGCAATCTTCATCTACAACCTTTCCCTTTTTTATACTGAAGAGGCTGATGCGAAATCTTTCAAATGGGCTTGTCAAAGTGCTCCAGGTAATGTAAGTGAAAACTGATACACTGCTCCCTTTCTTCGATAGATTGAAAGAAATGGATTGAAAAGTTTGACTAAGTAAAACAAAAGAAAAGTTGTTTTCAATGCTGCAAAGAAGATTCCTAATATTGTCTTCTGGGAAAGCACACAAACATTTTAACATCAGTTATTTAGCATTTTACCACCAGTGCTATTTTATCAAGCATAATCATAATGCTTCAGTGCTATAACTTAGCATGGATCCTAAAATAAGGCTGTTCACAGAAGGAATGTTAGGCCATTTCCACATGAAGTTGATCCGGTCTGCACATTGTACCATTTTAGCACTGTAGTTTTCCTTGTGGTTCTGCACATTTTCAGCTCCTAGAACGGTTCACTGCGGTTCACTGTGATGCAAAACCACTGTATGGGAAAACCAGAAAATACTCCGATGTAACTCTCCCCAAAAGGTTCTGCTTTGGCTTGCCTGCATGCAGAAGCATAGCATCGATTCACATCGCAGAAGAGGCCAGTGATGGGTGTTCCCAGGCTGTCCCTTCCATCATTTCCATCCCTATCTCCTTCTGCCCATCAAAGGACAGGCTGCCGTCATTATTGTCTTCCTGTGTTAAACAGACGTTGGGAGGAGAGTGGATCTGATAACGGACTGTTAAAACGTGTTTTTTCCCACATATCAATGAACATACATTCCTATGTTCAAATGTAGCAATATAGAAATGTGTTTAAAATGTGTGTGTATTTTTTAAAAAACAGAACAATCAGCGATGGCGGGGCAGGGTGAGGGAGGGGAATGGAAGTGGCCAGGAACTTGCTGTTGTGGAGGCAGCAACTGCTGTTCTCCGCAGTAGTACGATCTAAATAACCAGTGCAATGGTTTCCAATCTTTGGTCCTTCATATGTTTGGACTTCAGCTCCCAGAATTCTTGACTGTTGGTCATGCTGGCCAGAAATTCTAGGAGTTGAAGTCCAACACAGCTGGAGGACCAAAGGCTGATAACTGCTGCTCTGGTACCTCACCAAATTATAAACCCAAGATTCCATGGTAAGCAGCACTATCAAATCACAGTGCTATAACTGTGAACTGTGAAGGGGCTCTGGATTAAAAACTTGGTTCATTGAAGTCTTGCCCCTACCCATCAACCAGTGCCAGCTGATTAGAGAGCCCAGGCTTTCCAAGTGCTGCATGGATGCATGGTCACAAAGAGGCCTGAATAGTGGTCCAACCTCCCTGGCTTTTACCCACACTCACAAGAGCTGAACTCAGGTATGGGAAGGCCCACGTGCTCTAGTGCCTCACTAGACTACAATGGTGAGCATTAGGTGCCATTCAGTGCCATTGAGGGGAAGCATTAACAATGTGTTCTAAAAGGGGATGAAACTGCTGCACAGCTTGCAAAGGTTACTCTTTTGGATGATAACTTCTAGAATCCCCTCACAGCCAAACTGGTTAGATCATTCTGGGAGTTGTAGTCTAAAAAGTAAGTTCTGGAAAGAACATCATTGTTCCCAGCTCTGAAACCATTTTGACCCAGAGCTATCGTCCTCTGAGGAATAGCAACAACTTTGGCACATTAAACGGCTGAACACAAGGCTGAAAATCTGGTCAGATGCAGAAAGGTTCCAGAAAATTGTCCCCTTTGCTCTCAAGTAAACGTGACACTAAACAGGCTGTCCTTCAAAGAGGTAACAACTCTGTGGGAGGTCTGGCAGTTTGGTATTACTTTGAACCTGGTTAGTGTCTTTGAATAAACAGCAAGCAGCCTGGGGATCTGACCAGGGTCTGTGCAGATTTCACACCTGATCCAGTGTACTTGTTACGACCTTGTGGTGTGGAAGCCAAGAGAAACAGAAAGCTGACTGTATTTTTTTTTTTAGAGCTGAGCTGATGTCACCAGAAGTCTAGCAATGCTTTGGTGGTTGCCAAGATGCCTATTCAACCTGCAAATTTGTTAGTGAAAGGATTACTGAAAAGGCATCAACAAATTCACAACAGTTCCTTTTCCTAAATGAATATTGTAAAGAGTGCCCCTAACATATCTGAGCTCAGGAAGAAGAAACCATAATTGTTGTTGTTATGTCCTTCCAAGTTGACTCCAAGGGCCTTTCTGCACTACACTGTCACAGTGCTATCATTTCACTTTCAACATCCCACGGAAATCTGGGGTTTGCAGTTTAGGGAGGGGCTGGCCAGCCCCTCCCTAAACTGCAAACCCCAGACTCCATAGGATGTTGAAAGCAGAATAATGGCACTATAACAGTGTAGTGTGGAAAGGTCTCAACTTAGAGTCATTCTTCTCTCCCAGGGTTTTCTTGACAAGATTTATTCAGAGGAAGTTTGCCGTTGCCTTCTTCTAAGGCTGCAAAGATGTGACTTGTCCAAAGTCATCTAGTAGGTTTGCATGGCTAAGCAAAGATTTGATCCCTGTTCTCTCACAATCCTAATCCAACCCTCAAACTTCTAGATTGAAAATGCAGTACTTTCTTTGCATTGCTTTATTGCAACTTCTGATATAATGGAGATCTTTTTATAGATACTTATATTTGAAAAAGGTTTGCACTACCATGGCTTTTGGATTTATTCTCTCATGGACCAACAATGCCCTATCAAGATATTTTGCTACCTGAGGCAAAGTATATACACCAATCATTCCATGTAAAAAGCGAACAAGTCTGCCAGGTGAATCTTTCTTCAGTATTGGTGGGTGGGGTAATGCCCTCCTCTGCTGTCAACAGGGTAGGATACGACTGGCACACAGCTTTGTCTTCCAACATCTTGCCACTACCTTCCCTCCTCCCCAGCCACCACCACTTGAGGTAACCATCTCACTCTGACAAATGGCAGAGCCAGCCCTGCAGATTAAGAGAGCCAGCCGTTATTTTTCTGTGTTTCTCAGAACATCAAATTTATATGCCAGGGAAAGGAACTAGAAGAGGAGGACCTTATATTATATAAGGATGTAATTTATCTTCTTAGGGCTGCCTGATTTCAAATCCCAATCACTATGTTCTTTTAGTGCATCACCTGACATTATTTCTCAACTTTGCTAATGTAAAAAAAATGACCTTTCATTTTACTTCTGCTCTCTGCCTCACAAAGGAGCCACTCATGTGTGTGCCACTAACTGGTAGAAGAAGTTCTGCACAATTACCTAATTAAATTTCTTAAAGTAGCATATTTACTTTGCCAGACTACAACTTTGCTAATATAAAAACTACTGCCCTTTGTTTTACTTTGGCTCTCACAAGTGACCTGCTCATGTATGTTCCTTAGACCAAGTGCTGGAAATAGCCCAGAAGCATCTGGGGCAACCTGAAAATTACTTTGTATCTGGGACAAAATGTACAGCTGGTTCTCCTGGTAGATCTCTGGTTGCAATTTGCAGTATTTGTTGAACAATATACCCCATATTATATTGCTGAATTGAAGAAAGCTTAGGGTAATCAGGAAAAGATTTTTGTTTTGTTTTGTTTTATGGATTTTATTTTATAGAAAGACTGTGAGCTCTGTTCAGTTCTGGTACTCAAGGTCAGAATTTTTTATTTCTCAGTGTCCCTCAGGTGCCAAGGACCTCCAGATGGAAGCTGCAGACTTGTTTACTTCACTTCCCCCCATCTTTTCCCTCACTATTATTTGGTTAAATATTCAGTTTGAAGAAATATTCTGGAGAATTCTTTTGATCACACTGGAAAGGGAGTGTGGAACTATAGTCCAAAAGGTAACTTTTCAAAGCTCTGCCCTACTATAACATTGTTTTGTATCCTCCTCCTCCTCCCATTCGCAATACAGTCTGTGGCTTTTGTACACGCCTGAGAAAATGTAAGACCCATTGAAAAGGCAGGATGAATCCAAATGGAGGTTTAATACATTAGAAAGCAGAGGAAATGAATGAGGTGAAAAGAAGGGCTTAGGGAGGAAACCCTTGAGACTCAGTCTGTGGCAAACAACAGCTTTCTATGCAGTAAAGTGAAGCATTAGATCAGCCACAATTCACTGCCAACGGTTGACTGGGAAAGTCTGCCAAATGTCTTCTTGCTTGGGAGCTGGGCTTGATTGATTTTTTCTGATAGGCACTTTACTCCTATCATCTGACATTTGTGCTACAGGATTGGGTAATTGGAGGTGTTATTAAGGAGGAAGGAAGGAAAACAAACTGGACCTGGCAGTTCGTGTGATCACTGTCTTTTCTATGCATTCAAACAAAAAATCCTTCAGTAATTTGATACTAGCCTGAAAGATCTTTTTAAGTCTAGTTTAAGTTTGTGAAGTTACTACTGGCAAGTTGCTTTAGAAACAGAAAGACTTGTCCCAGATTACTTTGTCACGTACCAGGTCTACAGTTAAATATTTGGAAAACAATTCAACGTTGACTGCTTGATTGTGTGTTTATGAAGCTAATCATGACTGTAAGTCTCTCTCTCTCTCTGTCTATTATCTAATTTCTTAGTCATTTTCCTGCCCACCACAGCTTCCAAAGTGAAGCAGAATAAGGTATACAAAAAACAAAGACAAATTAAAAATATTTTTTCAAAGCTAGTTTTAAACCAGTTTTGCAAACCAAAGGCCAGATGGAGCATTTTCATCCTGTGCCAGAAATTGCTGGTTTCTTTAGCCTGGCATATTATCAACCTTACAAGCTAATATAAGCTCCAGACAGAGCCAAAGATGGATATCGCTTGATGGTCATTATATTTTTGGCTTACAGTCTATTACTTTTCCTCCATTTGCTTCTTTGAAGGAGTGAGAAACCAGAACTCTAATTCACTGAATCTGCCACTGAAGAGAAATTAGAGGAGTGAAATCATATTCATTTCAGAATGACACTGTTAGGAATTACTGTGATCTCCCTGCTCTGAGTTTTTTTTAGTAGCAGTAAAAATTGAGTCGTCATAAGCCTGCCCTAGGTAGGAATAAGTCCACTCTGAAGTCAAATTCAGTGGATTTGTTTTCACCACCAGCTTTTATGTTAATGTTTGTGTTTTAATTCCTTATGTGCAGATCCAAAATCTTGATATTGGATATTGATATTATTCTACTCTTCCATCAGAAAGAAGATAAAAAATGTACAATGAATCTAAATCTCAGATGCAGTTGATACCTTTCTTGACTAGAACATGAGAGACATGATTTTGACATTCTTTCAGAAGCAACTGCTTTCTTCAGAGCCATTTCAAACACTGCACTTCCTGCTGTCAGATATGTCATAATCAAGACCAAATCTACAGTCACAGGAGAACAAGATAGTCACCTCAGCAGCTGGGAAAGATGACAGTGCCACTGCAGGCTGGAAGTGAGCAGCCCTGTATTTGAATGTACAAAAAGGCACTGAAATTAGAAACTTACTACATGAAAAAAGAAAGGTTCTAGTTTGGCCTGCTCCCATTTTCCATTGGCATGGAACTTTCACTGCGCCGCAGCATTGGGAAGCCCTCTAATAGGACAACCATCGGTTATCATTGGCTGTGGTAGGTGGGGCTGATTATGGTAGAGTTGCCAGGACAGAAACACTCTAGGCCCAAAGATTTTTGAACCAAAAGCTGAAATCTAGAGACAGCCCCTGTCACTGAGGGACAGCCTGGTGATGTCATTAAACATTATGAATTAAGCAGTAACCAAAGTTGCAGAAAGCTTGTCATTCAAATACACACACACATACACAGACACATCCATATACATATACACAGACAACCTATTTTTCTATTTGGAAAATAAGTATTTTTGCAAATTGCAACACGTGATTTCAATCAATTGATGCCTGCAAAGTACAGCTGGCTATAGAGCCACCTAAAAGGCTCTTGGCCTCACTGGAGGTCTGCATGTAGCCTTTTCTCTCATCGGGAGCGAATTTCATGAGAATGGGAGAATTCAAACTCCTGCCTATCTCCTGGAGGTAATCCACCAAAACTGAGGGCTTCACATACTGCTCTCAGATTTGGCAACCCTACTGATGGTAGTTGTAGCCACAAATGCCTGGAGGTCCCCATCCACTATCACACTTCAATATCTTACCATCTTACTTTGCTATGTGTAGAATAGGTCTAAAGCTAACCACTTCATAGTGAGGGGGTTTCACTTTTTTTAGAAAAGGTTTTTGTTGGCTCTCTTACAAACAACTCTATTTAACATTTTCAAAAGATAAAAAAGAATTTGAGAAGAATAAATCAGATTTAAAAGTACTATTGTGTACTGATAACGATCACTTGATTGCTAAAATGCATAAAATTCTGTTGAAGTTAGAAATGGAAAATGAACATGTTAAAGAATATTTGATCAGATAGGCCAGAAACTATGGATCTAACATACGAATGAATGGGAAACATTATGGATAAAGACATTAAAATGTATTTTGCTATGATCTTCAAGAAAATTATTACAAAATGATGTATTGCTGATGTTTAATCCCAGAGGGACTCACAAAGATGTGTAAAGATACAAAGAACAAATGTTGGAAATGTCAACTAGATTGGATCTTTGTATCATTTGTGGTGGACTTTTTAAAAAGGTAAACAATTTTGTCTTAAGATACAGAATGTGATGCAAAAGAAGTCCAAAGATTCCTGAGTCATATTTACTAGGAATCTGGGCAGATGATATAACTATTGACAAGAGACAACAGAAATTGACACAACATATGCTATTGGCAGCAAGATTAGTATATGCAGAATACTGGAAAAAAATGGAAATCCCATCAGTAGAAGAAAGGTTTGACAGATTGATGGGAATAGCCAAAATGGATAATCCTACATATAGGTTAAAGGGCTGAACAGAAGATGAATTCTCTTCTGAATGGAAATGTCTGATTAAGTATTTAAAGAAAAATGAGGGTGAATTGATGACAATAAGTTTTTGAACTTGCATGTATTCCTAAGCTCTGACTCTTGCTTTTATTACTACATGAGAAGTGTTATATGGAAACAAAAGATAATGATTCTGGTTTTGTTGCTATTTTAAATTTTCAATATCTATAATATAGGTTCTAGTAATAATGTTTCAGATTTATCAATGATTTATGAAGATGAACCATTGCTCCATTAATTATTGTCTTCCATTGGTACTTATGGTTTAAATATAATAAAGTTAATACTTAGGTCATGGTATAATAATGTTAACTTAAAATAATAGATTCATGGTAGTAATTGTGTATGACTGAAATATTAATTCTTCACTAATCAGGTACATTTAGTTTTTGAGTACAGGGATAAGAAAATAAGGATTATTAGTGATAAAGTTAATTTAGATTTTGAATAATGTCCTAATAGTTAAGTACAAGTATTTACTAAGAGTTGTATGTAACAAGGGTGGAATCTAACTTTTAGTTATTTGTAGGTTTTCCCCCTAGTTTTGATAGATGTCTGTCGTTTTTAAATGTATTTTTTCTTTCTAGTTGTATTGTATTATTATTGTTTGTAATTTTACATATTGCTTTGTAGTTCCTGTTGCTTTTTCGTCTTCTTTTTTCTTTCTTGTAATTAAAATAAATTTAAAGAAGAAACGAAAAGGTTTTTCTATGCTTAAAATACCTTGCAAATAAAAATAACAGCACAGCATAGAGTGGACCTTTTCTATTCTAATTCGTTTTTTGGCAATGGTCTCTAAAAAGTGGGAAAGAACATTTAAAAATGATAGCTCCCCCTATCCCTCTTCGTAGAATTGGAGCTTTGAAAAGTTACATTATTGGACTACACCTTCCAGAATATGAAGAGAAAAAGATGGTGGGAAGAAATGTGCATTCTAAGCAGAGTTTAACTTCCAGAATTCTTCACTCAGAGGCTGTGCAGGGTGAGGAATTCTGGGAGTTGTGGTCCATAAAAGAAAATGTTTCAAACTCTGCTAAGAGTATATGGTGGATCCTGCCACCATTTTCTCCTTATATTCTGCAACATTTGGAAAGACACAACCTAAGTGTAAGAAGCAAAACTTAAAAGGCAAGTAAAGTACATGTACGTCTGTTGGACCACAGCATAGAAATAATTTAGCAGCCCTACAGAATAGGTTTATGTCAGTTGACATGCAATACCTTTCATTAGGAGCAGTTTATAGTCAAATGCACACACACAGCCAGCCAGTACATCACACATTAGACAGAACTGGAAAAGGGATCAATTCAAGACCTTGTTTGTAATGACCTCTGATGCCAACACACATCTGGCAGCCTGCAAACACTGGTAGCCTGCAAACACTGAGGCCATCCATCACATAACAAACCCTTTCAGACAAAATCAGCTTCACTGGGCTCTAGCTGAATTGCGTGGTGGTAAGTGTAGAAACCTGTGGGAAAATGGCAGTGCTCATAAAAGTTCCTTTTTTGCTTTGCAACTCCAGGTATCCCACAACCATGCCATGCTGGCTGGGGGATATGGGGAGCTGTAGTCCAGAAGGAACATTGGCAAAATCTGGAAAATAATGGCCTACTATTTCACCTACAGTATTAAACAAAAATACTAATATGAATTGGTATTTTTTGAATACTACAGTATTCAGAAATACCAGTTTCTTTGGTGATGCAAAGCAGGTTTTGTAACGCAGTCAATTAGACTAGCAGATTCCCCCCTCCTCCAGTCAATTATCTACCAGTTCTTTTCCCTGCCTGGCTTCATCTTGGCTGTGTTCTCCTCAGATGCTCTATTTGTCTCCCTCTCTTCCTCTTTACACCAGAACTTTCTATTGAGCATGCTTTGGAGTGAAATATACAACTCTCTTTTTACACTGCTCTGAAATGACACCAATGAATTAAGCTATGTACATGTTAGAGCAAGTGGTTGGCAGCTCGGAAATAATCAGGCAGTTGTTTCCCCGAACCAGCTGAACTAAACTTCATGGACAATCTGTAGTTAATTAAGCATAATTGTTAAGATCTTCTTGTAACACGCTTTGTCTGTGTGAAGTGAGGCAGTAGATTGGGGTGATTGTCCTTAGAGTCAAAGACACAATGGAATGATGAAGACTTTATGCTCCTTGGTTTCTGATACTTCTATTTCATTTGATATATTAGGAAGAATGCTAATGGTTTTCGTTTAAATAATGAAAAATTCAAAGTTAACAGCGTCTAGATAATTACTGACTTAGGTGCACAGTAGAAATTCCTGAGCTCTCTGCAGTACAGTCATGGTTTTTGTCCCTTTCTCAGAGACAAGCAGTGCTGATATTGTAACTACTGGGATATTGCAATCTGACCCAATGTGTGCGTGAGAGAATTCACCCTTGCTATTTCAGGCTGAGCATACCTGCCAACATTTCACAGATGAAAAACAGGACACATGTGGCCAGACAATGTCAGAGCATGGTCAAGATGAGGAGGAACTCACAAGCTAGAAGAGGCTGCAGCAATTTCCTTTTGCCTGAGCTGACTGGGAAGGGCACGATTCCACCCTTTCCCCTCCTCTCCCTTCCCCCACTCAGTTAATTGAGTGCAAATTAATTTTGCACTTTGAACTCAGTTTACAGCAACTGAAATAAGCTAAGAACAAAGGGAAAAGAGGAAAGAGAAACTAAGATATTTTAAAAATTGTTTAAGAAGTGGAAGAGAAAGCATTACTGTAACTGGCACTGTCCCTGGCTAATTTGGGCAGTTGGAGCATATGATGAGACAGTTGCGTAGGGACGTGGGGGTGGGGCGATTCGCTTTGGGTGGCAATGTTTCTGGGGTGTCCTTCGCGCATCCTGGCCCACACCCCCACATACCACAGGCATGCTCCCATGCACCACGTCCCTCATGCTGTAGCCCCGCCCCCTGCCGCCCCCCTCCCCACACACCGCCACTGTGGTGAGATGTTCCTTCCCCACTCAGATCATGCGCTGCACCAGAATGTAAGCTCTTACCTACAGGATGATCGCATGTGACTACGTGTGACATAATGATGTTTTAGGGCCCAGAGTGCCAAAGTAGCCAGCATACCACACAGATAGTGGGCTATTTTGGATATAATACTAAACCACATTTTAGTGCTACCAGAACATTTGTGGCTCTCTTGCTTCCCTCCCCCTTCCTTGTTATGGCCATGAAGAAGAGTTCAGAAGGTTTTGCTTTCATTCTTGGATAACTGTAGATTGCTGTGTCAGGCAAACTTGAACAAAGTGTGATTAAAGCATGGTTAGGGAGATAAAAAGTAACTTTTTCAAGCTCTGATTGCAAAACAGCTACAGCTCCCAGAATCCTCTAGACAGCAAGGTCACTGGCCATGTTGGTTTGGGAATTCTGAAATCCCTAAGTCCCTAATCTCTGAAAATGGGCCCATTTCCACATTACACTGTTAATAGTGCTATTATTCCACTTTTAATATCCTATGGAATCCTGGGATTTTCAGCCTCAGTAAACTACAAACCCCAGAATTCCACAGGATGTTGAAAGTGGAATAATAGCAATATAACTGTGCAGTATGGAAAGGCCCAAAGAGTATAATAGCAACACAACACTCCACCAAAATGCACCAAAATTCATCATGATATTTTTTAAATAAAACCATTCATCCAGAAGAGTCAAAATCTGTTTACAAAGTCAGAATGTCTGAAGGATGCCAGCATCCTCAATAGCAGTGGAAAAGTAGAAATAACTTTTTTTTTTTTTTGCTATGTTGTTAAAAGAAGGCAGCAGGTTTCTGTTATGAATTTCTCTGAACAAGCCTCTGGAAGAACCACTCAAGGCTCAGACAATTTATTAAAAAATAAAATAAAATACAGCTTCCACAATCCTCCAGCTTTCCAGGAGATTTTGGGAGTTTCAATCCAGAAAATTATCTTTTTCAAGCTCTGTTTCAGTGCCACCACTGAGAAGGCTCTGGGATGCGTTTCAGAAGGTAGTGCTTCTCCGGTCAAAATTCTCTGATCATACAAACTGTTTTCATCTTTGTTACATCCTTTACCAATTTTGAAGAGCCATTAACGTGTTAGAATCTGAGCCTTTGTGCATGATTAGTTCTACTACAAGTTGTCCTTCAGTGACTTTTGATGCGAGCAAGTCTGTCACATGGCTAAACGTTGTGCTCATGGCATTGTCTGTGCCTCTCTCAAATATGAACTTCGGTTTCCTGTCTTTCGGTTCACATGCCTGAAGCTGCCTGGGTCATTTGGTGTAACAGCTGGAGCTTCCTGTTTTGAAATCTAATATCAGTCAAGCATGAAAACCGAGGGTCACAAATGATACCTATTTGTATCCACTTGATGGCCAGAGAGCAATGAGGGGAGGGGAGCACTGAAGTGTGACAAGTTGTAGAACAGAACATAATTCTCCCAAGGGTGCTTGAACATTAGGTTTGATGTAATAGTGATGGCCAGATGTCTTATGCACCCTTTTAATCAAACATTTCCTTATTTACCAGTTTGCTTGTTGGTGTATCGTAGCTCTTTGGTGCCTACAGAGCAGAGGCACTATAGATGTTTCACAATAAGGCATGTTGCCTCACATGTGGGTATGTGTGTGTCATGTGTTATGAGGAAATAAAATGCCCCCAAGTACAAAAATAACTGTCTGATTCTGTATTTATGTTATGCTGCCCGAGGAGACCATGGCAGGGGTGCAGCTATGGGCAGGGGTGGATGAAGGGAATGAAGGCATAGTTCTCCAATAATTCCTCCCTCAGAAACGGTCCCTAAATTTCTACCCTTGTGGAGAGTGAAGAGTCTTCATGTTCCCTCAGTAACTTTGCCTCTGCTTTTTTTTTTTAATGGAAGGACATTTATAATTCTCAGCCAGAGAGCTCTTTAGACTCAGTAAACTACAAACCCCAGAATTCCATAGTATGTTGAAAGTGGAATAATAGCACTATAATAGTGTAGTGCAGAAAGACTCATTGTCCCAGTTTCTTACTCTTTCTCTTGATTTCACCCTTTGGCCTCAGATTAGTTCAGTTTCTGCAGTCTGGGTTCAAAGTGCAAAAACTGTTTGTACTCAACTAACTCAGCAGGGGAGAGAGGACAAGAAGGGATGGATTCTTGCCCTTCACAGTAGCCTGATGCAAAAGCAAAATGCTGCGGCCTCTCTTAGCTTGTGTGTTCTTCCACTTTAATAATTTTGCCATCTTGATGTTGCTTGACCACATGTCTTGGTTTTCATCTGTGAAATGTTGGGATAGCCAGTTGAAACTGGTCTTGAGAAATGATATGTGAGTGTCTCAAATCAAGGATGCAAATACTGTTGGATTTTGGATTTTAGTCTGCATTGTTAGTATATTTTATTGTTGCGACAGCTTCTGACCACATGTATAAATGAACTGTACTGTTATTGTAAAGTAACAGCGTTGACTGCTGAACTACATTGGACTTGGCAAATCACTGTCAAACCTGTCTTTAAAAAAGTGAATTGTTTGAAAACTAATCATAGCTTTAACCAGTAGATGAATTTCTGATTTCACACAACACATTTCATCCTTCATAGTTGTTGAATTTGTCAGATAGAAGTTTTTTCCCCTTTCCAGAACATCTGAAAGTCAAATTAGTAATCTGTCCCACAAATGGGGATTTTGATGGAAAAACGTTTTTTTTAAAAAGAGAACCTTGGATGAATTTCATAACCACAAGACTCTGATGACTAGTATAATAAACCCAGCTTTACTGTTTCTTCTTTTTTATTTTTAATCTTATGTTCTGAACCACATCTTTTATTTTAAGATAAAAAGGGTTAGCCACCACTTTTATGTTAATTTTATCAGAGTTTTGTGACCTTCAATGTGGTTGTGCTCCGTGTTGCATCAGTATCACCTCTGCTATTTTTTTTTTACAGTGGTTTAAGGATCCTGTCTTATGTTTACCCACAGTGGTATGGGATCATCCCTCTCTAAGGTGCAAACCCATAAGGCTCCAGCATAACATGCAAGTACTGGGACAGCTGTGAGGGTATTTCCCAGCTGTCACGATATAGAAGGACAGATGACAGACTACATTGATTGGATGGTGAAGGAAGCTAAAATCTGCTCTGCACACAAAATAGTATGAAGTGCTTAGGAGAACATGATCACTTCATGCTGCAAATGGAAGTTACTGCTTCCGGATGATCTCCGTTGTCATGGAAGGCTGGGAAGAGACAAGCCAGAAGAAAGAGGAAGATGGAGATGATAAACTGGTGCAGTTTTGGGGTGGAAGATGGATCCCATTCTGTGTCTCAAAATGAAGATGACTTTAACCAAGTTGGATACCAGAACCTTATTCTCTCTTTTGAACAGTAATAAGAAGCTACATCTACATAAAAGTCCAGTGCCATCTACTGACAAACTATATACTATTTCCTCGCAGGTCAAATACTCCCTAGCAAGGAGGAAACTAGCAAATCAGGGAGGGAGTTTCATTTAGTCCTTTGCCAGCAGTACAGATTTTATGCCTGCAGAAATTTTTATAGATAAGAATGTAAAAATGTGAAAACCCATCTCCTGTGTACACTTCTTGCTGAAATGGGGCATTCTGCTAAACCATCTCTTGATCAGTGTGTAGACCAAGCCTACATTATTTACAAAGAGAGAGGAACGGGCAGATAGGAAGAGAAAGACTAGACAAAGAATAGGAATGGAGAAAAGAAGAAAGGAGAAAAAATGGGGAAGGGGAGAGCAGAGGCAAAATAAAACAGACAGGTTGAGAAACACTGCAGAAAAAGAAAGGAGAAGGGGAAGCAGGAGGAAAAAGGAGATGATAAATTCCTGCAGTGCTGGGGTGAAAAATGAAACACATTCTGTGTCTCAAAATGAAGATGACTGCCCTAACCAAGCCAGAAAATATTAACTGAATTACAAACTTGAGGAGAGCCGCATTTTCATTCTGTTACAGCCCTGTTCTAGTCCAAACCAGAATGTGACTCGGGTTGCAACACAGATTTTTTTGACAAATTCAAGCTGTCAAAGAGAACTTTGCCCTCAGAATTTGTGTGTGCCTGGTGGAAATTGCTGGGCTATAGATGACCTTGAGGCAAATCAGTATAAAGTGGAGTTATCAAGCTTAGGGAAACAAGTGAAAATAGTGTGGTGACCGCAGTAATGTGTAAGATGAATTGCTTCTCCGCCTGCTTTGAAAAACTGAAGACATTCTTAGAATGCAGAAAAGTGCTATTAGATGTGTGGCTCATTCAAAGTTTGTTTGAGACACCATGTGCTGCTTGTTCACAGTCAGCTAGGAGCAGCCTTAACACAGCGGCTGTGGACAGCTGTTACAGGGCAGCAAAATGGCCATTCCACATACTAATTTGCTATAAAACAAAGCTGATTATATCAGTGGGAATAGGTTGCTGGGTTGAATACAGGCTGATAACAGGCTCCTGTAACTTGAATCCTTAACAGATTGTGGAGCAGGATTTGGTAATGTAAAGTTCTGTCAAGTGGGATGAAGGAACTTGTCCTACGCTATCTTCTAAACTCAAAGTTTCAGCCACAGCCATCCTCTCCCAACACGGATATTGCCTCCCCATGGAAGAGTGGAGGGAAGGTTGTGGAGGAATGCTTAGCTCTGCTTTGTTGCAAGGCACACAGTTCATGTCTCATCCTCACCTTTTCTCCACTGGGGAAGAAATAGTTGTGTTGAGAAGAGACAGCTATGGTTGAAAGTTTGTGTTTGGAAGGTGATGGAAGATAGGTACCTTCAGTCTACTTGATAGAGCTTTACATTACTTTATCCTGCTGTCCTGTTGATCTGTTAAAGATTAATGTTACAAGACTACAACCTGCATCCAAACCGATAACCCTACTAGGGAACAATAAATCAACTCCACATGGGGCAACTCTCCTTAGTCTTTATAAACCAATTCCTCAGTATATAACCAATGCCAGTTTGCATTAAACACTAAATTGTAAGGAGCAGAGCAGAAAGAAAGTGGCTAAAGAAAGTCACGGTAGCTGTCTCTGTCTATGGTGCTTCATTGGCCTCTGGTGGACAGACTGGGACAACATGCAAAGGCATCTTATTGCACTTTTGGGACTAACTGAGAGAAAGAAGTTGGTAGCATAAGCTTTCATAGACTTAAGTCTACTTCATCAGATGCATGGAGTGAAGTCCCTAGGAACAGAACTTTATTGCTATGAATGAGCAGACTATATGTGTGGATAGCAATAGAAATGCAAAACTTGTGTGTATGATGATGAAGTGACAAGTTCACTTTTAAAGATGGTAGCTAAGACTGGGACCCTTTCCACAACTCACCCATGTTCGGCATTGGGGTGCGGTGCTCACACGAGCAGCCTCCGGAGAGAGGCTCTCACTTCCCTGCTTCTTCAGCTCCACATGAGCTTCCTACTTGTGTGAGAGCCTTGCCTCTTCCTTTCACAGTGCAGCCTGGGACCTTCCCAGGCTGCACTGAGACAGGAAGCATGACCAGCTCGGCTCCCGAGGCTCCGCACGCAAGGTAAGTGTGCGCGGGGCCCCGGATGTGCGACTGCGCAGCATTTTTAGCTTCAAGCCGAAAATGAAAAAATGCGTGCACAATCCGTGTCAGGCCCTGGAGCATTGTGCAAATGTGAGTGCGTCGTGTGGACTGCTCCTCACATTTGCGCGATGCTGAAGGGGCCTTTTCACATCGGAAATGCTGTGCGAAAAGGGCCTGGGACAACTGTAATTGCGCAGAAGAATCACCACAGATGAATTCTGAAAAAGAACAACATGGAAAATACAGGAATGAAATATGCTAGCATAAACTTTATGAGTCTGGCCCAATGGGTTCTTATTGTTGGAAAATTCTAGCATCCTCTCTCCCCTCACTCTTGTTTTACGACAAAGGGGGCTTAGCTAGCATAAAGTTAATTTTCCTTTGCATGTAAAAGACCTCTGGCCTCTCACCTGAAGTCTCAACTGTTGCTCTATGTTATTTAAAATGAGTGGCTATGGTATCCAGTCCATGTGACCCAGGATACACCCTGGAGTCAGTCATTAGTTTAACACAGAAGACCGTGCCTCTGTCTTTTTTTCTTCTCTTATGCAATCTTGCTTCTAGCACTTACTAGTTGAGTTCAGAAAGTGAGGGAAAGCTGGAGCTGGAGAGGAGCTGCAGTTGCTTAAGAGGGAGCAAAAGGCGTAATTTTTTAAAAAAATTTAGAGCCTTAAGATTGCATCCAAATATTGCGGTAACTGTGCCCTCTGCTGACACAATGTCAGCACACATGAATGAGAGGTCACTTTGTGTCCAATTATCATCAGTGGACGTGCTGGATGTGTGTCCATGTTGGTGTGGGTATGCACCTGCTGCATTCATGGATGATAATGGGATGGAGCATTCATCTTTTTTGTTTTATGCGATTGTTCCTGGAATGGAACTCCTGCATATACAGAGGATGCACTGCACTGTACTACCGAGCATCACAGAGAGAAAAGTGCTGCAATCGAGGCCATTTCTGCACGACTGTTAGAGTGCTATTATTCCACTTTCAACATCCTATGGAATCCTGGGGTTTGCAGTTTATGGAGGGGCCTCAGTCCCAGCCCCGCCCTAAACTGCAAACTCTAGGATTCCATAGGATGTTGAAAGTGGAATAATAGCACTATAACAGTCTAGTGCAGAAATAGCCCAAGTCTTGCACTGGCACCTCACTGGATGCATGGATGCATGGAACTTTTGGGACAGTGCATATGTGTCAATATAAAATTTATTGTACTGTTGTTAAAAATAAACAATGAGACTTAAATTGTGATTGTCTTGGCAATATTCTTTTATAGTTGTTCTCAAAGGATCCAGGAAGAAGTACATTAGCAATGGGATTTACACAAAAGTAAACAAAGCAACCAAAGAGAGAATTTCTGTAAACATCATACATAGAGGGAATGTTAACTCCTCAGACAGGATTTCATTTACAGTGCTTTCTTTCTTTCTCTGTACCTCACCTGGGCTCATATATATTCCTTACCCTCCAGATACAACGGCGATATTAGGAAAAAAACCACAGTATTTTGGCTGGAAAGAAAACTGTCACACTGGAGAACAGTACATTTCTTTACTATCTGAAGAAATTCCCCCTTTATTCTTTTATTCCTTCAAGACGAATGTAGCACTATTGTAAAGGAAGTTCTATTATTTACAGCTGGCACTGGATCACAGTCCTAAAGTTTGGCAAGCTTTTTGGCAGTTAAAAGTATTAAGGCGAATTAATGATGATCTCAGAGTAGTAGGAATTATACATTTCCTGATTGCCATCCAATATTACTGCACAGTTTTTTTACATGTTCAAAGGTAAACTTTGTATACCTCTAGATATTTTAGTTAGGCATTAATAAATCACTGAGAAATCAAGACTTCTTTCTGGACTGGACTAAGAGATAAAGTAGACATTAAAGTGCCTGTTGTCATCTCTAATTTGACTCAGGTGCAAATTGCCCATAGGGCTAGTAGTTTCCATATGTTCAAATGTAGGTCTGCCTCTCTCATGTCATGTGAAACCTCTCCATGCCCACAGCTTATCTTCCCATAGTGTCTCCCGTCAGACCAATTTTCCATCTCCAGTTTCTGGGTAAACACACACAATGGTAACCTTTATTTTTTAAATTTAAAATCTTTATATATGGATCAACTGGCAGTGCTCCCAGGGCAGCTTGTTGTTATTGTGTGCCTTCAAGTTGTTTCCAGCTTATGGTGACCCTAAGGCAACCCTATCATGGCATTTTCTGGGGCTGAGAGTGTGTGAGGTGACCAAGATCACCCAGTGAGTTTCCATGGCTGAGCAAGGAAACAAACTATGATCTCCAGGGTCATAGTCCGATGTTCAAACCACTAAGCAGTGCTGGCTGTCATTGGGGCAGCTTACTAATATGAAAACAAGGACAATCAATAAAGTTGCAAATGTTACAATAAAAAAGAATAAAACAACTGAAACAGAACAAAGATGTTAAAATATAAGAGCGTTTGGATTTTAAGATGATGTTAAGAGCTAGCAATAAAACCTAAAGAGAAAAACCAGCAATAAATTGCCTGTCAAAGCTCAACGTCTTGGTCTGCTTTCTAAATGGTACTAACGAATATGCCATTTTGCACTCTTTTTGGAGGACCTGCCAAAATGGAGGGACCATTATGGAAAAGGCCTTTCCCCCATAGCCACCTGTCACATCATTTCATGTCCAGAGAAGACCGTCTCTAAGACCGTCTCTAAGGATGGTCTTAGTAATCAGAGGGAATCATAGAATCATAGAATCATAGAAATGTAGAGTTGGAAGAGACCAAATGGGCCATCCAGTCCAAACCCCTGCCATGCAGGAACACCCTCAAAGCACTCTCGATAGATGGCCATCTAGCCTCTGCTTAAAAACCTCCAAGAAAGGAGACTCCACTACACTCCGAGGCACCATATTCCACTGCCGGAGAGCCCTGACTGTCAGGAAGTTCTTCCTGAGGTTCAGGTGGAATCTCCTTTCCTGCAGCTTGAATCCATTGCTCCTTGTCCTGGTGTCTGCAGAAGCAGAAAACAAGCCCTCTCCTTCCTCTACATGGCGTCCCTTCAAATATTTAAACATGGCTATCATGTTCCCTCTCAACCTTCTCTTCTGCAGACTAAACATACCCAGCTCTCTAAGTCTATCCTCATAGGGCATGGCTTCCAGGCCTCTCACCATTTTGGTCACCTCCTCTGGAGCTTGACCATGTCCTTCTAGAATTGGGGTGCCCAGAACTGGACACAGTAT
Source organism: Iguana delicatissima (assembly GCA_948472985.1). NCBI lineage: Eukaryota > Metazoa > Chordata > Lepidosauria > Squamata > Iguanidae > Iguana > Iguana delicatissima. The sequence continues at coordinate 40,370 of CAOKZL010000562.1, read as the reverse complement.
TCAAAGTGAGGTCTAACCAAAGCAGAGTAGAGTGGTACCAGTATCTCCCTTGATCTAGACACCATACTCCTATTGATGCAGCCAAGAACTGCATTGGCTTTCTTGGCTGCTACATCACACTGCTGACTCATGTTCAGCTTGTGGTCTATTAAGACTGCTAGATCCCTTTCACATGTACTGCTATCCAGCCATGTGTCCCCCATCCTATATTTCTGTATTCCGTTTTTTCTACCTAAGTGTAGGACCTTACACTTCTCTCTGTTGAATTTCATTTTGTTAACCTTGGCCCAGCTCTCCAATCTATCCAGGTCATTTTGAATTTTGATCCTGTCCTCTGGCGTATTAGCAACCCCTCCCAATTTGGTGTCATCTGCAAATTTGATCAGCATGCCCTCTATTCCTTCATCCAAGTCATTGATAAAAATATTGAACAGCACTGGGCCCAGGACAGAACTCTGTGGCACCCCGCTAGTCACTTCTCTCCAGGATGAAAAACAGCCATTCGTGATCACTCTTTGGGTTCGGTCGGTCAACCAATTACAAATCCATCTAACAGTAGCCCTGTCCAGCCTGCATTTTACTAGTTTCTTTGCAAGAATGTCATGGGGAACTTTGTCAAAGGCCTTACTGAAATCGAGATATGCTACATCCACAGCATTCCCTTCATCTATCAAGCTAGTAACTCTACCATAAAAAGAGATAAGATTAGTCTGGCATGACTTATTTTTGAAATCCATGTTGACTTCTTGTGATTACCGTGTTGCTTTCTAAGTGATTAGAAACTGACTGCTTAATGATCTGCTCCAGGATCTTTCCGGGTACTGATGTCAGGCTGACTGGGCGATAATTATTTGGGTCATCTTTTTTTCCCTTCTTGAAGATGGGGACAACATTTGCCCTCTTCCAGTCCGCTGGAACTTCTCCTGTCCTCCAAGATTTCTCAAAGATTATAGCAAGCGGTTCCGAAATGACCTCTGCCAGCTCATTTAATATCCTAGGATGCAATTCATCTGGCCCTGGAGACTTGAATTCATCCAATGTGGCCAGGTATTCCGGTACCACCTCTCTACCTATTACGTGCCTCATTTCCCCTGCTTCCTCACCTGCTCCCCAACCACCAGGTTGAGTGCTTGTATCCTTCTGGGAAAAAAATGAGGCAAAGAAGGTGTTAAGTAGATAAAGGGACTGATGGTTTTCCAGGTAAGCAAAGCTGTGGAGGGCTTTAACATTTAGTATTATGCTATGCTCTCTACCATAAAACACTACATAAGTTACTGCCTACAGCAACACTTTTCCTTTGCTGCCATGGAATTCTGAGTTTCACCACTACCACTGACTGGCAGGGTGGGGAAATTCACAACACAGTAATGTCTGCTATGCTCTTAGGCATTATGGCAGTGGTACCTGACACTCTATGACACCTGCAAGGACCTAACTATTAGTGTTTTACTACTGAACAACTCCCGTAAACAAAATTTAAAGGTAGCCTTCTGAGGCAGGTGGGTTTTGGCTCCTACCACAATTTCCTCCACTGACTGAAACACAAGCCATTTCTGCACTACACTATGTTACCCTGTGAATTGGGGGTCCCGAGAGGGGTGCCCAAACAACAAACCAAACCTAAGCAAAGATGGGGAAATTAGCTGGAGCACTCTCTTGGCTAACGAGAGGCAGGGCAACGCAGCAGGATCTTTTACCCTATGTATACAGCGTCAGGCCAGTGAGGAGGCAAATGATTCAAAGAACAGTTAGATTTATTAAACAGTTATTAAGAAAAGCATAAACACACTCCTAACTAGAAAAGGGAAATAGAATTTGAGGGGAATGGGTGATACGCCACCTGTCCTGTAGTCCTGGGGAAGCCTGACTGAAGAAGAGGAAGTTCAGCGTGGTGACCAAGGGGAATCTGCTGAACCGAGCGGCAGCAAGGCAGAATAAAGTCCAAGCGATCCGGCGAGAGTTTCGAAGAGCTCTCAGAGCGGGGGATTTTTATAGGGGAAAGAACAACCGCAGCCTAGTCTGGTCTTCGGGTGAAAACAATAAGTTTTGGGTTCGAGACAAAGCCTCCAAAAGGTCAGAATTTGCATGATTAAGTTATAGCTGGTATGTAGATGCGGCTAGCTTGGCAGTTGAGTAGCTAGCTCACCGGGGTGTCCTCTCAGAGCAGAGGATTTCTTTGTGGTAACGTGCATTTGTAATGAAGGTGTTTGTTTCGGGAGGTCCCCTAAAGCAGATCTGGCAATATCTGGCTTGGTTTGGTGGGAGCAGCAAGTAATAGCCATGCCTAGCTTCGCGCTTGTTCGGCGGGCCTCATAAACACTTGGCTGGTGGCAGAGTAGGGCCGAATTATGATATCAAAATGATATCTTTGGTTCACCAAAGGTCAGGCCAGAACACTGTGATAACAACTATTACAATGCTATTATCCCATTTTCAACATCCTATGGAATCCTGGGGTTTGCAGTTCAGAGAGGGGCATTTAGAATTCTCAGCCAGAGAGCTCTTTGGCCTCAGTAAACCACAAACCCCAGAATTCCACAGGAGGTTGAAAGTGGAATAACAGAACAATAACAGCATAATGCAGAAGTGGAATCATTTGGAGGAACATAACCTTTAGTATTTCAAAGAAGAGAAATAATATGTGACCAAGCAACATCAGAGTGCAGTCAAGATGCCAAAATTTATTAACTAGGAGAAACAGACAAGCTAGGAGAAGGTGCAGCAGTTTGCTTTTGGGAGGGGCAAGATTTTGCCACCTTCTCTCCTCTTTCTGCTGCTGAGTTAACTGAATGTAAACTGCTTTTGCAGCTGAACTCAATTTAGCAACTGAAATAACGACAATGGGGGAAAGAAAGAGAAGCTGGGACATTGTTAAAACATTTGAATATGAGATAACAGTGGATTAATTGGAACTGTCCCTGCCAAATCAGGACAGTTGCAAGGTATGTCGTTATGAGGCATTAAAAAGAAGGCTAGATCCAGATGCCTGACCAGAACCTGGAAAAGTTGTTTTTCAGAGTACAGTTCCAAAGACAAGCCTGATTGGGCCTGGAAATTTTACATTTTCCGGGGTACACGTCCCAAAATTCCACAGCCATGCTGGCCGTGGAACCCTGAAAGTTCTATTCCAAACAAGTAACATTTCCATGCTCTGAGCCTGATTCCAGCAAAAGCTATTTTGGAAGCATCTTGACCAGAGTCCCTTCAAATCTGGAGCCATAAAGGAAGCCTCTGTTTTTAGCAGTATGTCTGTATTAGTCATAGTTACATAGTCCACATAATGTAACTCCACGTAATGTAGTGTAATGTAATGTAACATAGGGCTTTTCCGCACTTTGCAGGGGAAATGGGGCAGTCCGTTACTCACCGGACTGGCACATTCCCCCCCAACGATCCACAACAATCTGGAGCAGCGCCCACACGCACTACATACTCTCCGGAGACGAAAATGGAGGCTTCCGGTTGGTGGAGGCTCTCCACCAACCGGAGAAGCTTGCCATCCAGAAGCCCACCCCCGGAAGATCTGCAGGCTCACGCTGGCGCGAGCCTGCAAATCTACACTTAGGGCAGTGATGGACTGGGGTGCGCTTGGCTATTGAAAGTCCTCTTTTAATCGGTCTTTCAATAGCATGGGGAACCACCAGTTCTGGGCGTTCTGGAGCAGGCTGAAGTCTGGACAAACATTAAGTAGTCCGGACCCAGTTTGCCCCCAAGTGTAAACGTCTTTGCTGGAGGACGCGCTGCCCCGTTTTAAATATAAAATGCAGAAAAGGCCATAATGTAACTTTAAAGCAAGGATGGACAATTTGTGACTCTCCAGATTATTGGAGAGCTCCTAACTCTGCTCCTAACATCCATCATAATTGGCTGTGCTGTACAGGGTGAAAAGGAACAGAAGGCCAACAATATCCAGAGGGTCACAGGATACCCAACTCATGTTAAGGTGTGGCATACCTCAGCAGGGGTTAAATTACAGTGGAAAGCTGATACGATGGATGGGTTGAAAAGGGCCCAAGATTTTCAGAAGAAGAATTCTGAGAATCTGTGTGCCTGAAAGAGAGTTCACTACCTAGTGGTGCAGCAACCTGCACACTGTTGCTACATCCCAACTGAAAGTCACTTTAGGCTGACTGTAATCCAAGGCAGTACCAGACTGAGGTGACTACAAAAAGAACCGTGACTTCTTTTCTTTTCTTTTCTTTTCTTTTCTTTTCTTTTCTTTTCTTTTCTTTTCTTTTCTTTTCTTTTCTTTTCTTTTCTTTTCTTTTCTTTTCTTTTCTTTCCTCTCCTCTCCTCTCCTCTCCTCTCCTCTCCTCTCCTCTCCTCTCCTCTCCTCTCCTCTCCTCTCCTCTCCTCTCCTCTCCTCTTCTTGCAGAACAGGTCCAGGCAGTCAGTACAAAGGCAAAATATTGAAAGGGTAGCTAAATTCACAATGAGATTGTCAAGAGCTAACTGAACCATTCATTCAAGCCATCCAATTTGGATCCTGTATTATGTTAAGTCATTTATGTGCCACACAATTCTTCACCTCGAGGTGGCCTTGCATCACCCAATCTGGGTTTAATTCTGTGATGTCTGTCAAATATGATTAGCTTGTCAGAAGGAACAGTTGATGTGGTAGGGGCAGGTAATATCGGATAATCTCTTTTTCTCAAAATTCAGTCAATAAAAGGGAATGAGAACCCGAAGAACCGTTTAAGAAAAAGGAGGGGGGATTTTGAAATTTTAAAAATATTAGATGCAAACTTACATCTCTTCCAGTTTGGAGTGGCCTACTTTGTTGTTACAACAAATGTTGTAACTGTTTTGGGGAATTTGTCCAACCTAAACATGTTAGGCATACGCCATAAATATATACTCTGCTGTCCGTTCATGAAAACAGGACACTTCCCACTTGTGGCCTAGAATTCAGTCCCTACTAGTCTGCGTTTGGGGGACTGTATTCCCTCCAACATTGTACAGCTAAAGATCAGGACATGTGCAGCAAAGCAACATGTTAGGCCCTTTCCTCACGGAGGGGGGCGAAACGGGGCCGTGCACGCAGGGGCAGAGCTTACCCACGAGCGGGTTGCTCCGTCCCTGCGGAGAGCGCGGATCCGCTGTTCTAAACGCCGCTGAATTTCAGCGGCGCTCAGCGGTGCCCAAAATGGCGGCCGGCGGCTTCCGGCGGTGCTCCGCCAATCAGGACAGCACACCAGCCGGAAGCCCGCCCCCAGGCAGATCTGCAGGGACGCGCTACCGCATCTCTGCAGTTCTTCACCGGGGGCTGCCACGGGGCAGCGCGGGTGAGTTTTATAAAAACCACTTGCGAAGGTAGTTTTTATAAAACTCGCAGCGCCACCCCCGTGGCTGCGCTAGAGCAGTTTGAGGTCTAGAGCCTCACTTTCTTTAACTGCTCTAGTGCACCCTGCGGTGAAGAAGACCTCCAAGAGAGGTCGCCCTAGCGTGGGCAATATGCCCGTATGGAAATGGCCAGAGTGTGGTCTAGATGCAAAAGATATGTATGAGGAAGAACACATAAGCTAGGAGACACTGCAGCAGTTTGCTTTTTCATGAACCTACTGAGAAGGGCAAGATTCCATCCTCTCTCTTTCTCTCATTTCCTCTCTTGCTCAGTTAATTGAATGCAATCAACTTTTGCTGTTCAAACTTGGTTTGCAGCAATTGAAGTTACATGAAGAGAAAGAGGGAAGGTGAAAGGAGGAGAGAGAACTGGGATATTTTAAAAGCAGCTGACAGAGGATTAATTGGGACTCCTTGCCAAACTGGGACAGTTGGAGGGTGTGGGACTGTCACAAAAACCTCTTCTGGAAATATACAGGATGAATGTTTACATCTTTAAAATGTAATTCAAGAATTGACCTCAGGTAACCTGCTGCCAAATGAAATTGCACTCAGGCCAATTTCTTGCCAAACTTCCTTAAAGCCAAAACACATGAAACAGTGTACGCATCAGAAAGCTGGACACACTGAACTGTCTGGGCACAAGTCTGTGACTCATCCTGTTACTCCATAGAGATGACTTAATCTGTTTGGCCAGAGTCATCTTTTCACCCAGAAAGTAGAGGAAAGTGCATTTTTTAAACTAAACAAACTATTTTTTTTCTAATAGCAGAATGGTCTGATCTGAGCTGATATTGTCAACAACATCAAGGGAAGCCATGACCATCAAGGCAAATTCACACAAAACTATTTACCTATTGTGATTATAGGATAAGTGTGTCTATTAAAAGGCAAGATAGAGAAGTGTTCAGTGCTTTAACTTTGTTCCAGTCTGAGTATGGAACAGATAAACTCTCGGAGTCCATTGATGATGGCAACTGACTCATGAATTGGAGATCACAGGAAATAAAAGCGAGACCAAGAGAGATGGTTTCCTGATCAAAGTCCGTGAAACAACTACGTGAATAAATTTATTCAGAAAACTTCCTACATACAAGTTATAATAAGAAAATAATTTATAAGCACAGTAACAAAATAGGCATAATGCAAATTGCACAGGCATTTTTAGTACCTGAATAATGAGATGAACTAACTTTGAATCCATTGTTACATGCAAGGATACTGAAAGGTTCAGGAAGAACAATTTGTTGCATGAAAAGATTCCCAAGACAAACTATTGCAAGTGAACATATGTTGGTCTGATGCATTTTGACTGTGTGGCATAGGCAGAAACTGCTATAAGGCGAATCAGCAGCTGATGGCCTCATTCTTGTATTAATAGATCCATTTGAGTAAGAACTAGGAATTGGATAGCTTTTTAACAAAAAAATGCAAGGTGTACATGATGGGAGGTGTTAAACTGGCCTCCTTATTATCTAAGGGAAAATGAGGATGAATTGATGAGTTTAGGATTTTGAACTTGTGTATTGCTGTTTTTTCTAAATTTTTCTATTTTTATTGCTATCAGGAGAAAGATACTATGAAAATGAAAGATGACTTTTAAATTGTTGCTATTTTAATTTTTTAATAATATAAGTACGGTTTAGTTTAAAGGACATATGTTAAGAATTTATTGCTTATTTTTAGAATTAATATTGAAATATTTGGACTTTACTAGGGCTATTTCCACACTACACTGTTATAATGCTATTATTCCACTTATAGTGTCCTGTGGAATTCTGGGGTTTGTAGTTTATTGAGGCCCAAGAGCAGTGGTTCTCAACCTGTGGGTCCCCAGATGTTTGTGGACTTCAGCTCCCAGAAGCCCTGAGCATTGACCATAGTGGCTGGGGCTTCTGGGAGCTGAAGTCCACAAACATCTGGGGATCCACAGGTTGAGAACCACTGCCCAAGAGCTTTCTGGCTAAGAATTCTAAAGGCCCCTCCCTAAACTGGAAACTCCAGGATTCCATAGGATGTTGGAAGTGGAATAACAACACTACAACAGTGTAGTGTGGAAATGGCATAAGAAATGTTATGGATATATAAGTTGGTGCTTAGAAGTTAGAACAGTTCAGTTTTAGAATAATAGACTTATATAAATAATAGTGTTTTTTGTCTAGGTATTGAAAAGTTATGAAATATAATGAGTATAAACATAATGAGCAATGAAATTTAAGTTAAGTAATGATTATAAGTTAGTACATTTATTTGCTAGCAGCTGTTTGCAAAAGGGGAAGAGCCAATTTTTAAATAGTTATTGTTTTTCCATTTTTCTTTCTTTCTTCTTTTCTCTTGTTAGGTTAGTTAAGTTTTGATTATAGTTTAATTATTTTAGTGTTAGGATTGTAATGTTTAATATTATTGTTTAGTATTATTTGGTATTTTTTCTTTATTTCCCTTTTAATTTTGATTGGTTGTATGGTTTTGTATGGTGTGTCTGTTTTTGTGTTCTTGTGTTTTTATTTTTATGTTTTAATAATAATAATAACAATAAACAATAAAAATATTTTTAAAAACTGGCCTCCTTGATCAATGGGACTGATAATTTTTGTTTCTTTTTATTCTTAAAATAATGCTGCCTAAGATTACAGCTTGGTCTTTCCTTGAGGAAATTTATTTGTTTGTTTGTTTGTTTGTTTGTTTAAGATGTTTTCTAAATACATTAAAAGATAATACTTTTGTAAAGAGAAAAGCAGGTAAAGCAGGAAAGAAAAAGAAGATAAATAGATGAAGCACATGAAATATACAGAAAAATATATGAAAACAGAAAAATGACTCCTGACTTTCTTCTCTGTAGTTATCGACATGAGTATTATAATTTTACCCCCCACTTCTAAAAATTATCTATTGTACTTGTTCTGATAATCCAGCCTAACTAATTCCCAAAATCCAGGCCCCTTCCGCAGCTTACCTTTTAACGCTGCTGGAGTGTGGGCCTCACGTGAGAAGCCTGGGCAGGAAGGCTCTCGCAAGCCTCCTGCTTCCCTGCTGCTCAGACTCCGTGGCTCCTTCCTGCTTGCGCAAGAGCCCTGCCCGTGCCCCTTCCTTCCCTCTGCAGTGCAGCCTGGGAATTGGTGGCTGCACTGAGGAGAGGACATGTGACCGGCCAGGCTCCAGAGGCTCTGCACCTCAAGTAAGAGCGGCCCAGGTCCATGAGCCTTGCGCAAGCGCTGGTTATTTTCAGCTAAAAGCCGAAAATAAGAAAATGCATATTCGCTGCACGTGCAGGCCTTGAGGGCAGGGGAAATGGGAGTTCATCATGCAGACCACTCCTCACATTTACACGACGCTCAAGGGGCTCTTTCACTTGCAAACTGCCATGCGAAAAGGGCACCAGTGTTATCCTCTCATTTGATTTTTTTTCTTTTTGCAAAAAGTAAACCAGGAGTTCCCAGTTCTTTATCTGCTTTTCCCTTTTCACTAATGATTTTTCTGTAATCAAAGCAGATAATCTATCCATTTCTGCTAAGTCATTCAATTTTAACAGCCAGTCTTCTATTGATGGTAATGTAGAATTCTTCCACTTTTCTACATATAACAACTACAAGGCTGTAGTCATCTATTGTAGTAAACTTTTGTGTTTCCTTTCTGGTTCTTCTTCCATAAATTCCAAGAGAAAAAGTTCTGGTTTCAATTAAATATCTCCTTTTAAAATCCTCTAAATATAAGTCTGCATTTAGACCCAGACCGTTACACCATGCTGATTCTTTATATCTGCCACTGGGATGGTTTATATGTTCCACTGTGCAACGGGGAACGCCCTATTGCTGTTTTTGCAATCCCAGAGCATAAAGTGTTACTTTGAAGGCACTAATGAATAGTTGCTCATCATCCAACAATGCCCAACTGAAGAGCTGGTATCCTCTTGGTTAGCCCCATTTAGAGTAGATCCACTGATCAATTGTTGAATGGTGAGTCAAGACAGAGGCCCTTTTCGCATGGTGTTTTCCATGCGAAAGAGGGCCTGGAGCACTGCACGATTGTGAGGAGTGATCTGCATGATGCACTCACAACTGCACGAAGCTTCAGGGGCTGGCAGGCACCGATCGCACACCTTTTCATTTTTGGCTAGAAGCCGAAAATGGTGCGTGATCGTGCATTGCTCCCAGGCCCCATGTGCACTTACCTGATGTGCAGAGCCTCCGGAGCCACGCTGGTCGCGCTTCCTGCCCCAGCGCAGCCTGGGAAACTCCCAGGCTGCACTGCGGAAGGAAGAGGTGGGGCTCTCACATGAGCAGGCAGCTCGTGCAGAGCCAAAGGACCCTGGACATGAGAGTCTCTCGCCGGAAGCTGCTCATGCGATCCCCGCAGCCCAGCGCTGGAAAATGGTAAGGTGCGGAAAGGGCCATAGGTGGATCCAATTGATTCTATAGCTCTGCTGTGGTTGGGATTAGGCCTACATGAAATGGCTACACTTGTGAAACTCTACTTATGGATCCATGAACTGAATATGCTTTTTGCAAAAAGGCTGAAAAAACCCAACCACAGGTGTGAAGGAACTTGCACATGTATGTTAGGACAGCCATAAGTCAGTGTTGATGTGAAGACACAGAACAACAACAAACTGCACACCCCAGGATTCCATAGGCCATTGAAAATGGAATAATAGCACTATAACAGTCTAGTGTGGAAATAGCCTTCCTTTCACTGCATTCATGTATGGTAGTGGTAGCAAACATGCATTCCTTGTGTGTGAGTGCAGCCTTCCTGATCTCTTGATATTGGATATGTTGGCTTGGAGTTGATGGGAGCTGTGGTCCAACAATATCTGCAAGGCTACATGTTCTCTCCACTTTGACTTATGAAGCACAAGAAAGGGAGAAAGCGATATCACTGAGAGTGGGAAAATGTTAAGAAGAGAGCCTGTTAATTAGAAAGCCAAATTATTTTTTTCCTACCACTGCATATCACATCACAGCACAATGGTTTGACCCAGCTGTGTTGAAGCCAACTGCCGCTGGGGCTCAGAAATTCCTCACAGCCTACCTTTTCAATGGCTTTGAAGGCCACCTGTTGCTTGCTGTCACTCTCAGCAACTCAGATCACCCATTATTTCTTTTGTTTCCCTTTTCAAGACTCTGGAAGGCTTTGGAAAATGAGCTCAGAGATGTTGTTTGAAGCAGGACAGTTAGAACTGTGAGCCAAATAGTGTTGGTTTTGTTTGTTTACTGCTGTGTTCCTGGAAACAAGGACCAGACAGATAAGAAACAATTAAATTGACAGTAGTTCAACAAAACAGCAGTAAATCTTGCCTGAATAGAAGTGGTTAAGAAGAGACAAGATGATCTGTTTCAGAGTAGAAAGAAAGCATGTGTGGAGTCATGCATGTGAGACCTCAAGATAAATAACTCATCAACTTGGCTCACAAGCAAAGGGGAACTTTCCTGATTTCCACTGGAGTTTATTTGTTGACAAAAGCTACCACTAACACAGCGCTGCTTAACTGTGAATATATGTATTATAAACTTGAACCTTTCAAGTTTAATTGCAGATTTCAGGGTCACACCATTTGGCCTTAAAAAAAACCTTTTGCTTCTTTCTCTACTTCCTCATTTTTTAAAAACATCATTCAGACTGGTGAAAGGTTCTTATGAATGTGAAAGTGTGCCTGGTTTGCTGAGATTCTGATTGGTCCCAATAAAGATATTGTCCAATGGTGGTGTTTGTTTTTCTTTCTTTAGTTTGCATTCTGGTTCACCCTCACCTTCTCCATATTTCTTTGTCCCTTCCTCTATTCATCCCATCCTCTGTCCACTTGTGTCCCACCCATCTCTCTTTGCTCCCTTTTGCACTGCACAGTCATAGTGATTCCACTTTAGCTGCCATGAGAACATCCCACAGAATCCGGGGAATTTTAGTTAAGGAGTGACATTGAGAATTCTCAGCCGGGAAGCTCCTTTACAAACTACAAACCAAAGGATTCCATAGGATGCAGCCATAGCAGTAAAAGTGCAATAATAGTGCTGTAATTGTGTGTTAGAGAGCTATTATGGTGTAGTGGTTTGGGCATTGGACTACCACCTTGGAGACCAGGGTTTGATGCCCCACTCAGCCATGAAAACTCACTGGGTGACTTTGGGCATCACACACTCAGTCCCAGAAAACCTCATGATAGATTAATCTTAGGGCTGCTATAAGTCAGAAATTACTTGAAGGCACATAACATCAAATTGTGTGGTTTGAAAGGGCCCACTCGTTTCTTGCAATGCTGATTACAGTTTTTATGCCATCTTTATCTCTATCCTCTTTTTCCTCTCTCTTTAGTTTTCATTCCTCCCTCTACTGAGAAGACAAAATGAGGGGGATACTGAAAAGATGCTGTTTTTAATTTTAACCCCCTACTCTGTGTGGCTTACTTTATTCTTGAAGGCTTGCATGATAAATAAGTATTTAAAACAACAAGGGAATTTGAAATCAACAGAAGATATTAGGGACTTCTTCAGATAGGTTATGAACTCCCTTTGATACTTTCAATTTTATTTTTCACATAACAAATTAGCCAGAGGATGGGTATCAGATAAGGGTTAAGTTACAGGAGAATTTCTGCAGATTCCTTATCAGGCATTACAAGATCAAGAAACATGATAGTATTATCACAAGCAAGCCTCAATGTTCAGGGATGTTTTCTACAAATGTTCATTATTTAGGTACCACATTAGCTCCAATAAACATTGTTTGGTGGGATGTTTTGGTACCGTATTCCAGGGTGAGTAACTCCTCCCTTTTGATTTTATGACACCTTACTTTCATTTTATTACAATGCTGTAAAAAAGGCAGTTTCTGTTACTGAAATCCATCTGAGAGGGATCTTATTACCTGCAAAAATAGCTTTTGATCTTTACACTCTAACCATAATCCTCTTCTTCTCTGAAAACGGTATGGCCCACAATATAAATACTACTCTTCAAACATGTTTTTCCAGGAATGTCTATCAAATAAAACCAAGAATTAGTTCATCTGTGGCTTAAAAGGTTCAAGCATAATCAGAGTTTAAGATTTTGGAATTTAAAACATACATTTCAGATTAGGGGTGGGAATCATGTGATTGTCCAGATATTGTTGGAGTGCAAGTTCCAGTGTCCTTAGCCACCATGGCCAGCAATGAGGAATTCTGGGAGTTGTAGTGGATGGGGGATGTTTTCTCCTTCTCTCATAATGCCACGGCCTGATTTGAGGTCACAATGCTTCTGCCTTTTCAATAGTCCGATAATTTTTATTTCTGTCAGTTTGTATGAACACTGAAAAATGAAACACTCAAGTTGTGTGATGGGCGACAGAGGAAAGACAAAAAGAAATCATCCTTCAAAGAACTCATAGTTAAACCATAACAACCACAGGATGTAGTGACAGCTGGTAGTCACCTTGGATGGCTTTAAAAGGCAATTGGACAGATTCTTGAAGAATCAGTTTATCAGTGAATAGTAGTCATGTTAGCATATAATCAAAAGCAGTATGATGGTAAATACCATTATCTGGGAGGCAATAAAAGAACGCAGTTGCCCTCGATCCTGCTCTTCGCATAAGCAGCTGATTAGCCCGGGGCAACAGAGTGCTGGACCAGACAGACTTTTGGTTTGATCCAGCAGTGCTCTTCTTGTGTTCTTACACTCAGATTTAGTGAGAAGAGGGTTAAAAGCCATTAGTTAACTGTGCCCCTGCTATTACAAATTAGAGCAGATTTACCTTTTAGTTCTGTCCCATAGAAAAATCCAAACTTTCTGATGGATCACAGTGACCCACAAGTGAGGAACAGGTCTGTTACAAAAAGCTCTTTTACACCACATCATTCTTTCAACATAACTTCTATTTGGACCCACTTGATTCTTAAACTGTCGTCTTCTTTATGCAGAAGTCAATGGACCAGTCCCTCTGTACCATGTTGCTTTTCTCTTTCTTTTCTCTTCCTCTTAACTCCTTCTTGTGCTTCACCATGGGTTTTTTTTTTAATATAGGGCAAAATATAAATACTTCAAACATATCTATATGTAATCTATCTATATCTGTATCACACCTTCCTTCCTGGCTGTTGTGATGAAAATGACATTCTGTTTTCATTGTTTTTCTCTACCAAACTCTTGATTCTTCTCGTAGAAGCACATCATTGGTTTCTGACCCTGAATCTGCACGTAGTGGCTTTAACACTGGTGATACTCTTGTGCACTAAGGAATTCACAGAGGATTGAACTATGGACCATTTCATCCCAAGAGTGGGAGAGGGTATTGGAGACCAGCATATGGGCTCCCCACAGGAACCATATAAGGAAGGGTGGTGTGGATACTCCTCCTTATTGTTTCCTCTTGTATTTTTTTTTTTTAACAGAAATGATCAACAGCTGAGTATGGCACATGAGATTAATACCTGAATAAGACTTGGGTGGTTCTATATTTTACAAATCCACTAGGGTGGGAACTGTGCTGCCCTTCACATACTATTTTACTGCACCTCCCAGCAATCCTCGTCAGCATCGTCCAAGATGACGGAACTTGGGAATTGTAGTTCAAGAACATATAAAGGGCTACGTAATTCCTGCCCCTGATCTACAGCTTTGCCCCTGCTGATGGTTGCCCAGATCAGGAGGATCCATTTGGGGAGCACGGCAACTTGAAACAAGCCATCAGTGGTGCTAAGTTCTTCTTCCCACTTCAAGGCTGGCACATAAGGAAGTCTCCTAAGAAGATCTGGCCATTGTGTCTTCAGAAGTTCATGAGATGCAACAAGAATACTGCTTTTCTAGACATCGCTCCATAGATTGTGGTTTGTAACAAAATGGCTGAGGCAGGATGACAACATGCTTTGAAGAAATCAGCTTCAAATTGAAACCATTTTGCTGATTGTGGATGGTTTTAATATTTTTTTCAGTTGAGCAATGATTTTAACACTCTATCACCTACTAGGATTTCAATTTGTTTTTAACTTTTTATTAATTCTTTTTTAATCTGCTTCTTAATCTATCATTAGTTATCTTTAAATGGGATAGAAATGTAATAAAACAATGCATGTAGAATGAAGCAGAAACATGGCTTCATAGTTTATGATTAGTTTAAAAGTTAATGTAACTTTTTTGGGAGGGTATCTGAGATGCAGGCCATAACAGATGGGGAAGAATGTACAAGCCATTTGGCTTCTCATAATATTTCAGTCTGAAATATGATTTAACTTAGCATGTGTGACTTTGGAGAGAATGGACAGAGACAAAGAATAATAGACCCTTTTAAAAGTTGTTTTAATTGGAAAGGCTAAGAAATAGATTACTGGTGTCTACAAGGTATCTAGTATCTACTTATTAGTATCTGCCAGACAGCAGGCTGCTGTCTAGGGTGACAAGTTAATCAGATTAAAAAAAAAATCCAAACTGTACAACAGAATTGATTGCTTTGCTTGCTTGGTTTGTTGACAGCATTTTAGAATTCTGTCTAAATACCAGACCTCATTCAAGAGTTCATTTACACTTCCTCGCTCCTTCCAAAAACAGATTTAAAAAGAACACAGATTAAACGTACCTCTTCCAAAATCAAGCTTATCTGAAGTCAACAGATGTCTAAAAGGGTTCCTTACTGTGCTCATCTGTCCTGTTCCATATGCTTTGCAAAGTCAACCATCAGGGAAGAACTTGGCCCCAATCCAACCATTGTTTGCATCTGAGTAGTGACTTGAGACAGTAGATATAGATTCATTCCGGAATATAAACAGAGGCAGGATCATTTACAGACCTTGCTGGGGATGCTTTTAATCCAGATCTGCATTGGGATATGACCTCCAGTTTATATCAGGAATAAAAACTAACAATTTATAAACAGGAGCTCATTGCTGAAAGCAAAGCACTCATAGATGAGGACTGGCATTAGTTCAGCAGTTATGAGATCATGAATTGGATTTACAATCTCATAACTGCTGGAGACTAGTGTTTACAGTTGTTAATGATGAGACATGACCCCTCAAACCCAAGCTTTTCAATCTGGCAGCACCCCAACCAAAGGGTTACAGAGGTGCTGTGAAATGAAGTCTGCAGTGCTGTCCCAGTCATGAGGTGCCCTGAGGCAGCAAGTTGCCCCAAGGAGTCCTTCCAGCTGCCTGTTCTCAACAAGTCCCTTGACCAGGAGAGTGCTACAGACATGGCCATTTCCACACTACAATGTTAAGAGTGCTTTATTCCACTTTCAACATCCTGTGGAATTCTGGGGTTTGTAGTTTACTGATACCAAAGAACTCTGTGGCTGAGAATTCTACATGTCCCTCGCTACACTACAAACCCCAGGATTCCATAGGATGCTGAAAGTGGACTAAAGCACTCTTAACATTGTAGTGTGGAAATGGCCATTGTTTCCCAATACTTCAATCTTCAGCAGCTTGGTAGCCTTTCAGTTGGGTTGCTGCCAGGCTGGAAAGATAGGGTTTAGGGGTCACATCTGGTTGTTAATGAACCCCCTGCATTTACAAGATCATAAATCCAGTTTATGATCTTGTAAATGCTGAATACAAAGGTTTTGGATATGTGTGTGTAGCTTCCTCAGACATAGCTACAATGATGGAGCTTTGTCATCACAGTTTCATCTGATCGTGCAGCATCTTGGCCAAAGTTTTTATTTTACAGAACAGGACTGTCTCCATCTAATATCTAGTAGAGTGCTGCATCCTCTGCAATTCATTCCTTAGATGGCAAAGTCACACATTGAGCATGTGATGATCTCTTAGTGGAAAGCAAAATGAGTGTCACCGAAGTGACTGATACTGGGGATACTGTGTAAGTTTAAGACATCCCAGTCAAGGAGTTTGCTGATCTTAGCAGATGGATACAACAGATGAGTCAGAGGGCACAAAGCCAATCAAAAACACACAAGAGATTTTCAGTGTTTTTATCTGAGCACAGATGCAGAGTTAAAGCCCCAAATGACAGGAATCTCTGTACTGGGTTTAAAAGGAGAAAAGGAAAGGAGAAAGGAAAGTCTGGGAGAAAAGAAAGGAGAGAAACTGACAACCTACTGCTTTTGTTGTTAACATGAAGTATAGTTCAGAGATGGCCTTCACAAACCACACACTTTGGTATCAAAGTGGACTACAATAATTTATAGATGTTGGCTGGCTGCTTGATGCTCTTCCAAAACCAATAGCCAGCCTCCTCTTCTCAAGTGTCTGCAGATGGACTTTTCCAAAGCTGAAGACTCTAATACCATTTTTTTTTTCGCTCTAGTGCTTTGCAGCCAGATTCATGTCAGAGTAAATAAAACAGCTGACATCTTCTAGTGGGCAAATGATGCTTGATATAGAAGCTGTTGCAGCCTCACTTTCCTTTGGTGAACAGAACAGGCACCACAAAACAGGTATTTCCTGTTACCCACTTCCCTGTTTAGCTGCTTGTTCTTCTCCAAATATTGGATTGGTAATGCTTTGGGATATCCATAGAATACTGTTGGCTATAAAATGGTGGAGGAAAGGGGAAGTTTCAAATGAAGTGTGTGATTCCAGTCAGCTCCCTTATTGCTTAGATCAGGTGTCCATAACCTTTCTAGACTAGTGGGCACATCTGGAGCTTTGAGAAGCCATAATACGTGCCATCACATAATGTATGACATGGGATTGCTGATCTGGAAAGTAGCTACTGTGGTATGCGCAGCCAGGCACGAAATACTAATTTTCCATAAACAGAATCTAATAAAAATAAAAGACCAAGAACCTAAATAAAAGGCAAAGGAAAGATCTGAACCTCAGGACATAAAACTCCTCCTTTGAATTTACAAGCCTTTGTTTTTTCTTTCTCTCTCTCTCCCTAACACAGCAGACACATACATCATAACATTATAAGAAGAGTGATACTCTTGGCAGTGTTATTTTTGTTCCCCTCAACTGCATTGTTGTGCAGGGCACTGAAGCATTCTGAGAATGAAAATTAAAAATGAAGACGGTAGCTATAAGCCAGTTACTTTGCTTTGGAAATACTGAAGTTAAAAAAAAAACTTTAAAAATAATTAAAACAATTAAAGAGTGCAGTAAACCTTGATGGGTACCATGGAAGGTGTCTATGGGAGCCATTTTAGGGAGCCCATCTTAGATTAATAGAAAACCAGCTTAAGACTGAAGCCACTGTGCTTTATTTAACAAATGAACGATAGATTCATAGTGTGATTACTTAAACGCCTTCTGTTTTCTCTGTAATTGTAACCTGATCCTATTGCTAGTGCACATGTGGTGCCTCTTTTTGTTCCTGGCAGCAACAAAAGATCAGAGAGACCACTCAATAAATAGCAGGATATTGCTGTGCAGATAGAGAGATTTAATTTGTATTAAACCTATCTTTTGTAGCTGTACAATCTATTCATGTTATAATGCAGGGGTTGAAATTGTAAGTTTGTATTATTCTATTGATTTTTTCCCCGCATGTATTTGCCATGGCCTTTGGCTTGAACAATGAAAATTTACTAAGTTAATGGCAGCATCTGTATTGTTGACATTTCCCATGCTCCATAAGCCTCAAGAACTAGGACTGAACTTTTTAGTCCTCCAAAGTCATGTTTTTTTTCTTTTGTGTAATCCATACCTAGACCTATTGTTGTTTGCTTTCAAGTAATTTCATTTCCAACTTACGGGCCCTTTCCGCACCTTACCTTTTTCTGGCGCTGGGGTGCAGGGACACGAGAGCAGCCTCCAGTGGGAGGCTCTCGTGTCCGGGGTCCTTCGGCTTTGCACGAGCTGCCTGCTCGTGCAAGAGCCCCGCCTCTTCCTTCCGCAGTGCAGCCTGGGAGTTTCCCAGGCTGCTTTGGAGAGGAAGCGCGATCGGCGTGGCTCCGGACGCTCCACAAGCCAGGTAAGTGTGACTTGCCCAAGATCTCCAGATGGGCTTCCATGCCTGAGTGTGACTTCAAACCCTCGCCTCCCAGAGTCCCAGTCCAACACTCAAATCACTACACCACAACGGTTCTCACAAGAAGTGTACAGTTTAGTTCAGTTAAGTTTAGTTTCATGTTGATTGGCATCCTGTTGGTACACTGCAATTTCATGAGTCACTTACGCCATGGCAACTCACTTTTTGGGTTATTGCAGAAGTCACAGTTCAGTACTGACTACACAACAAATCCTTCCCTCCAATTAATCTTTTCTCAGATGGAGCCCTCCCCCCAAAAAACCACCATTTCCTAGCCTGGTATCATACACAAGGACCTCCAGAAGACTCCTGGGAGTCCCCACAGATGCCTGTTGCTTGGTATCACAATATAGGAAATGCTTGTCTGCTGCTCCCCCTATGACTGGTATATGGCCAGGCCCAGGGGGCTTATTATTGTGTGCCTTCGAGTTATTTCTGAGGCCATTTCTGCACTACACTCTTATAGCGTGATTATTCCATTTTCAACATCCTATGGAATCCTGGGGTTTGCAGTTTCAGGAGTGGCCAGGTGGCAAACCCCAGGATTCCATAGGATGTTGAAAGTGGAATAATTGCACTGTAAGAGTATAGTGCGGAAATGGCCTGACTTATGTCAATCCAAAGGTGACCCTATCCCAGGGTTTTCTTGGCAAGATCTGTACAGAGAGAGTTTGCCTTTCTTCCTCAGGGTGTGGTTTTGAGAGTGGGTTTGAGACTATTGTAGCTACAGTCTCATAGATACATCTCCCAAAACAGGATTGTGACCTTTTCTGGATCCAGGTATCTGGGTGTGCCATGCTTGCTTCTGCACATATAGCCACTCTTTTGGATACAAGCAACTTTTAAAACATCAGAATGTTCACTGTGGTCAGAAAATACCCTTGCAACTCACACAGTGCATGCTATTTTTATCCTAGTGTATGAAGATTTTTTTTTAAATGGAGAGGACAAAAATAGCACATACATTTACATTTTAAGATGTGTGATAATGAAATGGCAGGAGCAATAAAATTTAGCCAGACAAAGTGCATGCATTGGAATCAAGCCCTTTTAAATGTGATGGTCCTTTCCTGGCAAGTGCATAATGACTGGAATCTTGTTAGTGACTTTTGTATATCTAAGTGCAGCTTACCTATCCATAAATTACTTTGTGAGATGGGGTATGGAAAACTATTCTCTTGCTCTTGTGCTCTGTTCAAAAACCTCCCATGCATAAAAGTATCAAGTCCCAAGAAGGGCTGTTGCTGCTTCTTACTGGCAGGAAGGGGTGCATGGGTGGGAATGGTTCAGATCATGAAGATCTGGCTGCTCTGGGTTCCTGGGGGAAGGAGAAGGTGTGTACACTTCATTTGAGAGCACATCTTCATTTCTTACTCCAGACCAAACTGAGACCAGTTGTTTCTTCATGGTTTAAATCACCTCCCGCTTCTCACCTTTCCCCACCATTAAATGATAGCACCAGGCACTCCTCTTGGGATTTGACAGCTGCTAGGTAGTGGGAGGATGTGGAGCTGTGTGTGTAGAGCTACATGTACGTAGAGGATCTCAGCCTATGTGTTCAAAGTTAGTGAGATGGACCCTTATGGACTGAAGACAAAAGCTCAGCCAGCACCAGCCAGTACCAGCATTGGGGAGTTCATCTAGATTCTCTGCAGAATCACCAGATTCCGATCATTCCATTAAAAACCATAATTCTGGTAGAATTTAAATTCTGCATTCCAGCTGGAGCAAAAGCAGGCAATGTGTCTAACCCACCCTTGCTATATTATATCCACATGCTTGTTAAGACATGGAAACATGTGCTCTGCTTTTTGCAGATCATGAAGCTAAGACATGTTGCTGACCAAATTAAAAATGATGCTGAACAACAGGATATGAAACCACATGATATTAAATTTAGACTAACAATGCTGTCGAGTGTTGAGCAAGATTTCGGTTCAAATATCCAAGATCTGAGTGCTACTTTCAAGCTCATTGCATTACTCATTGAATCATTAAACTCTATACAGAGATAAGAACCTATACAGAGTATAGTGTCTGAATGCACGCTTTTGTTTGGGGACATTCAAATCTAGTTTCTCTCCTTCATGGATTTCAGTATCATGGTGGGAACATCCCCTGCCAGAGATCTTTAAATATTCCTATCTGAAGCAGTGCTAGAGACAGGAGTACATAGGTCATTTTGGGGTTTTGTTCTTATCATAAAAATTGGATGTAGTACCTACAAAATTTGAGACACTCAGTTATAATGCTTGACTTTCTAGTCCCACATGCCTGTCTGTCTATCTATCTGTCCTTTTTCTTTAACTTTGCTCATCTTCACTTTGACTTTGGCTGTACCCATGTCTTCAGGTTTGGTTATCTGTGGAAGAAGACAGCAGTTGTCCAGCATGTACTGGGTTCTGCTTCCTGGTTTGATTTTTCCAAGTTGCCTTAAAGAAGTCAGGAATCACAGGTTTTCAATCACAGACATGGAGAGAATTCAAGCCTCTGAGCAGCCATCATTTTCTCTGTGATGAACTCTGATTTGTACTTGCTGTATTTATACTCAAGGCAGACAAGTTGAACTGTATATCTTTCCCAGCTTTCTCCGTTGAGAGGAACAAGCCTGGAGGGATCACTATAAATACTTAAAGTGACTAAAGAAGCTGATCTTCCCATATTAATTTGATGCAAAAGAAATGACATTGGTCAAAATAATTATAGATTGGAAAGGCCCACATTGTGCTCATCCCCTATCGCTTTTCATACAAATTTTTACTGGGGGTAAAACAATAATTTTAAAAAACTCTCTACTCTTCTTTATACTAATCCATAGACATAATTCTAGTGACAGTGCTTCTCTGCAGACCCAGAATTGCCTATGATTGATTTCCGCTGTTTAACTACAGCCATGAAGACTGCTGCATTCTCCTTATGCAAAATCTTTAAAATGAATGATCAAAAGTAAAATAATTTCTTTTTTTAAAAAGAGAAATGAGTTGTTCCTGAAAAAGAATAAAAGGTTTTGTGATCTAAAACATCTCCATCCTCTTGATCTTATTTATGGACTTTTGTAAAAAATGGACTGTCGTTATTTTGACATATAGGCATAGGTAGCATTTCTTTTCTGTAAAAGAAACTACCATATGAAACGACCAAGAGTACCCGTGCATGTCCCAGAAAGTATCTGTGCATGTCCCTTAATACTGTGAAAAGTTATTGCCTAGTGGTGTGTGTGTGTGTGTGTGCGTGTGTGTGTGTTTAAGTGAAGCAAAGCACTTTGGAAACAAGGCATTTGGTGACCTACCATGGTTACCAATGCAATAATGTGTTTGGGGAAGCGGAATAAGTAATAAAAAAGACAGCTGCCCTTCTTTTAAACTAAAAGTCTGGGCTGCATTTGTCCTCATTATCATGGAACAGTTCTTCTCTACAAGGGAGGGACCAAGGACTGCAGTATGAAAGTCACGACATTTAGTCCGTTTCATCAGAACAAGTCCCCAAACAGGGTTTTGCTGAAAGGATGGGATGGAATTTTGTATTGTTCGTATCCAGTGCAGTGTGACTTCTTCTTGTTGCTGTTGCTGCTGTAAGCCTCAAGGCAACTTATAAATATTAAAATCAATATAGATTAAAATACGTACAAAAACATCAATAACAGATAGAAAAGTTAGGTTAAATTTCAATTTAAACATTTGTAGAATTAAAACTGTTTAAATATCAATTAAAAACAAAAGAGAGTAATAATACAGTACACGTCTAAAAGTCCATTGCAGTTAATTCCTAAATGCCTGTCAGAATAGAAAAGTTTCCACTGGCTAGCAGAATAACAAGAAGGAAGCCACCCTACTTTCCCTAGGGAAGGAACTCAAAAGCCTGGGAGCAGCCACCAAGAAGGCCCTTCTTTCCGTCTTAGCAAACATGCCTGAGGAGGCGGTGGGACTGAGATAAGGACTTCTCCCAAAGATCTTAGAATTAAGATAGGTTCATACAAGGATACATGGTTTTTTAAATACCCTGGACCCAAACTGTTTGTGTTTTTGTTTTCAAGAGGCAACAATGTCTGAGTCTTGTAGAATACACTTTGTGCCTTCAAAGATACTGTTAAATTACTAATAATTTGCTAACAAAACCAAGAAGGACTTTGGTCATTATCCATTCTTTCACATAGTTCCTTGCTAATATGCAAAGAGTTTACACATTTGTTTCTTTTAGAGTGGATTCTGAATTTACATAGGCTCAGAACTGCATCTTTTACATACTCCTTGCGATATATAAATATATACACATGACAAACCATTCCATTGGATTGCAGAAGGACAAGAGAAAGAAGTAAGGCTATTCATTTGTCTCTGCTGAGACACCAACTATCTTTGGTTATTGTTATCCATTATCTATTTTTCAGCAGTAACTGTTCCATCAGAATATGTGAACTGCTTCCGTCATAGGCAGTGGTAATATGAACAGGTGTTTGACTTGGCTTTTTTACCTCCTCACTCTCCATCCATTTTTCCTTTTGTGTCATATATTTTCATTTCACAGGTCAAAACTGAGATATGTGTGGCCAAGCAACATCTGAGTGTGGTCAAGATGGCAAAAGTTATTAATGAGGAAGAACACATAAGCTAGGAGAGGCTGCTGCAGCTTGTATTTGCCTGAGCCTACCGGGAAGGCCAAGACTCCACCCTCTCCTCTCCTCTCTTGCTCGGTTGATTGAATGCAAACTATTTTTGCACTTTGAACGCAGTTTGCAGCAACAGAAGTAAGCTAAGGACCAAGGGGACAAGTGAGTGGAGGAGAGAGAAACTGGGATATTTTAAAAGCAGCTGAAAAAGTTGGGTCTTTCCCTGCCAAACTGAGACATTTGGAGGGTATGATATTCGAATCAGTCCAGCTCTTATTTGAAAACTAGGCCTCTAATATTCTCTGGCATGAAACTGTCTAGGATATGTAGCAAGTTGCTATCCTCTGAGAAACAAGAACATTTTGTAATGATTCACACACTGGAATGGCCTAAAAATGCAGTTGCTAGTTCCAGTTTGAATGGTCCCCAGTGAATCAACTATTATTGTTACCAACCCTCAAGTGAGCTCCAACTTACGGAGCCTAATGGTGACTTTGACGTACAGGGACACTATCATAGGGTTTCTTGGCAAGATTTATTCAGAGGAAGTTTGTACTTGCTTTCCTCTAAAGCTGAGAGAGACTGACTTATCCAAGGTTACCCAGTGGATTACTCGGTCAGAATTTGAACTCTGGTCCTAATCCAATACTCAGACCACTACATCATGCTGGCACTCATTGAATCAGTGGCAGAATGGTAAATTACCATTTATATGAATAATGTTGATTCAGTGGATCTGCTTTAGTTATGCTAGCAGTTAGATTTAGGTCCACATTTGCATAGATAAAACTGCATATAGTTTAATGGGCAAAACAAAATACAGGTATTTATGCTTTTTTTTAAAAAAATAAGCATCTCATAGTTTATGTCAGAGTGCACTAGCATGGTGGGAGTCTGGGGTTTTGTATTTTTATGTTGATAGGAATCAATGGCCATTTCCACACGGGGTTTTTAACACGGGGCAGAGTGTCCTCCAGGGAGGACGTCTGCACCTGGGAGCGGACTGGGTCGGACCTACTTAACGTAGATCCGCACCCCAGCCCGCTCCGGAATGACCCCAAGTGGTCATCCAGCGTGCTTTTGAAAGACCTCTAAAAACAGGTCTTTCAAAAGCATGGAGCACGCCACTGCGAGCCTGCTCCCTTATGCAGATTCACAGGCTCGCATTGGTGCGCGCCTGCGATCTGCTGGGGGTGGGCTTTAGGCTGGCAAGCTTCAGTGGTTGGTCGAGACCTTCGACCAACCAGAAGCTGCCATTTTCATCCCTGGAGCAGTGTAGGCCACGCACTGCTCCGGAGAAGCGTGGACCAGACCGGGGAGCCCAAAAGTCCGGTGAGTAGCGTCACGGGGCGATTCCCTTGCCCCGTGCAGAAATGGCCAAAATATGCTCTGCATGGAATGGTCCACATGGAAGTTGCGTCAATAGAATTAATCTTTCTTCTCTTATTCATCCTGGACCACGGATCAAGGTGGAGAATGAGGCTGGGATACCACAGCAGATTCTGTTACATAGGTTGGAGGAAGAAGTTTAGTGGATCAGATGCACATTGTATGTTTTCTTGCTGTATTTTTACTATTTACCTAAGACAGTTCCAGGAGACATAATCAAATGTTCATTTATTCAAATAGATACCAAGGTGCTTTCTTGTGAATCACAATAGGTGGCACACACAAATGACAACATGTCAGGAGGTCAGTTGGGCATATATATTTTTTAAAAGCAACTTCTATATGTGCAAACATTTTAATCTGCAATCGGTAAGTTGTTTTGGGACCTACTTAAGTACTGATTTTTCAAAAAACAATCAATGGTTAGTTAAGTAGCAGATAAAATTATGCTTTGTCCTATGAGTCTTTCAAATAATTGAAAATCACTTGGGGTTTTGACAAGCAGTAGACCTTCACTGACATTACAGTGTTACAAGGGGACACACACAGAGGCAAATTCTGATTCATGTGCATCATTGACAACCCAATGTCAGACTCCTTTCTATTTCTCCAAATCCATATGGATCAGCTTGTAGTGGAATATCGCTACTTTGGAAGTAAAGAGCTACAAGTAATATAGTTATAATATAGTTGGAGGTGGTAACAAAGTGACATCTTGAGAGTAGTATCACAAGTGGAAATGAAGTTATTTTATTGCTGCAACAAGCAATGTCTTTTAGTCTTTTTTAAAAATTGCTCTTTAAGGAAATTTTTAGAGGTGTTTTTCTAGGAATTTCTTAGGTTTTATGCTACTAAGCCTAAAACCAAGAAAAAGAAAAGAAAATTATCAAATGCCTCAAGGGTTGAGACAGCAAATTACTTTTTTCAACATTGTTAAGGGTAGTGACAGCCAATGTGGTGTAGTGGTTTTTAGTATTGGACAAGAACTCTGGGAGACTAGGGTTCAAGTTCCCACTTGGCCATGGATACCCACTAGGTGGCCTTGAGCTAGTCACACTCTCTCAGTCTAAGAAAAAGACTATGACAAATCCCCTCCAAATAACTCTTGCAAAGAAATCCCCATGGTAGGTTCTCCTTAGGGTCACCATAAATTGGAAATGACTTGAAGGCATGCCACAAAAACACATAATATCAGTGGCAATGAACTGATTTTAATACACTGTAACAATTAACAGGAGTTGATTAGTTCTAAAAAGTAATTTTCCAAACTTTTCCTAAAGACTTACAACCTGTTCTGTCCCCTCTGTGTGCCACCTTGACCCATTTTCTCCATAATATGGATTTCTGTAGTATGCAGAAGGTCAACTGAACTTTGGCATGGAATTTGGCCTGTGGGAGCTTATGTATTCATACATTTATTTAATATGTACACCATCTTTCTCCCAAGATGGGACCCAGATTGTTGGAGTGAGTAAGTTGGGCCATTGTCTAGGATCTCAAACTTTAGGAGTTGTCCAGCTCAGCTCAGTGGCTGAATCAGTATGTTGTGATTCACTTGGAGCACTGAGAAGCCATGTGGTTGAGTAGCAATGCAGAGGCCAAGATCCAGAGTATCAGCCAGAAGCTGGGGAACTAAAACCAGTGGAGGGGACATGCAAAAGGGTAGTCAAGGTTCAAGAACAGGGAAGAGTCTCTGAGCCAGCTTGGATGTCTCTCATTGAGGTGATGATCGATGTTGTTTCCAGTGGCCGGTTGCAGGGCCCTTGTCTAGGGAGGCTGATTGTTCCATGCAAACATCCAGGGGTGCAACAACTAAGCTGTAGGTCTGCCAAGCCTGTCCTCAGATGTGCCAGTCCAGATAGTATGTCCAAGGGGACACAACACTGTGGCCATTTCTGCACTAGAGTGTTATAGCGCTATGATTCCACTTTCAGCATCCTATGGAATCCTGGGATTTGCAGTTTTGGGAGGGGCTGGCCAGCCCCTCCCGAAACTGCAAACCCCAGGATTCCATAGGATGTTGAAAGTGGAATCATAGCACTATAACACTCTAGTGCGGAAATGTCCTGTGTTGTTTGAGTGTACTCTTGGGAGTGATTTGAGCTGAAAGAAAGCAGGAAGTGTCTTTACTTGTTATTTACACTCCTATAGGATTGGAAGCACCCATAATCCACCAATTAGCTGTAAACTATATATTTTTTTTAATTCCCAGTTTTTAATCATTATAAAAATATAGTATTCTTATTAAACATTTTCAGTATTACCATTCAGGGGAGCTAATGACTTAATGAAACAATACATACATATGAACAACAGTTAAGAGCCAATAGACTGAGATGGGGAGCGTGGTGTAGTGGTTTGAGCATTGGGCTATGACCCTGGAGACTAATTAATTCCCCAGTCAGCCATGGAAACCCACTGAGTGATCTTGGGCACATCACACACTCTCAGCCACAGAAAATCCTGTGGCAAGTTTGCCTTAGGGTCACTATAAATTGGAAACAACTTGAAGGCACACGACAAAAACAACAACAACAACAACAGAAGGTTCAAGAGGATTAAAGCTATCCCTGTGAGTTCTTCAATGTGGAGAATTAATTTTAATGTCCTGTGTAAAAATATATTCTATTTTGCCCCGTAAAAATCAACTGTATTTGTACTAGTGGGCTAATGTTAGTCTTTGTGAGGGCTGGAAAGACCATTTCCATTTTCTTCTATCATTTTGATAGAAGAGGCACAAATGTCATGCTCTCATTCTCTCCTTCCCCCAACTAGTTGGGGATATTTTGGACAAAGCGTTTGTTTAAATTTCAGGCCTCTAGCTCATCAGGAAACTGCCTTAAGCTTTTATGATATCCCTATCAGGGAGTAAGTGAGTGAGTGAGCAAGAGGGCTGTGTACAATATGGGAGAGAGAACTATCTGTTTACACCATAATTACTTAACCATGTAATATCCATTCCTGTCTCTGAAACCCACTTGGCACCTCAGTGATCAATAGCTATCTTGCGAATGAATCAAGCACGCCCATGAAATTTGTGGTCTGTGAAATAACCTTTACCAAATGGGATGTGCTAAATTGACTTGAAATTATTAGAGCTATCCAACCCACCCGAATACACAAGTAGCACAGCCACTGGCTAGTGTGAATTAGCTTTATTTGAAGTCAGAAATCAAGACGAGATATATGTTGCTATTTAACTGTTAAGTTGTATTGAGCAGTCCACAGGCTAAAGCCTGTGCTTCTCTAACCATTTTGCTAGGCAGTGCTGGGTTTTTGATGTAATACCTCAGAATGTTTGCACATTTATCCATCAGCATTGTTTTTCAAGGGCATACCTGGCTCAGTAGGAAAAAGTAATCACCAGAGATGGGTGGAGAATCCAGAACCAAATTGTATGTTATATTAGAATATCATTATGCTAACTTTCCTTGTGTTTTTACTTGAAAAGCAGCTGTAGAGATGTGTGTGATTTGGATATGAGCCCTAACCCAGTTTCCAAGTTTTCCTTTCCACAAATAGAAGTTTGAGTAGATGATCTATCTTGGGAAATCAAAACACTGACCAAAGATTAGATATCTTTCAGCTACACCTTGGCATTCTGTTTGTATTTGGGAAAGGAAAACATGGAAAGAGACTTTTCCAATTATATAGTTTAACTCAGTGGAGATCTAAGTACCCTGAGGGCACCAGGTCCCATCTAATCTTGGAAGCTAAGCAGACCAGCATTGGCTAGTACTTGGATAGGGAACCACCAAGGAATACCAGCTGCCACAGGCTATATTTCAGAGGAAGTCAGTGGCAAGCCACCTCTGAGTATTCCTTGCCTAAGAAAACCTGACGAAATTCATGGGGCTGGCAGGTGACTTGAAGGTATGTGCATGCAGTTTAACACAGAAGGAAAAGGCCTTGGGCACCTTAAGAATAAGCCATTTGTTCTTTCAAATAGGAGGAAAAAGATAAAACATATAATTCTGTGTATCATCACTCAGCTGATTCCTCTGTTACATTACCCTGGATCCACATAGCTGAAGTGGGTCTAGAGCCTTTACTCTGAAGTGAACCTCTTTCTCATAGGGCTCTCCCACACACTTAATCATAGTTAGAGGAAAGAGTGACACTTAACCATGGTTAGGAGTTGGCTGTGATTTTCTTTTTCTGACTTTAGTTTTTTTGTTCATTTTCAGAGCCTGCTAAAGCTAGCAGTATGTCAGCAATGCAGGCTTTTGCCAACCATGGTTAGTGCAAGCTGTAGTTGGTGAATCCACTTTTAATCATGGCTGGAATGTGGTTTGGAGCTGACAACTCTGATGAATTGGTTAGCATGGCAAGCAAAAACGGAGAAAGGCAGAGAAAGGAAGGAAGGAAGAAAAAGAAAAGCAGCAACTTCACCTGTGAGAGTGGATAGCATTTGGGCAAAGAAAGAGGAAGACAGCAACTCACAAGGCTGTTCTGAACACATAGGAAGCTGTTTTGCTGTGTCAGATTTCTGGTTCATACGGCTGGCTTTGTCTACACTTGACTGGCAATATGTCTAGGATCTTAGCCAAGATTCTTTCCCAGCTGTATCTGAAGATACTAGAGACATGGTTAAACAAGGTTAAGAGATCAGGCAGTTGTTAATGTCTGCACCAGGCATTAGCCTCTCCCACTGAGATTACATCTGTAGTTGCTGCAATCAAAAGCGATAGTCCTTTATGAATGGTTTGAGATTCACAGGACAAGGGAAAGTTACTGCCATTCAAACATCATTGCAGCTTTGTGTCAGCTGTGTGAGAAAGATTTCTCTGATTCATGGTTATATGCTGAGCTTCCTGCAAATTCTCCTGATGGATTGCTTTAATATACTTTCACATGAGTTTAAATATCTGTAGATTTGTTTGTCTCCAGCCCAGAAACGTAAATGCAGCAAAGATAACAGAAGATTAAAAGGAGAATTCCACAGACTTTTTAGGCATAGATGTCCAGAGATGTTCCTATTGTGGTTGTGTATGAAGGGCTGACCTTTGCAAGTGCTATCAGAAATGACTGCACATCTTGATGAATGGCACCAGTCTGAATAACAATGATGGCAGTAGGAACACAATAAATGAAGCTCCTTCCTTCCTCTCTCTCTCCCTCCTTCTCTCCAAAATCACCATGGACAGCTGGCTGTCAGGCTCAAGCATGCCATTAGTGTTCAATACATTTGCAAGCCAGACAGCTCAACAATGGCTTTTAGTTATTGGCCTGTGAATGAGTTACTGGGGAGATGGGCAGGAGGACTGAGTGTTGCAGCCAGAACTTCTGGGTGTTAAGAGAGAACGATGATGGCGAGCAGATTGGACTCTCAGAGAAAATATGTTACTTCTCTCATGAATTTGGCATTTTACAGAGGAAACTCATGAAGTCTGTTTGAGTAAACAGACAAAGCTTGCACTTGTCTCACCCACCCACTTTCTCTATCTGGCATTAAGTCACAAAACAGTGCTTCAGGCAGAATCATTTTCCCTACATGGAAAAAAAATTATGGGAATTGCACATGTGTCTTTCTCACCCCTTGGCAACAGACACCCAAATGGATAGAACATGCAAGCACATAAGAAAAAGGCACATTGAGAGGTAATCTGGCATGGCAAATGGATGCGTTTGCATTCAATAGTATGCAAAAATTCCAGAGAACCCTGCCTTAACAATTCACAAGCTGCATGCTGAAGCAACGAGCTAGGAATCACCACCAAGAACATCCCTTCCAAGATTTCACAGATGAGAACTTGGACACATGTAGCTGGGCAACATCAGAGCATGGCTTAAAGACTCTGGCCAGGCAATGAAAATTATTAATGAGGAAGAATACACAAAACTACTGTTTTAAGCAGAGAAACCGTGGAATTAATGTCTTGAGTTTAGGAATGCAAGAAAAAAAGAAAGGAAGGAAGAAAGAAAGTCAATAAAAGCAATTTTCACTCCCAGGAGGTAGCACACTTTGCTCTGGTTCTGCTTGGACTCTTCACTAAGGAAAATAAGAAAGCTAATGTTTTCTTTAAAGTAAGGATACATGACGATAGGAAAGAGTTCTGGTTGTGTGTAACTAAGATGAAGATGCAGAGATCTATGCTTGCCCCCAACCTTTCAAGAACAAAGCCAAGATGTCTTCTCTCCAAGGAGAAAAGGGAAGGAGAAGGAGGAGATGACATCAGCAAATCTAAATATTACCAGTCCAGGACTGGAAGCAGTGTGAACATGAGTCACTCAGAGCAGATAGAAGACAAGCTAGGAAACTTGAGGACGTCTGTCTTGGTTTCCCTGTCTTTTTCTCTCCATTTGAACACATGTATTTTCAATGAAAGCCGAGTTGTATCCTGTCACTTCTGCCAGCAATGCCACACTGAACTTTGAGTTAGATTAGGTGCTCCAGATGGTGGAAGGAGCCAGCTGGGATTAATCTGGCTGTGCACACAAGCATACAGGCTATGAAAAGAAGCCAGGATTTTCTAGAAATCTGTCTTCTCACTTGGTAAATTTGGCCAAATACTTTTTCTGCATAGAACTGATAATGCCCAAAGCAGCACTTAGACCTAATCCAGACTTTTTTGATCTGGGCTGATTAGCTAGCTAGCTCGCATTGTTTAATGTTGAAGGGTGGCACACTTTGGTTTATTTGTGGGCTTCTGAGGGCTGAGATTAAATGCAAGGGTGTCCAACCCTGTAGATGTGTTTCTAGCTTGTTCCAATTCTCACATGAGCCGTTTCTGCACTATCCTATTATAGTACTACTATTCCACTTTCAACATCCTATGGAATCCTGGGATTTGCAGTTTAGGGAGGCCTCAGGCCTCTCCCTAAACTGCAAAACCCAGGGTTTCATAGGATGTTGGAAGTGTAATAATAGCACTATAACAGTCTAGTATGGAAATGGCCATGGTTTCTTTCTGTTTCTTTCCCTGGGTCACCTTTACTTTTTATTTTTAAAAATGTTCTCTAGAGGTACAACATACTATCCAATATTTCACAATTGAAAACCAGGATAAATGTGGACAAACGCCATCAGAATGTGGTCAAGATGGCAGAAGTTATTAACAAGGAAGAATACAATGACGGGAGAGTTAACTGAATGCAAACTACTTTTGCACTTTGAACTCAAACTGAAGAAATCTAAGGACAAAAAGTACAAGTGAGTAGAGGAGAGAGAAACTGGGACATTGAAAAAGCAGCTTAAAAAGTGGGGTGACAGAGAATTAATTGAAGTAAAATCAATTCCCACCCATTCTTCTTTGCATGCACGTTCTTCCCTAATGCTTCAGTTCACACAGGGAATGTGTGTGTGTATGTGTGTGTGTGTGGTGCCCCAAATATAAAAACAGAACAATTGCAAGTTACTATATTTGCATCAGAACTCTAGAGATTTTTTTAAAATTTTTTTACTGCCTTAGCACAAAATCAATAAGATCTTGTGCTGGAAAAGACAGACCCACATGGTAGTGAACCTGAGAACCGAAGTGGACAAAAGCTTCTAATGATGTTCACCCTCTTCCCAGTCTTGGGGCCTTTCCATACTAAACTATTATAGTGCAATTATTCTACTTTCAATATCCTATGGAATCCTAGGGTTTGTAGTTTAGGCAGAGGCATTTAGGATTCTCAGCCAGAGAGCTCTTTGGCCTCAGGAAACTACAAACTCCCAGAATTCCAAAGGATGTTGAAAGTGGAATAATAGCACTATAACAGTTAAGTGCAGAAAGGCCCTTGCATGCTCAACCCCAGTTTAAATTAACTATTGTTTGTGTGAGGGGGTTGATCATTCAAAGCACAGGGGCCTACTGCATTACTGCTAGGCCTTTAGAGAGTGTGTCTTCTTTTTAAAAAAATAGATATACTAAAGAATCGTGACGGGGAGAAAAATTCAGAAGAGGCTGGAAGTATCCTGAAAATAGGAAGGGAGAGAAAGAATTGACACACCTACTTTGATTGTTACAACACCTTTCACAACTAAACATAATTTTTGTTGTTCTTTTGTTTGTTAAGTGCCATATGCAGTGATGGCACAAAATAAATAAATTATGATGATAATCAGGTTTTTTTAAATTAACTTTTTGTGCAGGAACAACATACTTCAGAGTTCTGCAGAAAAGAGGAAACAGCTTCAAAATATCAGAGTCGCTTTAACATCATTTTAAAGGCCATCATGACATCTTATAGAATCCTGGGTTTTATAGTTTGGGAAGACACAAGAGGAGCTCTCTGACTCAGACTTCTAAACGCTCCTCCCTAAATGGTAAATCCAAGCAATCCCAGCATTCCCAGCATTTCATAGGAAGGAATCATGACAGTAAAAGTGGAATCATAGGCCATTTCCACCCTACACTGTTATAGTGCTATTATTCCACTTTCAACATCCTGTGGAATTCTGGGGTTTGTAGTTTACTGAAGCCAAAGAGCTCTCTGGCTGAGAATTCTAAATATCCCATCCTAAACTACAAAGAATTCCACAGGATGTTGAAAGTGGAATAATAGCAGTGTGATAGTGTAGTGCAGGAATGGCCATACTGCTATTACTGTCTAGTGTGGAAAGGCCCCAGGATTTCTATTTTTAAAAAAGTGAGTTGGATAGCAAGAAATACAGCCACATTTTTACACATTTACTTCTGGAAGTCTCCACTGGATTCAAGTTCTCTTCATAAACAGAAAGACAACTTTACTCTTTCTTTTTAATCTGCTGTTTTTAAAAATACTTCTCTCTCTCTCATCTATTTAGTTTTATGGCTTGGTTGTAATTTATTTTATAAGTTTCTTAAAAAAAAAGGATAGAAAGCTCTGACTAAAAATACCCTTACCCCCTGCCCCAGATAAATACACAGTTGGCCCTCCATGTTTGCGAGTTTGACTTTCACAGATTTGATTATTTGAGAGTTTCTCCAACCCCTGCCCCCATCCCCATCTCAGGTGCTTCTTTTCTGGGACAACCTTCGGTCTCAGCAGCTCTGATCGGGCCACATAGTCCTTTAAAAACCTGCCTCTAGTCCTCCTCCTCCTCCTCCTCCTCCTCCTCCACCAGCTGCTGCATGGCCAAGTAAGGAGGGTTTGTAGATAGTTCGAACTCCCTCCCAATGCTCCCGACACCCATGGAAGGAGATAGGTGAGAGAGAGGAAAGACAGGGCCACCATACCAACCCATCCCCTTTCGTTCTCCTTTCCTTGACCTGGTTTGGACCTTGAGTGTCTGTCTCAGCCCCCTTCCCCCCTAACACCATTTTGATAATTGTGAATTTTTCACTTTTGTGGAGGTCCCACATACCTAACCCTAGTGAACAAGGGAGGCTGACAGTGGCCATTTCCACAATAAACTGTAAAAGTGCTATTATTCCACTTTCAGCATCCTGTGGAGTTCTGGGATTTATAGTTTCCTGAGGCCAAGGAACTCTCTGACTGAGAATTCTAAATAACTCTCCCTAAACTGCAAACTCCAGGATTCCATAAGATGCTGAAAGTGGAATAATAGCACTATAATAGCATAGTGTGGAAGTGAAGTGGCCAGTAACTGTAAACTGAAATCAGTTAAAGCAAAACACAATCAGTCTGAAGCATGGAGTTCATCCAATGTTAAAAAAAATAAAGATGTGGTAAAAATATCTATATGTAAATATATGATACTTCTCATGCTTTCATCCTGCAATTGGTTTTAACTGTGAGAAGTGATAAAAAATCATGTGAGCTTTTAAAACATTGCCGTCTTAGATGCGTTCTGCAGCTATTTTCTTGAAAGCAAAACCATCAGTCCAACACCCTTGAAACTGGACGGGGATTTTAACATTTCTTAGAAAATGCTTTTCTCAGTCTCCCTGTCATTTGGCTGAAAGTATTAACTTGGTGATAATTGCTCTAATTAATTATTTCATATATGTTAGTGAGAGATTTGCTATAGCCCTCAAGTCAGATTTTAGTTAATGCTGTGCCCCATGAAAAGTGTTCTGCCTATCATGACAAAGCAAATACATTGTAAAAGTGTCAGCTTGCTTCTTGATGGAAGTGGTTGCTTGAAATCACGTGCTGAATAAAATCTTATTGGTATCATTTAATCAAGAAGATGTTGAGAGTGTGACTCCCTGCTGGTCCAGTGGATGGTACGTCTTACATTTAGCTCGGTTGTTTGTACAGTGGAAGACTGGGCTCAGTGAGAGAGGACTCCTGCATATTATATGCCATGTGACATGCAGTAGGTGGGAGACAAGAAAAGATTAGTAAGGCATTGGATCTTTCCTACTGTCTTTATATTTCCTCGCCAGTGAGCTATTATTATGTCATGTAATAATTTTTATATAGCTCTTTTTGTGTACCAAGGTATCTATCATCTTTATTTGACCCTTCCTCCAAGGCAGAGCAATTTATTAGTTAACCATCAGTTACACATCCTTTTCAAAATGCACACATAATTGGCCATCGTATAAGAAGCAATCATGCGACACCATACTCACTTTGACTCATAGGGGATGAGGATGTCCATTCACCCATATCCATCTCATTTCTTCAACTCATTTGTAAACAAAACAGAGAAACACACCTCACATGCTTAAAAAAATGAAAAATAAAGCCTATTGTGAATCCATCTTGATTGGATGTTTTTTTCTGATTTCATGCCCCTTAAAGCATCAATTATCTCTGACAATTCTATCAGGCTTCTATTACATTTCCACCGATTAAGTTTCCAGAAGCCACAAGTAAATTAATCTGCTTCAATCCAGTCATTAATCAGATGGCTAAGGGAATAACTTTGAGTGGGGTTGGCGGTGGAGAAAGCTGTGTGTAATTTATGGTAATAGGATTCCACAGAATGTGCTCCTTTCAGTTAATGATTTCTTCTCATCTACACATAGGCTCAATATTAGATTGCCAGGACTTGTTTTTCAGACTAGATCAATTTGGTAATATTTGCACAGTTCTTTGAAGATGCAAGGCGCTATGTAAATGCAGAGTATTAGCAGTAATAGTAGTTTAGTCAATAATCTACTGGGTGTGTAGTCCAATTTGTAAAGGTGTCAGACTGCTTATAGCATTCTTGCCAAATGGGCTTAGATAGATGATGTATTTTATGAGGCACAGAAGCATTCATGTTTTCCTCTTGTTGCAGAGATAAGAATGTACACTGATGTTCTTGTTACATTTTTTTCATAAACAAACTATTTCTTTCTCCCAAGTCTTCTCAGCATATGGGGAGGAAAGATATCTCCTAAAGCTGGAAGCCTACTTCTTGGACTAAGAGCAATCAGAGGAATATGCTGCTTCAGAGTGTGGTGGAGTCTCCTTCTTTGGATGTTGGATGGTCATCTCTTGGGAGTGCTTTGATGTGTGTTCCTACATAGCAGGGGATTGGACTGGATGGGCCCTGTGGTCTCTTCCAACTCTATGATTCTATTATTCTAGTAGTACATTAATGGAGAAACAGACACTTGGATGGGCCTTATGGACACTGCCATTGAAAAGACATGGACTTGGTTCCAAAGAACTACGAATGGAAAGGGGGAAAATGCACCAGTGCTGTTTGTTTTACCCTTTGTTTGGTTTCTGTTGGTAGTGGAAGGCTTCATGCAGAGCAGTGCTACAGTTTATAATAGGCTGCATTATGCTATAAGAAACAGAATAAACAAACACAAAGTTTAGTATGCCAACTCTATTGGGTCAGAATTTTTAAAAAAATAAAATCAAGATTATTAAAATTACGATAACAAATATAACCATATGACAAGCTTAAATACAGAAGAAGAAAAAAAGAACATTTGTGTTATCAGTAACAAAAATCAGTAAATTGGTATCACTCCTTCTCAGGATGAGCTTATCACAACACAGAATACCATTCACAGCGTAAGAGAATTGAAAAGATTTCCAGAATTTCATCAGTAGAGATAGGTGACTGTACATGGAAGTGTCTTTGTCGAAATAAACAATAAATGATACCAATTTTCTTCAGAATGGTCATGGTGCTTTCTGCAGATTGTCTTCAGTGGTGGGCCAGTTTCTCAGACAGGGCAGTATTCTAAACGTGATCCATCCAACCTCTGAAGTGCA
Source organism: Iguana delicatissima (assembly GCA_948472985.1). Classification (NCBI taxonomy): domain Eukaryota; kingdom Metazoa; phylum Chordata; class Lepidosauria; order Squamata; family Iguanidae; genus Iguana; species Iguana delicatissima. Next base: position 4,094 of record CAOKZL010000562.1, on the reverse strand, counting down.
GTCCATTGAGAAATCTTCAGTGCTGGGCAATTTCTAGGACAGGTGCCCTCAGTAATATAGAAGAAAATGCTTTATGGTGTAAATCATAGAATCATAGAGTTGGAAGAGATCCCAGGGGCCATCAAGTCCAACATCCAACATTAAGACCACAAAAAAACTGATAGTAATATGGGTGCTGATAGTAACATGGGTGACTTGCTGGCTAATCATGTTGGAGAGAAAACTTAACACTAGAACTATTACTTGGGGATATCTCAGAGCCCCACTATTTGCAGCTCTTCCAACATAAGGCAGAAAGGTTCCTAGAGATATGAGATAACCTAAATGATGTCAAATACTATCCATAAACTACATTTAGAATATTTTCTTGGCAGAAATAGATTTATATAGTCATGTAGACCAGATCTTTCATTATATTTCAGAAATTTCAGAAACCCAAATCAGTTTCTCAAACCAGCCACACGGTTAAATTTTATAGCTGGTCAATCAGCAAACAGTAAATTCTTGAGTCTGTACATTTCTGTGTTGGTATTGTTGCATTCAGTTTTTGATCTATGTTGACCCTAAGGCAAACCAATCACAGGGTTTTCTGGGAGCTGAGAGTGTGGGACCTGCCCAAGGTCACCTGGTTGGTTTCCATGGGTGAATGGGGAACTGAACCCTTGTCTCCAGGGTTGTAGTCCAATGCTCAAACTACTATTGCATGCTGGGTCTCTGTACCAAAACAATAGTCTGAAGAAAAAAAAACAGGTCCAAGTGGAGAAAGTGTTCTGGATCTGGGTCATTTCTTTCATTGTTCTGCTAAGACAGAAACAACATTTTCGTGAGCCGAAGAAGTTTTCTTCACTTCATCTCACATTCAAAAATCAAATCTATAGTATCTACATCTCTAAACAAATTTGAAGAAATTATGCAACAAGCTTCTGGTGAAGCTGTAGGTCTTACCTCCAGAATATATACACCGATGCTAGAAGCAATCTATACAATGCCATATTGGGTAAGACAGGTATAGGCGAATGATGAGCTTAGAAATAGATGCATTCACCTGGAATTCTTCATAAAAGTGCCTCCTTCTTAGATCTATTTCTACACAGATAAGGAAACATTCCCTCAACCATTGGTGTTTAACATCTCAGAACCTGAGATTTAATATATATATCCATTTGCTTATTAATATTAATGGAAGGAAAGTGTTGAAAGAATTAGGTACTTAGCTACATATGAGGTGGAACTGTCCATGCATATCAGAATTTTGGAAAGGTATTTTTGATGAAATAAGTAAAACTATTAATAAAAATGCAATTGCTTCTCTGGCTATAGGTTGTTGTTGTTATTATTATTATTATTATTACTATTACTACTACTACTACTACTACTAAACAATGATAAACAGCTGAACAGGATTGATTGCCTTTTTCTGTACGGTGGAACAAATATAAATTGCATATAATTGGGAAAGCTGAGTAAATTGTTCCATAGATAATTGAAGAAAGAGATCATGAGCATTAACTATTATGGAAGATTTTTCATACTGGGTCAGTGAGTGAAGACCCATACAAGACGTACTGAGATTCTACAATATTTGGTCTCAATTCATAGATTATGTTAATCAAAATATTATTACATTTTTTTTCTTCTTCAAGCATATCTCATTTTATGGAGGGATGTCATTATTTACACATTTGCTTTTTTCATAGTGCCACTTTTAAATTAAATTAAATTTTTTAATTTAATATATCACGTCTCATTCAAACTTGCATTTTTTCTTTCATATTTTAACTTTATTATATTGTATACCTTTATGATTATATTTTGTTGAAAGAAAAGGCAACAGCTGAAACACAAAAATAAGTGAACATGACAGCAATATCAGAAGAAAACAGATGTCATTACTATGAATTGCAGTGGGATGATACATAATGTTGACCAGAATTCTCTATGGTACTTAACAAAGGCATAACCTGGAGTTATGCGCTTGTGACTGCTATATATCTTATGCAGTCCCTAGTTTAAGTGGGCAGCAGCCTCTGCAATCAAGGAGGATTTGTTCTCCTCTTGATCTGGAAGCAGAAGATGCACATTTCCACCCTGCTTTCTTGAGCAATCTTTCGTGCTGGGGGAGGATACAACAGGGATCCTGCTTCTGCCTGTTGCACCAGGGATGGTTCATGGGAGAGGGTGGGACCATCTGTCGGTTGCTTCCCAAGCAATGGGGAACAGACCCCCGTCTATCACAGCAGCTGGTTCCTGGTAATTGGGGTTGGTAGGGTGAGCCCAGGATTCATTGTGTGGCACTATAACTATAGTGGTTATACATATATCTCCCATACAGGATTCTGGACATTGTTAGTATTTGGGAGAGTTCTTCAAAAATTAATAACCAGAATTGTTGAACATTAGAGCAATACCACAACATATGATGGCAAAAGCCTGTATCTTTCTTGCATCTCCAACAAAAAGGGGGGTCATATTTCTTGAAATACAGGTTAAATTTAATGGAGATTACCATTTTAATTGTATTTTTATCATATATTTCCTTACAGAAAATGAAACTAAACTTATAGGATCCTTTGACTGTCTCTTATTCCATACTGTCTCATTCAAAACTGTTAATGAATTTCTTTACTGAGTGTTTTAGACTAGAATATATATATATGTATACGGGTGTGTGTTTTCTTTTCTTCCCTTGGCAATTTTAGAACAGTTTCAGAACACGTTGACTATGGAGGATGGTGAAGTGAAAGTTGCATGCTTTTAAGGCCCACTGCTTTGCTGGTAGAATTAAGCAAGTGATTACATCTCTGTCATTGAAATCAGAAGAATCTGAAAATGGTTAATCATTTGAGGTGGAGAGCTGATCAGCTTTATTGCATGAATAATCATGTGGGCAGTAACAGCTCACTTTATTTTTCATGGAATTGCATGGACACACATATAAGAAAAAAAAACCCTTGTCTATACAGAATGACACAAACATTATGATCCTTTAAAGGTGCAATTTTATGTAGGTGTGCTCAGAAAGAAAATGCAGTGATTTTGTTGACTCCTAGATAAGTGTGTCCACAATTGCAGCAGTAAAGAATGGACTGAGCCAAATTGTTACCCTGATTTCTGGGGCCCCTTGGGGAACGCCTTAATGTGCTCCACGTGATGGGGAATGGAAACTAACCAGAGCACAAGCAATAGCAATGTGAGAGGCAGGGTAACCTAGCGGGGTCTTTTTATCCAGTTTTTACAGGGTCAGGCCAAGCCAAAAACCAAACAAAGATGTCCAATAAAATGATTTTATTGAATGAAAGTCTCACACACCAACGCAATCACTCACACACTCACTCAAGACCTATTAAGAAGCAAAAGGGAAGAATCTGGATAGGGGAATATTGAAGGGGTTGTAGCTGGGGTAATACTGCACCTTTTCCTGATGTCCTTGGGCCCAGGAAAACAGTGAAGAAGTGGAGCTCAGCACAGAGAGGGCTGAGGGGATTACTCAATGGACGGAGAAACGGTCTGCTGGGATGACCGGGAGTGATCGAAAGAACTGCTCAAAAACTGGGACTATTGGTAGGGGGGAAAGTACCTGGAAGGCTAATCCTTTTCCGGGGAGAACAATGAGTGTCGCATTGAGAAAGAAGCTCCACAGTGGTAACTTCTTTTGCATGATGAGATTACAAGGTGCCAAAGTCTCAGGATCTTTGGTTGCATTGGGTTGTGGTGTGACTTTATGTACATGGTCCTTGCCTGATAGGATTTTATTGCTGCCAGTGCTCAACTTGGGGCAAATATGCTAATCCCCTCAAGTCAGCTTCTCAGGGGCTGAGGACCCTTTGTCTACTGTGGATTTGCACAGCTTGAGGTCTCCTGGGGCTACGTGACTGGAGATTTTACTGGCCTGACCTGGTTTTCAGTCGTTTGACCATTGCTGCCTACGTGCCCATCCGGGTGACCTCTCAGGCACATTGAATCATATTTTAATATCAAAATTGTAGAGCCCAGGACAGGGTTTTCCAGTGGGGTAACAAAATGCTTCTGACTGTTTCTCTCTTTAACTAAATATGCCATTTATTCAGAAGCAATATACCAGAGCCATCATATAA